>CM034151.1:79907740-80532347 GCA_019776745.2 Taxus chinensis
TCCACGTTGTGGTTCCAAAGTACTATTCTAGCATAGGAGCTTGTAGCAATGTCATCTTTTGACAAGGAGGTTGCATATCTACGGACAAGGAAGATGATCTCATGGGAAATAGACTCCCACCTTGATGAGCCAAAGTTTGAGGTAAGCCATGGGGAAATAATAAAATTTCTAGGACCAAGAGAAGACAACCCAGTGGTGGATACCCAGTAGCTCTTGGATGAACAATTGTGCAACACACTCAACAAAGTCTCCATTGAGATCAAAGCTAGACTCTTCATGTGGAATGATAGGATAAGAGATCTGGAAGGGGAGCTAAAGAAGAAAGAGGAAGAGCTAGCTACAATGAAAAAGGAGGTAAGCTAGGAGAAGTTGATCAGTGCCTAGTGATAGCGTGAATAAAGGATGAAAAGGCTAAGGTACGCGATGTATACAAGAAGGTGGAGTCCATCAATGAGGCTATAGTATTGATGCATCCAAACCTAGCATCACCCACACAAAAGTATGGATCTTCCTAGGGATGCCTATAGGATTTAACAAGGGTCCTCTCCATGTAAATATATTTGTTAGCCTTGGAGTCTAAAGAAGAAGTTATCGTGCATTTAGAGAAAGAGGATAAGTTGAATATCGTAGCGCTCATCGCAAAATACAACAATGTTCTTGTTGATGTAAGGGTTGTTTCCCAGACTACCGAGGTTGCGTACGACAATTGCATGGATAGAGACAAAGTGGTAGGCACCTTGGTCACCACTCATGAAGCAGAACTCAAGGAGTTCCAAGAGAATAACAAGGGAAATAGGGCAAAAAGTGATAAAATCCTTTCCAAGTTTGAGAGGAAATCTGAATCATTTGAAACCTTAAGGGGTTCAATCAAAAACCGGTTGAAGGAACTATATCCACATATTAGTCAAAGAATGGATGTGTTAGAGGATATAGGCAAGGAGTTGGAGAAAATAATTGATACCATGAGCACGCAAGGAGATGGACTAAATTTTGGGGAGGTGAGCGACCTGGTCAACGACATCTATTAGAGAGTGCAGGAAGAAGTTGATGCCTGGAACAAGTTGCAGGATGACTTGCAAAAGGATTTTCCTAGCTTGTTGTAATGATTCCTTCTCTCCCATTCTTTCTTCTTTCCCCATTTTTTCATCCCTTTATTCTTGCTCCAATACGTAAGCCTGTTGTATTCATTCTTTCACTAGAGAAGTGGTCTCACGGACAGAGAACAGGCATAGTGTGGGGTGATGTTGGGGCCCTAGAATGTTGGTTAAGTAAAAAAGGCATGTATGTTTGTAGGTCCTAGTTGAAGAGAGGTGTGTAAGGACAAAGTGTGCAGGGTAGGGTTTAAGGAAGCCCATGGTGCATGCGGTGCACGCGGATAGAACCAAGGGTTTGGGACTTAGACAAATTGGGCATTCAACCTAGAACACATGAAAATCATGACCCAACTATGCATGTTGAGTGGATAAGGTTCCATTCTGGTGACAGGTTGGCCCAAGAAGGAGCATGCCTACTTTAGAAGCTTCTAGAAGCACATCATGGTGAAAAGTGGAAAGCTCGGGCCTGGGAGAGCATGCTTGCATGGAGGACCACATTCAGACACTTGGCATCAGATTTGAGGGTGTTGTACGATGAGTTGGCAGCCTAGAAAGGCTATAAATACAAACACCTATAGAGTAAACAAAGAGAGAACTAGAAGATTGCAGAGCTCTTTCGAAATACTACAAGAACTCTATTAGTGGATAATGGTATTTGGGAAAGAATGTATAATGGGTATGGGGATTGCAATTTTTATTTTGATAGCCTAGCTATATTAGTCCAGTTGTAATTCATGACTTTGGTTTGTTTCTCAGTGACATTCTGTAATGGCTCCATGGATGTAATGAGGTTACCAATTATATGAATATGAATATCAATGATTTTGATGCATACGTCTTTCTCATAGGTTATCTTTCATTTATGTTTATACTAAGTATGGATGCTTATATACTTCTTTCTATTATGGTACAAGTTATATAATCTGTTAAGTACTTTCTGTCTGTAATGATTGCAAGGATCTAGAGTCCGTTATGAGCTCTATGGTTCTTGAATGTCTTAACTCCTTTTAAATATTTTAAGCACAAATCATAGATTATGATGTTTCCCACTAAACTCACATAAAAGAGAGACTCGACACCAGTTTGTGCCTTGGATGAGTGCCCAACATCTGTTGGGTGATAGGATGACGTGCATGGGGTTCCTTTCTTTTGTAATAGGGGTAAAAATGACTATAGGTAGTCATAGATAGGTGCATACCAAGGGGAGTAAGGACCAACAACTTCATATGCCAAACATGATTCTTGTATATTGTAGGGAGTTTGATGTATATTTTCAACAAAAAATGGCATATCATTGTTTTCTGGTAGAATCTGCATCATAGAACCCAATTTTTCCATTGCATCTGTAGATCAGTTTTTTGCTCTTTGAGTTTTCTCAAAAGTAATATGCACAAAGTATTCTTTCAAAGTTTTCACAAGTTTCTTATATGGGATGAGATTTTTATCCTTGACCTTGTACTCATCATTGACTTGTTTGATAATTAGTTGTGAGTCACTAATGACTTTGATATGGTGGATATTCCACTTGATTATCAGCTTTAACTTAGTGATGAGTGCCTCATATTCTACAATGTTATTTGTGTAAGGAAAACTAAGATGGAAAACTTGTGGTATGGGGTCTCCTGAAGGAGTGATTAGTACTACTCATGTCCCTGAACCATGGAAAGTGAATGATCTATCAAATTGGATCTGCCACATGACAAATTATTCAATATATATTAGTGATGAATTTGGTAGCTCTAGACTTATAGAATCTATTCCAGGTAAAGGTGCTTCTATTAATTGGTCAGCAAGTACTTGTCCTTTAATTGATTTTTGGTGTACGTATTCAATGTCAAATTCACTGAGAAGAATGATTCAATTAGACATTCTACCTATAAGGGCGGGTTTTGACAAAAAGTATTTAACTGGGTCAACTTTAGATATAAGCTTGGTTTTATTGTTTAATAGGTAATGAAAAAGTTTTTGAAAAGCAAAAACAATAGCCAAACAAGATTTTTTAATTTGGGGATAGTTGAGCTCATAGGAAATAAGTGTACGAATAAGGTAGTACATGGATTTCTCTTTTTGGCTAAGATCATATTATGACAGAAAAGTGCCAATAGAAAATTGGGTAGTAGGTATGTATAGAAAAAGTGGCTCACCAGGGGTTAGAGGCATGAGGATAGGTGGATTGGCCAAGTATTGTTTAAACAAGGCAAAGGCTTGTTGTTTCTCTAGTCCCCAAATGAAATCAACATATTTCTTTGGATTCAAACTAACCTTATATTCCCATAGATGTTAAAAGATACATCTCAAAAATTTAGGGTGGTCTTCTCTTATCTTGGAATTTCTAAGGATATCATATCCGTATTCCTCCATGATGTCATGCAGAATATCATGGAATATTACTGTCATGGCCCATTAATAGTTCGCACTAGAATTTTTTAGGCTTAAGGTAATTACGTGATAACATAATGTTCCCCAAGGGGTTGTAAATACCGTCTTATATTGACCTTTTTCTGCTATCTTGATTTGGTTGTATCCTTAAAAGCCATCCATAAGAGATATCATTTCATAGCCTACATTTGAATCAACAATCATCTTGATATTGGGTAAAGGAAAATCATCTTTTGTACATGCCTTGTTGATGTCCCGAAAGTTTGTGCAAATTCCGATGCCAACTGGTTTCTTTTGTACTGGAACTACGTTTGATATCCACTCAGAGTAGTCAATGGGTCTGATGAACCCTGTTGTTATTAGTATCTCTAACTCCTTTTTAACTAGAAGGGCCACTCATGGATTCATTTTCCTTAGCTTCTATTTAATAGGCTTTGTGTCTGGATGCACTACTAAGTTGTGCACCACCAAATTTTGATCTAAGCCTCACATATCTTTACAATACCATGTAAATATATAGTCAAATTCTCTAAGAAGAAAGGTGAATGTCTTTTGTTCTTGTGTGGAAAGAAAAGCTCCTAGCTTGAATATATTTTGGTCTTCTTCTATTCCAATATTTATGTCAATGTTTTCTTCTACCAACATCTTTGACATATCCTCCATACATGTTGGATCAAGAGGAAGGTCAAGATTGTCTTCCAAGGGCATCTCTATGATATTTTCACCCTTTGGGTGGTCACTTTTCTTGTCTATATATATCTTTTTACTTGTTTATCAACCAGCGTCTCAAAGAGGATTTCACTATGTGACTTGGATTTTTTCTTTTTCCAAGGCTTTTCATTGGAAATTTTACCCTCTTTTTCTTAATTTTTTCTAACCATGAAGCTCAGATTCCTCTTCGAAATAGGCGTAGGTATCTAATTCAATGTAAAACCCTTTCTTATGGTCCCCTATTGGAATTGTATCTCGTATGCCCATAAAATTTGTAATGGCCTCATAATTCTCAAAAAATTCCAATGGTACATGATGTTGTTGGTCCCAATCAACAAGGGAAGGGTAGACAAGGTCAAATTTAGGCTCAGTGGGGGTTAATGTAAGGATAATGGTATTCATGAAAAGATTCATGGAGGTAATTTCCTCATATTGGCTATAGTGGGAATCTGTGTCATTTTCCAAATAATCAAAGTTAGCCTCATACTCATAATAGGTAGCATCTTGATCATTGCGATGTGATCCATAGGGTTGAATATCGATACCATATCTTTTCATTTTAAAGTGTGGAAGTGGAACTGGTTCTCTTGGTCCTTGTTCGTTCTTTCCATATGCTAGGCCCTTTTAGCCCATAGAATACATCATTCAACTATACTTTTCATACTCAAGGATTTGAAAGTAGGTCGGCTGTGTATCCTCCAGGACCCAAGTTGTAGGTGGGTCCAACAATTTCTCTTTTGCAAGTAATCCCCAAGGTAAGAATGTCTCAATGGTTTGTTCATCTCTTGACCATTTGAAATAATAGTTAGGTCAGCCTCTTGTTTTAGGTGAGAAACATAGGTTTGAAAATAGGAGAGCTTGTTTCACATTATATTCTCCATAACCATACTCTATAAATTTCATCTCCCATGTATCAAAAGGAGAAGTAGATGTAGAAGCTTCACGAGCACAAGAACTTAGGGAGTTTGAATCTACCTATGATTCCATAGCTTCTGATTAAATGGAAACAACTATATCATTAGAAGGACATGCATATGTACCCTTATGAGAAAATCTATTGAGATCTTTGTAGTGAGTAAAAGGTTCTGGATCTCCTTGTATTGTGGTAGTGTGTCCCTTATGTTTTAACTTCATGTACTGATGGAATGTTGATGGTATGGACTACATAGCATGAATCCATGGGCAGCCAAGAAGCATATTATATGGAAGTTCCAAGTCTAAGATGTGAAACTTTGTATTGTGACAGGTTGGTCCTACCTCCATCGACAATGTGATTGTTCAAGATGACTCTCGTTTTGCATTTTCATAAGTGGTTATGGTAATAATATGGGACTTTATATCTTACTTTGTGTGCCTTAGTTGTTTAATTAGTTTCAAAGTGCATATATTCAATCCCAACTAGTTTTCCACAAGAACCCTTTTTATCTTCTTGTGAATAACAAATACCTCTATATACAGGGGGAGATTATGTGTTTGATCTTTGTTGGGGATTTCCTTGTGATTAAAGGATATGTATTCATTCGGTGTAATGTTTGGCACCGCTGCTTATAAATGTGAAGGGTCTACTTCCATTGGCTCTCCTAACCCTTGGAAATTTTCGTATAAGATTTCCTTATGTACATTTTATATCTTAAGAAGATCTAAGATGGAAATCTTGGTAGACGTCTTCTTCAGTGGTTCTAAGAGGTTGTACTAACCATCCTGAGGGGTTGACGAAGAGCTTTTTGGGATCATGAGACGAGCGCACCTTGTTACTGTAATGTAATATTTTCCTTTGATCCTAATGGTATTCACATGTTCATTAGAAGAGTGGACACATCCAATGAGTGAGTCATAATGATTATTGTCATTTTGGTGTATAGATATTTTGTAGCTTTGTAACTTTGGGATGACTCTCCTTGATCTGGAATTTTCTCATCTGATTTTCCATGTTTAGGGAATGGTTCTTTGAATATCCCCATATTTTTGTTTGGCATTTGATTTCTCTCTGGGGTGTCAAATTCTATTTGTCTATTGTAAATGAGATCTTGGATATAGTGGAAAATTCTTATGCACTTGTCTATCTTGTGTCCTTTTACACGATAAAAATCACAATATTCATGCTTTTATACCATGATGGTTTAAGAGAATTTTCATTAAAAGATTGCCTTGTACGATAAGTCACCATGTGGAATGCATCCAATTGTATCAATTTTACAGATAAAGACTCATTAAGAGGAGTGAATGTCCTACGCTTAGGTGGTGGCTGAATAGATCCTTTGGTCAGTTTAAAAGGTTGAAAAACTAGAATTGTTTGTTTTCATTTAGAATCTATGATTCCTTCTCCCACCCCTTTCTTGTTTTTGTTAAATATCTTTGTCTTTTCCATTGGTTTGGTATTTTGATTATCTTTAGAAGGTGATTTGATTGTTCCTTTTGTAATGAGGGATTTTTCTATTTGTATTCCCTTTTCAATGACCTCTTCAAAGCTATGGCATGAAGATGCTCACAAGCTATTTTTTAGGAAATGCACAAGGGATGTGGTTGGTTATCCCTCACCATCTTTGTAAGAATATAACAAATGTTTCAGTAGGGTTTTGTTTAGTACTACACAAGTTAGCCATATTTATGTCACTTTCTATGTTGTATGAGAAATTTCAAACAAATTGTTAGTGCAAATCAGCAGCACCCCCTTAATGACCTTCAGATTTGTAAGTGAGAATTGGGTCATTTAGTGTGATTACACAACATGGAATCCTTTCCCCAAGTGTGGGACTTGCAAAAATGGGAAAAAAATCTCTAGATTGAAAACTGTACTCCTCTGATAAGATGTATGCATGAAATTTGCAGAGGTTTAACTCAAAATTCTACTCTAATTCTACCAAGGAGACAAGGATAGAAAGAAAAGAAGATAAAACTAAATTGACAAGGTGATACACCAAAGGAGTGGTGAACATCTATTTTTGCAGATTAACACAAATTATGAAAAATGCAACACAAATCATGTACAAATTGATAAAATTATAATGAAGGATCAGGATAGAGTAAACAACAAAAGAAAGGATTGAAAATTCATTCACAAAGCTTGCATTGTCATTTCCATTTTTAAATACAGTGCATTACAATAGCAAGGAGGTAGAAAACATGCTGAAGTCCTATAAAAAGGTCTGATATTCCACAAATTCACTTGTCAGGGTGAATGAGGGAGCTTGTAGAACATAAAAAACGTCCAACCCTTTACAAATGAGCCAAATCTGGCTTTTAACAATGAAAAACTGAGTTCAGGAAGGAGAAATGTGGGAAAATTGAAATGAATGATTCAACTAGTGACCAGATCCATCAAAATAGCATGAGTACCCTTAAAAGTTCATTCCCCAAAATTTTTTGACCATGCTGGAGAAGAATGGAAGCCATACTGCATAAAAAAATGGTGGTTGAATGTCAATTCTACTCTTTTCCCCATGCCAAAGTGTTTTTTTTATTTTTCCCTCATTAAACTCCACCCAAAAAAAATTGAAGATTCCATCATATAGAGGACTTCAATAGCTTTCCAATGACACAAAAATTGAGAAAACTCGAGCTCTAGATCAAAATATATGCCCCTTTAAAGATTTAGGGAAAAACTAGGGCAAAAATCAAGTCAGTGGGCCAAAACCTAAAATTTTTCCCCTTTTTTAAATTTGGGAAAAATTCCCCAAAATGCTCCACACCCTGCTGCTCCACTACCACGTTGCACTTCCTCATTTGTCCATGGGTTCAAATGGCCATTTTACGCTTTTTTGAATTTTGGAAAAAATTCCAAAATTTCTCCGCGCCCCATCACTCCACTACCATGTGACACACTTTGATTTGGCATGGCCCTGAATCAATTTTAGTTTGTGGGATTTTAACCAAAATTTCCTTTCCTCTATGGGCCCGTGGCCAAAATTTTTTTTTCCTTTGCCCCATTTTTTGACCACTTTGGCAAAGCGCTTTCACCAAATATTTCCACACCTCTACCCACTCCTTGATGATTTTTTCAACTTACCCCCGCTGACCCGCCATTCCACTGCCATGTGGCACATTCCTATTGGTTGTGGACCTTCCCAGGGAAAATTTCCCTCAAAAACTCCGTCGAGCCATAACTTACAAAATACAAGGAGTTAGAAGGAAAATTTTACCTTTCTGGAAAGGTGAGAAAATCCTCTATCTGATGAAACCATTTCCAAATAATTTTGAGTGCCTGAAAAGTGAAACAATTTGACAAAGGCACAAGGAAGGAAGGAATGAAAGAAAGTTAGTCAAAAATAAGCAAGGGGCTTATTTTGGATAGCAATTTTGGCAACTCAGGGGGGTCATCCACCTGCTGGATGAATGGTCAATGGCCTTTGAGGCATCCATTGGGCATGGATTCATCAATTTAACTGCTTTGTACTCTCAACTCATTAGAAAATTTCTAGAAAGAAGATTGTGAGAGTAGAAAATCACTTGATCTGGAACATGGCCTATAAAGATGCATCCTTGGGACAACAAAGTTGTACCAAAGCACTTAGGGAAATGTGAAACTAAGCTACAAAAAAATAATCTACACAAGCACTTGGAGGACTGAAAATCTAATATAATACATACAAGGTGAGGAGTTTCCCTTCTAGTAGCAATGCTTTAAATGGATTCCATTAACTGGAATATGCAGTTCTTCACCATCCAATGTAGACAATTTTAAGGCATTGGCGTTCTTACATTTTGTGACCATGTAGGGGCCACTCCAAATGGCAAAAAAATTTGAATGCCTTCCTGGCTTTGCTCGGTCTGCATCCCATTTTAACACTAAATCTCCAACTTGGAAGGTTCTAGCCTTGGCTCTTCCTATCAAAGCTTCTCTTGATCAAGGTTTGGTGCTTCTCCATTGTTTGGGCTGCATGCTCTTTGATTTATGGGAGTTCCATCAACTCTAAATATCTAACCTCCATGGCTTCAAAATCCAAAAATTCCAATTGCTTCATGAGTTCCAACATTGGCAACACAAGTGACATAAGCAAGATTGCCTCTCTTCCATAAACAAGTCTGAATGGAGATTTACCGGTGGATCTCTTGGGGGTTATCCTATCAGCCTGTAAGGCTGATTTAAGTTTAGTGTGGCAAGTCCTCTGATTTTCATCAAGAGTCCTCTTGATGATCTTTAATAGGTTCTTGTTAGTAGACTCAGCTTGGCCATTACCTTGAGGGTAATAATTTGATGAAGTGCTCAAATAGATTCCATTCTTAATAGCCCATTTAGTTACCTTTGATCCAATGAATTCTAATGCATTATCTGATATTAAAGTGGTAGGTATACCAAATTTGGTTACTATCCCTCTCATAGAAGTCTAGAATGCTAGATTCATTTGCCTCTTTGAGTGCCATTGCCTCAGTTCATTTAGTGAAGTAGTTTGTTGCTATTAGAATCCACTGGTGTCTTTGGCTTGAGTTTGGGTTAATGACTCCAATGAATTCCAAACCCCATTGCATGAATGGCTGGTCAACTGAAATTGGGTGCAATGGAAGGGCTGCTAATCTTTCCTTTCCTGTGAATAATGCACAATTTTTGCACCTCTTGATCCACGCATAACAATAACTAAACACCTTGGGCCAATAATAGCCAGCCTTCATAATCTTGACGACTGTCACTCTTGCAGAAAAATTACTTCTAGCTGATCCACCATGGAACTCTTCTAACATTCTCTTAATTTGATTTGGCCCAATGCATCTCAGCAACACTCCATTTATATCCTTTTTGAACAAGACACCATCAACAAGTGCATATGGGATAGCCTGCAATATGAAGTGTCTTCTCTTGGTTTTGTTCATCTCTAGAGGGCATAGGCCTGTTTGTAAGAAGTGCATTATGTCATGGGTCTAGCAAGGAGCGAGCATACCATCATTCTCTTCTTGAACACCTCTTTGTTCTTGGTTGTCTTGCAATGCCAAAACAACATCCTTACCATTGCTTGCTTCCATTGATTTGCTCAAGACCAACTTCTCACACAATCCCTTTCCTTAGACCAGTTGGTGACTTTGAACTCAATTTCATACTCCATGAAATGAGTAATCCACCCTGCACATTTTTCATTTAGATCTTTGTTGAGGAGGAAGTCCTTAACTCCCACATGAGAAACCAACAGTTGAACCTTATTGCTTGAAACTAGATGCTTAAATTTATTCAAGCTCCTAATCACTGCAAGAACATGCTTCTCAATGAAGGAATAACTCACCTCATAGTCCTCCAAGCTTTGGCTAAAGAAGGCAATTGGCTTCTCTTCATTTTCTTTGTTATGTTGTACTAAAATTGCAGAAATTGTGTCATCACCGCCAAATGCATAAAGGATAAAATCCTTAGATAAATTTGGGTTAATGAGAGTTGGATATTGTGAGATATCCTCTTTGATTACCTCAAAACTTTCCTTACCTTCATCTTTCCATTTGAAAGCCACATTTTTCTTCAACATCATAGATATTGGTTTGACAAGGGCTGCAAAGTCTGGAACAAACCTTCAAACAAAATTGATTCTTCCCAAGAAACTTTGAAGGGAATTCTTGTGAGTTGGTAATGGTAGTGATTTTATTACTTCAACCCTCTCTAGATCAATTTCTAATCCCTCTTTGGAAACAATGTGGTCTAGGAGCTTTCCTTCATAGGCTAGGAAAATACATTTTTTTGGATTCAAGGATACCCCAAATCTTCCACATCTTTAGAAAACTTGTCTCAAATGAAAGAGATGATCTGCTACACTTTTAGAAAATACAGTAATATCATCTAGGTATATCAGCACTATTTTGTTGATCAATACCTTGAACACCATATCCATTTCCCTTTGGAAGGTAGCTCCGGTGTTAGATAACCCAAATGGCATTTTTCTATATGCATAGGTTCCCCACTTAGTGGTGAAGGATGTTTTGAATTGATCATCCTCCTTACCATGATCTGATTATACCCTGAATAACCATCTAGCAATGAAAACCTCTCAGAGTCAGCAACAACTTGCAAAATATGCTCCATAGATGGAAGTGGGTAATGATCCTTGAGGGATGCTCTATTCAAATCTCTAAAGTCTACACACAATCTGATTTCTCCACTCTTCTTTCTAACTAGAACCAAGTTTGCAACCCAGCTTGAATGCTTGATGGGAAATCTGATACTTGCCTCTATTAACTTATTCAATTCCTTCTTCATGAGAGGCTCCATGTGTGGATTGACCGGTCTTTGTTTTTTCCTGATGGGTTTAACACTTGGATCTAATTCAATTGTGTGTTGAGCTAGCTTGGGATTGAAACCTCTCAACTCTTCATAGATCCAAGAAAATATATCCGGGAACTCTTGGAAAAGTTGCATGAACTCATACCTTTCTTGCTTGGTTGCCACTTTACCAATTTTAAGTGATTTTTATTCTCCCACCGGGTGTGCCAAAACTATTAGTGCAAATCAGCAGCACCCCCTAAATGACCTTCAGATTCGCAAGTGAGAATTCAGTCATTTAGTGTGATTAGACAACATGGAATCCTTTCCCCAAGTGTGGGACTTGTGAAAATGGGAAAAACTCTCTAGATTGAAGGTTGGTTCCTCTACTCCTCTGATCAGATGTATGCATGAAATTTGTAGAGGTTTAACTCAAAATTATACTCTAATTCTGCTAGGGTGACAAGGATAGAAAGAAAAGAAGATAAAACTAAACTGACAAGGTGATACACCAAAGGAGTGGTGAACATCTATTTATGCATATTGACATAGATTATGAAAAATGTAACACAAGTCATGCACAAATTGCTAAAATTTGTCATAAAGGATCATGATAGAGAAAACAACACAAGAAAGGATTGAAAATTCATTCAAAGAGCTTACATTGTCATTTTCATTTTTAAATATAGTGTAATACAACAAGAAGGAGGTAGAAAACATGTTACATTCCTAAAAAAAGGTCTGATATTCCACAAATTCAATTATCAGGGTGAAGGAGGGAGCCTGCAGAAGATAAAAAATGTCCAACCCTTTAAAAATGAGCCAAATCTGGCTTTTAACAATGAAAAACCGAGTTCAGGAAGGAGAAATGTAGGAAAATTGAAATGAATTATTCAACCACTGACCAGATCCATCAAAATAGCATGGGTACCCTTAAAATCTCATTCCCTAAGATTTTTTTGACCATGCTAAAGTAGAATGGAAGCCATACTACATTAAAAATGGTGGTTGAATATCGGTTCTATTCTTTTCCCCATGCCAAATGAGTTTTTTCATTTTTCTCTCACTAAACTCCACCAAAAAACAAAATTGAAGATTCCGTCATATAGAGGACTTTAGTAGATTTCCAATGAAACCAAAATTGAGAAAAACTGAGATGTGGATCGAAAGATATGCCCCTCTAAATATTTACGGAAAAACTGGGGAAAAAATCGGGCTGGCGGGCCGAAACCTAAATTTTTTCCCCTTTTTTAAATTTGGGAAAAAATCCCCAAAATGCTCCGCACCCCACTACTCCTCTACCATGTGGCGCTTCCTCATTTGTCCATGGGTTCAAATGGCCATTTTACACTTTTTTGAATTTTGGAAAAAAATCCAAAATTTCTTCGCACCCTGCCTCTCTGCTGCCACGTGGCATACTTTGATTTGGCGCGAGCCTGAATCAATTTTCTTTCCTCTGCGGGCCCGTGGGAAAATTTTTTCCTGTACACCATTTTTGACCACTTTGGCAAAATTTTCCAAATCCTTCCATGCCTCCACCCAGTCCTTGGCAATTTTTTCAACTTACCGCCACTGACCCACCATTCCACCACCACATGACACATTCCTATTGGTTGCAGACCTTCCCAGGGAAAATTTCCCTCAAAAACTCCACCAAGCCATAACTTACAAAATACAAGGAGTTAGAAGGAAAATTTTACCTTTCTGGAAAGGTGAGAAAATCCTCTATCTGATGAAACCATTTCTAGATAATTTTGAGTGCCTGAAAAGTGAAAAAAATTGACTGAGGCACAAGGAAGGAATGAAAGAAAGTTAGTAAAAAATAAGCAAGGGGCTTATTTTGGATAACACAAACCTTTTTACTAGTTTAGGCCATGTGAAGATAAACCCATGAGGTAGGAGAGTGATCCATTCCAAGGCTTTTCCTCCTAAACTCTTTGGAAAGATTCGCATGAGATAATTGTCACTATATGCCACTTCTTGGAATGCCATGTAAAAATATTTCACATGATCTCATGGGTCGCCTTTCCCTTTGTATTTTTCAAATTTTGGCATGTCAAACTTCTTAGGAAAGGGTTGAAGCATCATAGCTTTGTCAAATGGATGAGGGCATACCTCTTCGTATTGTTATTTTTTGCTATTCCCAACATTACTTTCTTGAAGGATTGTAAGCATTGATTTCATGGATTGCATTTCTTATGTAAGTAATTTATCTTTAGTATGAGAAATAGGAATATATACATGACTGTATTCCATATTTTCTCCTTCTTGGCATGCCATGTAAAAATATTTCACATGATCTCATGGGACACCTTTCCCTTTGTATTTTTCAAATTTTAGCATGTCAAACTTCTTAGGAAAGGGTTGAAGTGTCATAGCTTTGTCAAATGGATGAGGGCATAGCTCTTCATATTTTTATTTTTTGCTATTCCCAACATTACTTTCTTGAAAAATTGTAAGCATTGATTTCATGAATTGCATTTCTTGTGTAAGTAATTTATCTTTAGTATGAGAAGTAGGAATATATACATGACTGTATTCCATTTTTTCTCCTTCTTGATGACCTTAGGCTTCGCCTTATGCACATTTTTTTGTGTTTCCTTATGTACATGAGATGTTAGTAAAGCTAATTTTTTGTAGTCATTTTTGAACCCCAATAAGAGCAAGGGAGCCTCATGCACATCGGCATACAACCCATCAGGCATTGGGTGCTCACCCGAGGCGCGCGAGAGGGTGCCAAGTCTCTCTTTTATGTGAGTTCAGTGGAAGGCATAATTCATGATTCTAACTTAGTGATTTAACAGACATGAAGAAGCTATAGAGCTCAAGACATCTTCTACATCCTTTAGTCATAATAGTACCAAAGCGTGCAATAGAATTAACTAGAACCAGGAATTTGTAAATCCATAATTAGACTAACATTAAAGTAAAGTTCATGATTATACAAGATTAAAAGCATAGTGGAAGCATGCAAATAATACAGAAAGGAGATCTTAACACAAACATAGTGGTAACCTTATCACATTCATTTATAGTATCACTCCAAAACATCACAGAGAGGTGGAATACAATTATGCACCATATCTAAATCCATACATGTATGCTTACAAAATAAAATTTTCATTCCCCATTACATCCTTCCTAGAATCATCTACCATTTTATCCCATAGTTCTCACCGTGATTCTGTAGGGCTCCACTACCTCACTTTTTTCTTCTTTTCTTTGCCAAGGGCATGCATATAAATAGGCATCTGAGTTCTAACAAACTCCTCTACAACCTCAGATCTAGCGCCAAGTGTCAAGGTGTGGTTCACCCCAAGTGCATGCCTCTTCATGTCATGATTAAATTTTTGGATCTTCCTATCGCAAGGTATATTCCTTCCAGGACACCTTGTCGTCAGGCTAGAATCTTATCCAAATGGAACACATTCTTCATGTGTTCTATCCAAAAGGCCAAAAATGGCTAAGTCCTGAATTGTGCTTCGTGGGCACGCAGCCTTGGTTCTCCAAGAACCCTTTTTGAGTCCTGCCTTGCATGCCTTCACTTCCACTTTTCCTCCGATTATGTGCGCTTATGCACCTTGAAGATTTCAAAGCCATGTTAGGGGCCCAACATTACCCCACACTTCACCTATTCTCCACCCTCAAGAACCTTTTCAAAGAATGTAGTACAAAAAGAATGCAAGGACTTTCCTTGGAAAAGAATGGGGGGAAGAATAAAGAATGGGGGAGAGAAAGAATAGAGAGAAAACTGCCTAAAGAAGAAGAAGGGGAAAATTTTACCATAGGTCGACCTCCAGTGTACTCCAGGAATTGACTTCCTCCTGCGCTTTAGTGTAGATATCACCAACCAAGGTGCTCACCTCATTGAAGGTTAACCCTTCCCCTTGTGTGGTAATGGTTTCCACCACAGTATCTAGTTCCTTAGCATGATCTTCCAGGGAATCCATCTTCCTTGTGATGACCTTGTAGAGCTCTTTTAGCTGGGTTTTGATTGAGACTCACCGGTTCTCAATAGCTTCAGATTTCTTTTCCACTTTGGCTATGATCCTTTCTCACTTGGCTCTATTGCCCTTATTCTTTTCCCTAAAGTCCTTCAGCTCAGCCTCATCATTGGCAAGAAATATGCTTGTCACTTTATCTTGATCCGCGTAATGGTCATAAACGACCCCCGTGGTTTGTGCAGCTACTCTTACATCAGCGAGCACCTTATTGTTTTCAGCCATGAGCGTGACAACCTTCAACTTGTCTTCCTTCTCCAAGTGCACAACTACCTCCTCTGCCGACTCCAATGCCAAAGGCTTCCTTTCCATGGTGAGGATCTGAGTCAAGTCCTCTAGACACTCCAGGGAGGATCTATACTTTTTCACAGGAGGTTCAAGGTCTGAGTGCTTTGTGACAATCACTTGGGAGATGAGATCCACCTTCTTGGAAACATTGCATACCTTGGCCTTTTCCTCCTGAAGCTCCCTCTGTAGTTGAGCACTGATTAATTTCTCAAGGCTGAGGTCCTTCGTTAGCTTCACTACTTCTTCCTTCCTCTTCTCCAACAAGTCCTCCAAGACTTTAACCCTATCATTCCTGCCAAAGAGCCTAGCCTTGATTTCCATGGAGACTTTTTTGAGTGCATTACACACTTTCTCATTTGATAGTTGTTGCGTGTTTATAATGGGGTTGTCCCCCTTTCCTTTGGACAGCATTAATACCACTCCTTGGCTAACCTCAAACTTAGGATCATAGAGGTGGGAGTTGAATGCCCATGATAGCATCTTCCTTGTTCACGGGTATCCACCCTCAGGATCAAATGACTCCATGGTGATGAACTCCTTGGTGGGCACGGTACTCTAGAAATGTGCACGCAAAACTTTGTTGGGGTCATCAATGTAACCCATCATTTCTCTTCCTCCTTCCGCACATTTACTTCCCATGCGCATGCCCTTGGGAACAGTTACTGAAAGAGTTGGGCCTTTTGTGCTACCCACACTCTTCTCCCTCTACTCTTCTTTGAATTCTCCAAGCACTAGCTCTGCGCTGCGCTCCAACTCCTCTTCGACCAGGGTATTGATTATCTTTTCTACCTCCCTTGTCACTTTCTCATTCACCTCCTCCTAAGTGAGTTTGAGCATATCTAACTCCTTGGAACTTGCCCCTTTGCTCCTTTCTTCACTCCGCACACCTTCCTTCCCTTGGGCACCCTTCCTCCTTACAAAGATGAAAGCATCATTTGTATCCTTTGCTTCATCTCCCTCTGAATCATGGACATCAATCGGCTCTTAATCCACCTCCAACTCTTCCCCTTCATCACCATCCTTTTCACCTATATAGGCGTTTGGTTCATTTGTATCTTCAGACCCTTGTTTCTCCATCCCTTGTCCTTCTTCCTTTTCAGAGAACTCTAGAGTCAGGGATGTTGTCTTCTCTTCATCTGAAGGTTCTTCAGGGGATGGTGGCTTCACAGGCTTCGGGGTCTTCTCCCTGACCACCATTCTCCTCTTCTTTCAGACATAGGTACTCGGCCTTGCAGTATCTACGTTCTACCTCTCCACTGCCCTTTTTTCTTCTTCTTCTTCCCTCTCCTTGCGTTTTGGTGTGAGATTCTTTCTTCCCATGGGGTCATCTAGGATGGATATCTCATTCTCCACATACACACCCTTTTCAAATTTCAGCCTTATGCATAGGTAGATCTTAGCAGCAACGCTCTCAGCAATCGGTAAGGTCAACGACCTTATGATGTGCACATACTGTGACACGTACCTTTCAAAATACGCGTGCTTCCCTGGGTAGACCAGCTTCTTTCTCATCTCCCTATGCTCTCTATCAAGGGTGGAAAATTCTAGATTTAATTTCTTCGATTCCTTGTATCTGTTTACGGCTACTTGGAAAAATTGGGCAATAATTGAGAAGGGGAGTTTGCACCAGGGACTCCAACTATTGTCCACCAAGATGAATCTGCTAGTGCAGAAGTGTTGGTATACCACGAACTCTACTTCTCCTTCAATCACCGTGGGGAGTTGCTCAGGAATCTGCCATTCAGCCCCGAATGCGTTCCTAAGGCGCATGTACCATTTGTCTAAACGTGCCTTGTGCCCCCCTGTCATTGACTCACATGTGTATTTTTGGAATCTTTCTGCGGGTGAGGGATCTTTAGTGGGGTAATCCCATACGAATTTATCATATGCATCTGACACCCTGATTTCTAAGAACACAATTTTTAACAGAATGTTTCCAAACAAGATCCTCCCTCCATTCTCCGCGCTGCTTATGATTTCATTTGCTATGTACTGGGAGATGTTGTACATGGTGCCCTCCATGACCTTCCTACATACATGCAACTAGGGCTTGCTCACCTGGGTCCACCTCTCTTGTCCATTCAGCTTGGAGACAAGGTGTACGACCATCTTCATCACTAGATCACTGATATCTGACACGTCGTAGTATCTTGATCCCTTCTTATATTCCTGGGATGCAATAGTTTCTTTAATTGCCTCCTCATCCTGGAGGTCATCTATGAGTGCGTCCCCTGCACAGTTGAGGCCTATGAAGTGTGAAATAAGTTGGGGAGTTATGAGCATTTTGTGCCATGTGAAGCAGAAGAAGTCTTCATGCACGCGCATCATCAGCCACTGGTACAAGTGCTCAAGCTTCCTGAAATATGGTAACTCGTAAAGCTAGAGAAGCCCTACCTTCTCCATTTTCACCTTGGCTACGTCTCTATAGATTGGCATCCCGTCAGCTGTTTGTTTATTTATAGGGCGCACCAGCTCCAACACCATTTCCTTCACTATTATGCTTGACTGGTGACTGTAGTCAATCATGGCCATCTGTCTTATGTGTGACTCCCACTCTTGCCCCAACAAAACCTAATCTGGGTATTACATCTCCGAGTACATTCCTCATTGGTATCCAAGGGGATTTCTTCTTATTTGTTATTTCCTTTTCCCTTACCCTTTCCCCTCTTGGATTGTACTGCAGGTTTATCAATGGTTTTTGTGGCCATCATTGTACCCTTTGCTTTCATTCCCTGGTTACTTTCGAGTTGTCTGAACGTTTTCCTCGCGCACCCCGTGCCCTAAATCACAAACCCTAATATCTGATTTTCCTCCTTTGATCACGACGCTTCTTCAAAACATTCCCCACACCTTTGAATCAATTATGCACTAGTTTTCAGATTTAATGGACCGGTTGCGCTTAAGTTTTTGGGATTTTCCTTCGTACGAGTCAGCTCTCAAAACCCTATCTCTTGAAAGCAAATCGTTCTCCTTATTTTCGCAAAGTAAAATAATGAACTACCCATCCTTATATTTATATATTTTCCTACTTTTACACATTAAAGGCTAGGCTACCTACCACCGTACGATAATATTTAATGCAACATTTTTCAAACAAACCCAACTTCAGGAATTTTCCTTACACACCAAATCCTTATGTGAAAATTTTTCCAACCTTCTGGTGTGCAAACAATCCATCTTGATAGAAGACTCTTGTGCGTGTGTTACCAATGCCAAAGACACCTCTTCCATCCTTAAGATTATTGCTTTCACCTACCTCGTGTTTTTTCACTTTTTCTCCTTGTACGTGGATTTCCAATGTAACCTTATTTTGCCACCCATCTGCCTTCTTTTCTCCTAAAGCATCTTTTGAACAAGGCCAATTCAAATGGTTTACCAACCCAATCTTCTGGCAGAATAACTCCATGCTTCCTTTTATCACCTCACCCCACACTAAATTGATGCATGGTCCTCTGTGCATTCATAAGTCAAAAATTAATAAGGTTACCAGCGCCCAAGATGCAAAACAAGACAACAACGCGAAAGGGAAATACAAGAAAGGAAAATCATAAAAGGAAATTCTAAACTAACTGGCAAAACTACCTTATTTACAAACACCAAGAAGCATTATTTATAGTAGGGCTTCAGCCTACTCCCATTGAAGTGTCCAGGTAATTTTGTTCCATCCAGTGCTTATAACTAGCACGCGCTTGAATCAAAGATGTATGAAATTACATAAACACCCAACAAATTTACCTTCAACTTTCTAGGATGGCGTAGAAATTTAGAATCATATAGTAATACCATAGGGCCAACCTCAAACTGTTTGTTCTTAATGTGAGGTCATGCCATGACTTTTTCTTAGCTTTTTCAGTTGTTTGGCTCCATCTTGCTAGCGAGCACCTTTCATCCAACTTCATCAATTCATCTATTCTCTCTTCCAGCGCTTGTTCATCATCTAATCCTCCTACGCATGCTATATGCAGTGATGGTAGCATAAATTTAACTGGAAAAATAGCCTCCGCGTCAAACACCAGTTGAAATGGTGTGGCCTTGTTCAACCTTTTATACGTTGTTCTGTATGCCCAAATAACTATTGATACCTTGTCATCCCAATCCTGCCTACCAACATCACATATCTTAGTCAATGTGTGACTAAGGATTTTGTTAAATTCCTCTACAGTCCCATTTTCCTAAGGGTGATAAGGGGTAGTCTTGCGCTGGGCTACCATGAATTTTGCCAATAGAATCATGATTGTTTCATTTAAGAAGTGAGTGCCCCTATCACTTGTTAAACTTAATGGGCACCCATACCTGCTGATAATGTTCTCCCACAAAAATCTAGTAGCCGTGGCTGCAGTGCAATCCTTAGTAGGCACGGCCTCTACGCACCTTGTCATATAATCAATACAGGTAATGATATACCACAAGTTATTCCTTCACACAGCTAGTGAGATTGGTCCGACAAAATCTATTTCCCATTTTTCAAAAGGTTCTGCGCTAGTGATGGGGTGCAAGGGCATCTCATCCCTTCTTCCACATTTTCCAAGGCACTGGCAATGGTCACAGGCCTTGCAAAACTCAATGCAATCCTGGTGAATCATCTCCCACCATAGTCTCGCGACTAAGATCTTGCACATGGTTACATTCCCTACATAGTGTCCTCTAACAATCCCACCATGGGCTTCTTCTATTATGGCCATGTGTTCATGTTCTAATACACACCGGTGCAAAACCTCATCGTAACCCATTTTATACAAATCTGCATTGATCAACATGAAGGGTGTGGCACGCATGGCTAACCTTTTCCTCTCCACAGCATTCATCCCTTCAGGCACCACACCTTCTTGAGAAAAATGACAATGTCTTCTAATTCTGAGGGTGCATGCCATAACCTGAATAGTTGTGCATCTGGCATGGTTTCCTCAATACTTTGTGCGTCCTCTCCCAAATCAATCCTTGATAAATGATCCTGCCCACAATTGTTCTTTCCCGGTTTTACCACCACCTTGAATTCAAATTCCTGAAATAAAAGTACCCAACGACATATATGCCCTTACAACACTACTTTTTTTACTAGATACTTCAAGGCAATATGGTCATTGTAGAATATGAAGGGAGTTACTAGCAGATATTGTCTGAATTTATGGAGCGCGTAGATCATCGACAATGCCTTGCGCTCGGTCGTTGTATAATTTTGTTATGCTGGTGTCAAATTTCTACTTGCAAAACACAAGGGATGATCAAAAATCCCCTCTCCTAGTAGAGAAAGAATGGATCCCATTGTTGTACCAGAGGCATCCACGTGGACATGGAAACGTTTATCCCATGATGGGAATCATAAAATAGGTGTAGTGATAAGCCTTTCTTTTAGAGTTTCAAATGCCCTCTGCTACGCTTCTCCCCACCGAAAGGCACTCTTATGTCTGAGCAATATTTCCAAAGGTGCGGTGATCTTGGCGTATCCCTTAATGAACTTTCTGTAGTACCCAGTGTGTCCAGGAAATCCACACACAACGCTTTGGCTGGTAGGCTCCCTTAACCCCACAATAACTGTAACTTTTGTGAGATCCACCAGTAAGCCCTCTTTGCATATGGTATGCCCCAAAAACGTTCCAAAAGGAGTTACAAAGATACATTTCTTGATGTTGAGGGAGATCCTCAACTACCGACATCTTTCAAACATCAACCTCAAGTTATGACAATGGTCCCTGACCAATCCATACACTTTCCAATCATCCAAATATACTTGAAGGAACTTGTGGATGAAGTCCTTAAATGCTTGTACCACTATGCGCAAAAACTAGTGGGCGCGTTCTTTAGCCCAAAGGGCATGACCGTGTATGCAAAGCTTCCCCACTCGGTGGCGAAATTTGTCTTTTCTTGGTCTTCCTTAGCAATCCTTACTTGGTGATATCCCAAGAATCCATCTGTAAAGGAATAGACCTCATGCACAACAACTCCTTCCAAAATTTCTTCAGTAAAAGGGGTGGGAAAAGGATCTATGATAAAAACAACGTTCAATTCCCTATAATCCATGCATATCCTAATCTACCCATCCTTCCTTATGCTGATCACCATTGGACTTATCCATTCTGATTCCTCCACAACCTTAATGATATCGGATGCTATCATTTTGTCTAGCTCTTCTTTAACCCATATGTGCATGTTGGGATTCATCCTGTAAGGTCTCTTCCTGACTAGGTGCGCACCATCTTTCAACTTTATCCTCATTTCCCCCAATGAATGGTGGGTGCCTTTCAACTCATGGTATCCGCGCGGGAATAAATCCTCAAATTCACGCAAGATATCGATGATCTTTGATACTTATTTTTCCAACCAGTAGTCCCTAATGATAGCTTCCTTGGGCTCCTTCTCTGAGCTGATGTTAACTTTCTTGGTTTTGAGAGGTTCATGATACGTGTGCACACATGCATCTGCTCTATCAACCACTTCATGCATCCCAACCAAATGGTCGACATTCAGGTTCTCCATCTCCTCTCCATCAACAATGTATATCATCTTTCCTTTCTCCTTTTCATCACACACGCACTTGAATTGTATGTCTTCTAGTTCCTCCTCTTCAAAACGCGCTTCCAAGCTAGGTACACGAAGTAAGTTTACTAATATATCCTCCGCCATGGTACAATCCCCCAGAGTGAGGTGCTTGACAGTCTATAACGCCTCATCAACTGGTTACATGGTACTTCGGTACTCAAATGTGTGAACCAAGTCAGCCGCTAATTCCTGCCAATTTCCCATTTGGCGGTGAGTCTCAAAATAGATGTACCAGGCACGCACAACCTTGTAGTGTTGAATACAGCTTATGCACCCAAAGGGAGGGTGGTAAAGATTCAGTGCCTTATCCCTAGACCTTCTCACATGCCTAGATGTGGGAAGAGATGGGTCCACTTCCATTGTAATCCTTCATAGTAGTGGGTATGTTACTTTTTGAGAATCAGACAGTGAGTGCAATTATAACTTCATGTCATTCTAACAATTTTTCACTATGCACGGCCCACCACCTTGTTGTTGTACCCATCAAAACATAACCTAGCATACCTCATCGTCATTCCTCCCTCCATTAAGCTTCCATTTCTCTCAAAAATATCTCAAGGTATGCATCCCCGAAGTACTTGGTTATGGCCTTTCCTCCCAGGCACCAAACTATACGCGTCGTTGTTACCTTGGTCACTGATGCTTTCAGATGTCACCCAATCAACTCGTAACTCCCTTGCACCCAATTATCACATGTTATACTGGTAGTATCAGTGACAAATTGAGCATCATCAAACTGGATGAGTCCTTCTGTAGGGTGGATGGTCTCTAGATCTCTTATGGAGTGCACATATATTCTGTCCAGAAATTCCTCTCTAAGGGATTCAGTATAGGGTGTGGAATTTCCATCAGCAAGTGGTATAATCACCCTTTCTTCCTTGTTTTCAAAGCTTATGTACCCCTTGTTAAACTAGAGATCTGCATTATTCTTGTAGCACCACGGGTGCCCAAGTAAGGCTTGGAAATTATCTACCTCGGCAAGCACCAAGACTTCAAAATCCCCAGTGAACCTAGTCCCCTGAATGGTAATGGTCGCATCCTTCAAGACACCTATGGGCATTGCCTTTGTCTTATTTGCCATATATAGTACATTTAAAGATGGCTGTAACATAGGTCTTCCCATTTGATGCCAAGCATCCAGAGTGAGAACATTAACCTTCACACTTGTGTCAATGAGGATGTTACTAAGCAGCCATCCATCCACTTTTGCATTCAAGGTGATTTCTTTGTCATAATCAAGGTTGTGAGGTTTGCATGTAGAATCTTCCTTTCGTGTTCTTCCCCAACACGTGGTACCTTCTCCCTTAACCATGCTCCTAGAAGGGGAATAATATTCTCCTACCTCAATAGTTTACACACCTCCTTAACCTCGTCCAAGTCATCCTTTGGTGTTTCTACTGGTTTCCTTTGCCCCTCTTTTCTAGTTTGTTATTTCAAGCACTAGATCTCCCCTTGTAAACTTTGAATTACGTCCATGGTTTCCTTGTAGACTTCTTTCTAGTGAGCTGGGTTTGGATACTTCCCATGTACTACTTCTTCCCTCAAAACTAGAGGTCTCTACCTAGGAACTTCCCTTGTGCGTGCGGAATCCACCCTTGTTGTTACTGTAATAGGCTCTAGTTCTGATTCACGTATTACTCGTGGAATCCATTGCGTGTCAGCCTTCTTAATACTCACCATGGCAGCACCCTTATCCTTCCGGTATTGCTGACTCATATGTTCATGTAACTCTGGGCACTCTTCATACTTATGTTTTTTTCCACACCATGAGCATTGTAGAAGATCTGGACATTCATGCTTATAGTGGTCTGTGGCTCCACAATTAAAGCATGTTCCACATGGAAACTCACTTCTTCCATCATGGTTACCACGACCATGAAATCCTCTGCAAAACCCTCTTCTATGCGCACCTCCATCTCCGCGCTCTCCATATCCACGGTCATCTCCTTTGGAACTGCTGGCAATGCCAGTCTGGCACACACCAAGATCAATTGCCTCATGAATCTGGTCAATCAATCTGTAATCCTTGGTTTCATGTGTGGTTGAGGTACATATCTTGCAATAACAAGACACATTTATGTGGATCGTGCACTACAATAGGGGGCACCTACTTTCATCATGGTCCCCGTGGTATTTTTCACAGTTTATTGCTACGGCGCGTACCGCCTTTCAAGTACATATCCCTCCATTATCCTTTGTGTGCCCTTCTACATTATAATTTTTACACCACATCCCACCACAAATCTCTGGAACTGTGTTGGTAGATAATTTCTCCAATTACTTAGCCATGGCAGCAATCTGAGCCTCTAGAAATGGGCTAATACTAGTGTCAACACTACCAACTGCCTTAGCGTGTAAAACAGCTTCTAACACTTCGCACGGGTCCATGAATATTTTATGAGACAAAGCCTTCCTAAAGGGTGTGATCAATCCTCTGACAAACCACTGAGCATGTTGTGAAGGGTGGATATCATAAGATATTTTAGACAAAAGAGTTTTAAAGCACACATCATATTCTTGCATGCTCTCTACCATCCCTTGCTAGATTTCTTTGAGAGAGCTGATGCTGTTCTGTTCAAACTCAGGTATGTGGAATTCTACCAAGAATTCATTTCTCAACGCGTTATAATCCACAATAGTCTGATGAGGGTCATACTTTCTATAGCAACTATGCGCGCATCCTTGTAAAGTTGTCACAAATTGACTGGCCTTCCGATCTTGAGTCGTGATTCCCTTCACGTGCCATAGCAGCTCACACTTATGCACATGCTTCGTGGCATCTTCTATCCCACTGTAATCTGGTAAGTGTAGAGACATCTCGAAAAAGACTTGAGGAGGTGGCTGAGGCCCTTATCCACCCGATCTAGTCCCTTGGTTTCCTCCAATGTTTCCTCCTCTATCAGACCCACTAGATTCTAAGCCACCAGCTCCACCACTTCCACCTCTAGATCCTCCTGTGTTAGGTACAGGGCTTGTGTTTGTCATGTCGAATGCTCCAGTCATTCCACTAAACTGTGCATCGATAGTTTGTGAACTAGTGCCACTTCCAGTCATATTTCCTCCACTTCCTAACATGCTTCAAAAACCAAATGTATATGTGCCTTATCCAAACATTCCACCAAATACTAGAATAGTTAGTGAAGCCATAGAAGTCCCAAACGAGAAGTTGTATCTTCTAGGTACCAATTAGTTATCTCCACTAATGTCAAATGGATTAACTGTACTTTTCCCTCATTCAATCAAACCAAGCGCCAAGGTTTGGTCGCTAGGTGGGGTCAGCTACGCGCTAATGACTCTTCTTTCTCTACGTGACGGAATCTCATCAAAAGCCACAAGGTTTTCTCTCCTGCGCTTACCAAGATGGGGTACCACAGACTGTTCGGGTTCCACATCCTTCGCGTGAACCTCAACTCATTTCCACCATGTCTGGCTCCATAACCCACTTGTAATCCCACACTGGCTATCGATCTCCTTCTCACGCACTTTGTTATACTTGAGTTGTCTCTCCTCCCTTTCCTGTTTAGTCATCAGATCAGCCATCCTTCCCCAACCTGGCTTCCTTGCCAAGCGCTCAGAGAGGTTTAGCCGGCCATAGGAAATGCCTCTAAACCCGTGGTTACCATCAATATTTTGATTGAAAGGGGGATAACACACAGAAATGATCCCTTGGTCTCTCGCAAGAACTCAAACTCAACAACTTCTGGATAGGAATACATGGAAATGGAATATTCCAGAGTGTAGCTAGTCAATACTCCCTTCCACCAATGATCTATAACATGGGTCCACATTAGATCAGCATCTTGCAAGTTCTGATATGTTTCTTGGGTCCAAGGGTGCGATTTATAACACCACCCTGATCTAGATGTATAAGCTGAGAGCCATTCAAATAAATCTAATAGGAAACAACAGAAGAAGGTTTCAAACAACTCATGATAAAGAGTGTCTTCCACCCATATTCGTGTATCAAACCCAGGTCTAGTATTGAATCTCTGAGAAAATTCATCCTTCGTGCTTTTAAACCAATCCTCAACACCTTCAAGTGTTAGACGCTCCGCCATCACTTTTTACACAGGTCATGATGTATGCCATGTTCCACTACAACTTTGAAAAGAGGTCCTGGCAATGGAACCAAGATGTAGTCATTTTTGCACCCCACTAAGAACAAGGGAACCTCATGCGTGTCGGCCTATCACCTAGAGGGCACTGAGCGCTCACTCGAGGTGCACAAGAGGGAGCTGAGTCTCTCTTTAATGTGAGTTTAGTGGAAGGAATAATTCATGATTCTGACTTAGTGATTTAACAAACATGAAGAATCTATAGAGCTCATAACAGCTTCTACACCCCTTTAGTCATAATAGTAACAAAGCGCATAACAGAATTAACTAGAACCAGGAAGTTGTAAATCCATAATTAGACTAACATTCAAGTAAAGTTCATGATTATACAAGATTAAAAGCATAGTGGAAGCATGCAGATAATACAGGAAGGAGATCTTAAGACAAACATAGTGGTAACCTTATCACATTCATTTATAGTATCACTCCAAAACATCATAGAGAGGCAGACCACAGTTATGTGTCATATTTGGATCCATACATGTATGCTTACAAAATAAAATATCCATTCCCCATTATATCCTTAATCGAATCATCTACCCATTTTATCCCACAGTTCTCATCGTGATTCTATAGGGCTCCGCTACCTCACTTTTTTCTTCTTTTCTTTGCCAAGGGTGCATGTATAATTAGGCATTTGAGTTCTAACAAACTCCTCTGCAACCTCAGATCTAGCCCCAAGTGTCAAGGTGTGGGTCTCCCTAGGCGCATGCCTCTCCATGTCATGATTAAATTTTTGGATCTTCCTATTGTAAGGTATTCCTTCCAGGACACCCTGTCACTAGGCTAGAATCTTATCCAAACAGAACACGTTCTTCATGTGTTCTATCTGAAAGGATGAAAGTGGCTAAGTTCCGAATTGTGCTTCGCGGGTGTGTGACCTTGGTTCTCCAAGAACCCTTTTTGAATCCTTCCTTGCACGCCTTCACTTATGCACTTCCTTCGGTTATGCGTGCCTATGCGCATTTAAGATTTGCAAGCCATATTAGGGGCCCAACATTTTCGACTAAGGTTTTGGATTTTTTGTTGAATAGTGACTTCTTCCTTAAAAGGTTCTTCTTCTTCTTCATTATGTGGAGGTTGTTCTACATTTTCATTTTCTAATCTAACTCTACGTGGCATCTTGATGAAGGGAATTTTATAACCCACCATATTATCGTTTCTTACGTTGGACATGGAAACGTGCCCATGTGTTAGGATATCTTCCATGTTAATGAGAGGATGTTCCTCTTCATTAGTCTCATTCGTGGGTGGGATCATGCATGGGTGGGATTATCTCATGTTCTGTAGGCATTCTAACTCCTAATTAAACCACTCTTCCTAGCACCCGATCTTTGTTTCTATAAAGGAATTCATCTAATAAGGCGGGGTCAAAGTCAAATTCCACACGTAGTGACCCTAACTCATCACCACTATGATCCACCATCTCCTCCACTTATTTCTCTGTAGAAAATAAAGGCCCGAGATCATGGGCAATAAAGGTATTTGATCCTTATTTGTTTGAAGTTTCCCAAGTTTGTGTTTTTTTCATTTCAAATGCCATCTTTTTGGCTCCCAATCTTGTTTTAGGGGCCATGATGTATGAGAGTTTCACTAAGGTGTTTTGAATTTTTTCAAAAGGTATTGATTAAGCCTAAGTGAAATGTAAAAAGAATACCAATAGTTCAAGAGTTATAATGAATTCCAAAGGATAAATGTGTCCAAGTGATTATTCCAAACAAGTAAATCAAAAGGTGAAAAATAAGATACAATCACACGATGCTTAGTTACAAAACCAATAAACCAAATAATATACTTCCTAAGTTTGTTTCCAAAATGGTAGTTGGTGTTTTAATATGATTAAAAAATGTCACTACTTATGTTGAGTTCAAAAAAGTGAACAAGTAGTAACTAATAACAATGAATTAACACGATCCCCAAAAAAAAATACTAAAAGCAAGGATGAATCCAATCAAGACCTAATTTCCAAAAAGTGGTGATTACAATTATGAGCAACACAACAATTCCACCAATATACGTTAACCAATTTTTTTGAGAAAGTAAGGTATTAATATCAAGATGATATTGATATAACACACACAAGTGGTAACACTCAACACTTTTCAAAATTGAGGTAGTAATTGAAATCAAACTAAAGCTAGAGTATACCTAGGAATTGTTAAAGTGTATATCACGTAACATCAGAATATAGATATTTAGGTCAAGTTTGCAATAAATAAGACGTAAATAGAAAAATCATAGCGACACAATATAAACAAGATAATAGTTCAAAGGAGAGTCAAGTTTATGAATCTAGCCTAGCTACAATGAAAATCTTGACTTGGGTATCAAGATCAAAAAAGCTACCAATGATATGAAAATGTCTCCACACACTTTAGACATTTAACAACTCAGCCACAAACATGGATGAGCATAAAAAGACACAAAAGTTTCAAATACAATCAATTAGCAACACAAGGGTAGTCACTCTTCTTCTAATCCACAAAGTGTCAAAATAAATTGAAGGAAGTAAATCAATTGGGGGTGAAAAATGTTGGCCTCACTTTGACATAATTTCACCTCACCTTAGGGCAAGTGAAAAACTAAGAAAAATTAACGCTACACACATTTCATGATGAATAATGTCTCTCAACTCAAATTAGTTTTGAAATGGTCAAATTTGGCTCTTGGAAAAAGATATCTTCCTATGTGGTTCACTCAAGTAGGTGTCACAAGTTATCTAGATGCAAGCTCGATTTACCAAGAAAAGTCACATTGACTAGTCTAGGGTTATCTTATCTTTACTTTACCCCCTTCAAGTATGGTGGGAAATAAATGAGTCCATCATGTACTCTCACTAGGGTCACGATACAGATAAATTTGATGTTAAATCTCACAAATTATAACACTAGTCAAGTAGGTTGTCTGGAGCACTTCCTGTTTCGGCCACAAGGTTCCCTCTTGCGTGGATTAATTTAAGGTTCCTAGAACCACCCCCATTGTTGTAGATTCAGGCATTATGCCAAAGGGGTTATGTTCTATTTGAGAAAATAGGAACGTACCCTTTTCCAAAACTTACAAATACATTATGATGTTTGTGGTGTGTTTTTTAATCTTGTTTAGCTTAATGTGGTTTTCTTGAACACCTATTTGGAAACCTGCATGGAAAATATATTAGTAGTTTTTTTTCTTTTGTCTCATTTCACCTTTCTTTGATAATCATTTAGGTCCTACACAATGAATTAGTAGTTTTCCATACACACAAAGAGGACAAAATCTATTTCTAAATCTCAAGATCATCCTAGGACGCAAGAGAAGAGCATATGTGACACAAAATCCAACTAAGAAATCAACAAGTAGAAAAAACTTTATTCAAATGCAAAATATGTTCATCTTAACCAAATTTAACATTCTCAACATTTTTCAAAGTAAAAGAAAGAGATAAGAATCATTTCTGATTCCCAAGATCACCCAAAAAGGCATGAGGGAAGAGCATACGTGACTTTACTCTTATGATTAAGCATGTAATGTTTATCCAAATTTAATACAATTTAAACAAAAATATGTAAATACACCCTGCAAAGTAGAAATTAATTAGAATAAACATATAAGATGTTAGTATTTTACTGACACAAGATTTTGTAATTGTGAAACTGATATTCAAAACTAGATTGTGGTACCTGTGCTCAAACCAAGGTGTATGTACACGGGTTATATGGTGCCTGTGTGCCTCTAAGTGGACAAGCAGAGATATAAAGCACCTACGCTACCAGAGAGATGTATGTGCATGCCTTAAAGCGCATGGGATAGCGGATAGATGTGTGCACATGGGAAACAAAACAAACAGTCAAAAAAATATGACAATGTGTGTGCACTGGAAATATGATATATGCGCTAGGAAATGACTATATTTACAGCTATGCAGGCCACAAAGTGTGTGCACCATCATAAGGATGCATACGCTATGGTTTGGGTGCATATGTTGTTTTGACAGTTTTGACAGAAAATAGGGTACAATATTGCAGTAGTGTATATATGCTAGCATAATGATGTCTGCACTACAAAATGAGTGCATGCTCTCAGGTTTATGTGTTTATTCTGGTCTGACAGTTTTGAGAGACAATAGGGTGTAATACTGCAGCAATGCATGTTGGTTCACAGAATGATGTATGCACTAGGGAATGAGTACCTGCGCTCGGGTTTATGTGTTTGTGCCGATCTAACAGTTTTGACATACAACAGGGTACAATATTGCAGCAGTGCACGTGTGCATTGGTAGAATGATGTATGCGCTAGGGAATGAGTGTTTGCGCTAGGGTTTATGTGCCTACGTGCCCCCTACAAAAATGTACCTGGTGATGATGTCAAAATATGACACAATGATGTAAGAAAGCTCAAAAAGCTCTAAATTGACAATAACCCATCAAAATTAAACCCCTAAACAACACTCAACACATGCAAAGTTAGAACAATCATAAGAAATTTAACATTATTTCACACATGTGCATATTAAGGGTTAGCCAAATATTTAAATAAAAATAAAAATTGAACTACAATGATAAGGGACTAAGGACCCATCCCACCGAGCATGCCAAATATGTGCAAGAATTAGTTAGCTATGAAAATAAAATTAAGACTAACACCTAATAGTCTCAATACAATGCTAAACTAAAATCTAAGTGATAAACATCAACATTATGCATTAGAACCTAAAAAATGAACTTCAGACTAACATGTAAACATTTATTTCTCTACTCTTTAGAAAGATAAATATATGACATAAACATATGTAGATCCTTTAGCTATCAAAGGGTTGATAGTTGTTGTTTGATCCAAGATGATAAAAAATGGAGGTTCATCAAGCCATGGCTTATTAGGAATTTCTTGATTAACTCCATTGTTCTTCACAAAAAATCTTGGATGGATGAATGCAAATGAAAGATGCTTAGCTCCACTAATGGAAGAATGCTCTAAGATGATAAAATGGCTATAGTCTATGATCTATGCTCATTTAGGTGTAAAGGTGTAAGTAGAAAAGTTAGATGAGGGTTTCTTTTATAACCCAATGGTTTGAAGAAGCTTTGCATCCTATTGTATGTGGGATAATAGCAAAGTTAGGTTAGTTATGGATAAGTATGGTTTATAAGTGGTTGAGTTTACTTTAGGAGAGTTTAGTTTATCCTCTAGTGACTCATGGGGATTGAGGGGGTTTATTAGTTAACCAAAGTGATTAATTAATAGGTGTGCAAGCTTATAGAATATTTTTAGAGGAATATTTAGTACATGATTTATGTTATGAGAGGATTTTAATCAAATAAATGTCGATTTATTGATTAAATATAAAAGAGAATTAATTAATAAAGAATAATTAATTAATCTAGATAGAAAGGGGTATTAATTAATTAGAAATACTTAATTAATCTAGATATAAAAGGGAGATTAATTAATTAGAAATAATTAATTAATTCAGATAGAAAGGGGAGCTTAATTAATTACAAATAATTAATTAATCTAGATAGAAAGGGGAGCTTATTAACGTAACGTCCTTAATTGGCGTCGTTGTTGGATATAAGAGTTAATTAACGAACATAATGTAATTAATTAATGGCGATAGTAGAGAAAATGTGTGATATTGATGATATGTCATCAATTTGCGGGAAAGGGTATAATTAGCCCAATTTAAGAATTTAAATTACTCGATCTAAATTATAGGTTTCTACACATACAAATATGCACGCATTCATACATATGAGAAAACAAAATATTTTTCCTTAATTAGTATTTCAGAAAAGTTGTGCAGAGTATGGGAAAAGAGGAAACATATGTAAGAGGGGAGAAGTGGAAGAAATTGTGGCTTTATTTCATATCTAGTGATGAATACAAAGCTTCAATGAAGCTACCCCAATTCACAATGCTACTAGAGTAGAAGCTTTGTAAAAATTCAGAATTTGAATCCCTTGGAATGGAGAAGCCATCCCAATTTATACACTTTTAACTTGACCCTTCACCTCCCTCATATAACTCTTCATGTTTCATATTCCACTTGTGACTTTTTATTTTCGATCAATTGAGTATTTCTCTTATAATTTGAGAAAATGCTTTTACAATATTAAAATAATTCACTTAAGTGAATAAGAAAAAATATAATGATGAGGCCCAAAAAATAATTAGAATAGAGAGAGAAAGAAAAAAGAGAGGGGGGAGGGAAAGTAAATCACTCCTCACAACGAACTATTTGAATGCCTTGATGTAGTCATGAACTTTGAGCGAAGATTCCTGACACTGGTGATCCTCCATGCTGATGAAGATTTTTCCTTTGAATAACATTGAATAATTTTCCCCATGTACTGATGACCAAAAAATCTATGATGCACAGACCCCTTGGACCATCGGATAAGTGTTTAAAAACATTGTTTGAGACTTTCTTGAAGTAAATTCAAGATGACCCGTAGACCATGCTCGTGATGATTCTCTGCGACACTGATATGTTCCACTTGCCTCTTGAATGATATATATACTTAGATAAGTGATGATTAAATCATTGATATCATTATGGATGCATTTTCTATAATATGAGATGATCATTCCAAACCATGAAAAATTGCCATCTCTTCATGATTGGTCACACTTGAGAAACTAGACCAATATGCACACTTGAAATTCATATTTCCTTGACACTTACTATATTTGGAAAGGGAAACTTAATATCTTTGTTAAGTGTCATATTTTTCCTCTTTGGACCTCAAATGGTGATATTAACCTAAATGATTATCCCCCTACGTCTTATTTTTCCAAAACTTCCCCTTGAATGTGACTTACTATTTTTAGCAGGTGCCCCAATGAGATACTTAATATATTTAGTAAATGGTGATTTCTTCCTTTCTAGATCATCTTGATGAGGTTAGCTTCTTTATTTGTACTTTTGTATGTTGCCTTCACCTTGACCACTTCTTGGAATGACTTGTTATTTTTAGTAGGTACCCATATATGGAACTTACTATTTTTAGTAAGTAGTCATTTTCACTATTTTCCACTCTGAACAATCATTTTGACCTTGTGATCATCTTTGATCACATTATCTTCACCACCACTACTTATTATGAATACTAATCAAAAATAGCAAACCTGTGTAGGAAATATTAATATTTTTAGAAAGTGGGTCTTTAGCACTTGTTTTGTGATGGAACACATATTTTCAGATTCGGCTCATTGTCATGATCTTATCCCTGAAATTTCACTTGATTTTTCCCACGAGAAAGCTTGGAAATAAAAAAGCAAAAATTTCACCTGGAAGTGACTTTGGGCATGGATCTGCCATGGCAGCCATTAACGGAGCTCAAAATTTGTAACTCCATTGTGATAGGATTTTCATTTGGAGTTTGTGTGCAAGTTTTTATCCCGATCCAGCTGTCAGATTGTTGAGGAATCCAACAAATGTGACCTAGGGCAAGAAATGGGATTTTTATGAAACAAATTATATAGGGAATCATGTGATCTCCCATTTATTTCATCATGACAAAATTAAAAAGTAAGCGTGTAAAATATTTCATCTCAATCTGACTTGTATTTTGCAAGATATGAAAAAAAATTAATTTGGAGACTTCGTAGTTATCTGGCGAAAAATCTTCATTTTCTCTTCGTTATCCGTAATTTTGATCCATTTCTTATCTATGATCCCTTTTTTTAGTATGTTGAAGATTTTATGGAGCTAGTTGATTGTAGCAATGGAGATTGGAAGATCTAGGAAAAATTTGTTAGAGTTTCGGCAGGGTATGGAGGTGTGGGGGGATGAACATGCATGAAAAAATGACTAAGTCTGGTTTTTCATTTAAAAAGCATGAAGGCATGGGCCTGGGTGAATTTTTATGTCCCCTTTTTCCCCTTATCTAAAGGGATGAAAGGGACAACAATTTTCACATCACACCAGGTTGCGACACTTGGTGATCATTCGTGCACTGTGAGGATAGGCTCCTACAAGCTCCTAGGGGCTGAATTGGTGATGCAGAGGCTCATATGGGTGATAAGAGAGTTAAATAGGGATGGTTCCATTTTCATTCTCCTCTTGTATCTTTGTTAAAGGGACAAAAGGGACATCAAAATGTGCCAGGCTCGTGGAGCTGACACGTGCCCATTACAAAATTTGGCTAAGTACAAGAGCTTACCTTACGGCCAACTTGCAACAATGATATCTTGAGCTCCCGGATGAGTTTCAAGGTGATATATTATATTAATTTGACTAAAAAATTCCTTATGAATCCAATGGTGGGGTTATTGGCTCTTTATTCCTCCATTTGAGCTCTGAAAAAATAGATTTTTATTTTGGCTCCATGATTGAGCATGAGAAAATTTGGATATAAATATTTTTATCCTAGGTGTTGTTAAAAATATAATTCCACCATATTTATAAATCTTAATTACCTTTATAGATATTTATTTTTTGAGTCTTAAATCCTTACAGACCTCCCAAAATCACTTCTTGAAGCTCAAGTGTTTTTTTAACACTGTGCATTGCCTAAGCCTGAGAACCCATTTCTAGTTGACCTGCCCGAAAAATTCTAAATATCCCCTGAATCTTCCAAAATATTTTCCCTGATGTTCGTATAAATTTATTGCATCTCCATGTTAAATTTTTCTCCTTTTTTCTGCTTTACGGGGGTGCATTATTCCCGGGAAGGCCAGAGGTATCCCTTCCCAAAATTTCTCAAAATTGACATTTTCTAAAACCTCCTAAAATCACCTAGGAGGACTGAATTTAATTTCCTAAATCACCTAGGGGGATACTTGACATTCAAATAGGGATCATTTGACTTATTGGATAGGACTGGGGTTGAGGATGGACTGACTTGGGGGTGTCTCGGGGAGGTAAGACATGGAAATTTTTGACACTGGGGGTAAATTTATCATGTTCTCAGGTGGATTTTTCCCATGAAAATTCTCAAGATAGTAGATTTCTAATAGGTCAATCATTCTATTATTTACCAAGATAATGAAAGACCAAGTTCAAATAGATACTATATAGATAAATTCTGCACAAGGAGTTCAAATAGACTAACCAAAAGATCGTCGAAGGAATGATTGTGGTGGGAGACTTATAGAGGAATGGAATGAAAAGGAAGAAAGAACATCTATGTGTATGTAATACCTTATTGCAATGTTTGATCTTTTTACCTTTGAGTTTTTTTTGTAATGTTTTAATGTCTTCTCCTTTTTTCTTTTTTTTTTAAATTATAATTTTTTTAGAGATTTTGATTTTTTGGAAGTTGGGACCAACAATATCACTCTACATGATAAGATCCAAAAATAATTTTTTTGATTTATTTGATGAGGGAGACTATGAATTTTTTCTTATCAAGAGTGATATTATCTCCAATCTCTATGATCGTAGTGAGATTATATTTGATAAGTGACTGTGACTTATGTTTCAACATGGATTTTGTATGTGGGATCTTGAGTTCCCTATCCATAAGTTTTTGCACTTTATGCCATACCTGGCATTTTCAATGGTGTGAATTCTTGAATCGTGTTTTGTTTTTAACTTTATGATCATTTAAATTGTTAGGAGCTTTAGAGCTCTTATGATTTTTTATCCTAACTTGATGAAAAAATCGTTTGGTTTTCCTATAAGATAATGTGTGATTTGTCTAATCCTAAGATATGGGAGAAGAAAGTGGATGTTTGGGATTGATGATAGAAATGATAATGGGCTTACCCTAGTTTTTGATAGAAGGATGATATGATGGACAAAGAGGATATGGTCCAAGAATTGAAGAGGATGGGTTACCGAGAGGTGAGCCACAGATAGAAGATGAAGAGCTACTAGGATTTCACCCCAAGATGGAAAAAAGGGGCTACCAGGAGGTTTCCCATATATGGAAGATGATGGGCTACTGGGACGTGGTCCAACAATAGAAGATGATGGACTACCAGGAGGTTTCCCATAGATAGAAGATGAGGGGATACTAGGACGTGACCCAAGAATAGAGGATAATGGGCTACTAGGACGTGGCCCAAGAATAGAGGATAATGGGTGACTTAGAGGTGACCCACAAATAAAAGATGAAGGGATATTAGGAGGTTGCCCACATATAGAAGAAGATGATGGGCTATTAGGAGATGACCCAAGGTGAGATTTTGATTAAGGAATTATGATATGTATATAATGATGGGGTGATGAGAAGATAGGCCAGAGATCTATGACAGACCCAATATTTTCTCTGTGTAATGGGGAATGTGATTATGGAATAACAAGAGGAGGATCAAGTTTGATGATATTAGGATATTCCTCTATTTTCTTAAAAAGAAATCAACTTTTCCCCTATACCACGTCAAAACATCAAGGTCAAAAAGAAGTCCTTGCTCATGATCCTCCAAAGGGATGTCATCATGTAGCCTCATGAATTCTCTAAAAATAGATCAATCGGTATGGGTTGTTGTTGGTCAACGATAGTAGGTTGATTGGAAGAAAGAGGTCCAACAAGTGTGGAAGATTTAGAATATGTTTGATGATAATTGATAGAAAGAGGTGACTCAAGAGATGAAGTGGATTTGTATTTAGAATTTTCAAAAGTGGAAGAATATGGGGACTTGGAATGGGTTGGTATTTTTTTCATAGAATATGGCATAGTTTTGGCAAATAAAGACGATCACGTATCTAGTCAGTAGATGATGATGTCGGGGTCAACTTGGATGATTGATTAAAGGAATTTTGAGTCACACGGATCTTCAATGGAGGGAGGCATTGTTAAGGAGACTGAGAAAGGGGTTCCTGCAAAGAAAGGGAATACCACAACTCAAGAGTAAAATTAGATGTTTGATTGGAGGAACTTGGAGTTGCATGTATCTTCAAAGGAGAAAGACGTTAAGGAGACTTATAAAGGGGGTCCTGCGAAGAAAGGGAGGACTGTGACTCGAGAGTCAAATTAGAAGTTTGATTAAGGGGTTCCTGCAAAGAAAATGATGACCATGACTCAGGATTCAAATTAGAGGAATGATGGGGAGAATTTGTGGTGACAAAAATCCTTAGAGGAGGACAATGTTGTTTAGGTGACTGATTATTCCTTAGAATAAAGTCGATTGAATGAAGCATAGAATACTGAGTGAAATCTGAAAGATATTTTGGATTAGAATTCTCAGAATATTTAGAGTAATCAAAATAATAGTTTGGATTATAAGCATCAAAATCATACCATCGACTATGAGATGACGATGGGGAAAGGGCTAGCTAAATGGGTTATAAGCGCGAAGAACCAAATGAGGTTTAGTCACAATGGGAATATTTCGATGTGAATTCCTAAAACTAGGTTTCCTATTTTTGTAAGTGTGAGGAACCATGTGATAGTTATTCATTGTTGGCATTATTGGGTTCAAATGCCTAGACCAAGATTGTATGATTGAACTCATTCATATGGAAGGAAGTTTCATGTTGATTCAGGCAGCATGGCGGTAACCAAATAAACATTTTGTAAATATGGAGATGCTCGTGTGATTTTCCAAAGGGGATCTAAGGAAAACATACATCGTGATGACACAATTTTGAAAATCCAACAAGGTTTGGACAACAAATTGCGAGTGTAAATGTCAAAACTTAGTAACATAATGGTTGTAAAGGAAATTTTTCCAATGTTTAGATTGTCTCAAGATTTGCTTGATAGGAAACATTTTTTCTAAGGTTTGAAAAATTAGTATAAGGACTACAATGAACCTAGGCAAAAATCAAGTAGTGTGATAGCTTCAAATGTAACGATAAATTTCAAAGAAGGAATGATAAAGAATTGACAAATAATGACAAGGACAACACTAGCACGTTTCAAATCAAAGATGAGAAAATGTGTTTCAATGGTAGGTTGACATAAGATGATCAACACGATATCAACACTTAAGTCAAGTTTAAAATAAACAAGGTGTAAGTATTAACAAGGGGTTGAAGTGAATTCCAAATCAAAGTATACTAACCAATTTAGATACAAACAAGGCCTAAATCCCAAAAATTGGAAGTTACAAATGTGAGAAGTGCAATAATACCACTTAAATACGTTAATCAAGATTTGCATAAAAGAAAGATATTAGTATCGAAATAATATTGACATGACGTGAAAAATGTAACAACAACACATTTCAAAGTTGAGGCAATGTTTGGAAAGAAACAAGGTTAAAGTATACCAAGGAGTTGTTAAAGTGTGAGCAATGAAATGGTATAATCTAGACACTTTAATCTAGTTCACAAGAAACAAGAAGTAAGTATAAAAATTGTATCAAGACAATGTGAGAAAAGTAACACCTCAAGGAAAGATCTATGATGAAGTACACCTAACTACGATGAAATGTCTTAACATGAGTATCAAGAGAATGAATATCAATATATGAAGACGTACCAACACACTTTCAATGTTTACTTTCACACTCGCAACAAGGAAGATTGTAAGCGGGTGCAAAATTAGTGGACAAAATATTTAATAGCACTATGTATGATGCTCCTCTTTTGATAAAAAAATATCAACAAGAGAGCAAATGAGTAGACCAAGTAGTGATGGAATAAACTAAGCGTAACTTCGGTAAAGTTTTTCCTTGCCTTATGGAAAATGAAAAACTAAGACAAAGTAACATGTCATAATATTTGTGATGAATAACACTAGGCTCAAACTTCAATGGACTCTTCCCTTTCTCGACTAACGAGGATTTGACTCCGAAGAAGCTCTTGCTTTGTGAGAGATCTTTGAAACAAAATTGATTTTTGGTAAAGTTGACTCCTCTGCAACATGGCTTCTTATGAGTTTACTCTCTAGGTGTCACAAATTACCTTTGTGAGTGTGGTTTGCCAAGGAATTCGCACTAACTAAACCAAGAAGTATCCCAGCTTTACTTTACCCCCTTCGATACAATGAGCAATAAATTGCGTTCAATTTCATCTCATTGGGGTCGTGTGAAGATAATTTTGATGCTAATCTCACAAAGTCATACTAGTCAAGTGGGTAAGCGGAGCACTTCCCGTTTCGTCCACCGGTTCCATCAATGTGTGGACTAATTTAGGGTTCATGTGGCCATCCTTATGGGTTATACAGCTTATGTTATGGCAATTCCCCCAGTTTTAAGCAGATGATCAGTAGCTCTTAACCAAACCTAAAAATATAGTACTTTGAATATGGTGTTTTTAAAAATCTTTTAGCTTAGTGTGGTTTCGTTCACTGTTAGAAACCTACAAAAAAATGTATTACTATTGGTTTAGATCCTAATTGTTTGACAAGTGAATTTTGGTCTTGCACGTGAAATATTAGTAGTTCTCCAAAAATAGCAAATCAACATGAAAGAGGATTTAAGTGTTGTTTCTGATTCCCAAGATCACTTAAAAGTTATGATGGAAGAACATACACAACACAAAAACCCAACTATAACGAAAATGGAAAATACTTTCGAAATAAAATTGGAAGGCAACTCATTTTATCCTATTTGTTGTTTATTCCCTTAACCAAAAATTTTAATGAAGTGTTATTTTTTTTAATGCAGGGAGGTTTAGAGTTGTTTTTTATTTCCAAGATCACCTAAGAGGTGTGAGGAAAGAGCATACGCAACTTCTATCCCAAGCTATTGAAAGCATGAAATTCATTAAGGATCATCAAACAATTCAGTAAAGAAATAATTCAAAACACCCTACAAACAGAAGTTAGCACTAAAAACCTACAAAAGAGGTTATTAATATCCAAGAATAAATTTTACAAAGCATTTAGACATGTTAGAAAATGACAAGTTTTATAATAAATTAAACCATAAATTTTATATATGTCAAAATCCTAATCTTATGTCTCCATTGCGTAGTTTGCTTTAATACCTTTCCAACGCAAAAACAATGGAGTCATTTTGAGTTCGAGAGAAAATGTTATGGCCTCCGGAAGATAGGATATGCACACAGTTTAACACCTACGTGCCTAAAATGACATATACACGCCCCTAATGACATATACACAAATCTGAGAAAAAAAACACAGTGTAACACCTACGTGCCCAGAATGACATATATGCTCCCCTAGTGACATTTATGCATCTCTAAGAAAAAATTAGACAATGTAACACCTACACACCCAAAATGACATATACGTGCCACTAATGACATATACACGCCCCTAATGACATATGCATGCCCCTAATGACACATATGTGTCTGTAATTACATATGTGTGCCATTAATGACACATCCATAGGTACGATGGCATGATTTTCCTGTGCGACATCATGAACACAGAATGTGACATAGGAAAACTCAAAAAGGTCAAATTTATGGCATTCTAACCCAAAATTGGCAACAAACCATCAATTTTAAACCTACAAAAGAGACTCAACACATGCAAAGTTAATAAAATACATCAAGGAATGCAAGATATTTAGCATGTGCATAATAAGGGTTAGCCAAAATTTAGAAACACAATAAAGCTTGAAATCAAATGCAAGGGACTAAGGATCCCTTCAAGTAAAGACAAATAATAGTAAGCAAATTGAAGCATTCAAACCATAATGCAAACCAAAAATAAACAAATACATAAAAACTACAACACATGCAATATATTAAGTTATCAATTGATCAATGCATAAGGGCTATTTGTAGCTATCTACACTGCTATTTTTAAAGAAAACAATTGAGCCCCCCTTTGATATTAGCTTCAATTCTTTCAACCTTAAAAGGACTCTTGTATCAAACATATCCCACGACTTGCCATATGATGTCATGTTGCACTTGATGTGTATATACATATGATGTTTAGTGTGTAATATGTATTTAATTTATCAAAATGCATTTGTTAACATTATGTACATTGTAGAGTAATTTTTGATACCATTTTATATGTAGTTTCAAAATATTTTATTAAAATAATAGAAATAATTGACTCTATTGGCTATTGAAAAACAAAATGTGGTGTGTTTGATAAGTGTGGTGTAATGATGGGTTGCATTGAGAAACTTACATTAAACGTATTATCTATGTAGCTAAACTAAGAAAATTATCTTTTTACTTGAAAGCATGGTAGTAGTATTTTCTTCTAATCTCACAAATTGATTGAATAAATTCCTATATACATATATTTTGTAGAATTATGTTTGGAATTTCAACTTTTTATATCCAAATATTTTGGTGGCAGTCTCTTTCATTACATAAATAACAAGTTTTATAATTTTTCCTTTATATACATTTTTATTAAGGATTATTAGAAAAGTAACCTATAAACCTTCAATCTCCAAATATGGTTAGGGTCACCTAAGATAGCTATAAACTAATAGTTGTACTAATTGTTGTAAAAATATATTGATGAATAATAAAAGGTAACATATAAAAACATCACAAAAATTATCTAAATTATACAATTTTTTCTTTATGTATTAACTCAATATTAGATATGAGACTCTTAATTTTTGTCTACAAATATTAATAACAATTTTAGAAATATTTGTAATAAAATTGGTCCCTTGATATAAAAGATTATAATATATTTATTTAGAATACAAGTTTAAATAAAATTTTATAAAATATTTATTTACAATACATGTTTAAATTATTGTCCTATATAAATTGATATTTCGGGTGTTTCATATAGGACCACCTGCTAATAGTTTTTTTTCATGGGGTCTGCTCTATTAAATGTAGCCCCTTAGGACCACTTGAGTAAGGAAAGCGCTACTCATCAACGCTTGCAATGGACCTAGCCAAAATGGAACGCACATCTACCAGTGTATAATTATCTAAATTATACAAATTTTTCTTTCTGTATTAAAGGTATAGAAACATTTATTACTCAAAATTAGATATAAGACTCTTAATTTTTGTCTACAAATATTAATAACAATTTTAGGAATATTTGTAATAAAATTGGTCCCTTGATATAAAAGATTAAAAGATATTTATTTAGAATACACAGTTTAAATAAAATTTAATAAGATATTTATTTACAATACATGTTTAAATTATTGTCCTATATAAATTGACATTTGGGGGTGTTTAATATAGGACCACCTGCTAATAGTTTATTTTTCGTGGGGTTTGCTCTATTAAATGTAGCCCCTTAGGACCACTTGAGTAAGGAGCCAACACACGATTGTGTAGGGCAACGCCTATCTCATCAGGCACATAGCTGGAAGAGTTTCTCTTTCACTTGGCCCCTGTCCTTCGGGACTGGGGAGATAAGGAGCTCTTCCAGTTCAGGAATCAGTAAGGAAAGTGCTATTCATCAACACTTGCAATGGACCTAGCCAAAATGGAACCCCACATCTGCCAGTGTATAATTATCTAAATTATACAATTTTTTCTTTATGTATTAAAGGTATAGAAACATTCATTACTCAAAATTAGATATAAGACTCTTAATTTTTGTCTACAAATATTAATAACAATTTTAGAAATATTTTTAATAAAATTGGTCCCTTCATATAAAATATTATAAGATATTTATTTAGAATACACGTTTAAATAAAATTTTATAAAATATTTATTTACAATACATGTTTAAATTATTGTCCTATATAAATTGATATTTCGGGTGTTTCATATAGGACCACCTGCTAATAGTTTTTTTTCATGGGGTCTGCTCTATTAAATGTAGCCCCTTAGGACCACTTGAGTAAGGAAAGCGCTATTCATCAACGCTTGCAATGGACCTAGCCAAAATGGAACCCACATCTACAAGTGTATAATTATCTAAATTATACAAATTTTTCTTTATGTATTAAAGGTATAGAAACATTCATTACTCAAAATTAGATATAAGACTCTTAATTTTTGTCTACAAATATTAATAACAATTTTAGAAATATTTGTAATAAAATTGGTCCCTTATATAAAAGATTAAAAGATATTTATTTAGAATACACATTTAAATAAAAATTTATAAGATAATTATTTACAATACGGGTTTAAATTATTGTCCTATATAAATTGACATTTGGGGTGTTTCATATAGGACCACCTCCTAATTGTTATTTTCATGGGGTTCGCTCTATTAAATGGAGCCCCGTAGGACCACTTCAGTAGGGAAAATTTAACCAACAGGCACCCTCCCAATTAGGCCAGGAATTTCAAATTATCTGTGCCTGTCAAAGCAAAAATTGTTAACAGTTTAGCTGTTTCATGTGGCTGTAATTTCAAGAAATTTTTATAGATATACGTATAATCTGTTCATATATATAAAAATAGGTATTATATTTTTAAATAAACCTCTTAAAAAATTTAACGGTTTTCAAAAATTTCAGCCTGTTATTGTCTACAGTCTCTAAAAAAATTTCCCTGTTAAATACGGTTAAAATCACAAAAAACGGCCTACAGCCTGTCAATTTCCAGGCCTGCTGACCCAATGGACCCAATTTGCTGAATCTTTTTGAAAATGTTATATTTAACTTTGACTGTGAACGTAAGTGACACTTAGGCTGAACACTCCAGCAGCTCATTAACCCTCTCCATGGACCCCTGTCAGTGGGTTGTAAACCTGTAACCTAGGACACATGTTTTCCGTGGACTGTACAGCCACATGCGATAATGGAGAAGAGAGGAAGCCAGGAATACTGAGTGAGAATATTCTAGAGTATTCAGATTCCTGCCAGTTGTTGAATAGAGTCACGCGCTTAAATACATAAGAATGACAGTTGAGCTTCGAAGAGAAGGGCCGTTGGGAATTTGATTTTAAATGTATTTGTCCTTGTTAACAGGCAATGATAGCAACGGTAATGGCTCTAAAATTCTGAATAATTTACTAATGGGATGGGAAAGAAATGGTCGACACAAATTTTAAAAACCCTACGGATCCCACCGAACAATATAAAAAAACCATACGGATCCTACCGAACGTTATAATTCGAGCTGCTTTAAACTTGGTGATTAGAATTAAAAGTCAGTGTAATTTAAGTTTACACGTATGTTTTATGCAAGGAAAATGAGAACATATCTTTTATTTAAAGTCTAACTAGCCGCCCGATTGAATATTGAAATGAATATAAAGAGATGAAGTGATTGTTTTAGTTCGAAGGAATCTGTGTAAATAGTGTCTTATTTGTGTTGTTTTCTTTTGGGTTGTGAAAGAAAATGGGAAGAGCTCCATGCTGTTCAAAAGTGGGGCTGCACAGAGGACCATGGACTGCAAGAGAGGATATGTTGTTGACAAGGTTTATTGAAGCCAATGGAGAAGGACAATGGAGAGCTCTGCCCAAAAAAGCAGGTAATATGATTATGAGTTTTTCATCTTTTTCATAAATCATGCACAGAGACAGATGATGAAGGATTCTTATGTTCTTTCCACAGGACTTCTGCGGTGTGGAAAGAGTTGCAGGCTTAGATGGATGAACTATCTAAGGCCTGATATCAAGCGTGGTAACATTTCTTCTGATGAAGAGGAACTTGTAATCCGGTTGCATCGATTGCTAGGAAATCGGTAATGGTGGCACTAATTTTATGATACCCAGTTGCCATCTTATTATAATTTTCTTTAATTGTTGTTGGCTTAGTTAAAGAAAAATACAAAATGAAATGCGAACATTTTCTTACACTTTTGTGGGAGTACAAATTTGGAAATTCAATGTCAGAGGTATGTTAGATTGGCCTTAACATACTGTGGCATTGTTATACTGGTTATTTGCTATTATTTGGTGTTTATGAGCGTTAAAGTTCATGAATTCAATACCATGCAATGTAAATTTAGAATCTGTTTATGTGTTTATTTATAGAAAAAATAATGTTTAATTTTGAGTGGTAAAGTTTATGAATTCAATACCATTCAATGTAAATGTAGAGGATGTATTTTTATATCTATAAACTGCTTGGCTTAAATATCACATATCTTTGTAAGCTTGATTGGTCAACAAACTAATGATACATCCATCCCAAAAAATGATAAACAACCCATTTTATAAATTTGGAACTCTATGTTTAAACCTTAAATAAATCGTGAAATTCTACATTTTAGAGTTTGATTAATTTTATTTTTTTATGGGAAATCAATGATTTTATATAAATATTGATATCTGTGCTCCATATTGGAATGGAGATTAAATTTAGCTCATGTATACTTACTGACTAAACATATACCTATATTGAAGTACTCTTCCTTTGCGTAATTAGCAATGACTAAGGGACATCCAATCTGTCAAAGTCACCCAGGGACACCATATTACTTAAGTTTAAGTATGATACTATTTTTAAACAAATTCATGTAAATATTATGATTGCATTATATTGTTATTTATATAGTAATACTTTTTTACTGGAGGTCAACATAAACTCATGAGATCTAAGATAGAACCCTAAATATTGTATTCTAACATACATATTGGCTTTATATGTGCAGATGGTCATTGATTGCAGGAAGATTGCCGGGCCGAACAGATAATGAAATTAAGAATTTTTGGAACACACACCTGAGCAAGAAGCTGATGAGAAAAGGGATTAACCCCAAAACCCATCAACCTCTGCCTCATAAAAAAGAAGCTCGGATGTCTACTGATCAAGTGAAGAATGATGAATGTTATGTAAGAAAGAGGAATGACAGAGAAAATGATCTCAAGCAAGCAAATGCAGATGCCAATAAGACCCATGTCCAACCAGTCCATCTGCCAAAGGCTAATAGATTTATAGCCTTTCCTCGTTCTTCAAGCAATCCTGAGTTATTACCAAGAACTCAAAGCTTGAGCATGAATACTTCTTTAGAATGCCAAGCAAATAATGTCCTCCTTCCCCCCTCCATTGATTTGAATTCTTCCAGCCCTGTGTCAAGCTTGAACAGTACCCAAGATAATTCTGACTATTCCTCTTATCTCAGTCCTGTGGAAGATTGTTTTTCATGGCCATGCATAGAAGAAGAAGAAGAAGATTGGAATGTCAAATGTTTTCCGCACGCTGGGGAAGAAGAAGAAGAAGAAAGCTGGATTCCAAACTCGCAACTTCATGATGATCATAATGCTAAATGCATTATTTCTGAGAAAATGAGTTCTATCGGCCATTTCGCTTCTGATCAGACCACAATTCCATTCAGACAAATTAATAAACCAGAAAGTTGCTCGAACGTTAATATGCTCCAAGAAGTTTACGAGGAATACTTGGAACTGTTACAAGAGGACCCCAGCCCTCAAACTAAAAATAAAATAATTTCAGACAATGACGGGAAAGAAGACAACAACGTAAGTGCTTTTACAGAGGGTGGTCTTCCATCTATGTGGGATTGTCTGCAGGGAGATGACAATGAGTTGCTCAATAATGCATCCCATGAAACTGCTCTTTCACTGCATTAATTATAACTACTACAAATATATATTTAAATATATATATTTTAAGTTGTTTGCAGTACATCGATTTTGGGAGTTGCCCCTGCCATTAACGGTGAATAATAATTCATTTAGTTTTGTTTTGCAGAATAGTTAAGTTATGCCTCCCAAAACATCCGCAGATATATATCATGTCTTATTTGCTTAGTATTATGATTCATCTGTAATGATGTATATTCTCCACATTTAAGCCGTTAGTGTTGGGTGGAATCGTACACTCTTTATTCAAGGGGAAACATTCAAATTATGGGGATTAGTTATAGTATTTATTGGTGGTGTACAAATGATTTGTTTTTTAGATTTAGTATTAATTATTGAAGGGTATTTATTTTACCGAATTTATTTTATAATTTAATTATTTTAAAATTTAATATTAATCATTTGTTTCATTTATTATTATCACCACAATTACACTATAACCCATTTGATTGTGAGAGGTACATTAAATTTTATGTATCTAACGCAAAATCTAATTGATTTTCATAGAAATATCAAAATATAGGTTGATAGAAATATTTTCTTCCATGCAGATCACATGACCATCTTCCTTTCAAATTTCCTCGTTCCATTCTGCATCAGGCTGGCAAGTATGTCACGAGTGAGTTAGGTAGCTTTTTAGGTTAAAAGGAAATTATTAAAGTAAATGGTACTATGTTTGCCTTGACAAATTGTCAACCCACGTGAGTTTCTTACCAAAACTATGTATATTATTTAGAGTCAAACAATACATTTAAAACGTCACTTCGAATTTTTACGCCAATAAATAAGAACTTGGAAAGTAACATTTAACTAGTACATAATAATTAATTACAAATCAGCACTTAAAAAGTTTTTTTTTGTGAATGGTTGATAGATATATGTAAAAGTGTTCTTAAATACTAGCAATCGCATGTGTTTCATGAGATGTGAACGCCGAACGGTATATGTTATTTGATTTAGAGGTACAGTTATTATTGATCCACTTAATCTAAAGGTTGTTTCTACATTTCAAACTTGTTATTAATTCGTACATGATTACTTGTGATATCGTTTTCGATAGTTAATGAATTTTATAGTTGATGTTGTTAGTTGTGCATCGGTTGTTCAATTGGTGTTTTGTTGGAGAAACATTTATTATATAATTGATAATGTGTGTGATTGATAGTTGTAGTGAAGGACTTTAGTTGAAACATTACATTGTAATGTTGTATGTGTACATTTAATTATGTTACAGGTTCGTACTTTTGAAGTTGCATACCATATTTGGAAACATAAAATAAATGTAGGTATACGTACACGTAATGAGACATGTATACGTTTGCAGTATTTATATCATGAGTGGTAGCCTTTAGTGGGCAATTTTAGTTTCAATAAACTTGATTACATTTGATATCCCTTGAACGACCTTGCCGCTTTCGATAGAAGAAATGTTGAGTATAGTAGTATTTGAGGTGCTATGAAAGCAGAAGCTAGTATTTACGATGGGTTGAGTGATAGTAGTCTTGCTTCCTCCTTTCTTCTTGCTGCGAGTGTTGGTACGTGTGCCATATTTGAGTATCTCTCAAATGAAAAAGTGGGTGAAATGCGCAGATATACAAGCGAGGGTACTCTGGAGAAAGTTGTGAATGTCAGACCCTGCCTTTCAGTGGTTCCAATGTCGACAGTTGCTCTGTGCAAAGTAAGTCCCTGTGACTTGTGGATAGTTAATCCTCGGGCCATTTTAATCGGCAACTGTCTTCGATTCCCTCTAGAAATAGGGGTATGGGAATATGTAAGGGGTTGGAGAGATCCCAACATGGGCCGTTGTATCTATAAAATTTTACAACAACAAATAAAGGTTACGCTGGTGGTTGCATTAATGCGTTGTAGACAATGTTTGTGATTGTTCATGTGGCACCATTCACGATGCCTGCATCAACCCATAGATTTGCAATAAGCATGATTTTTTGTTGTTTGCATAACAGAACGTTGTGTTCCAACTGATCATCATCAGAATTTCCTAGTCCAGTCCGCCTGTTACTTTCAGCAATGGATTGGGCAATTGGAATGTTCAATGCCTTCAACATCTGTAGGTTGTGGCATGCCACTTGATCATTTTTTGCAAACAAATGTGGTGCATCCTTAAAAATGTTGAGCTCATGTTGAGTTAGGTGTGTGTCTGTGCGAGACATCAAGAGTTCCCAATCCTCAATTAGAGGGGTTGAATATCGCATGTGGAGCAGTAAATTCTAGAATGAAACCTGTGCATTGGTTGATCCTTGTTTCCGAAATATTGTTTGCAATGTAATGGAAGATTGAAATCCCTTCCAAAGGGTTGCTCCGTAGGAATTACTTGTGTAAAGAGGACTGTCCAAAACTGGTGGTAATTACCCGAGGTCACCGAGGAGGATGACTAATTTGTTCCCAAATTCAGATGTTCTTGAGTGTGGGAAAGCTTCGTGGAGCCTACTGTCAATTTTTCTTAGCAAATTTGGCCCAATGAAACTCATTTCATCAATAAGAACATATTCTATATGTTTCAGCGATTCTTGAAAAGACGATAATGCACTACCTTCAAGGGGTTTCAGTTCTTTGATTGGAATACGCATGGCTGCGTGGATTGTGGATGCAGAGATGTTGAATGCTAAAAAACCGGTAGGGGCGAGCACAAGTAGAGGAGAGGGAGATATGGTTGATGTTGTGAATGAATTCCAGATTTTATTTATCAGAAATGATTTTCTTGTGCCATTTGTTCCTTGAATTATCAATCTTAGTGGAGGTAGAAGGGATTTGTTTGATGAATGGTGTAGTATGGTATCAAGAGCTATTTGTTGTTCTGGAGACAAAGGAAGTGTGGAAGATGGTGGTGTGGCATGTATGTTGTTGTTAATTGTGTCTGCCTTCTCTCTCTCGATGAATGATGAACCAGTTATCTGCAAATCATGGGGAACGTCATGTATGGTCCAATTATTGTGTATGTCAAAATATCGTTTCCCCAACATTTCAAGACTGTCTAGACCCGTGTTGTTTCCGGGGCAAAGTTGTGCGAGGACCTGCCATTCTTGCAATGGTTCTTGTTGAATACTGCATTCGGGCTCTGAGTCAGAACTAACATCTGTTGCAAGTCCTATGTCTGCGGTAGTGCGTAGAACATGCCACGGTCTATAGTTGTGGTTGTACATGTACCAAGTGCCGTTGACGTCATGTGGGGTTGAGCCAAATTCAAATGCGATATTTCTGAAAGGCTTGTATAATAGGAGTTCTGACCAACAGAAAAGGTCATATGACGTTGATTCTTGAGCAGGGACATCCACAAATCTCGAGTGGACCCAAACAATTGATTGTATCGGTTACTTTTTCCATTTATCACCTTTACGGTGCTTGTTGTAGCTCTAATCTCGAGCAACTTGAATAAGTGGTAGGTGTTCCATAGTTGTTGGATGAAATTTATATGCATCCAAGAAAGCGGTTGTTTGTTGTGCATCGGCGTCACTTTCAATGACATGTCTCAAAATCTTTTTTCTAACGTTTAATGATACGAATAGATGGCTGCACATAACAAGTGGCATTTTTTGCAGCATGTGGCATGTTTCTTGTGTGCTTATGTCATGTTCAACAACGCTTTCTGTGAGCACTTTACGAATCGCGATATGTGCTGGAGAATCTGCGTCTGCATCTCTTGAAAATCTGGATAACATTTGGTGATATGTTTCTGAACATTGCTCAGCTTTCGAAGCATATTTTGCAATATACTTAAGAACAACATGGCGGGAAAGTATCGGTTGGAAATCGACATTTGCTCTCCATATGTATATCATTGTTCGATTGTGGATGTTCAATCTGAGGGCACGGCCCTCTACGGACCACATGTGCATAGTTGTATTCAAAGCACTTAGTTTAGTTGGTGTTCTCGTAAAATATTTGTTAACCCGGTTTGCACTTGCATCTGTTTGCGGCAACTGACTGTGTTTGAGAGCATTTGTTGGTAGTCGGATTGGAGCACCAATTACCAAATGTGTTTCAACAACAACATCCATTTTAATGATAAGAACAGTGATGCAATGGAAAAGGAAAATAGGATAGAATTAGAACTGAGCAACGAATGGAAAAAATAAATAGAAATAAATTTTAATTGATATAGCGAGTTTATGTACATTGGTAATTGAGCAAGAGATGAAGCTTACAGTTCACTTTTGATCATTCTAACGAGGGATTTATGTAAGCACACGATGGAGCCTTCTTGTATCGAATTTTCGGTTACACGACTTACAAATTTGTAGGGTAGAAGTGTTGTCTGAAAATGTATCCCATCTGAAAGGTCAACACAATGTTGGGCTCCCATGTTGAGAATGGACCTTAGAGAGCTCAAGTGCAGTATCTGAAATGTGGGGTCAACATTGGAACCACCCTCAATCAATTGAGAAATGCCTTCGTGTGTCAAAGTTATTTCCATGGCAACTAAAAGATGCTCAAGATTGTGAGAATTCTGCAAATATATGGTGGAAAATGTAAACTTGTAGGGCAGTCAATCATGAAATGAAGGATTTGTTCAGGAAATCATGCATTTGTAAAGAATGAGAACCTTAAAGTTGGCTTCCTTATTATTTCATATTTTCTAAAAAGTGCAAACATGAAGTCTAACCCTTTAACAATTCAATATGCAAAAAAGTGATATAATGTACAAAGCTTTGGTTGAAAACAACTAAAATTTGTATGGTTGTTTGTCGGCATTTTAAAAATATATGTATTTGTGTGTAAATATTATGAAGTACACAATAAAAATGTGTCATTGGTTTACATAAAGAAGCGAGCAATTGTATAAAGGAAAGATATAATGAATAACACATTAAAAATGTGTTGTTGTTGTTTGTTGAAAAGTTAGATTCTGTACCCCATATGTTCCGCCGCAATATATACATGCATTTATTTGAAATGAATTATAGATTATTATGTTAAGCAAACAAAATGGAATACAATAAGAACAATATGTACACTTGAAGTGAGAAGACTATAGGTATTTGTATGGAAACACAATGATAAAGAAATTAAGAAAGCATAGTTGTTGGATAACAAAAAATGAACATGTGTTTGATAAGTTTGATTCTCTATCGGATATATACTGCCACAATACATACATGGAATATTTGGAACGAGTTACAGTTTATTTCAAAATACTTATAAACAAACACTTATAAACTAACCACTACAAGCTATTTTTTAAAATCAAATTTCTTGCTTTTTGCTTGTGTAATTTTCTTTGCACATTTCTTGTAGTTTTGTCCAGTTGCAGATGCCTCGATTGGAATTCCCATTCTCCTCAATTTGTGGGGTGGTTCATATTTCAGTGTATCTTCGTTCGAATCATAAATCAAGCAGAAGCCTTGTGAATGATCTGCAATTGTTTGGATTTTGGAGAGAAAAATTAGGGATGTTGGCATCAGGTGGAGGCGATTTCTGATCATTTCAGCTATCACTATTTTAGGTGGTTTCAATTGCCTACAATCCAAAACATTAACAACACATTGAATACACTTAAACTTTTCCTCCCTCTACAAGTGAGGCGTAGTTAATGTCAATCCCGTTGTGGGGAGGGGAATTGTGTTTCTAGTCTGCATCATATTAAACTAGAGAGGGAAAATAAGTATGTTAGTCCACCAAGATGTTCTTAGGTATGACAGCAGCTTTAAAAGCCTTGTCGTTGATCAGTCTAACATCCAACTTGGGACGCTTCGAAATGGCCTCATTGGGGAACAAGCCCCTCAGCACATAACGAATCATGTCATTGACGAAGGCACATGCCCCCACATGTCACTTCAGAAAAAGGATTGGAGTCTAAATATAAATGTAACAATCAAAAGAATATAACATGAAAGCTCTCTACAATAATTTTTTAAACCATAGCATACAATAAAAAAAACAAATGAATAAATACTTGAGTCAATATTGAAACCCACCTCAATTTTTTTTAGAGATGGCACTCTCTTCTTTACCGCGGGAGAATGAGAATCACAAATAACCTACAAAAAAGTGAAAAAGAAGTTAATAAAACTAAATATATCTACACTACCAATGTCATATTCACTACATAAGGCTACCACTCATGATGTTAAATCTACACATGTACATAAATCTTCATGTATTCATGTTTAGTTCAAATAAACAAATATGCAAAATGCTACCACTCATGATATAAAATTGGTAAATGTATATGTACGAATTTGTAACAAGTTAGAAATGTAGAGAGAACATTTAAATGAAGTGGTTCATCTATATTTCTACACTTATAAAACCATTCCCAACCCTTATTAAAACATCAACTACAAAAGTAATAACTTTCCCTCAATCACAAATAACAAATAACAAATCTAAGACTCCCATCGTCCATTGTCATTTGAAGCCCATAAGCATTTTTCTGGGCAATAATTTTGAAGCTTGTGTAACAGTACAGGTAACTGTTCAACCTCCTTGCTATGAATTAGTTTCTTCTTCATGCCATCTTCTGATGAGGACTAATTTATAGCTTTGGAAACCCTCATAACAATCTACAAGATGGAGTTGTATTATAATCTCTTATAGCTTTAACTATTTTGCATATGGTTGTCTACCTTAGAATTGTAATCCACCTTGTGTAAGGTAAATATATTCAGTCCTAAAGGCCTCCTGTTCATGAATGTTTTTAAAAAGTCCTCTTTCAGATATCACCATGATGATAGCATTCATGGCAAAGCAATAATAGGAAAATTATTGTACATCTGTGTCACTCAGGGCAGGCCCCTGCAGTGGTGTGTATCCATAGCAACCTGATGCACATCCCTCTAAATTTTCAATAGTTGATCTCTACGTGCAAAGCTCTTGATTCCCTCTAGGGTTGTTGTTGTTATGCTATTCATTCTCCTACTGCACAGATAAGCCCGTAATCCAAATCTAACCCACACACTTCCACAAAATAAAGGAGATTTAATGAATGAATGGATAAAGTGATGTTCCAGTTTCTATGAACCTGAGATGATTGAATTCTACACATGAAGTATTTATCCAATGTTAATCTTTAATTCGATCTCCTTGCAGACCTAAATTTATGTTTTATGACCTGAATTTGAAGAATTTAAGAGGAAGATAGCATTCTAGCAAAGCGGGTAAAGCCTAAATTAACCCTGGAGCCATATATGGAATGTTTTTACAACGAAGACACTTCTGTTAAAACAGAAAAGGAATTGTAGGCATGGTGGGATGAAATAAAAAAAAACACCAAATACAGACTTGAAAAGCATAACATACCTCTTAAGGACGCTGCGCGTAAATTACTAATATGGTACTTGCAGGAGCCTAGGTTGATGATCTGCGTCTGTGTTTTCAATCGAAGAGGACGTTTGCAGGAGCCTGGGTTGTTGATTATTTTTTATGGTAGATAAATGAATCGAAGCAGCAGAGATGTAACACTTAATTCGTTTTTCAAATCTTTGCCGAGTGTTTCATGGACTCGTGGAAATCCCGTATCTAGCCCTTCAAATGTTTCAGGATGTCAACAATGCTTACTCTATTCTCCTTAAGCTCTGCTCATTACAATGTTTGAAGAATTTAAGAGGAAGACACCTCTGTTAAAACAGACAAGGAATTGCAGGCATGGTGGGATGAAATACAAAAAATACACCAAATACAGACTTGAAAAGCATAACATACCTCTTAAGGAAGCTGCGCGAAAAGAGAGGAGAAAAGAAACAGAATGCTCGTAATGAATTAGTGAGGGATATTAAGAGGAAGACGAGTAATATACTTACAAAACAGCAGTTAAAAATAGGATTTTAAAAATAGAAAGCTAAAATATGCAATTCTTCACACTAACATGCTACAGATGAAGAACTCCTGGCCTTTTTACATGTGTTGCAGTTCTTCCAACCATCTTCATCTGCATGAAACATCTCGCAGAATCTCATGTTCTCATCTGCAGACCTGTGTATAAAAATAAGCATGTAAATAGATGATTTAAGATGTCAGTACAAAAAGATAAATTAAACAGTATATATTATAACATAATTTGAACATATCACTCATGATGATCATATTCCACTCGCATCGGATGTGAAAGAGTTCAAGCGTGTTTTCTCTTCCAGGTCTTTGCTCCAAAATTTATCGTAATATTCCTCGTAAGTAAATTTCGTATATTGGGCAGGATTATCAGCGGTGATTAGCGGAAGAGCAGGCTTGATTACTGCATCCGGTGAAGGGCAGTAAAATGTTGGAACAGAGATCCTCGCTTCGCTACAATTCACGACTGCCCGGTGAATTCCACTTTTGTATATTCCGTTGCTCAGAACCTACAACACAACAACCTTGTGAGTTTCAAATTAATTCATATTGTAAGCTTGAGTGATTGAGTACATGATAATATGGTATATTCCTGTAGTTGGTCACCGACATTGACTACGAAGGCATTGGGCATGGGCTGCACTGCACACCATCTTCCATCCCTAAGCACTTGCAAGCCTGAGACATTGCCTTGAAGAAGAACAGTAACGGCATTAGGATCTGAATGTGGCGGTAAACCAAATGTGAGGTCAGGATTGGGGCAGCGAGGATAACAGTTTATGGCCATGTGTTGAGCATGGTTTCCGAGAGCTTTGTCAAGGAAGTCCGGCTCGAGTCCCAGGCTCTCCGATATGGCAGCTAGCAACCGTAGAACTAGGGCTCTTACCTCTGTGCAATATTTTCCAACAACCTCTCTGTATTCACATAAAAAAAACCATAGCTATATCGGGCACCAGGTCATAACATAACTTGAATTATAACATATATTGTATGGTCAATCAAATGTACCTGTAAGCGGGAGGTTGTGAAGGCCATGCATCGATATACTTCTCTAAAGAATAACAATGGTGCCTCAAGTAATTTCTCTTAATTGCCAAATCTATTCATCACATTTTCAGTAGCATGCGTGGTTGTATTGGCTATAGCAACGAAGCAAAGAAACCCTTACCGGAATGAAAAAGAGTCAAAACGATTGTCAAAATTAATCGCGTCGAAAAAACGTCCAAACAGCCGTCAAACTTAAGACAATCGCAGAAACGTCCATAGGTCCTCTACCATAGGGGGAACGCCTTAGGCGTAATTATTATTATTATTTTTTGTAATGATTGGTTTATGTTATTGTTAGTTTTTTCCAATAAATGTGTTATTATAAAGAGGTTTTTTTATTCACAATCGGCTTAAATATAAATATTGTGAAATATTTGTAGAATATGCATAATAATTTTGTACTTTGATAAATAATATTATTGATGTTTCTCAAAATCATTATAATTGATTATTCAATTATGACTAATCTACATTACATAAATTTTATTGTAGAAAATCCACATAAAACATATATTAAATTAAAAAACAATTATTCTAATTTATTGTTGATAAAGTATATCAAAAAAATATTTATTAATAATTCATAAGATGAAAACAAAAATCCACAAATTTGTTAGAGTTTAAATTAACAAATTGAAATTTCTACATAAACATATACATTCCATAATAGTAACCTCATGAAAAATAAAAGACTTCACCTTCAATAAAAACAAGAAATTTAAAATTCAAAAGAGAAAAATGTTATTAAGAAGAAATTTAAAGTACTGGATTGTATTCACTAGTATGTTTCTCCCTTAAATTTGTAGTGTGTTTATGTATTATTTAAGTCTCCTTTTTTCATATTTATATATTAAATGGATATATTTCTATTGTGATTATTAGAAAATAATATGTAATAACTATTTGTAAATATCATATAAAGATAAGTTTACCATACTTTAATAAAATCCCATAAAGTTTACTCATTTAGTTTTTATTATATAAAAATTTAATAGGATAAACTGTGATATTCCTGGTAATATAAATTCATTAACACCCATATTTATGTTATGTTGTTAATAATTATAAACTAAGTATTATTAATAGATTATTATTAAAGAGAATAATAGTGATATACTGTGAATCAATATTTATAAATTAATTGAATTATAATATTAAATATATCTCATAATATATGTGTGTGTGAGAATGTCAATGCAATTTTAATATACAATTTAATGTTAAAGAATATATATATATATATATATATATATATATATATATATATATATATATATATATATATATATATATATATATATATTTGTTTGAACCTGTATTTTTGCACGACCGAGGTGCATAGAATTCTTAGCTTAAATGTCAAGGACTGAGGGGTTTACACTCCGTCAAATTTCACCCGGCCTTATCCCTTATTATGGTATCACCAGGCCTTTGCATTCAACAAGAATTAAACCCTGGTGGACTCTTTGTGAGCCAAGAAACTGCACCACTGGGCCAATGATTGTTTGATTCAAAAAACTATATTGGAAAATTTTCATATAAAAATATAGATTGATTTTTATATAGTCATTTTGTATAAGATCAAATCTACCAAATTATTTCCAAGCCCCGCGTATTTGGTTGTTAGGCATTAAAATCCCTCAAATCATGCCAGCTTTAAGCATTGAAACAATTCAAATCATGTGTTAATGCATTAAATCATGGTGGGTATTAGGGATTAAAATCGACATTGTGTACGAAAGTACAACACATGGTGAAAGACCTTTTCTCTGTATCTGTGTAAGTAAAAGGGTGCAACTGCAAGCGCTGCTCATCAACAAGAAAACAGAGACACTCCAAATATAATGCAATTGTATTTGATTTTTTAACACTATTAAACTTATGTTTGGTGTTTATGAAAGTGTTCACGTCAATGTATTTTCTCTCAATATATAAATGAATTAATCTTTCTCGAGTTTAATCGTACTATTGATCATTTTAAATCTCAAAAGAGTTTGTAGACACCTCAAAACACATGTTTATTTTTAGCTTATCTTTAGTTATTCACAACCCCTTTAGAAATTATTAATTAATTTAATTAATTCATACTTTAAATGTCATAATCCTGTTAGAATTAATTAAATTAATTTTATCATGCCCTTTGGAATTAGTTAAATTAGTTCATACCCACCCTAGCTAAATTTAATTAACATTTATTTAATTAAATGGTTAGTTATCCTCTCACACTTCATAGCTAATTAAATTAGTTTTTAAAATTTGAAAATAAATCTATTTTCCGATTCAACCTCTACTTGGACTCCTTTTCCCTATCCTATTCATTTCACTCACACTCCACTTCCAAAATCATAGAAAGGTGGAAGGAATAAAGTTGTATGCACAAACCACCTTCCTGGATGTAAACTTCTGTGAACTGAAAAGTTACTGGTCCTCAATGGATATTTAATCCATCCAAACTGTTTCAACTTCATCCAGTCCTATTTTAAGCATATGTATTGATAACTTCATGTAATCACTTTTAACCACTACATAGCCTCTATAAAAAGTAGGCCTTACCCTTTCCAAATCATCTTAGATTACTTTCTCTCGACTCTCCCTTTATGGAAATCCTGAGAATTTTTGTAGCCAACTTCTGCTATTTTTTCATTCAATATTTGCATGTTGAAAAATGTTCCTATGTCAAAAATCTTCTCATAACATTGTCAATTCTTCATTTTGGAGATTAGTTAAAGAACATCCACACTCCAAATTTTCAAAGATCCTACAATTTTAAAACTTCAACAATCTTATCATCGAGGTTTGCAAAGGAGAGTTGCAAGAAAGGTTTGTTGTGTTATATTTCTTTTCTTTCACTTCCACTTGTAGTGTTTCACTACTCATATTCTGGAATGCCCAGTGGGATCTACCCACACTCTATTACTCTCCATTTCATATTTTTTTATTATTTATTAGTGTTTGTAATAACCCTTGTGTAAATTTAGAATTATTTAGCTCACATTTTTGTTTGCACATGTGATTTGTTGTTTTTTTTTTTTTTTGTGATGGTGGTATTTTTGGAGGAGTGTCTTGCTGCAATTGGACGAGTTTGAAGAGAGTATTCAAAGTTAAAAAATAACAAAAAAATCCCCAAAATGTAGGTGTTTTACCAATAAATTTAGTTGTGGTTATAGTTACAGTTAAATTTAGTAGCAACAAATAAAGTTAGAGGACTGTCACAACCTCCTAACCGAGCTAGACCCCCCATGCATAGCTCTAGCTTGGACCGCTCCAAATCTACACTCCCTACCACATATAACCCCTATCAAGATACACCTCCTTGCACCCTACCTCGTCCTCTTGTCTTTAATCTCCCTGAGCTCAGCATCATCTCCCTAAGCTTGTCTCCATCTCACCTAAGCTCATCTCCATCTCACCCGAGCTCATCTCGCATCCTATCTTGCTCATCAATGTCTTTGTACAACCGTGAGATCACCTTCAACTCTCCAACCCCTCCTCGCTGAGCTAGCCACCCTTCACGTGATCTTCCCTACGAGCCATCCAAACTCATGGTTTCCTGACTCAACCCTTCCTTTTTCCAACCCATGTTCAAGTTCCTTCATTGAGCTACACTATTTCATTGAACTTGAGCCCGAGCTCTGATCATTGTGCCAAGATCTATCTACATCAACTTTGCACATCCTGAGCCAAGCTAACCTTGTCCAAACATGAACTCGATGCATGTAATCTTCTATAACTCGATGAGCCCAACCCCAAGCTTGCACCCATCCCTTTGCTAAAAACATAGATTTTTTAGGGTTTCCCTGTTGAAGGACTTAAAATTACGTCAACTCTAAACTTAGGTTAATATAGTTAATTTATTTTATTCTAAACTTTTATTTCATTTTTTAATTAATTAATCATATTTTTAATTAATTAAGGTTTAGTTAGTAATTAGGCTTTAATTTTACCTTTTTTATCACAATAGATTAAAATGCTAAACTAAGGAAGTCTAAATTATGTGTTATTTAACATTTTTTTCGATTAGCTCATTTTTCGAGGATATTGTGAACGTATTAAGCTTTTTTGGGGTGTTGATTTTGTGTTTCAAGAAGTTTTTTTTTATGAATCTAGTCTCGATAAGCTCACGTGTATGCTATTTACTTGGACTTGTATAAGTGATCTTGAAAATAATAAATGTGGGTTTATTTTTGTGTTTTCTCTCATATTTTTACCACAGGGAAAATTCTAACTAATTGTTTGTAGGACCATATTTATGAATATTGTTCTCAATACTACTAACTGAAAGTTCCTTGTTCATGCATTCAAACAAAACTTATCACTTTCCTTTCTTAAAAATTATAAAAAAATTCTCTAATTAATTTTTTCAGAGACAGGTTTATTCCCCCTCCGACTGTAATTGTGGGAAGTACGTGGCCACGGGTCTGAAACTATTTATTGATGAGTACCATAGGAACCCTAAAGTAGTTGACACCTTGAGTGAACTGGTCAATGAATCAAGATCCCCATCTACTTGAAAAAAAAACCTTTATGAGAATTAGATTCAAATTTATCTATAGTGGTGGCCCCGGTTTAATCCTTTGAGCTAAGTAAAATATGGATTATTATATCAAGAGGGGTAAAGTAAATGCGAAGACTAGCAATAGCATATCCCACTTTCTTGGGTAATATTTTGGCATTCAAGGAGAGATATTTATTTATAGGAATCCACTCATTGACCAAGTCAATTTAAGCTTAAAGGCCTTCCTTACATAAATTTTTCATCGTTTATTTTTTGTTATAAAGTTTGTGTTCCGCACTATTCTCATACACATTCTATCTCCCCATCTTCTAAATTTTCAATCAACAATCAAAGGCTAAGTATTGACTCTTGGACATCCATATCCTAAATTATGCACAAGCATTATCGATATAAGTATTCACATCTTGATATTCACTTCATCACATTCAAGAACAATCACAATATTATTGATCTATCATTTTACTAACTATTTTATTTTAACATTCATGTTGTTAAACTCTAAGCACTAGACCATCCTACGTCTACAAATAAAACATTCACTTTGTTAAATTTTAGGCATCTTGATTTCCACACTCCTCTCTCCAGAAGCATTCACTTTTCTATGAGTTGAGATAATTAATCAATCAACCCATTTATCTCTTATCTTCACATTCACTTTGTTGATATTCATGTTATTGATCATAATTTCCACACCTCTTATCTTAACATTCACTTTTTTGCTATTTGAATACTAACCTTCCATTATTAAGTCTCTTCTCTCTTAAAAATAACTTTTTTACGAGTCAAGCTCCTCATTTGTGTTTCCTACTCACTTCTATCTAAGCATTCACTTTGTTAAGGGTTGTGTTATTGTAGACAAAAAATCTATGCACTTTGGTACATTTATAGGTCCTAAAGCATACTAATATATACATGATTCGGAAGCAAGAAAACTAGTGGTTGACAACTCCTTTTTGGCATTTTATTTTATCTTTTGCACTTATATTGGCCTCACATACTATATAACTATGTCATAACTTTATTGATTTATCTTTTATGGCCTCGGAAAATAGCACCCAACTATGACAGAAGCATCAAAATCTCCCGTCCCTTCTGGAAACTCATGACCCTATTTTGCTTCCTCTTACTCTTTTAGGTCTCTTTTACTTCTTGGTAACCTTCTATAACTTTGTCTTGGAGTTTAGTTGTCAATTACGAAATTCAATCATGGGAATCATATATATACTTAGTTACTTCTACTAAATCAAGGGCCAAACAATGAACATTATATAATATCACCTAAGATTTTATACAAAGGCATAAAGAGAATTTCAAAGGAATCCATCTAGAACACTTGTATAAGGGAAAAGGCTAGCATAACTCAGCATACACAACATAGGAGGGGAAGTTCAATATATTCCATATCGCACATTCACATACTTGGAGGAATCTATATCTATCCCATTATCATAGTGAATATTACACAAGGGAAACCTAGGGCATCATTACACACACATACAAACAGATGTAGAAAAAAAATCATGCACTTTGGGTAATTATCTAGTCCTGATTACATACTACTATTCATATGATTCCTAAGTAAGAAGATTAATAATTAACCCATGTCTTTGGCCGCCCTTCTTTGGCTTTTGTTTCTACTTTCAGTGTTGCATTCTTAATTTCTCGATCTTCCTTTTTACTCTTTTGAATTAGTCATCTTGGACACTAGCACCCAACTAGGATGCCAGGGCTAGGTGTCATTATCCCGTCTAGGCACTCCTACCTCCTTTGAAATTTACTCTCACTTTTTGGGTGCTTTATAGTCGTTTGATCATCTTATCTTCTTGGTAGTCAGAATTTTTGGGGTTAATTACAAAATTCAAGAAAGGGAATCATATAAATATAAAATTATGTGATCATAATAAGGGACCAAGTACTAAGCACTATTTATCACCACCTAAGGTTGCATCCATCAAGGCATCTAAGAGCTCCATTGTATTCATCTAGCTCCATCACAAGGGACACAAGGGTTGGTTTTATGCATCACACTTCATAGGAGGGAAGTTCATTCTATTCCATGCACACATTTACTACATCCTACTATAGACACAAATATTAGGTCACATTCCCCTTGGTCCCTATTCAAATAACCAACTTAAACATATTCACCTAACCATGACCCTTCTACCCCACATTAATATTAATTTAATTATTTATAATTAAAGTAATACCCATGCTGACAATATTCATTATTTAACTATCCTAATTAAACTAATTTCCACCTCACCTAGACACCTCACCTCACCATCTCACCTAGACACCTCATCAAAAACCTATTCTTAGCATGTTTCCCTTTTACTAGGACTCAATATTCACTCACCATAACTAACTAAGACTTAATCCTACCTACCTTAATGAACTAAGACTTAGTGCAACCCTAAAATCACATGCCTATTCTCCCTCTAATCACATTACCGTTCATTAAAAAGTAATATTCCATTTTGATCCGCGAGAATAGACCAAGCTGGCCCAAAATATTGCCAAGATCTAGAATTTTTAGTAAACCTAGGATTTCCCACCTTAACTGATGTCGGTCAACCCTAAAATGATGTTGGCCACCCTAAACCATCATCGGTTACCATATATTCATTTTGGTAACCTTGTTTGAGAGGTTGGACACATTCTCAAGTTTTGGAACGAAGGAGATTTACTTGCAAGAAAGAACCAAATCTCTTTCACACATCCAAACAACCATAGCCAACACCAAGACTGATTCGAAGGTATTAGAGTTCACGGTAGCATTCCAAGAAGCACTGCCATAGCATTGAGAACCATTGCATAGATCAACCTTCACCAACATCTCCAACCACCTCTCCACCACTACGGGCATTTAGAAATCTTTTGAACTCCAAGTAAGTTGGTTTCTCCTTTGTCACTTGTAGTTGTATTCTCTCGTTGTCTTCATCCATTCATTTTTTCTACCTAGATCTATCCTTCATATCTCTCTCTATCAACCACCCACTCACCCACCTAAAATTCTCAAAACCTATCCCAAAACCACCTCCCTCACGTAGATCTCACAAACATCCTAAAAACTCTTTGTGCAATCACAGAGAGGACCCAAAACTCATTCTACAACATCTTCCATCTCCCCATAGTCATCGACACCGATTAACCCTAATCATGGTCGGTCCATCTTATATCGACATCGGTCTCCTTAATCGATATCGGTCACTGTGATTGTCAACCCAACCTAAAAACTCAACCCGTATCCTACCCCAAACCTCACTCAAAACCTTACCATGCCTATCTTGGACCTGTCACCTCACCCTCCCCCATAGAGATATTTCCAACTCTCTTTTCCAAGATAGAAGAGATCACAAACACCTTCCACCTTACTCCCTTCCACTTTCCATAGTGATTGATATTAGTCACCCTAAACCATCATCAAACATACCTAAACTGACATCGGTCACCCTGATCGGCATCAGTCTCTGTGTTTGATAAAAATGCTTCAGACCAGAAACAAACCTACCCCACCTAAAACAACCCAAAAACCTTACCCAACTTTACCAAGACCCTGTCTGTGACCCACAGACCACCTGCCTTACCTATAACCCAACCGGAAACCTTTACCTACACAACACCTTAGTATTTAATCGTATCGACGCTGATAGTAATTTGAGGCACCCAAATTAGAACACTAGCACTAGATTCTTTTATTTACATGTTTAAGTTATTTTATATTGATTTATAAACAGTGGATTGATGGAATTCTAGGAAGTATCACACTTCCCAGATCTAGCATATGCTAGGAAGTCCACTGTCATATACTATTTAACTCTCTTTTGTGGTCTTGTTTTGTATTTTAGGTAGTTCCTCCTAGACAAAAGGAATCTCTCACAGTCAACATTAGATCAAGAAGTCAGAATGCGCACAACGACGTTTAAACCGACCATCACAACATGTATTCCTCCTTAGCCCATACCCCTATCTATTTCATCAAATCCATAAAGAAAATGGTGAAACATTTTGGCACACCTAGTGGGACCCATTAGGGGTTATTTTGCATTTTATTCATTCCTAGGTGAAATTTGTGTCTTTGTCTCCCTTTTGAAAGATAGCTTTCACATTAAATCTTTCTCCCCTAGAAACATTCCCTTCTTCTCCTATATATCTCAGTGACAACCTTGTATTTGGTGGATTAAAAGGAATACTTGTTTCTTTCATTTAGTATTACATTAGTGAAAGAGCATACTCTCTTCCTATTCATCAATTACTCTCATCGAATATCACTTTGTTGATTTGGGTTTAAAATACTTGCATGCATTTCATCCTTGTATGCTGCATTATTTAGCTCACATTTAAAAACAAGGGAAACCTATATGATGGAAGTCATAACCTAGCTAATGGTTGACACAATTGAACCATAGAAAGCACATTTTTCTCTTCTCTCTCTTTGTCCAAACTGCACAAATTCAAATAAACACATCTTCTTAAATAACATCCCACCTAAAAGAAGTTGTCAATGATCACACGATCAGAGGATTGAACTGTAGGTGCACAAAGCTGGTTATCTCTGTCTAGTCATCAACTCAGAGAAAGGACTCGCCCTCACCTTAACATAACCTGAAACCTCACCTTTTAGAATTTCCTTCTTTTTAGGACAGCCTTCTTAACCAAAAAATCTCTATTCGAAATTCACAAGTTAGTATCTAAATAACATAAGCTAAAACAAACATAAATTCACTTTTAGGATTATGTCTTTTTATTTAGCTTTGTTCTTGAGTTGCGTTTTGATGTGTGGAGCCATACTCTCGATTCTTCATTTCCTTGCACATTCCATAATCATAGATGGAGTATTTTGGTTATTTCTAAGCGTATCAAGACCTTATCTGTTCATTCTTAGAATTATGGGTTGGTATCCTTTATCTCAGTTTTAATTCACAAAAAGAATCCTTTTTTCCTCATTTCCTATTCATTTCATAGTAACCAGTGTCGGTCTCGCAACTGTCATCGGTTTACATTTGACCATCATTGATTTATCTAATGGGTGTCAGCTTCTAGATATTTTGGTTATTTTACCTGAAATAGTCTTCATCACATATCATTTTCTATTTTTGGTCATTAGGACACCATCATATCACCTAACATTCTGATATCTCATAACAGTCATCAAAATACAGTTTTCCTATTTCGGATATTCATCAATTTCTGTTTCATTTGTTGGAAACTAGTTGTTTTTCTCATAGTAACCAATATCAGTATCTTGTAACCATAATTAGTTATATTTTACCATCCTCGGTCACCCCCTTGGTCATACATCGATTAGTGCAATCGGCGTCGGTCACTATGTTTTAATTTTTAATCAAAAGCACTAACCAGATTTTCTTCTGTGAACTTCTATCCTTCTCTACTTTTGCTATTGTTCCTTATGTCATTTATAGCAATGTATAGTCTTACCTAAGGTCATACACTGATTCACATGGTGCTGACTCACATCCAAAATAATACCCTTGTGTTTCATGCCAGCCATCAGCCACTTCCACTTAGTCCATCACTGTCATCCATCAATATCGTCACATATGGATCTAACTCAGCCTATTGCCATCGCTACAAGTGATGAGGAGTTCATGCGAGACTCATTGAATCAGAATCCCGCTTGCCTTGCATTACTATCTCACCCACTCATCTACCTGAGAATTCCTTAGTATAGTTAATATATGACATTCCCATATCTATCCCTGCTACCCTCGCCACCCACTTCCTACGTCAGCTAGCCACTAATTCGGCGCTGCCCTCATCTACATCACCCCCTGTGGTGTCTCTTAGTTAGGTTCCACTTCTGTCCATAACTATCACCCCAACGATGTCTATCTACCGCACACCTATGACATCAATCACTCCTTCTCTGACATGCACTTGATAATTATAGCCCCATCTACTCCCTTCCACCTCGTATGTACCAATGGCGCCATTGCAACCACCTTTGGTGTTGGCAACTAACATCCTCTTTATAAAACCTGAGTTCTTTTTATCCCATCAATCACTTACCCACCCAATTACCACAAGAGTCATTGCATGACCACCCCACCTATTTACATGCATCGACCAGCAATAACCCCCAATCTCATCTATCACTTGTTCTGAGGTACATGTGCCACCTGTATCTATACCTCCTTTTACAGTAGTTCTCATACTTATGTAGCCACTCATGTACTGGGATGCCATCTACATCATACACCCATGATCAACCTCCCTTTACTATGGGAGGGCACCCATTCCTCAAAATGCTACCAATGACCTCATTAGGATGATGATGGAAAATATGTAGACATTAAAAGCATCGGTTTCAGGCTCTCATAATTCCTTGACCTATGATGAAATTTGTAGTGAGCCTATTCATCCATCCATTCCCATTATACACCTGTATCCTTTATACTTTGGGAATTCTTAAATTCAAATCGCTTTAACAATAAAGAAGACCCGCAATAGCACTTACGTGTTGATTCAAGCATGGGTGCTACCTGATTTCCCAAGATGAATGATTTTCTCTTACAAACATTTAGCCATGTCCCTAACAGGAATACATGCTTTAGATTGGTATAACAATTTACCTAGACATTCCATCTACTCCTTCAACCAATCGGCTTAGGCATTTATAGACCACTTCTCGATCAATGTAGTTAAGAAGGTCACCATGACCAACCCATGTTCAAAACAAAATTATGAAGATGAATCTTTCACAGATTTTGTCACTCATTGACATAGTCGCATCAACCAATTGACATGCCAGCTAACTCAAACTGAGCTTATTGAGTTGTTCACTAGAGCGTGTGCTAGACACATCTCACCCACTATGCAAGTAAAAACCTTCCAAACCTTTGATGAAGCATTCACCATGGCATGAAAACTAGAAATTCTAGCCATTTAAGAAAAGAAAATCTAATTACGAAGCAAGAACGCCCCATTCAAATCAAACGATTCTTATTCATCTTCAAAACCCCAAAGTAACTATTCAAAGCCCAAACGATCTGCCAACGCAGTAGTCCTCAAGGTAGGACCACCTCATCCTTCTGATCAAGCCCAACCTTTTTCCAATCTTTCTCCCATCTAGGCCTTTCAACTCCAGCAGGAGTAGTGAAAGTACACTTCGATTGGAGAGCCCTATTCTTCAGTCTTGGAAAAGCTTCTTAAAGCTGGAGCCATTACAATTTCTCCCATAAAACCTCATACAGGTTTCGATCCTACTCATCTTATGTCTGCATGGTATAAAGAATGTGACTACTGTAATTACCATCGCGTTAAAGGCCATAATGATAGTAACTGTATAACTTTTAAGAACATTGTCCAAGAGATGATAGATAATGGAGACCTTGTCGTGGACAACCCGAATGCACCAACAAATCAAAATTTTCACATCTTTAAAAAGTTGCTCCCTAATCATAAACCATCATCTAATCAAAATAGTGAACCCTTATCTAATGACAACAATGTCTATGAAGTCCACTTGGTTTTTTATATCGTACCAACTGTTCCTCAAGGGCCACCTATTTCGTCTATTGAGGAAATTTTTTCACTAGCCCCTCTACCCATAGAGGAGCATACCCCTTTTACTCCTTCACCCACAGAGGAGTCCCCTTCATCTCCCCCTGATCTTATGGAGGAACCCACAACTCCTACCGATACCATTTCATCGTCTAGCTCATAACCTACGAAATAGTGAACACTTTTTATTCTCCCATCCACAGGAGAATCATCATCACCTTCTTCTCCACTAAGGGAGAAGTCTACATCACTCTGCCTATTATCTCTCCTACCCATGGGATACTCATCAGAAATGCCTCTACCTATTGGGGGAAATTCCCCCTCAGCATCCCAGAACCCCATTGACATGATCTTGTCTCTTCTACCTACAGATTCTGAGGCTAGCCAATTTCCTTTCTTGTAGATATATTTCACAGGGATTTCTACCAAACCAAATCCAAGTTCTTATTCAACAATCCCATTTTCACGGCTGGCCAATCACTTGGATTACATTGATAATTCCATGCTCTGGGAACATCTTTAGATCCCCTTTTCGACCCAAATGTAAATTTTTCCTAATGATACTTCCACAATCTACCCAAAGGTATTTTTAGCAACCAAATCAACATTGACCATGCCTATTGAAAGAAATTATTCTTCATCATATCTACCTACATCCAAACATTTACCCATGACCAAAACCATTTCAAAACCTGAAATCCTACCCATACCTATCTCTTCATTTGTATCTATACTCATCACTACCTTGGGTGTCATGTCGACATCCAACCTTACTCACCCATCAGTAAATCTGTCGCTTGGGCAGATCTATGGATAAACGAGCCAACAGTGTGCAAGGCATAGCCCCTCTTTGAGTCAGAAAAGTGAAACTGGTTTATTGCTATTCTACCAGCAGGAATCTGTGCAAGTCTCACAAATTCTACCTTCGGTGGTTTGGGATCTCATCCCAGTAGGGGTGTTTCCGACTGCGAAAAGAAAGGAAAGGAAGAGGGGATGAAGAAAGAGCAGGTCCGAAGGGAGAAAAGAAATGAATTCCAAAGCAGAAAGGTCAGAAGGTTTATGTTTTGGGATTGGTAGTAAACAGAGCCAAACCTACTTGCATAAACGAGCAAAGCAATACTGATGATAAATAAATGACAATAAAACAGAAGCAGATCCAACAGAATAAACACACAGATCTAACGTAAGAAAGATCTAATGCACATAACACATGTATTCAGCACAAAGTCTAAATATTGTATTAATATTTTCCTTCTGTTACAAAAAGCTCAAAGTCTTTTCTCCTCACTTCTATTTTTCATCTGAAAGATATTTATCCATCCATAATACAATTATTGGGGTATTTATAGAAGAAGGAGAGAAAAGAAGGCAAAAGGGAGCCAACAACTTATTTACAAAGATATTTACAAAATATCTAAAAGTCATGTTGACTTTTGACAACTTGATGGATGACATCATCCCATGATGCAACATGGATGATGTCATCATTTGTATCAACATACTCCAGATATTCCCAAAAAGAAAGTCGAAGAAGAGAGAGAGAGAAGAAGAAGAAGAAGAAGCTACTCGTCGTCGTCATCCTGCGGCCGAAAGGGGGTGGACTACTTTTGTTGTTGCTCAGGTGACGAGATATGGAATTGAGAGCGGTATTCCATAAACTTGTTGATCATTGGCCCTAGCTGATCCTGGGAAGGATCCTTGTGCCGATCACTGATCGCCTCACAAGTCTCCCGCTCATCTATGAGTTTCTCGGGGAGCTTGGAATAGTCTTTTTCCGCTTCAATGAGTAACCCAATGAAGTCTCGGCAGGCCAGTAGGTTGTTGATAGACTCTGTGTCAAAAGTGACCTCTGGCCCCATCCCTTGAGAAATGATCTCTTTGAAGATCTGGGTGGTTTCATCAGCTTTCCTTAAAGTGAAGGAAGGAGTAAGTAACCCTGGCGACATGTTAAGAACGATTCATTCCATTTGGTGCATCGCGTCCAGGGCTTCTTCCTTCACTTTGTCAATCTTTTCTAGGACAAATTCCAGCTGATCCACCCGGTAGTCCAGAGTGGACATGATTTTGTTGAGGGCCCTGGGATGGCCGAAGATGCCGAACTTGACCAGATCTTCGACTGAACAGTCGAACATTTGTTGGAAGGTCTCGTGCTGTAGTCTAGCATGTTCCAGCTCTTCCGATATGGGTCCCGCTAACGCTTGGAGCTCTTTATTCACCTTATTGATGCTTAGATATAAGTTGGAGAACTCGGCGATTACTTTTTCGCTGTCTTTGAGGATTTGGCTCCTCCAAGCGGAAACGGCCATACCTTGCTCGCCGATCTTTGCGTACTCATTAATTTTCTCCTGGCTGAGAAGCTCAGAAGTCTCGGCGGCAGTTGTGGGAGGCGCACTACCCATCTTCTGTAAGGCTTGGAGCAGATATTTGTTTTGCTCTTTCAATTGCCTTTTCTCTTCCTTTGTCTCTTGAAGCTTCTTGCAGAGGGCGTCAACTGCAGAAAGGGCCTCCCCCTGAAGGCTTTCAGAAGATGTCCCCATTGTGACCTGGGTCACAGTATAATCTGTCGGAGACAGATCCTTTTTCTCCTTGAGGGGATTGGGGTACGCGATCTCCATAACCCTCTCTCCTGCAGCACTTTGAGAGAAGCGTGTGACGGGCTTCTGCTTCTTTGCCCCCTTAGATGGGATTACAGAAAAGTCCATCGGAGCGATGGGAACTTTCCTCTTTTGCTGACTTAGCTGCTGGGAGATCCAGGCTGGACCTATGGGAGAAGGGCCGGAAATGGAAAAGGGGGCAGCTACAGTAGTGGAGGGGAAAAACGTGGAGACACGTGGAGGCGGCATGGAGAGAATAGCTGAAGAAGTGCCCATGGGAGGAAGGGAAACTGCAGCTGAGGAAGACATAGGAAGGGAAGGGAGCTCAGAGATGAGGGAAGAAATGGAGGGGGAAAGATCCGCAAGGGAAGAGAAGATAGACGAAGAAGCGGGGGGAGGAGTAGAAGAAGGGGGAGAGGACACGACCAAAGGAATGGCCGCTTGAGTCACTCGAGGAGGGGAAGGAAGGGAAGAAGAAGGGATAGAAGGGACCTCGGTTGTTGTAGCAATGCCGACATCCTGAGTGGATGGGCCTATTGGAACATCCTCTTCTGCTTCTTTCTCTGGCGAAGCCAGAGTTATAACCTGTTCGGGTGCCGCGGAAGGAGGACTTGCTGGAGCTTCTTCCTGAGTGGTGCTGGATTCACCCTCTATGCCTTTGCCCTTGCCTTTAGGCTACTGTTTGGATCGAGGAGGTGCGTTACCCAATGGGGAGGTTGTGAAATCAACCCCGAGGTAGATTAACCCGTTCATCCGGCACCAATGCTCTGTTCTGCGCAGAGTTTCCTTGACCCTCTCCTCAATCGTCTGAGGTGCCTTAGTTCTATCAATGGCTGGAAAAGGCCAATTGTCCCCATCCGTGTTAGTATATACTTGGTCTATTTCATCTTCCATAGTCTGGAAGCCTTTGGGGACAATTGCTACCCCATATTGGATGATTTCTGCCAAGGCTAAGCGAGAATGATCCTTTCTCCTGAGCTCAACCTCATGGATGATGTCGATGTAGATGTCCTCGATCTGGGGGATGTGGATTGGATCAAGTTTCACCCTTGGCAGACAATTCCTTGGGTCGAAGGTAGGCCTGGCCGGGAAATCATGTCTCAAATTAAGCAGCTCCAGCTCTGCGAACATGTCCTTTGCCTTGTGGTGGGTAAGGCATGTATATCGGCCTACTGTGAGGGGGAAAGGAGTTCCACCCTTCTTTCTTTTGAGGCACTTCTCGTGATATGTAATCAGCTGTCTTGACAGCTCCAGCAAAATCAGCTTGGGCCCAGCATACCTCGGCAGTCTGGTCGGCTCTCCCAAGAAGTTGGCCGCCCTCAGATAGGTGAATGTGGGAAATTGGGTGAACAGGGCCCCCCATTTCTCAGTGGCTGCCACTATGCTTTTGGTCGTACGACCGTAAGTCATATTTGGCCTCAACAGGCAGATGATGTGATAGAAAAACACATCGTTAATCTTTGTGAATTGAGAGATGCTATTCTCCAGCCTCAATTCTGGGTAGTACTCATATATTTTGACCTGAGGCCAAACCCCACTTCGTATCAGGCCTGGGTAGTCTCTCTCTGATGCTGCAGCATAGACAACATAGGAGTTCATGTAGAATCTCCCTGTTGTATTGAATTGTTGAAACTGCTCGGAGATTGTGCTGCTTATTATTTCTCCCCAGCAAAAGCGCTGATCGGGCACGTTCTTGTTCATGGTCTCTAAGTACCGCAGCATCCATTTATGGAAAAAGTGGGCGTCAGGAAGCCCAAAGACCCTGCTCAGGAATGTGATGGTGTCGCTGAGCTCCTCTGAGAAGTCACTGCGGTGGATGATTTGAGGCCATCGGGTCACCACCTTTTTATTCTTTAAATAGACCTCGTTCATCAGCTGCATGCACTGATCTTCGTTATCATCCCAGGCCTTAATACAATCCTCTCGGCTGACGGCCACAAAGTGCCGGTGATGAGGGATGCCGAGTATTATTTCGAAGTGGCGGGCAGTGAGGTTAATGACGACCTCGCCCTTGTCATTTACGACACACCTTGTGTCCTTGTTGTAGCACCGGGCGACCACCATCATGAATTCATTGTTGATGGTGCTGACTGGGATTCCTCCAGCGAAGTGTAGGGCACTGCCCATTAGTTTTTCCATCCATGGACTTCTAGTTACCTTCTGAGTTCTGACCCAGAATTCCTCCATATCAATGTGACCCAATTCTGAGTCTCTGATGTCTAGGTCGCATTCGGCCTGGGAGTCAGGCATTCTGACTCTCTGATACTTGTATTTCATCTCTTCTTCTGTAAGTTTGGCCTTGCCTTTGGATTTGGTAGGTCTCCTGCTTGATGTAGACATATGTTCTTTCGAGCTTAGTTGCTGATCTGCACGAAGAAGAAGCGAGACCCAATCCAAAAAGGTTGTATTAGCCATTTGATCTTCCATTGAAATGTTAACAGAAGAAAGAGTTAGTGATTTTGAGGCTCAGGGCGCAGGGTGCATGAAAGCTGCAGCTTACAGGGCTAAATAGGTAAGGCGCACAGAAAAGAGGTGTTGCAAAGGTTAAATCAGTGCCAAAGGCGCATGGCGCATAGGTACTGCAGGGTACATTTTGTAAAGGGCGCATGGAAACACCGTGTTACGTAGAGACAGGATGCGCCAAAGGCGCATATATTTTTCATGTTGCATGGGGATTTGGTGCACCCTTTGGCGCATGTATGATTTGTGTAATAGGAACTTCTCGTGCACCAAAGGCAACTTGGCGCGGCGCACGGAGGGTTTACACAACATGATGTTTTTGCAACGAGGAAAGCGCCTGCGCCTTCCAAGTTTTACACTTGGCGCAGATTAAGCTGATGTTGCGCAGATGCTGGGTGCGCCAAAGGGACGCATGTTTATGTGATGTAACAAGGAAGGTTGGTGCGCCAAAGAGGGCGCAAGGCTAGCGCTTGCAGCATGTGAAGGAGGCGCGCCTTGAGGGCGCGAAAGTTCTTTGCGACATGCATGCTGGTGCGCCATACAGATTTTATTCATGTTGTAGGGGTGACAGATGCGCCAAAGGCGCAACTGTTTTTGATGTTGCAGGATCAAGTGCCAATGCGCCAAAGGGAAAAAGGAAAACAGAGTCTTTTTTAGAGCTTTAATCACCCTCAGAGGGGTTTTTTACATGGTTTAGCTTCTCTTTCTTTTCTTTTCCTCTTTTTGCAGGGTTATTTGGGTAATGAAATGGCTTAACCAGAGGGGATTTGAACCATGCTTTCAGACAACTTCCTCTACCAGCAGATCTGGAAAGAGGGGGAGGAATATGGAAAGATAGCAAGGGGGGGCTAGTTCAATATTTCATTTCCAAAACCAAACCAACAAGCACCAGAGAACCAAAAACGTAAAATACATGAAAGAGATAAGAACCTCTTACCCGGATAAATAGTGAAAACACGCAAACGGGTCCACAACATGCGTTTGAAAACGACAGGGCAGGGTGCTGACAGGCTCAGAGAATATAGAAAAACGTGATGCTCTGGTGATAATGACATTTGCAGGCTCGCAAATATATATATATATATATATATATATATATATATATAGGTGAGTCAGTAATAAATGCGCCACCAACTTTGTAAAGGGCGCATGAAAATTACTGTCGACATAGGAAAGCATGCGCCCTTTGGCGCACCAAAGCATTTGCCAGCATGGAATTAAGTGCGCCTTTGGCGCACCAAAAGTGGTGTCGACATGAGATTATGTGCGCCTGTGGCGCACCAAAAAGTGGCGCAACAAAAGGGTTGCTAACACGAAGGCGCATGCGCCTTGGCGCACGCAGGGAAGACTCAACATATCAAGGCGCACCAAAAGGTGTGTTGACACAGGAAAATATGTGCCAAAGGTTTTAAAGGGGGCACACCAAAAGGTGGTGTTACATAGTAATTCCATGCGCCCAACCAAAAGACCAAAAATGACTAAGTTCGGAAAACCAGATTTCCTGGAAAAGGGATTTTGCAACGTTCCGAACGCAAGGGATCCCTAATGAGGGATCGGAACAAAATTTTTGGTATGGTTATCGGTAAAATTTCCCTTGTCAATTTTACGGGATAACAGCTGGCTCTTTCTGGGGACTATCCCTGAGCAAACTTGGGGGTAGAGAATCCCAGATCTCATGTGCCTATCCATTGGGTAACAGAGTCCAAAAACAAGGGCGACCGGAGGGAGAGCAAAAGAAACACACAACAAACCGAAAGCAAACACACGACGAAAACAAACACACAACCAAAGCAAACTGTACAAAGAAGAGAGCAAGCTCTACTTCTTGAAAATTTTCAGGTGTTGCCCGCTATAAGGAAGCGGGAGCTCGGTTCCATCCAGATATGAGAGATAGAAACTATTCTCTCCATTGAGCTGCTTGATCTTGAAGGGCCCTCTCCACAGGGAATCAAACTTTCCGTGCATGCCCTTTGGCTCTCTTCGCTTGTCCCACAGAAGGACGAGGTCTCCCACTTGAAAATCCCTTTGCTTAGCTTTTTTATCGAATAATCTCTTGACTTGATTCTGATGTTCGGTGATCCTGTCGACCACTCTTACTCTCTTTTCTTCGAGCTCTGTCAAATACATGATTCTCTTTTCAAGAGAATTTTGGAAAGTTTCATCTTCGATAGCTCGTGCCAAGCGCAGAGCAGGAAGTTCAGCAGAAATGGGAAGCTCGGCATCAGTGCCATATAACACTTGAAAAGGTGACATGCCGAGAGACCTCTTGGGAGTAATACGATCGGCCCACAAAGCGTCGTACAAAGACTTGTGCCACATTCGCTGATTCTCATCCACTAACTTTCGTATGATGGTCACCAAGTTCTTGTTACTGGATTCCGCCTGACCATTTCCCTGAGGGTAATAATCTGAGGCGTGAGCCAAAGTTATCCCATATTCATAGCAAAAACTAATAACTTCTCGTGAGGAGAAGTTAGAAGCATTATCAGCAATAATCTTGTTTGGAATGCCAAACCTGACAATGATATTTTCTTTAATGAAATTGCAAACCACCTCAGAAGTGGCATGCTTGACAGGTATGGCTTCCACCCACTTGGTGAAGTAATCCGTTGCTGTAAGGACATAGCTATGTCCGGCACTCGATTGAGGATTGAGTGCACCAATAAAATCAATTCCCCATTGCCTGAATGGTTCGTTGACAATGACAGGCCTAAGGGGAAAAGCAGCCAACTTGGGCTTGCCAACGAACTGCTGGCAAGGTTCACACTTTGCCACCCAGGTGGCTGTATCTTGGAAGAGCATCGGCCAATAGTACCTGGCTCGGATGATCTTATGTGCTGTCACGGAGGAAGAGAAATGACCTCCACAGGCTGAATTATGAAAACTTTCGAGTAACTTTACCTGTTGTGGTTTGTCAACACATCGCAAAAAGACGCCATCTATCCCACGTTTATATAAACCGTCATCCCAGATGACATATTTAGCTGCTCTGAGCTTTATAGTGCGCTTCTCCTTTGCAGTTAGGTGCACTGGGCATTCGCCGTAGGTGAGGAAGAAAGTGATATCGGAATACCATTCATCACTAGTCGCAACAAATAGGACCAGAGGCAGTGAATCAGGTTTTTCCAGCCGGTCCTGTGCTTCATCGGTGTAGTCACCCCTTTCATCAGGGTTTTCTGAATCTTTGTTTTCAGCCATAAGCTGACATAGGCCCTTGCCCCTTACCAGCTTGGTTGGTTTAATATCCAGGTCATACTCCTGGACCTTTGCGATCCAATTTCCTCGCAAGCTTCCTAACTCCTGTTGAGTTAGAATTGATTTTACCGCCGTGTCAGGGACCAGCACCACCGTATGAGAGTTTAGAATGTAATACCTGAAATTCTTCACTGCTTTGACAACGGTGAAGGCATGCTTTTCTAGTTGAGACATTTTTAGTTCGTGAGGCTTGAGGGGAGAGCTCATGAACGCAATCAGAGATTCAACATCCTCCGAATTCTTTTGCATCAAGATTGCGGACACAGTATGCTCAGATGCGTAACTATACATGATGAAGTCCTTGGAGAAATCGGGACATACCAGGACTGGTGCGTGAGCAACGGAAGCTTTTATTTCTTCAAACGACCTTTTCCCTTCCTCGCTCCATCTGAAAGTTGGTGACCCCTTCATCATGTTCAATATGTGACGAGTCTTCTCAGCAAAGTCAGGAACAAAACGCCTGAGAAAGTTCACCTTTCCGAAGAAAGAATGAACACCAGTCTTGCTTGTAGGCAGAGTAAGGCTTTGAATAGCCTTAACTCTTTCGGTATCTATCTTTGTTCCTTCTTTGCTAACCACATGCCCTAGCAACTTTCCTTCCGTGACTCCAAAAACAGACTTTTTTGGGTTTAGGGAGATCCCATGTTCTCGGCACCTGGCCAATACTTGCTCCAAATGATCACAATGATCATTTCATTGTTTAGAGAACACAGTTAAGTCATCTAGATAAACCACAATGACCTTCCCCATCATACCTTTGAATGCAAAGTCCATGGCCCGCTGAAAAGTGGCGCCAGCATTAGTTAGGCCAAAAGGCATCCTGCTGTAGGAAAATGTACCCCAGGGAGTAGTGAATGCTGTTTTAAATTGATCTTCAGGTGAAACTTCAATCTGATTATAGCCTGAAAAACCATCAAGCATGGACAGCATCTCTGATCCAGTTACTGCTTGCAGAACTTGATCCATTATAGGAAGTGGGTAGTTGTCTTTCAAGGAAGCCTGATTCAAATTGCGAAAGTCTACGCATATGCGTATCTCACCATTTTTCTTGCGCACTGGCACAATATTTGCTACCCAAGTACTGTGATGGATAGGAAAGATGATTCTCGCATCCAGCATCTTCTGAATTTTGGCCTGGATAGTACCCGAGATCTTAGGATTATAGTGCCTCTGCTTCTGGCGAAAAGGCTTTGACATCTTCTTTCAATGGGATGTCATGCTGGACGTCCTTTGGCTTAAAAGACTTTAGATCGGCATAGGACCATGCCAATACATCCATATATTTCTTCAGCAACTTGACAAATTTCCGCTTCTCCTCTGGCGTGCAACATTTTCCAATGTTCACAAATTGTGGGTGCTCTACCGAACCTATATTGACCGGTTCAGTTTCTGGGGATGAGTCAGGATCATCTCGCCTCTTCTTTTTCACAAAACGGTCATGCCTGTCGAACAGCCGCTCCAGAGAAACCAGGCCCTTTGGAATTTTATTTCCTTTGAGCTGACATATGCCGTCGTTCCCTTCAGATTCATCGTCTTGATCGGTGACTGATTCACGGCAAGTGGAAGTAGATCCTTCAAAGTGCAATTCTTTAAAATTTTCCGCCTTCTCTAGAAAGGCAATGAGTTGATTATCGTCGTTGAATACTTGCCAGTGCTGAGAATTGTCTGGCACGCTCGGGCGGAAAACCACCTCAATGGTGTATTTGTTTGTTTTCAAACCTGGGTGAGGGAGCATGAGGGATGCTGAAACAGCCAATGAATCGGCCATGTCATTTTGGGCTCTTGGAATGGATTCAATCGAAAAAGCATCAAACTCTTCAATGCTGTCCCATACCGCATTACGGTAATGCCTGAGCCTTTCATTCTTCACTTGGTAAATCCTTTTAACTTGATTCACAACTAGCTCCGCATCACCTTGCACTTTCAGATTCTTAATCCCTCTTTCTTTTGCGGCTTGCATGCCAAGTAGCAAAGATTCATACTCAGCAGTATTATTTGTGTTAAAAAACTGCAACTTGAAAGAGAGAGGAATGACTTCTTCCTCGGGAGATATTAGCACGGCTCCGGTGCCACATCCGCTGGTTGCACAGCTGCCATCGAACTGCAAGGTCCAGATCTTATTAAGATCTCCTTCTTGAACGAGAACAACCATTTTGTCAGACTCGGTAGACAAGAAATAGTTCCCCATCCCTGATGATTCAAAAAGGATTTGAGCTTTGGGGTCCTCAGAGCTAGTAACCAAGTACTTCTTTTGTGATTCTAGCTCCAAAGTCTGCATTACACCTTTGACAAAAATTCTAGCCTTAGACCAGTCCATATGAATCTCTCCACCAACTTCGCTGCAAAAGCTTCTTCCCAGCAAAATTCCGTAGGCTGCTGGAATGTCAGCAACGAGGACTGTCATCTTTACTCTCTTCTCTGGGAATGCCGCAAATGCAAATTGCGTGTCTTTGATTTGGCCAATCAACGGAACCTGCTTGGTTTCCAAGGAATAACATCTGCCAAAAGGCTTGGTAAGGGTGAGGCCCAAAGCATGGGTGACTTTTTCCGGCATGACGTTATCAGAAGCCCCGGAATCAATTATGCAGTTACTCAGCTTGTGACCATTGATTAGGAGGGAGAGATAGAAAGGCTCTATCTTGCCTGATGCAGATGTTGAGGCAACATTTATGTGGGATTCAGGGGGAGTGGAAAGGATTCCTTTTGGGGAAACCTGCTTAGATACAACAGCTTGACTTTGAATATACTTGGTCAATCTTACAAGCTGTTCGGGATTTGACTGAAGGTACTCAGCTTCAGACATTTGGATCTTGGTCTTTTTTGCATGATCTATGATATCAAATGCGGCCAAGGGTTGCGTTGGTGAAGGAATGAGTCCCTCACTTCGCGATGGTGTAATAGGATTACTGGTCTTGGTAGGAACATGAGAGGACTGATTTGGAGGAGAGATGGGGGGAAAGGATTTCCTTATAAAAGGTTTGCAAGGGAGTTGAGTAGGAAGAGGATTACCTCTTTTAGCAATGATCGGAGGCGCGTTTGACACAGCCTTCTCCTGCTGGACATGGGCAGCAACTTCTGCTTCTTTTCCTTGCGAGCGGGTAAAAACAACGTATGACTGTCCGCTTGCATATCCCTGGGTACCCTCTTCTTCATCAGATTCTTCCTCATCAAATTCCATATACCCGATAGTAGAGTCGCCAGTCGGTTCACCGACATCTTGATCATCTTCACCTTGAGACGAAGGTTCTTCATAATACTGCTCTTCTTCTTCGATTTCGGCCAGAGCGTTGACCGGAGGAGCCTCAAGCGCCAACCGCGGAGCAGTTGCGGGTAAGCGCGGCCTTTGTGAAACATTGTTAGGAACGAAATTCCTCCGCGGAATATCCCAGTATGAGGAACTGGGGGAGGCCTGGGCCAACTGCTTCTTTAATGCAAGCAAGTCATTCGCCATCTTTTGAAAGGCTGGATCAGACGAAGTAGTGGGCGAAGGGCCCAAAGATTTAGGCTTGGATGATTCCTTTTTCAATTCGCCAGATATTATCAAATTATCTTCTATTCGAATGGCAGCGGCCTGGGCGAGAATCAAGGTAGCCACTCACTCTTGAAGGAGCAAGAAACTAACTTTAGAGCTCATAGCATTTACGAAGAAACACTTTTGATTTTCTGATGTTGGAAGCATGGCAATAAGGACACGATTGATTAATGCATTGAACCTAGCGATAAAATCGCGCATGGTTTCATTTGCCTCCTTCTTTAGGTGAGTGATCCGTGATAATAATGCAAATGCATCTTCTGAAGGTTTGTACCTGTCTTCAAAAGCATCCCGCAAGGTGGCCCAACTCGTAATAGATCCGGCCGGCAAATGCTGAAACCATTCAGCTGCGGGCCCTTGTAGAGTTTCCAGAAAAAGGTGAACCGACACGTCCTCGTGAGTTACATCCAGGATACTGCATGACATAATGAATGTAGATATGTGGGAATCCGTGCTTTGATTTCCGCTCCCGTCGAATTTGGGAAAATTCTTTCGGTTTCCGTGAGGGAGTGCGTGAACTGGATGTGGTAAAGCCAAGGGACCCATAGCATTTCCCCATGGTACTGCCATTTGAAAAGCTGGAAAAAGAACACGAGCTGGAAGTGTGGTTCCGCTGAGTAGCAAGGCACTACAAAGGGATGTGGATGCCCCTTGCGAAAGATGTTTCCTTCGTGGAGGTGAGACACTCCTGGATGACCGGTCGGCCAAGCTTAGCGTTGAAAAACATGCCGGTGTTACGCTGAAATTGTGCCTCTGAAGCAAATCAAAAATAGGATCAGTTTCTCCACGAGCTCTCCTGCTACGCGTAAAGGGTTCACCTGCCAGTGTGTCTTTCCGATCTGCGATTTAATAGTGCAGATTCAAAATTTCTTTTTGGCTGTACTTGCTGATTTTCTGGCTTTTCTGGCAAAAACCAGCAGCATGTACTTTTCTAAATATTTAAAAACTATCCTCTTCAGAAAACCGATTGCGGTTAATGACAAATAACAGCGAGGATAAAATGGCAGAGAAGATTAGTAAGCTGATTTTCGGATCTAATTTTGACTTTTTTCAAAGGGTTTCAAACTTTTGGCAAACAGTCAAAAACTCAGATCTATGGCAAAATACTGATTTTTATAAAAACTCAGCGAACTAAAGGTTTCCAACTAGGCCAGATCTATGGATCTCAGAAGAAAATTTTTCAATTTGAGTCACTTTTGCAAAATTTTGGATTTTTGACAAAATATGCAGATTTGCAAACAGGCAGCAATTTTCTTATTTTTCTGATTTTCTATCCTACCACCATCATAGATCTGATAGATCTATTCGATCCCCAGCGGAGTCGCCAAAAACTGTTGGTCCGAAAATCTGTCGCTTGGGCAGATCTATGGATAAACGAGCCAACAGTGTGCAGGGCATAGCCCCTCTTTGAGTCAGCAAAGCGAAACTGGTTTATTGCTATTCTACCAGCAGGAATCTGTGCAAGTCTCACAAATTCTGCCTTCGGGGGTTTGGGATCTCATCCCAGTAGGGGTGTTTCCGACTGCGAAAAGAAAGGAAAGGAAGAGGGGATGAAGAAAGAGCAGGTCCGAAGGGAGAAAAGAAATGAATTCCAAAGCAGAAAGGTCAGAAGGTTTATGTTTTGGGATTGGTAGTAAACAGAGCCAAACCTACTTGCATAAACGAGCAAAGCAATACTGATGATAAATAAATGACAATAAAACAGAAGCAGATCCAACAGAATAAACACACAGATCTAACGTAAGAAAGATCTAATGCACATAACACATGTATTCAGCACAAAGTCTAAATATTGTATTAATATTTTCCTTCTGTTACAAAAAGCTCAAAGTCTTTTCTCCTCACTTCTATTTTTCATCTGAAAGATATTCATCCATCCATAATACAACAAGTATTGGGGTATTTATAGAAGAAGGAGAGAAAAGAAGGCAAAAAGGAGCCAACAACTTATTTACAAAGATATTTACAAAATATCTAAAAGTCATGTTGACTTTTTACAACTTGATGGATGACATCATCCCATGATGCAACATGGATGATGTCATCATTTGTATCAACATACTCCAGATATTCCCAAAAAGAAAGTCGAAGAAGAGAGAGAGAGAAGAAGAAGAAGAAGAAGCTACTCGTCGTCGTCATCCTGCGGCCGAAAGGGGGTGGACTGCTTTTGTTGTTGCTCAGGTGACGAGATATGGAATTGAGAGCGGTATTCCATAAACTTGTTGATCATTGGCCCTAGCTGATCCTGGGAAGGATCCTTGTGCCGATCACTAATCACCTCACAAGTCTCCCGCTCATCTATGAGTTTCTCGGGGAGCTTGGAATAGTCTTTTTCCGCTTCAATGAGTAACCCAATGAAGTCTCGGCAGGCCAGCAGGTTGTTGATAGACTCTGCGTCAAAAGTGACCTCTGGCCCCATCCCTTGAGAAATGATCTCCTTGAAGATATGAATGGTTTCCTCAGCTTTTCTTAAAGTAAAGGAAGGAGTAAGTAACCCTGACGACATGTTAAGAACGATTCGTTCCATTTGGTGCATCGCGTCCAGGGCTTCTTCCTTCACTTTGTCAATCTTTTTCTAGGACAAATTCCAGCTGATCCACCCGGTAGTCCAGAGTGGACATGATTTTGTTGAGGGCCCTGGGATGGCCGAAGACGCCGAACTTGACCAGATCTTCGACTGAACAGTCGAACATTTGTTGGAAGGTCTCGTGCTGCAGTCTAGCATGTTCCAGCTCTTCCGATATGGGTCCCGCTAACGCTTGGAGCTCTTTATTCACCTTATTGATGCTTAGATATAAGTTGGAGAACTCGGCGATTACTTTTTCACTGTCTTTGAGGATTTGGATCCTCCAAGTAGAAACGGCCATACCCTGCTCACTGATCTTTGCGTACTCATTAATTTTCTCCTGGCTGAGAAGCTCAGAAGTCTCGGCGGCAGTTTTGGGAGGCGCACTACCCATCTTCTGTAAGGCTTGGAGCAGATATTTGTTTTGCTCTTTCAATTGCCTTTTCTCTTCCTTTGTCTCTTGAAGCTTCTTGCAGAGGGCGTCAACTGCAGAAAGGGCCTCCCCCTGAAGGCTTTCAGAAGATGTCCCCATTGTGACTTGGGTCACAGTATAATCTATCGGAGACAGATCCTTTTTCTCCTTGAGAGGATCGGGGTACGCGATCTCCATAACCCTCTCTCCCGCAGCACTTTGAGAGAAGCGTGTGACGGGCTTCTGCTTCTTTGCCCCCTTAGATGGGATTACAGAAAAGTCCATCGGAGCGATGGGAACTTTCCTCTTTTGCTGACTTAGCTGTTGGGAGATCCAGGCTGGACCTATGGGAGAAGGGCCGGAAACGGAAAAGGGGGCAGCTACAGTAGTGGAGGGGAAAAACGTGGAGACATGTGGGGGCGGCATGGAGAGAATAGCCGAAGAAGTGTCCACGGGAGGAAGGGAAACTGCAGCTGCAGAAGACATAGGAAGGGAAGGGAGCTCAGAGATGAGGGAAGAAATGGAGGAGGAAAGATCCGCAAGGGAAGAGAAGATAGACGAAGAAGCGGGGGGAGGAGTAGAAGAAGGGGGAGAGGACACGACCAAAGGAATGACCGCTTGAGTCACTCGAGGAGGGGAAGGAAGGGAAGAAGAAGGGATAGAAGGGACCTCGGTTGTTGTAGCAATGCCGACATCCTGAGTGGATGGGCCTATTGGAACATCCTCTTCTGCTTCTTTCTCTGGCGAAGCCAGAGTTATAACCTGTTCGGGTGCCGTGGAAGGAGGACTCCCAGGAGCTTCCTCTCAAGCGGTGCTGGATTCACCCTCTATGCCTTTTCCCTTGCCTTTAGGCTGCTGTTTGGATCGAGGAGGTGCGTTACCCAATGGGGAGGTTGTGAAATCAACCCCGAGGTAGATTAACCCGTTCATCTGGCACCAATGCTCTGTTCTGCGCAGAGTTTCCTTGACCCTCTCCTCAATCGTCTGAGGTGCCTTAGTTCTATCAATGGCTGGAAAAGGCCAATTGTCCCCATCCGTGTTAGTATATACTTGGTCTATTTCATCTTCCGTAGTCTGGAAGCCTTTGGGGACAATTGCTACCCCATATTGGATGATTTCTGCCAAGGCTAAGCGAGAATGATCCTTTCTCCTGAGCTCAACCTCATGGATGATGTCGATGTAGATGTCCTCGATCTGGGGGACGTGGATTGGATCAAGTTTCGCCCTTGGCAGACAATTCCTTGGGTCGAAGGTAGGCCTGGCCGGGAAATCATGTCTCAAATTAAGCAGCTCCAGCTCTGCGAACATGTCCTTTGCCTTGTGGTGGGTAAGGCATGTATATCGGCCTACTGTGAGGGGGAAAGGAGTTCCACCCTTCTTTCTTTTGAGGCACTTCTCGTGATATGTAATCAGCTGTCTTGACAGCTCCAGCAAAATCAGCTTGGGCCCAGCATACCTCGGCAGTCTGGTCGGCTCTCCCAAGAAGTTGGCCGCCCTCAGATAGGTGAATGTGGGAAATTGGGTGAACAGGGCCCCCCATTTCTCAGTGGCTGCCACTATGCTTTTGGTCGTACGACCATAAGTCATATTTTGCCTCAACAGGTAGATGATGTGGTAGAAAAACACATCATTGATTTTTGTGAATTGAGAGATGCTATTCTCCAACCTTAATTCTGGGTAGTACTCATATATTTTGACCTGAGGCCAAACCCCACTTCGTATCAGGCCTGGGTAGTCTCTCTCTGATGCTGCAGCATAGACAACATAGGAGTTCATGTAGAAACTCCCTGTTGTATTGAATTGTTGAAACTGCTCGGAGATTGTGCTGCTTATTATTTCTCCCCAGCAAAAGCGCTGATCGGGCACGTTCTTGTTCATGGTCTCTAAGTACCGCAGCATCCATTTATGGAAAAAGTGGGCGTCAGGAAGCCCAAAGACCCTGCTCAGGAATGTGATGGTGTCGCTGAGCTCCTCTGAGAAGTCGCTGCGGTGGATGATTTGAGGCCATCGGGTCACCACCTTTTTATTCTTCAAATAGACCTCGTTCATCAGCTGCATGCACTGATCTTCGTTATCATCCCAGGCCTTAATACAATCCTCTCGGCTGATGGCCACAAAGTGCCGGTGATGAGGGATGCCGAGTATTATTTCGAAGTGGCGGGCAGTGAGGTTAATGACGACCTCGCCCTTGTCATTTACGACACACCTTGTGTCCTTGTTGTAGCACCGGGTGACCACCATCATGAATTCATTGTTGATGGTGCTGACTGGGATTCCTCCAGCGAAGTGTAGGGCACTGCCCATTAGTTTGTCCATCCATGGACTTCTAGTTACCTTCTGAGTTCTGACCCAGAATTCCTCCATATCAATGTGACCCAATTCTGAGTCTCTGATGTCTAGGTCGCATTCGGCCTGGGAGTCAGGCATTCTGACTCTCTGATACTTGTATTTCATCTCTTCTTCTGTAAGTTTGGCCTTGCCTTTGGATTTGGTAGGTCTCCTGCTTGATGTAGACATATGTTCTTTCGAGCTTAGTTGTTGATCTGCACGAAGAAGAAGCGAGACCCAATCCAAAAAGGTTGTATTAGCCATTTGATCTTCCATTGAAATGTTAACAGAAGAAAGAGTTAGTGATTTTGAGGCTCAGGGCGCAGGGCGCATGAAAGCTGCAGCTTACAGGGCTAAATAGGTAAGGCGCACAGAAAAGAGGTGTTGCAAAGGTTAAATCAGCGCCAAAGGCGCATGGCGCATGGATACTGCAGGGTACATTTTGTAAAGGGTGCATGGAGACACCATGTTGCATAGAGACAGGATGCGCCAAAGGCGCATAGATTTTTCATGTTACATGGAGATTTGGTGTGCCAAAGGCGCATGTATGGTTTGTGTAACAGGAACTTCTCATGCGCCAAAGGCAACTTGGCGCGGCGCACGGAGGGTTTACACAACATGATGTTTTTGCAACGAGGAAAGCGCCTGCGCCTTCCAAGTTTTGCACTTGGCGCAGATTAAGCTGATGTTGCGCAGATGCTGGGTGTTGGGCGCGCCAAAGGGACGCATGTTTATGTGATGTAACAAGGAAGGTTGGTGTGCCAAAGGGGGCAACGGCTAGCGCTTGCAGCATGTGAAGGAGGCGCGCCTTGAGGGTGCGAAAGTTCTTGATGCAACAGACATGCTGGCTGTGTTATAGGCGCAGATTTTATTCATGTTGCGGGGGGGACAGACGCGCCAAAGGCGCAACTGTTTTTGATGTAACAGGACGTGCCAATGCGCCAAAGAGAAAAATAGTCTTCTTTTTTTAGAGCTTTAATCTCCCTCAGAGGGGTTTTCCACATGGTTTAGCTTCTTTTTCTTTTCCTTTCCTCTTTTTGCAGGGTTATTTGGGTAATGAAATGGCTTAACCAGAGGGGATTTGAACCATGCTTTCAGACAACTTCCTCTACCAGCAGATCTGGAAAGAGGGGGAGGAATATGGAAAGACAACAAGGGGGGGCTAGTTCAATATTTCAATCCAAAACCAAACCAACGAGCATCCAAGAACCAAAAACGTAAAACATACGAAAGAGATAAGAACCTCTTACCTGGATAAATAGTGAAAAACGTGCAAACGGGTCCACTAGGTGTTTGAAAACGACAGGGCAGACTTGCTGACAGGCTCAGAGAATACAATAGAAAAACATGATTGCTCTGGTGATAATGACATTTGCAGGCGCGCAACTACATATATATAAAATATATATATAGGTGAGTCAATAATAAATGCGCCACCAACTCTGTAAAGGGCGCATGAAAATTACTGTCGACATAGGAAAGCATGCGCCCTTTGGTGCACCAAAGCATTTGCCAGCATGGAATTAAGTGCGCCTTTGGCGCACCAAAAGTGGTGTCGACATGAGATTATGTGCACCTGTGGCGCACCAAAAAGTGGCGCAACAAAAGGGTTGCTAACACGAAGGCGCATGCGCCTTGGCGCACGCAGGGAAGACTCAACATATCAAGGTGCACCAAAAGGTGTGTTGACACAGGAAAATATGCGCCAAAGGTTTTAAAGGGGGCGCACCAAAAGGTGATGTTACATAGCAATTCCATGCACCCAACCAAAAGACCCAAAAATGACTAAGTTCGGAAAACCAGATTTCCCGGAAAAGGGATTTTGCAACGTTTCGAACGCAAGGGATCCCTAACAAGGGATCGGAACAAAATTTTTGGTATGGTTATCGGTAAAATTGCCCTTGTCAATTTTACGGGATAACAGTCTAAAATGAAAACCCAACCTTCTAGGCCGCATAAACCAGTCTCATCTACCACACCTTTGTCACCTTCCCCTTTTCCATCCATCCTAGGACCCCATCTATCTACCCTGATCAAACAGTCTCCTACCCACAACCAATCCAAAGTTAAAAATCCTACTACTATGTCACAAGCCTTTGTTACACCTCATTCACCCAAAAACCAAACACCCTCACCCTCACCCATGCACTTCTTGCCACCTATACCTCCAACAGTTACAATAACCCCAACCTTTCCTATACGACTTCAACCCATGCCTTCTACCCAACCTCTACCAACCACTTCCACTACAACTCAGTTGTACCTGTGGGTAACCCATCCTCTTCCACCATCTTCTTTCCCTTTTGTATCACATACCCCCATGTAACCTTTACCCAAGAAGGTGCAACCAAAAGATAAGAACCGACTACCCTCCAATAAAGTATAAAAATAAAAAAAACCTTCGAGTGTTAGCTCTTCTACCATGCATTTACCCAAACAGATGCCATAAAAACCTAAGACAACACCACCTCTAAACTAGTGGGACAACCGGTTCCTCCTCCTATAAATTCTCTTCCCTCATGATCATCCACACATGTACCTAAACCACACTTTCTTCTCATTGTGATTCGTTAGTGGGGTCCTATGCTAACATTTTAACCAATCTCTTAAAGACTTTCGTCATCACATTACAACCGCTTTGAATTTATGATCATCTCAAACCCAAACCAAAAGGGTTTAATGAAACCAAGATTTGTGCCTATCATCATGTGCTAGGATATGATGTTGAAAATTGTAAGGCTCTAAAGACTGTTCTTCTCCAAATTTTTCCTCCTGAACAAAACTTTGACAATGATGACCTTCTTGATGAGGACCATGTTCCACCTTCACCTGTCACGACACATAATCGTCCTTTACCCATTTAGTGATCAATATCTCCACCCCCATAACCATTTTTACCACATCCAGAATTTGAGATCAACATGGTCCGTATTAGAGAGTTGGTCGAATCACCACCCAAATGTCAGTGCGCCTTACTCATTTCATAAGGCTCTTATCCACCACTAGGATTTTTTCCCTCATGTCATTATACCTTTCATGACACACCCTCTCCATCCACCTCCCCTCATATTAACATGGTTCACGTTGCTACCCGTGCTCAGAAAGACAAAGGAAAATAAGAAACAACTACCCCATCAACCAACCCTATTCCCAATATATCAACTATGCCCACACCCAAAATTACCATCCACAAACCTACATACCCTATCTCTGATGGGGTTACCCATTGCACAATGATAAAAAAATTACATCAATCTCCTCTAAAGATGTCTTTATATAATCTCTTCCAAACTTATGAATCCCATAGATAAGCCCTTATCGAGGTTTTACAATCCAATGAAGTTCTACCCAATGACCCCACACCAGTGGCCTCAATTATCACCTCTCACCATGTGGCCTCGCTAACCAAATAATATCCTTCCTATACCCCCATGCCCACTCCTCAAGTCACCTTCCTCAGCTTCTCTGATGAGGAGATTGCACCTCTCCAATCAAATGACCATGATTCCCCCATTTTCATTTCAGTCTATATCGATAACATATAGGTACAGTGAGTCATGATCAATGGTGGTGCTAGCATTAATATCATCTCTTCCCACACATACAATCAAATGTGTATCCCTTCTAATTGTATACATAATAACCCTGTTATGTTGCGATCCTTCAACAACGTCATTACCTCCACCCTTGGCACCATTATCCTTCATGTTTGTGTAGGCCCTCCCATTGTCCCAAAATTATTCTACATCTTAGAGGGGGGGTTACAATATAACCTATTGCTCAAAATACCCTAGATTCACGTCATGGGTTGTGTCCCTTCAACTCTACACTGCTATGTAAAATTTGAGCGTGAAGGACATAACTATACCATCCCTGGTGATCCGTTGCCATTCAAAACTTGTAACATGTTGTACCGGCCCAACGATGTACTTGTACCATTCAAGGCATCTGCCACTACCCCCACTTCTCCTTTACCCACGATCCCATCCACCAATGATGCTTCCACCTCTCTCACATCTAACCCTGCTATTCCTACTGCCACTGCTTCTAAACCAACTACTACCCCTCCTTCCCAATAATCTAGTGATTCATCTATCCTCACCACCCACATATTGACTAATGATCCCTTAGAAGGTGTTTTTCAATGCCTCACTATGGGGGAGTACCACCTGTATAATATCGACACATTCCTCAGTCTGTAAGAGTATAAAAACCTACATCAGCACCCTCATTATGATTATCACATAGGTGAGGATTTCCCTTATGGTCCTCCCCACCTTCACACTAACCTAACATATGGGGGACTTGATATTTCCACTTATTCACCTGAACATCCATCCTAAACATGACCATTTTCATCTGACCTCCAATCCCTTACTAACCACCGCTTCACCCACACTTTCCTTCACCATTGCACATGGAAAGGCTTTGGCTGCGATTTTTACAAACAAGGCCGCCATAATGTCATTTCATGTACCACCCATAAACACAATGATTGTAGTGGCATCGGATTTTCCATATAACCTTCCAAAAAATCCATGTCAACCTCATTGACGAAGAAAAACCTTCTCCACCCCATTCACTAACATCACCATCTTCACCCACGGAGTCCATATATCCTAAATCAATTCCTCCTAAGTTTTTTGTTTTTGTAAACATGATTTCCCTGGGACCTCTAACCTATCAATGTGATGGTGAGGTTCCTTCATCTCTTCCCTTCCTTTATCTTGACATGATCGATGATGATACACCTTATATTAACGTTGTTCAATGTCAGGACGATGAGTCTATCCTCACCTACCTAGGTGCGGAAGATTTTTATATTCACTAGTTGTTATCCTCTGAGACGTAAACCATGTTGAATGATTCGACTATTGAAATCAAAATTAATACTCAGGATGATCCACACATTCTAAAGATAGGCTGGTCTTTAGATGTTGCTGAACAAGAAGCTTTTACCTCTTTTCTCCGGTACCATAGCAACGCTTTTTCTTGGTCCTATGCCAATATGCCCAGTATTGACCCAAAAATTGTGGTCCACAATATCGTAACCATTCCTGATGCCAAACCCATAAAACAAAGCTACAAAAAATGCATCCTCACATTTCTCTTCTTGTCAAAGAAGAAACAAAATGAGCCCCCTGCTTATTTTGGCTAACTTGCCTTCATTCTTGCCTTCCTTGTGCTTCAATATCAAATTTTACACATTTTAGGCACTCAAAGGTTTCTAGAAATAGCTTCATCAGATAGGATTTTTCTTCCCCTTTCCAGAAAGGTAAAATTTTCCTCCTAACTCCTTGTAATTTTTGAGTTATGGCTCGGCAGAGTTTTTTGGGGAAATTTTCCCTAGACAAGCCCGTGGCCAATGAGAAACTGACATGTGGCAAGGTGGAGCAGTGGGCATCGGGGGGATGTTGGAATTTTTTGGCAATTTGGTCAAAAGGCACAGAGGAAGAAGTTTGCCTGCGGGCCCACGGAAGGAGGAAAATATGTTGGCTAAGGCCCGCCGAGCAATGAGGTGGCGCCACGTGTCCTGTCAGTGGCGGGAGTCGGGGTGGCAGAAGGATTTGGTGAAATTTTCCAAAGTTGCAAAAGGTGCAAAGGCATGCATTGAACCCATGGCCCCATCAATTAATCAAATGGTGCCACGTGGCCACATCAGCGGTGGAGGTCGGGCCCGCGGAGGTAAATTGGGAAATTTTCCCAATGAAAATTTAAAAGGCGCAAAGGGCAGAAAATGATCCTGAGGCCCACAGATCAGCCAGAGGGTGACACATGGCAGCAGAGTGGTGGGGCATGGAGAATTTTTGGGAATTTTTCCCAAATTCAAAAAAGGGGAAAATTTTCAAGTTTCGGCCCGCCAACCCGAATTTTGCCCTAAAATTGCCATTTTTGCCCTAAATCTTCAGAGGGGCATAACTTTCAATCCCGAGCTCAGATTTTCACGTTCTTTATATCATTGGAAATCTATTGAAATCCTCTACATGATGGAATCTTCAATTTTGATTTTTGATGGATATTTTTGGGATAAAAATGGAAAAACGTCTCTGGCATGCAAAAAACACAGAAAATGACTCCAACCACCAAAATTAATGAAGTATGGGCCTCTGTTTTGCTCTGTAAAGCAATGTACTTCAAAGTATGGGATTTTTCATGGAAACCCATCATTTTTTAGGCCAATTAGATGAATCTTGTTAGTGGTTGAAGTTCCAAATCAATTTTCCCATGTTTTCTCCTTTCTTCCATTCTGCTCGATGGTTAAAAGCCAGTTTTGGCTCATTTGTAAAGGTTGTTCATCATTCTTCTCTGCCCTCCCTTATTTTCTTCCCCAGGGTCAAAAATGGAGTTAGAACCTCCTCCCCTACTCTATAATGGAATTTTTTTCCTCTTACCATAGCAAAATGATGTTTTGTGCAAACTTCTGGAGCAATAAAAATGTGTTTTGTGATGCATTTGTCCATCCTTGCTCGTTTTTACTTGTTTTCTTCTTGCCTCTCTTCATTGCAGGTATTTGTGCATGTTTGAATGTTCATTGTAGGTTTTGGAGCTATGTTCATGGAGTTTTGGAACATTTTTTGTGTGAAATCCATCCTTGGTTTTGTGATGCACTTGTCCATCCTTTCCATTGCTCACCTCTTCTTGTTCCATGGCAGTTTTGATAGATGTTCAACATTTTCCTTCTCTGGTGTATCACTGTTTTAGTGTAGGCTCTATTTTTCCCTCTTTTCTCTCTCTCTTATCTCCTTGGCATAGTTAGATTAGGATTAGATTAGCTTTCCTGCACTAGAATAGCTTGTGGCAGGTAGTTTAGGAAGAGGAACCAACCTTCTCTGGAGAGCTTTCCCCATTTGCAAAGGTCCCACACTTTGGGAAAGCTCAATGTTGTGCATTCACACCAAATGACATTTCCTTAGAAAAGTAGATCCATAGGTCATTTTGGGGGTGCTGTGAATTTTCACTAACAGTTTTGGCATGCCCGGTGGGACCTTAGAGGTCTTCCACTTTATTTTTGACAGGTTGGTGTGTTCCTGTTAAGGATTCAGCCTTTGGAGGCATATTCAAAAGCACATCTGACGACTCCATCTAGTAAATAACTCATTCTCTGAGTTGCAGACCCTCTTTCCATTCATTTTCATTCATTTTCCATTCATTCTTCTTTCCATCTCTTCCATCTTCTTTCATTCCATGAAGTTGTGCAATCATGACTTCATTTCCATCATGGAATTCACATTTACAACAACAACAATATATTCCACCTCCAACATGTTTTTCAAATCCTCCAGATCAACATTTTGATCAAATTCAAAATCAGTATGCATATCCATATGAGCAATGCCAAAATCAGTTTGGCTATGAAGCACATCAAGCACAAGGATACGCATATGATGAGGGCAGTCAAGAAGAAAGTGCAGATTTGTTGGAGAAAATCCAAAAAATGGAGGTTGGCATGGTGCAATCAAGGGCTCAAGCACAAATGAAGGCATTTCAGATTGGTTTCAGAGCACCCTGTCCATGGGGAGGCCCTTTTCCAAGACATTACAGCCCTCAGGAGAAGCTGGACTTCATGATTGAGATGCTGCCCCAACTTGCACAATGGACACTGGAGATAGAGACCTATAAACTTGGTGTTGAGAAACCTTGTCAATGGGTAAGTTCTACACCATCATCTGGTTTTTCTCTTTCCATTCCTCAAGCAGCACCATCTCATTTTGAATGCCAAATTCCAAATCCAGCCCATGCTGCCCCAAGTGTTGATTCCATTTCTCCATCCCCTAGTCTTCCACCCCATCTCAATTCTTCTATCCTTTTCCCTTCCAAACAGCCACTCCCTACAAAGAAACAAAAGTTTCTATCTCCTCCAACACCACAAAAAATTGCAAAATCAATTGAGTTACAACCCACCCCTCCTCTTGCATTCCCAAATCCATGTTGGGAAGATAAAAATCAAAATTCTAGTCAAGGAAAATAACAGCAAGAAGAAGAGCCAAACAAGGATGAAAAGATTAAAAGTTTGTTGAATTTGGCTCTTAAATTCGGGATTACAAAAATCCCCTTGATGGTGAAACCAATAGAGGAGGTTAGAGTTGAAGAATGAGTGGTGGCCAAGGCTGATTTTGTTGCAGCAGAAGAAGAGCAAAAAGAAGAAGCAGATCAGCAATCAGTTTGCTCAAAATGTAGTGTCCATGTTGGCACTCTACTTGAAGGAAATGCTGGTCCAATTCAAGTTGCACAATCAGCCATGGAAAGAAGCTCTGAAGAAGATCTTGTAGTCCCAACTTGTCCTCTAGAGCAGCAGATTGAAGAGTTTGACTTGACAAACTTCATGCTAGAGGAAGAGTTCAATCAAGAGCAAGATTGTCTTCAAACAACAGAGGAAGGAGAAGCTGCTCCAAATCCAAAAGAAGAGGAGCACATTCCAGCTGTGGGGGAGAAAAGTGTAGATCCAAAGCATTTGAGCACAAAGCAGGCTATAGAAGAACCTTCAGTTCTTCTTTCTACTTCATCTCTCTCAAGTTCTAGTGCTGAAGAGGAGTTTGATCTCTCAAACTCAATGTTGGAGGATGAAAGAAACCATGGTGATCAAGTTGCAGATCAAGAGAACACCATGGGAGAGGTTGAACATTTGCAGCAGGACAACAATGAGGTAGTTTATCTGTCAGATTTGGAGGACTATTTTGATGAAGAGGAACCGGTTGAAATCACACCATTTTCTCCTTCATCATCCACATTCCAAACACAAGAACTGCTGTCATGGAGGAGAAATTTCAATTTGCAGTAGCCTGCATCTTTATAGCAGCTCTTTGGAATCAAGATTGGAAGATTTAATCTTCCATGTTCTTCATTAGAGGAAGAGAAAACAAAAAAGTTCTACCATTGCTTCCACACCATCCATTCAAGAAGGTCTACAAGAAGATTCCATTTTTGGAATGGAAAATCAGATTTATGGGCATATCAAATGGATCAGACCTTGACCCAATCAGGTATTTGGCTTCATTAGAGCCAAAGGAGAAGCCACAACTAGTCATGCTTGCTTCTAAGCATGAGGATGATATGCAAAGTACTAAGGATCAGCTGTCATACCTCTTTAATCTAAATGCAGAGCAACTAAAAGAGGTATTGGATTTGTTTTCAGTTGACACCTTGCTAATTTGGGTAGAAGACCAGCTTCTTGTTGATTTTCCACTCATCCTAGCAGCCATACTCAGCTCCAAATCATTTGCATGGCTTCCAATTTTGAAGAAAGGAAGCTATTTTTCACAACCAGTTGTAGGGTTTGTTTAGCTCACCTTTGCTTCCAGTTAGAGTAGAGTAGGTAGGTTTTCTTTCAGAAGAAGAAGTGCTTGTGCACACTCTACATGTTCCATTTGGAGTATGTATGATTTTCAGTTTTGTACATAGTTTTGGTGCTATTGTATTGCTCTTGCACAGTCCATTTCAGTGGCATTTTGGTGAAGATCAACTCCAAGTTCAGTGGGTTTCCAAGTAGCTCAGAGGTCAAATTTTCATAGTTCAGATCAGAATCAGTTCATCAGGCTTGACTCCATGCCCAATGGATGCTTCAAAGGCCACTGATCATTCATCTAGCAGGTAGATGACCCCTGAGAGTCACCAAAATTGTTATCCAAAATGAGCCCCCTGCTTATTTTGGCTAACTTGCCTTCATTATTTCCTTCCTTGTGCTTCAATATCAAATTTTACACATTTTAGGAACTCAAAGGTTTCTAGAAATAGCTTCATCAGATAGGATTTTTCTTCCCCTTTCCAGAAAGGTAAAATTTTCCTCCTAACTCCTTGTAATTTTTGAGTTATGGCTCAATGGAGTTTTTTGGGGAAATTTTCCCTAGACAGGCCCACGGCCAATGAGAAACTGACATGTGGCAAGGCAGAGCGGTGGGAATCGAGGGGATGTTGGATTTTTTGGCACTTTAGTCAAAAGGCATAGAGGAAGAAGTTCACCCACGGGCCCGCGGAAGGAGGAAAATATGTTGGCTAAGGCCCGCCGAGCAATGAGGTGGTGCCACGTGTCCTGTCAGAGGCGGGAGTCGAGGCGGCAGAAGGATTTGGAAATTTTTTCCAAAGTTACAAAAGGTGTAAAGGGATGCATTGAACTTGTGGCCCCATCGATTAATAAAATGGCACCACGTGACCACATCAGCGGCGGAGGTCGGGCCTGCAAAGGTAAATTGGGAAATTTTCCCAATGAAAATTTAAAAGGCGCAAAGGGTAGAAAATGATCTTGAGGCTTGCAGATCAGCTAGAGGGTGACATGTGGTAGCAGAGTGGTGGGGCATAGAGAATTTTTGGGAATTTTTCCCAAATTCAAAAAAGGGGTTCAAGTTTCGGCCCGCCAACCTGATTTTTGCCCTAAAATTGCCATTTTTTCCCTAAATCTTCAGAGGGGCATAACTTTCGATCCTGAGCTAGGATTTTCACGTTCTTTATATCATTGGAAAGATGTTGAAATCCTCTACATGATGGAATCTTCAATTTTTATTTTTGATGGATATTTTTAGGAGAAAAATGGAAAAACGTCTCTGGCATGTAAAAACATAGAAAATGACTCCAACCACCAAAATTAATGAAGTATGGGCCTCTGTTTTGCTCTGTAAAGAAATGTACTTCGAAGTATGGGATTTTTCATGGAAACCCATCATTTTTCAGGCCAATTAGATGAATCTTGTTGGTGGTTGAAGTTCCAAATCAATTTTCCCATGTTTTCTCCTTTCTTCCATTCTACTCGATGGTTAAAAGCCAGTTTTGGCTCATTTGTAACAGGTTGTTCATCATTCTTCTCTGCCCTCCCTTCTTTTCTTCCCCAGGGTTAAAAATGGAGTTAGAACCTCCTCCCCTGATCTGTAATGGAATTTTTTCCTCTTACCAGCAAAATGATGTTTTGTGCAAACTTTTGGAGCAATAAAAACATGTTTTGTGATGCATTTGTCCATCCTTGCTTGTTTTTGCTTGTTTTCTTCTTACCTCTCTTCATTGCAGGTATTTGTGCATGTTTGAATGTTCATTGCAGGTTTTGGAGCTGTGTTCATGGAGTTTTGGAACATTTTTTGTGTGAAATCCATCCTTGGTTTTGTGATGCACTTGTCCATCCTTTCCATTGCTCACCTCTTCTTGTTCCATGGCAGTTTTGATAGATGTTCAACATTTTCCTTCTCTGGTGTATCACCATTTTAGTGTAGGCTCTATTTTTCTCTCTCTCTCTCTCTCTCTCTCTCTCTCCTTGGCATAGTTAGATTAGGATTAGATTAGCTTGCCTGCACTGGAATAGCTTGTGGCAGGTAGTTTAGGAAGAGGAACCAACCTTCTCTGGAGAGCTTTCCCCATTTGCAAAGGTCCCACACTTTGGGAAAGCTCAATGTTGTGCATTCACACCAAATGACATTGCCTTAGAAAAACAGATCCATAGGTCATTTTGGGGGTGCTGTGAATTTGCATTAACACTTCCATGACATCATGCATTGTATATTATAAGATTACGTAGATGGCCTTCTTTCCAAATCCAAACATTAGGCCAAACACCTGATAGTCCTTAAGGTCATCTTTGACCACCTCATCAAGTATTGTGTTCTCCTTCAACCTAATAAGTGCATCTTTGTGGTAAATTTAGGAAAAATTGTTGGTTTCATTGTTTCTTTATGTGGCATAGAAGTCGATCCTGCTAAAGTAAAGGCTATTCTAGAAATTTCTTTGCCTACTAATCTCTGACAAATTCGAAGCTTGCAAGGTAAGTTGTAATCAATTTGTCATTTTATCTCACAGATTGTTTACCACTATCAACCATTTCATCATCTCATCAAGAAGGATGTCTCACTCAAATTGGATGATGAATGCCATAAATCATTCGATGTGTTAAAACAATATCTTCTTCAACCACCAGTGCTCATTCCTCCTAAGGATGACCAACCCTTTTACCTATATATTTTCTGCCATTGACCATTCTTTAGGTGCTATGCTCACTCATCGCGATGAGAAACATAGAAAGAAAGTGGTTTATTACATAAGTTGTACCCTGTTATTTTGTGCCTACATGTTAGAGTATGGATGTGTTACACTCGGGTATTTTTACGGCGGTCCCGCTCGCCGGTGAGCGGGTCACAGTCCCCCCCATCGCCCCGAAGCCATGGGGTGGTTTATTAACCCATGGGTAAAACTGTTATGGGCTGTTTTTGGGCCCTGATACGGTTTTTTGCCCTTGGTTTTTACCCATGGTTTTGTATTAAACTGCTTAAGCCATATGGTCTATGCATATGATAGATACAAGCAAATTATGCAGATGTGTTTTGAATTCGGCTGTGAATTCTGTAGAGTTTGTTGACATAGCTCCAAACGGATCTGGGTATTTATTTCTTGTAATAAAATCATTCCGTATTGAACCACGTTAAATACTGTCTCTTTTTGTTGTGTTATTTTATTCTTACATTTCTGCATATTAGTTTCTACTATTGATTCTGTTAGAGATTATTCCGCATATTTTATCTCTTATTTCCCATACCCTTTTTGACTATGAAACTAGTGCCAAAAAACTCTGCTTATAGTTTTTTTTCGGCTTCATAATACCTTATCAACCACAAAACCTTTTTCATCACCTATTGACCCCTTACACTATATGTATGCAAAACCCTACCAACATCAGTGCACTGTATGTTGGCTCATGGTTCTCAAAGACCTTGACCTCACATTCATCCATCAAAAGTATATCAAAGGAAAAACCATCGCTGACCAAATAGCAGACAAACCTCTTTCCGTAAATCAACCCTCTAACTATGATTTCTTAGACGAATCCATTGCTACCCTCTCCTTGGATGATACCACTTACCAAATGACCTTCTTATTCGATGGTTCCAAATGTCAGCGTGGGGATGGATCTAGTGTTATCCTCATTCCTATTGGCAGTGAACACATGCCTTTCTCTTTCAAACTAGATTTTGATTGTACAAACAATATCACCGAATATAAAGGAATCGTATTGGTTCTCTAGGATGCTTATGCCTTAGATATTAAGTCAATCAATATCTTTGGTGATTCCTAGCTAGTTGTAAATCAAGTCAAAGGTATATACCAATGTCGTAATGAAATACTTCAAAAGTATAAACATCATGTACACATAATTTTGACTACCTTTGACTGTTATGAACTTCAAACCACCCCACGTTCTACTAATAAATTTACAGATATCATGGCCTGCCTGGCTTCTCAGATACCCACTTCACCTGGCAACTCCAAAATCTTTGTCACAATATAAAGGTTACAATCACGCTCTATTTTACCTTGTGAGGTCTATTCCATCGGAACCGTTGCACCTGACCCACATGACCTTTAGTATAAGTTGTTTGCATACTATCTTTCCCTTTCCATTCTATCTCTTGATCTCACTTGTAATGGACAACATGCCTTTCCTAAAAGTGTCTCTCGTTATGTCATCATGGGTGGTCTCCTTTATAAACGTGGATTTGACAGTATTCTCTTACGATGCCTTACAAGTTCTAAAATTCCCTACACCATTAAGGAAGTGCATGACGGAATTTTTGGAGGTCAATTTAGTGGTTTATTTATCGCTAAAAGCATTCTTCGCCTTGGCTATTACTTTCCAACCCTAAACCATGACTGTTGTGACTATGTCAAACGTTGTATGAAATTCCATCAACATGCTAATCTTCATCACAAACCTAGTCATGCCTTATAGGTAGCACACAACCTTTGGCCTTTCTCTCAATGGAGCTTGGATCTTGTCAGAGAGATCAATCCCCATTCTTCACAATACCATCAATGGATTATTACCGCTACTAAATATTACACTAAATGGGTAGAATCCATTCTCCTCATTTATAAAAAAGTGAATAAAATATGTGAATTCATACACCATCACATCATTTGTCATTTTGGCATCCCTCAACATCTCATCACTAATAACGAAAACAAATTCAAAAACAAAACCCTACAAAAGCGGTGTAAATATTTTGGCATTGACCTCAATTTCTCATTGCCTTATTACCCACAAAATAATGGCTAAACAGAATCAACCAATAAAAACTTGAACAAAATTCTTATGAAAGTAGTCGATGATACTAGGAAGGATTGGCATACGCACATTACTTTCACCTTGTGGGCCTACCACACTAGTATTCACACTTTGAATGCTGCCACACCTTTCTCTCTGGTTTACGGTACAGAGGCTGTCTTGCCTCTCAAAGTCCAAATTCCATCTCTCTATAAGATGTGCTCAAAGATGAATACTTTCTCCAGGATTGTTTGGCACAACTTGAGTTATTATATGAAAATCATCTCAATGATCTTGACCATCTCCAAATCTACCAAAAATGTATCAAGCGCACTTACGACAAATGTGTCCATGAACAAACCTTTTAGGTCGGTGACCTCATCCTAAAGGAAAATCAACATGTAACCAAAGAAGAGAAAAGTAAACGGGGAAAATTTTCTCCTTATTGGCATGGACCCTATATCATTACCCATGCCTATGGATTAGGTGCTTATCATTTGTCTTCACTTGAAGGTAAATCTGAATTTGAGCCCCTCAATGCCTTGCATCTTAGACCATTTTATTGTTGACATCAAGTCATATATAACTTTCTGTCAATTGATCGCTCGTCCCTTGAGCATCGTTCACCTTCCATATTACCCATTTTTTAGGATCAATGACTAAACAAGAATCAGGTGATTACCCATTAGCTTTCAACCTTATCTTCAATATGAGTACCAGGGATCTACTCATAGCATGATTCTCATGGATACTTTTCATCTTTTTAAATATGGAATCCCATGGTCGTTCATCACTTGAAACCATCTCTAGTTAGCCTCTGTGTGCTATGGTTTTGTCTTCTAAACAAGAACCTAATCTTCCTCTACAGTCTTGTCCATGACTTAAACATCCAAAAACAAAATGGGATTTAACTCCTTGAGTCAAACTTCCAACAAAAGATGAATCCCTCAAAAAAGACAGATCTCTTCTCTTTATCTCGCAGCTATAAGTAGACTTCTCCCTTGAAAGACAACTATATAAAGTCATTACAAAAATACAATGAAATATTCAGAAGCTTCCCACACCGATCAGCTTCACGAAGACCTCAAAAAGATAAATATACCCATCCCATATAGACTTCCCGCATCAATCAATCTATAAAAAAAAACACAAAAGAAGAAAATGATAACTTTTCATCATGGACTTTGCTATTTTGATCATGGGTTCCTTGTCAGGTAAACATGTTGCCGTACACTAAGTTACGTTAAAACAACTATTTTCACCTCATTTGCTTTTCACCCTAATTTCCTCTCTGCTCCAGGGACTTTCCACAACTGCAAAATTTCATGATCATGTGACTTTCTTCACCCTTAGAATAGTCCATTATGCAATGCCTTTAGGGTCTTATGTTCATGAGCCCATCTAGGGTATGGTAGACTCATTAGGGTTCTTATCAATTAAGCGGCTCTTTTACCACCTCTTATGATTCACCTTCCTCATTACCTTTTGATTATCCTATATAGGACTAGACCATTGATACCTATATTTTAAGAATTTCCTCTTTCACCAAAATCAACCAAAATCACCCATGCTTATGACCTAAGCTTAATCATGCCTAAATCAACCTAAAATCAACCTTTCCTATGACCTAGACTCAATAATGCCTAAAACCTACCAACCCATTCTTCAACCCCATCTTCTTCCTCCCTAGCTTATGGGAGAACTACATAGGTTTGAGGCCCCCTTTCATTTGGGCTATGTAGAAAGCACTCCAAGGGCATGAGGCCCTCAGAGGTTAGCTCGACCATCATCGTCACTTTCTTTGTCTTTTCCCTCTTCTAACCATCCACCTCCCATCATTTTCTACCTATTTCAATCATATTCTATTTTAGTTAGTTTCCATTTTATATCAACAGTTAGAAATTAAACCAAAAAATAAACACTTAACAAAAAAAATTATCACTTCATCAAATCATTCATTTATCATTTTTATATTTCTACTATAGAAATTATGTTGAAATTTAAACCATAACATGCATGACCATCATCCCTTTTCTTCCATGTTACCAACAACCTAGAACCTAAAGCAAAACCATGACTCAACCATGGCTAACTAACCTAACTCCACCATGCCTAAGTGACCTCACTCAATCATGCCTATGAACTTGACTCAATCATGCATAATCCACCTAGCTTCCATCACATAAACAATAACACTGGAAATTACACACATAACTACAACCTCATACCTATGTCTATTTGTCCTTACTAAGCTTCCTTTCTCTTGCAACCATTAGTGCCAACACACTTTTTATCATTTTGGCCACCCATTGAAGCATACCTACAAGCTCAACCTACCCATACATCTCCTTTGTTGTAGCTTAGGAGTTGTTAGTTTACCTATACCTTGGCTTTACCCATGTCATGACCTATTTTCCTGAATCTGAACAACTTGGTGTGACCATTGACCTTATGTACTCACTATACCTTGCGATAATGTTACCTATGTTGTTTTAGCCTAACAACAATACCTTTCCTATTGACATGCCATTTATCCCAACCAAACCTTTGGTGTATCGGAACATACCTAAATGTTCCTGCACCTAACCTATGTTGTGTTTCCAGACCATATCCTATAACTTTGATACCTAAATCACTTCACCTTTGTTTGGATAAACCTATAGACCTTGGACGATGTAGAGTTTGCAAGCTCTTCAACCTGTTACCATGTTGCAATCTATATGTGTGCATGCATTTGATTGGCATTACCTATGACCCAATTTTGACCCCAGTCTATTACCTATTAAATGAGTTGACCATCACCATTTCCCATAGTACTCATACCCTTCCGCACCTAATTTCACCCCCTACACATTTATCAAACCACTTACTGATCCCATATTACACCTCATCAATGCTTGGTTTGAGGGGGATCACCTTCACCCATATATGAGGCAATCAATTCCTATTTTTATCAGTGTCGCTTACCAATAAAATCTATGCAACAAAAAGGGGCAAAATGTAGACACCAAAATTAGGTCACACTCCCCTTGGTCCCTTTTTGAATAACCAACTTAAACATATTCACCTAACCATTTCCCTTCTACCCCAAATTAATATTAATTTAGTTATTTCTAATTAAAGTAATACCCATCCTCACAATATTCATTATTTAATTAACCTAATTAATCTAATTTCCGCCTCACCTAGACACCTCATTACAAACCTATTCTTAGCATGTTTCACTTTTACTAGGACTCAATATTCACTCACCATAACTAACTAAGACTTAGTCCTACCTACCTTAATCAACTAAGACTTAGTGTAACCCTAAACTCACATGCATATTCTCCCTCTAAGCACATTCATGCTCATTAAAATGTAACATTCCATTTTGATCCATGAGAATAGACAAAGCTAGCCCAAAAGATTTCCAAGATCTAGCATTTTTAGTAAACCAAGGATTACCCACCTTAACCGACGTCGGTCAACCCTAAACCGATGCCGGTCACCCTAAACCATCGTCAGTTAACATATATTCATTTTGGTAACCTTGTTTTAGAGGTTGGCCACATTATTGAGTTTTGGAATGAAGGAGATCTACATGTAAGAAAGAACCAAATCCCTTTTGCACATCTAGATAGCCATAGCTAGCATGAAGACTGATCCGAAGGTATTTTCATTCACGGTAGAATTATAGGAAGAATTGTTGTAGCACTGAGCACCATTCCATAGATCAAACTTCACCAGCATCTCCAACCACCTCTCCACCACTATGGGTTTTTAAAACCCTTCTGAACTCTAAGTTGGTTTCTCCTCTATCACTTGTAGTTATATTCTCTGTCTTCATCCATTCCTTATTCCTACCTAGATCTATCCTTCAGCTCTCTCTCTATCAACCACCCATTCACACCCAACCTAAAATTCACAAAACCTATCCCAAAATTGCCTCCCTCACGTATACCTCACAAAAACCCTTCAAACTCTTTTTTCAATCATAGAGAGGACCCAAAATGCATTCTATAACATCTTCCGTCTCCCCACAGTCACTGACATTGGTTAACCCTAACTGTGGCCGGTCCATCTTATACTGACATCGGTCTTCTTAATCTATATAAGTCACTATGACTGTCAACCCATCCTAACAACTCAACCCTTAGCCTACCCCAAACCTCACTCAAAACCTTACCACACCTATCTTGGACCTATCACCTCACCCTCCCCCACATATATATTTCCAACTCTCTGTTCCAAGATAGAAGAGAGCCTAAAACCTTCCACTTGACTCCCATTCCACTTTCCATAGTTACCAATTTCGGTCACCCTAAACCAATATCAACTGTACTTAAACTGACATCGGTCACCCTAACTGACATCAGTCTCTATGTTTGATAAAACTGCTTCAGACCAGCAACCAACCTACCCCACCTAAAATAACCCAAACACCTTACCCAACTTTACCAAGACCCTGTTTGTGACCCATAGACCACCTACGTTACCTGTAACCTGAACTGAAACCTTTACCTACATAACACCTAGTATTTTATTAGATCGATGCGAATAGTAATATGAGGCACCAAAATCAGAACGCTAGCACTAGATTCTTTTATGTACATGTTTAAGTTATTTTATATTGATTTATAAACAGTGGATTGAAAACCCTCTAGGAAGTATCACACTTCTTAGATCTAGCATACACTAAGCAGTCCACTATCATATACTATTTAACTCTATTTTGTGGTCTTGATTTTTTATTTCAGGTAGTTACTCCTAGCCAAAAGGAATCTCTCATAGTCAGAATTGGATCAAGTAATCAGAAAGTGTGCAATGACCTTTAAACTGACCATCACAACAGGTATTCATCCTTGGCCCATACCCTTATCTATTTCATAAAATCCATAAAGAAAATGGTGAAACACCTACATCTAACTACTTGTTCATTATCAATGTGTGAATAACACAATAAAAGCCTAGGGCATGTTTATGCACACACACAGAGAACTATATTAGTTCTAAGATGCAGTGCAATGCTTAGTTATAAGTCCACCATTATGGTGGATGAGGAAAATGTGACCCTTCATTTTACATATTTATTTTTTATAATATGATGTTTATTTGAGGGTTTTACAGGTGTATGTTTCATCACAGGTTTCCAATGATTATAAAGATCATTGTACAAATATATAGTGACAAAAGGTGAGCATCAGGGAACATCTCACGACCCTGAGAATTTGGGTTTATGAGAATTTCCATAGACCCACTCACCCAGAAATAGGCCTAGAACACCCACGGGTGCCCCTGTCCCTCACCAAGTACCCTAGTCCAACGAATTCCACCTCTGCTACATTTTTATGTGGTTTGTTGTGACAATACCTTCTTGTATTTCATTACGTTATTTGATCCAAGCTAATTGTAGGATAAGAAAAAATTAGATAAGTAACTTACCCCTTTCATTTCCTTTCATAGCTAGAATTAAATAAATTGTCTAGCATTTATATTCCAATGTATATCATTTATAGCATATCTTTGCATTTAGATTTAAATAAAATATTTAGATTTTATTAAATCATTATTGTGAACCCGTAGCTTATAAATTCTTTCCCTAGGATCCAATAAAACCCTAATGGCTAAGGATATCTCTTTTCCTTCTTAGCTAGTCATTCCTCATGTGAGTATCAATTCAATCTATGATGAAGCAACCATAGCTGATATTGTCGCTCTATACCATAATGTAGTTCTTCCAAATGACACTCAAAGGAAACTCTTCTCTAATGAATGTAATGTGCATACTATTTTTTTTCATTTTCCCACTGGAATTGTTTCTGATCCGATAAGATTTACTCATTGTACACCTTGTTATACAGTTAGCCACACTCCTATTATTTATAATAAGAACTTAGATGATGTTGCTTAATCTTGATGATAATGCTCCATCTAATAAACATAGACATGAATCTATTTCTCGTATTAGTTCAGATAACTCCATAGTGGCATGCCATACTAGTTCTCATACTCATTCATTATATGTTGATGATACACTCAATGACATCCTTGCATCTGAATCTTTGTTGGATTTTGATGAGACGCCTCATAGTCATGATTCTACTTCTTTTCATATTGTTGAGTCTGAATCCCCCACTCTTCTTTCATCTTATTCTGAGATTGTCTCTAATAACATGCATGATTCATATCTTTCTATTGCATCCTCTCCTAATCAGGTTTCTGATACCATTCCTACCAATTCTATTGAGGTTCTATGTTCTTCATCACCTATTACTTCTTAGGCACCCATATATAGTGTTCCCTTAGCATTGACATCTTCTATGTCTCCTCTTGACATTCCTATGATCACCCATAATGGAAAATTACAACCACTCAATACATTATTTCCTTCTCCTACTATTACTCTGCAAGAGATCTTATCACTCATTCATCTTGTTGGCCACTTAAAATAACAAGTCCAATCTCTCACACTAGAAAGAAAGGCCTATTATGCTTCTATCGATAATAATTATTTACATGGAAATCCTATTCTAATGAAGATTCACAACTCATTATTCCCTAAGGATTTCATTATTCCTACATTTACATGTTTTGATGGTACTAGTGATCCTCATCTACATCTCAAACATTACCATCTAGCAATGGATTTATACTCTAATGATTGATTGTTGCTTACAGCCTTCTGCCATAGTATTACTGATGATGTTATTCAATGGTACACACATCTCCCTTTGGATCTATTAGTAACTATTATGAGATGGGATAATATTTTCTTCATTGCTTCATACTCAACAATGACCCTAGAGTCACATGTGATCATCTACCTAGCTTACATCATGGCAAAATAGAACCTACCAATGACTGCATTTTATGATTCAATGTTTGCATACATCAATTAGTCTTCCAGCCTACTGACTTAGAAACTTAATTCATCTTATGTCATGGTTTGATTCCTGCTATAAAGTAACGATTACAATATGACACATGTGAATCATTCATACTCTTGTGATATAATTTCATTGATCTAGAAAAAGATCTCATTGCTATACATGTTATAGATCCTTCTCCTATCATTACTCCTGTTGCCTCATCTAGTTTTTCTCCACTACCATCTATTGAGTGGACTCCACAATTTCCATCTCCCCCACCTCACAAGTACGTACAATATCCTCCATTGCATAAGTTTCCTTCATCTCCTCCTTTGTGTAGGGCTACACCTCAGTATTCTCCTCATGTTTCATGAGAATCATTACATTTTTATAATCACGCTTAAACTCATGATGTGTTGCATACATTTCTTGACAAGTGTTTGATTCTCTCACCTTCTAATCAACATCATCTACCTCATCACTTATAGCACTAGTGTGATAGACATTATTTCAATTACCATCATATCAATGGCCATCACGATAATGACTGTTGTGCCCTTTATGATCTATTGCAACAATTATAAGATTAGGGTGTAATTTTCTTTGGCTCTCGCTATCATGAGTGGTCTATGTTTCCAATACCACATAGGCATGTTGTTACTCTGGTTGAGTTATCTCCTTCCTCTAGTTCTAAGGTTATTATTCATCCACCACCATAGGTTTTTTCTCATGCATGACCTCCATCTCATTCGTCCACCACTGCAACATCTCATTTGTTGCGTCATGTTATCACTCCACATTGGCTTGCATAACCCTCATCATCTCCACTTCCCACCACTACATCACCCATCATTGGAACTACTCCATTCAAAATTTAGTTAGGATCATATGCTCATGTTTCTTTCATTCCACATGCTTCCACCACTTCACACTGACTTGGTCTTTGGTAGGTGATTTCTATCACCTTACCCCCTAATGACACACTTGTAATCATATGGTTATTATATAACCGTTGAGGAATATATTCCAATAAGAGCCTCATTCCATCACATAATCACTCACACATACATACATTTACAAACATGATGCATATGACACAATTATATATCATTTACCACACTACTCAATCAATCATTCATTACCTCTTACAGTTTAACAACATCACTCTTTTCTTCTTAAACAAGTTACATATCATCCTTTACAATCATCATACATTCCAATCATCATTACCCTATGACGCACTCTTGTGATATGGTTCACACTTGACTACTGAGGGAATATTATACACATGAACCTCACACATTTCATAGTAGACACTGCACATTCCACATCTTCACACATCATACACTTTTCTACATATACAATATTCAATCTTATCTGCATCATTTGCAACTTGTGCTTTATATGCATATACATTAGACACATTATACACATTACTTTATCATATAGTTTTACAGTCTACACATCTTGAAATAAACACCACACATTTTTCATCACACATTACATGTTTTATATTTCACATACTTACGACATCTTCTCATGACCACATCTACTATACATTTTACACATTCTACTTATCTTATTTTATGCACTGCACTCATTTCCCGATGACAGAATCTATTACAACAGTTCATACTCAACTACTGAGGGTCTAAATAAAAATTTAACCTCACCTCATCACACCTACATCAATCTACACTTTAACCTTCACAATTAACCAATAAATCTTTTTATCATATCATGCAATATTCCTAGTTACTGTCTTCTTCATTTATATTGTGATATACACTTTGTGATACATCATCACATCTTTCTATCATCTTACTCACCCATCTAGTGATATATTCTTTAGGCTAAATCATCACACATTTTATCACCTCATTCTACAAAATTCATACTTATGTCATATTCAATATCATATATACATCATCATTTTACAATCAACACTCCACACTCTATTTATCAATCCTTTCTACATAATATGCATAATTGACACCATTTCTCGATGACACACTCTTGTTTATGGTTCATTCTTGACTACTGAGGGGAAATAAATTAATTAACCTCATTGCATACATCCACATCCAGTCGGGTGGCACACTTCTCCTATCATTTCCATTTTGTCTCATCCATAACATACTCCATATCTTGGTTGTATTTACTCTTTCTTACATTTACTTGTTACATGTTCACTTTGTTACACATGCTAGATAGATATCTTGTATGTAATTATATTTCATACTCACATGCACATTCACTTGCCTTCTAGTTGTGATCGTAGATTATATAGATCCATTGCACGTAGAAAATATGATAAGTGCAATACCTATTAATAGTCCCATATTGACTCATGGGGGCATGCAATTTCGTACACTACAGGTGTTATTATTATTTATTTCATAGAACATCACTTTATCAAACTATACATGACTTTACATACTTATTATCTTTCTAACATGTTAACGGGTGCTTCATGTGTAACATTTTTTTATGCAAGACTATTTTCTTCCATGGCAGTCTGTTACATAAATTGTCATTGTTTAATTTTTTTATTCTCTTGTTTGTGGGATTTTCCTTTTGTCTTATGTCCACACTTTCCTATTTGTAGCCACTACGGAATTGATTGTCTTGTGACATCGTGAGTGATGTACCATGTTTGGAACCCACTTTTTGTAGTCTACATTGTCTGTAGCTTGCATCCTAGCTTATACATTGTCTTCTTAAATTATATTTCATCTTTTACATGGGTATTTGTATTTTCTTATATTAAAAATTATTTTCCTAGCCATTAGTTTGTGTGTATATTGGTTTCTACCAAGCACATTCCCTTCCCCATATAGGGCATAGTTTCAACACAATGGTTGGTCCTCTATTACACCACATACTCCATCCACGTTGTCACATACACCCCAAATGAGGGTGACATCATATGGGTGAATCAGTCACCCCATACAATGTTATACACAAAATAATACCAATACAACACAGGTTTCATTTTGGGACAGGGCTCAGAATCATACTTGGGTCCTTAGCATAATGGCCTTTCCTAGATGGTTGCGACTGGGGGAAATACACTGGTGTTTCTTGGATGCATGAGACAAGGGGAAAATTTTAAAAATGATTTGTAATTTAACATAGTCTATAGAAATCCATACACAATGAATTTTATAGGGTAGATAGTCCTTGGCATATGCACACCATCTACAATGGTGTTTTACACATTGGGAAACATTTTTGCACATTGGGAAGACGTTAAAGGTTGACATACAACACCGAATAGTTCTCCCTACACTTCTTACATTAAATTGGTGTGATAATAATAAAAAACTTGTGCATCGACATCATCTACAGGATCCTTTCTATACCCTTTTATCATCACGGATCAGGTGCACATGTTCTTTTTTCATTTCCAACATTTTTACATACTTTACTTACACACTTCTTACATATTTTGATCATATACATACATATTTGACTACTTGTTGGCTTCTCTTTTGCAGGTCCATCCATATGGGAATCGGTAGTCAACATCACCATAAAAAACAACATCTCACACATCGACATCAACAATAGGTGCATCATGACATCTACACATACGTTTCCACCCTAGGTTCATTTTCATCACCACTTTTCACACTTTCTCCTCCTTAGCATCCACACTTCAAATTTTTATCATTCCACACTTTGTCTAGTCCCTTGGCATGCTTTTCTGCATCAACTTACATTGTTATCATGTATTCATATCTATCTACTTTATGTTACGAAGCTTTCCCCTCACCAAGATAAAGTGGGGGCAAATGTAGACTCATAATCATGCACTTTGGGTAATTATCTAGTCCTGATTATATACTACTATTCATATGATTCCTAAGTAAGATGATCTTAAATTTTGACAAAGTTAACACAAATTATTTCTTCATTATTCATTCACCCAATATATTAAAATTATATAGGAGTAACATCTCCTAGTTTATAGGGAAGCTATAATAGCTCCTATAAAAACTCTTCCCTACTACAAGACTATTGTTACTCATGTAACAACTCAATCTCTAATTAAATTTATTCTTTAGTAACCAAATGAGGCACTAACAAATATTATTCCTAACATTCCCCCCTTAGTGCAAACATGGTAGAAAAACATTCACACACTCATCTACAGTATGATAACCCTTGTGAAACATGTCTTACTATGTGACTCATGACCTTGATCCAAAAGCAAGCATCTCTCCTTCCATGGTTTTAAAAATGCTTACCAAAAACCTTGATGTGAAAACAACCCATCAACTTTCCACCTCGTGTGGTTTTCTAGATCCTCACACAAACCCTTTCAAGATCCATTAACTAACTTACTTTGGTGCTTTTATTCACCACTATGGTTGTACATTAAGGAAGTATATAGGAATCACGACTCACTTATTAGAAAATAGAACAATAGAACACATGCTGGAAATATTTCACATTACCACCTATAAGAATCATGATGTTCTTAATTGCAACCGCTGTTGTTAATCATCATCACTCAATCTCAAATAACATAAACAACTACCACTATCACTAGATTTTGGCTTTGACTTTAGCCATTTTGGGTGCATAATGGAAATGGAACATTGGTGTTATGTTCCCCCCACAATGTGAAATTTCCATTATTCATCAAACTAAAAACACTAAATGTAGATACCAAAATTAGGTCTTACTACCCTTATAACCCTGTTAATTAAATTAACCATACTTTACCTATTCATATGCCATAGTGCACAAGATTAATTGAATTAAATAATTTAATTAATTTAATTAACATTCTTACTTGACCACCTCACCTAGCCAACTCACCTAGCCACCTCACTCCATGACCCACTCAAACCCCATTAATGACCTAAGACCAAGTCTAAGCCTATCCTAACCAACTAGGACTTAGTCTAAATCTAGAATTAACTCCTATTAAAAAACCTAAGAGGAATTTTACTCATTCTTCCGTGGTCTATCACTCAAAGACTCAGAGAAAGATTGAAGACCACGCCAAAATAACAACAATTAGGCTATTTTTGGCCAACCTAGATATTCCCACCTTAACTGACATCGATTATACCTCAATCAATGTTGGTCCCCTAACTAAAGTTAGTTAGGTTAAATACATTTCCAAAATCCTTTTCTAAGGTTGCTCATTAAATTCAGGATCTCATACAAATAGAGACTTTGAGCACTCAAATTTATGAAGCACTCAAGAAAAGGAAAGCACCTGGGAGCACTACTAACAACCATCGGCATCCATCACCTTCTTCACGACCACAAATTCACATGGAGAAGCATGATGTCTCAAACTACCATGGCACATACATGATGTCCCTTCTCTCCAGAAATCTTCCATCATTGTTTTCATCACCTGTACTCTCCAGATCCATTCTTCAATAAGTACTTAATATCTCTTCAGTTATCTTTATTTTATTTCATTATGATCATCATTCCTCTTAGTAATTTATTCTTTTGTATGTCTGTACACCTCCTTCCTTCCTCCAACCCATCACCCTACCATATCTATCCCTTGCACCCATCTTCACCCTCCCCTAGTCATCTCTAAGTCACTACGACCATTTCACGACATCACCCTCACCATGTCTAGCCTCTATGAAAATCACAGAGAGTCTAAAGACCATTTCTAAGATATTTTTACTAATTTCCCTTACCGACATTAATTATCCAACCGACATTGGTCATCCTTCCAAACCAGAATATGTAACACAATCAACACCAGTTACTGTGTCTAACAACATACCTCAAACCAACAAGCTCATACTCATTCCCTAACAATCCATAATCACTCTTAATCTTTACCATATCTCACCTAGAGCCTATACCTGACCTGTAACCCTATACCAACCCATCATCCGACCTTCTTTGACCTCAATCATATTTTATTTGACCTTTATTATTATTTTGTACGAGATACCTAAATCGTTTCAATTCCAATGAGATTTTTATTTCATGTTTATTTTTGATAACATTAATAATGTTATATAAAAGTGGATTGACAGCCTATTCAGGGAGCATCACACTTCTTGGATCTAGCTTCTGCTAGGTAGTCCACTTTTTGTTTTATTTAACTCTATCTAGTGGTTTTGTTTTACATTTTATAGGTAGTTCTTCCTACCCAAAAGGGTGCTCTCACAATCAATATTGGATCAGGAAATCAGAACGTGTGCAAAGCCTTCAACTGACACCACAAAAAAGTATTCCTTCTTGGCCTATAACCCTCTATCTATTTCATTAATTTATCAAGAATCTGGTGAAACATTTTTACATGCCCAGTGGGACCCATACAGGGTTCCTTTAATTTTTTCATTCTTAAGGAAATATTTTGTATGTTTGTTTCTTTTAAAAAAAAGGAAGTGGACATTAAATCTTCTCCCTGGGAATCTTCTCTTCCTTCTATTTCTCTCAGTGACATTTGTATTTCGGGACTAAAAAGAATCCTTATTTTTCTTCTTATTTTGCATTAGTTAAAGTCATTCTCTCTCCTATTCACTCTTTGTTTACATCGAATATCACATTTCGATTTGGGTTCTAAAATACTTGCATTTTACTTTTATGCTTACATTTTTAGCTCACATTAAAACGGAGGGCAACCTATATGTTGGAAGTCATGCCTAGCTGATGGTTGACATAATTGAATCATAGATCACTTTCTTCTCTCTCTCTCTCTCTTTTCCAAACTGCACAAATAAAAATTTACACATCTTCTTAAACAACACCTTACCTAGAAGAAGTTTTCAACGATCACACGATCAGAGGATTAACAGTGGGTGCCCAACTAGTTTCTCAGTCCAGTCATTAACTCAGAGAAAGGACCACCCCCACCAAAACATAACATGAAACCATTGCTAGATCTTACGTCTTCTTAGGACACCTTCCCAACTAAATTTTTTGTTTTGATTCACAAATTCAGTCTAAAAAAAACATAAGGTGAAACATAAAAATTGACTTATAGGATTGCATTTTTTTCTTAACTTTTTCTTGAGTTGTGTTTGGAGTTGTGAGGTTACGTTATTCATTTTCTTCTTCCTTTCATACTCCACTATCATAGTTAGTGTATTTCGACTGTTTCTGAGGGTGTAAGGATCCATTATTATCATACTCAGTTTTCTGGGTTGATATTTCATCTAAATTAATTCACAAAAATCAAATTTTCTTCACTTTTCCAAATTTCACAGTGACTGGTGTTGGTCCAGCGACTGTCATTAGTTTACATCTGACTGGAATCATTTTACCTAACCATTTTCAGTTTCTGACTCTTTTTAGTCATTATACCAAAAATAGAATTCATCACATCTTCTATTCTTTGAATTTCTAAGGACATCATTTTCCCCCCAAAATTTTAAAATCACAGTCAAATACAACTTCTTCATTTCATTTTCATTAGTTTTTGCCTCATTTGCAAAACTGTTGATTTCCCACAGTAACTGGTATCAGTTTCCCTAACCATCATCGGTCACCCTGTAGCTGTCATCAGTTAACCTAACAGTCGTTAGTTCCTTTATTATTATTTTTAATTAGAACACTAACCTGTTTCACCTCCCAGAATCTATCCTTTTCCATTTATATTGTTTTATGTATCATTTATAGAGTATAATTTAGTAGTTCTATGCTAATTCACATGGTTTTGACTCACAGCTAAGCCAATTCCCTTGTGTTTCACGCTAGCCTTCAACCGTTTCCAACTAGCCCATCACCTCCTATTTTGTCGCCTATGGATCCAACTCAATCCATCACCATTAGTACCAGTGATAAGGAGTTCGTAATAACCCTTAAGTAGAATTCCGTTGCCCTACAATACTATCTCTCCCACTCATCCACCTGAGACTCCTCAGAAAAATTGGTATATATGACATGCCTATGTCTATCCCTTCTGCCCTCGCCCCCACTTCCACATCAGCTACAACTAGCTCAACATTACCTTCATCTACCTTACCACCCATGGTATCTCAAGTGGAACCCACATCCTCTATAATTGTTGCACCTATGACATCTATTACACTCGTGGTGTCAACCATCCCTTCACCAGCCGCCCTTAGCATAGCCTTGTCTGCACTTGTAACCTCATATATACTTATTGCATCGCAACCATCCATGGTGTTAGAAAGCCGCACCCCATTCCAAAACCTCTTCCTTTCCATCCCGTAGTCTCTACCCCCAATTACCACAAGAGTCGTTATGACTACCCCACCTACTTACACACATCACCAACAACCCCTAATCTCGTCTATCACTTATTCGAGGTATCTTTCGATGGCATCTATTCCCCCTTTATAGTTCTCATACTAGGAAACCCCATATATTGGTATTCCATCCGCATCATACATCCATCATCAACCTCCTTATACTACAAGGGGCGGCCATTCCTCACAACTCACCAATGACCTCATTAGGATGATCATGGAAAAGATGAAAACATTAGAAACATCGCTTTCTAGCTCTCACAACTCCTTAACTTATGATGAAATCTATAATGAGCCTATCCATCCATCTATCCCCATTTACCCATTCCCTGGACATTGGTAAATGCCCAAGTTCAACCATTTCAACAGTAAAGAAGACCCGAAACAACACTTGTGATCGTTCAAACATGGGTGTTATCTAATTTCTTATGACGATGCTTTAATCCTATGGAAATTCCCCATGTCCTTGACAAGACCCACCTTAGATTGGTATAGTGGCTTACCCAAACATTCCATTTACTCATTTAACCAAGTGGTTCAAGTATTTGTGGACCATTTCTCAATCAATGTCATAAAAAATGTCACCATGATTGAACTATACTCAACACGACAGTACAACGATGAATTTATCGCAAATTTCATTTCTTTTTGGCAACGCCTTATCAAACCAATTGACATTCTAGTTATCTCAAGTTGAGTTTATAGAGTTGTTCACTAGAGCTTGGGTTAGGCACATCTCACCAACTCTGCAAGTACAAACCTTCTGTACCTTCAATGAAGCATTTACCGTGGCGTAGAAATTGGAAATTTATGCCATTGAATAGAATAAAATTCAATTACGAAACAAAAATGTTGTGTTCCAATTAAATGATGCCTCTTCATCTTCAAAGCCCCAAAAAAATCACTCAAAATCCAAAGGATCTGCCAATGTGGTAGTTCTCAAATCTGGTCCATCTCATCCATCTAACCAAGCCAAATCTTCCTCCAATCTTTTCCCATTCAAAAATTTTAGTTCCGATGGGAACATTGAAAGTACATGCCAATTGGAGAGCCCTATTCTTCAGTATTAGAAAAGCTTCTTAAGGCCAAAGCCATTGCACTTCCACCTATAAAACCACATACTGGTTTCAATCCCTTTTTTCCTATGCCCACATGGTATAAAGATTATGACTATTGTAATTATCATCGTGTCAAAGGCCATAGCAATGGTAATTTCATAACCTTCAAGAACATTGTTCAGGAAATGTTAGATAATGGAGATATTGTCCTAGACAACCAAAATGCACAAAAAAATCAAAACTTGCATATCTTTAAATTTTTTTCCCTAACCATACACCATCATCTAATCCAAATGGTGAACCTTTAACCAATGACAAAAATATCCATGAAGTCCACATTATTTTCAATATCATACCATCCGTTGCTCAATTTCCACCTATCCCGTCTATCGAGGAGATTCTAGCATGAGCTCCTATACCCACAAAGGAGCCTACCTCATCTAATCCTTCACCCAAAGAGGAGTCCCCTTCATCTCCCTCTTAACCCATGTAGGAGTCCATAATTTCTACTGATGTCGTTCAACCATCTACCTCACAATATATCAAAAAATTAATGGTATTAACTCAAATACCCATGGGAGAATCATCATCACTTTCTTTTCCACCGAAAGAGGAATCTACCTCATCCAGCCTAATATCTCTCCTACCCATGGGAGATCATTTAGACACTCCACTTCATATTGGTGAAAAATTCCCATTATCATTCTAGGATCCCATTGATCTGCTCTCAGATATTTTACCCACAAAGTATAAGGATAACTAGTTCCCTGTCTCACAGACATATTTTATAGGGATTTCCACTAAATCAACTACATCTCCTCTTACAGCAGTGTCATTTTCATGCCTGGTCGACCGCTTGTATTACGTTGATAATTCCATGCTTTGGGGACACCTTCGGTTACCCTTTTCAACCCAAATGCATATGTCACTTACAGATACCTCCACAATCTATTTGATGGTATTTCAAGTGACCAAATCAACCATGACCATGCCTATTGAAATGGCTTCTTCTTCATCACCCTTACCTACATTTGTCCCTTTAACCACAACCAAACCCATTCCTATGCCTAAGAACCTACCTATACGTAAATATTCTCCTATCTCTAAACCTATCACTACCCTGGGTATCATGCCAACATCAAGCCTTGTCTATCCACCCATCAAATTGGACTTATCCATGTCCTCCCAAGCTCACAATCCTTCATCTAAAAAGAAGACCCAACTTTCAAGACCACATACTCCAGTTTCACACACCATGCCTTTGTCACCTTCACCCCTTCCATCTATCCTTAGACCTCACCCATCTACCCTAGTCAATAAACCTCCTACCCAAAGAAAAACAAAAGTGCGGTAGCCTGCCTCTTCATCATGATCTTTTATTACATCCAATTGACCTGTGAAACCTTCACCATCACCCACAACTTTCTTGCCACCTATACCTCCACCAACTACCATATCCCCATCACTACCTATGTGACTTCAACCCATACCTTCCACCTGACATCTACTAGCAACCTTTACCTCACCTCTATTATCACCATGGCTAACATGTCCTTTCCATCATCTATTTTCCCTTCTACATCATGTACTCGTACCTCACCTTTACCTAAGAAGGTACAATCCAAGGAAAAGAACCCACTACCCTCCAAAAAGGTAGTTAAACCCATGACACCTTCTATTGCTATTTTATTTACCATACCTTTACCCAAATAGGTACCATCGAAACCTAAGATAGTACCACCTACCAAACCGGTGGTCAAACCTATTCCACCTCCTATAACAACTCTTCCACCACAATCATCCGAACCTTTACCCAAACCCACACTCACTTCACACTTTGATTCATTGGTAGGGTCTTATGCCAACATTTTAGCCAACCTCTTAGAGACCTTGGTCATCACATTAACCCCACTTATACCTTACGACCCAATCAAACCCAAACCAAAGGGGTTCGATGAAACTAGAATTTGTGCCTACCATCGTGTGCCAGGACATGATGTAGAGAACTGTAAGGATCTAAAAAATATTCTTCTTCAACTATGCCCTCCTACAATTTTTTTTTATGATGACGATCTTCTAGATGAGGATTCTATTCCACCTTCACTAATCACCACATGTCCTCGTCCACTACCTATTCAAGAACCCACATCTCCACCTTCAGAACCTTTTTATCCACCTCCAACATTTGAGATCAACATGGTCCATATTAGAGAGTTGGCAAAAAATCCACCTAAATGTCAGTGTGCCCTACTCATTTCACAATATTCTTACCCTGCATTAGGCTTTTGTCCATCATGTCATTATACTACCCATGACACACCTTCTCCATCCACCTCTCTTCCATATATTAACATGATCCAAGTTTCCACTCGCACTCAAAAAGAAAAAAGGAAAAGAAAAATCAACCAACCCATTCGCTAATCCTGTGCCTAACATACCATCTGCACCCACACCCAAAAACACCATTTGAGGACCCACATGCCCTATTTCTGTTGGGGTCACCCATCTTACAATGATAAAACAATTACACTAATCCCATCTAAAAATGTCTTTTTATGATCTTGTCCAAACCTTTGAATCTCATCGACAACCCCTCATGGAGGTTTTGTAATCCATCAAGGTTTTACCTAATGACCCCACACTAGTAGCCTCCATTATCACCCCTCACCACATGGCCTCTCTTATCAAAAAATATCCTTCTTCTACCCCTACTCCCACTCATCAAGTGGCCACCCTCAGATTTTCTAATGAGGAGATCATACCTCTCTAATAAGATGACCTTGATCCTACACTTTTCATCTCCATCTATATTGATAATATTAACGTCCAACATGTTATGATTGATGGTGGTTCCAGGATCAACATCATCTCCTCACATGCATACAATCAAATGCACATTCCTTTAAATTGCATGCATAATAACCTGATTATGTTGAGGTCATTCAATGACACCATCACTTTCACCCTTGGCACCCTTATTCTTCACATTCATTACCCTGTACTGTGCTAGAATTATTCTATGTTTTAGAAGGGGAATCCCAATATAACCTGTTGCTTGGCTAACCTTGGATCCGTGTCATCATTGTGTAAAATTTGAACATGAAGGAAAAAAATATACCATCTCAAATGACCCTTCACCATTTAAAACTTGTAACATGCTATACCAACCTTTAAATTATGTCCTCATACCAGTTAAGGAATCTACCACTTCTGTCACTTCACCTTCACCCATAGCCCCATCCACCGATGTTTCTGTTACCTCACCCGTGCCTACCTCTTATATTCCTACTACTACTGTGGCGTCTGTAGTCAACCCATTCACTAACCCATTTGGTTCCCAATCAACTCATCCTTCTTCTTCCCAATCACCTAATACTTCATCTATTCCGACTTGACACTTCCACCTATTCACCCGAACCCCCTTCCCAAACATGACCATTTTTATCTAACCTCCAATATCTCACCAATATTCACTTTTCCCACACTTTCCTTCACCATTGTGCATGTAAAGGCTTTGGCCTTTGGTTCTATGAATAGGGCCGTCAAACTACCATCATGTGTACCACACGTAAACACAAAGACCGCAATGGTATTGGTTTTTCTAAACCATCTTCCAAGAAGGCCCACATCGACCTCATCGAGGATGAAAAACCTTCTCCACCTCATTCATGAGTGTCACCACCTTCACTGACAAAGTCTATAAATCCTGAGTCTATTCCTCCTAAAAAAAATTCATGAACACTATATCCCTAGAACTTATGACTTATCAACATGATGGAGAGGCTCCCTCTTCTCTTCCCTTCATGTATCCTGACATGATCGATGATGATAATCCATCCATTAACGTCATTTAATGTCAAGATGATGAGTCTATTCTCACCTACCTTGGTGTGGAAGATTCTTATATTTATCAGTCATTACCTTCTGAGATGCAAACCATGTTAAATGAATCGACCATCAAAATCAATATTAACACTCAGGATGACCCGCACATTCTAAAGATAGGTCAATCTTTAGATGTTGTTGAATAATAAGCTTTCACTTCTTTCCTCTGGCATTATAGCAACACTTTTCTTGGTCCTATGCTGATATGCCCGTTATTGACCCAAATATTGTGGTCCACAATATCAAAACTATTCTTGAACCCAAACTTGTAAAATAGAAGCTGTAAAAAATGGATCCTCACATTTCCCTTCTTGTTAAAGAAGAACTTTAGCACTTTCTCTCGGTTTCCTTCATCCCACCCATTGATTATCCCTAATGGATCTCTAACATCGTTCCTGTCACAAAATCAACAAGAGGACTCCGCATATGCACAAATTTCCATGAAATTAATTTAGCTTTCCCCAAAGATGATTGTCCTCTACCTAGTATTGACCAACTTATTGATCTTACCACTAGCCATGAGATTTTATCACTCGTGGATGGTTTCTCAGGTTATAACCAAATATTACTCGCCCCAGAAGATCAACATAAAACCACCTTCATCACTCCTTAGGGAACCTTCTGCTATTAAGTCATGCCCTTTTTCCTTAAAAGCATCGGTGCTACATATCAGCGGGCTATGAATTATATCATCCATGACATCATGCATCATATATTGGAATATTACGTAGATGGTCTTCTTGCCAAATCAAAACATCGGGATGAACACCTTACAGTCCTGAAGGTCATTTTTTTACCATCTTATAAAATATTGTGTTTTCCTTCAACCAAAGAAGTGTGTCTTCACTATTCTCTCATAAAATCTCCTTGGTTTTATCATTTCTTTTCGTGGCATAGAAGTCAATCCCACTAAAATTAAGGCTATTCTCAAAATTCCTCTACCTACTAACCTTTTCCAACTTCGTTGATTGCAAGGTAAGTTGCAATCTATCCATCATTTTATTTCACATCTTTCTGACCACTACCACCCATTTTATCATCTCCTCAAAAAGGACGTCTCTTTTAAATGGGATGATGAATGCCATAAAGAATTTGAGGCCTTAAAATAATATCTTCTCCAAGCACCTGTACTCATTCCTCCTAAATATAACCAACCATTTTATGATTACATTTCTTCAACGTATCATTCCTTAGGTGTCATGCTTTCCCATCATGATGATCAACACCAGGAGCAAGTGGTTTATTACATAAGCCATACCCTTTTGGAATATGAAACCAGATACACCCATGCCAAAAAAGATCTACTTAGCCTTAGTTTGTGTTGCCACTAAACTTTGTCATTACCTACTCAATCACAAAACCTTTGTTGTCACCAATATTGACCCCTTACATTACATGTATGCCAAGCCCTACTAACATCAACATGTTGCACGTTGGCTAATGCTTCTCATAGAACTCGAACTCGAATTCATCCATAAAAACTATATCAAAGGTAAAACTATCACTGACCAACTTGCAGATGTACCACTCTCCAGAAATCAATCCTTTAACTCTGATTTCCTAGACGAATCCATTGCTACCCTCTCTTTGGACGATATCGTTTACCAAATGACCTTATTATTTGAAAATTCAAAATGTCAGTGTGGGGGTGCTGTAGGAATTATCCTCATTCCTCTTGATGGTGAACCTATACTACTATATTTCAAACTAGATTTTGATTGTACTAACAATATCACCGAATATGAAGCACTCGTATTAGGTTTCCAAACCTCCACCGCCTTAGATGTTAAATCGATTAATATCTTTGGCAACTCTCAAATGATGGTAAATCAAGTCAATGATATATACCAGTGTTGTAATGAAATAATTCAAAAGTATAAACATCATGTAGACATACTTTTGACTATCTTTGACCATTATGAACTTCAAACCACTCCACGTTCCACTAACAAATTTGTGGATAACATTTCCTGACTTGCTTCTCAGATTCCCCCCTTGCCCTCCGACTCAAAAATATTTGTCATAGTACAAAAGCTTCCATCACCTTCCTATGTATTTCAAGACGTCAACCTTGTCAGCACCATTCAAACTAACTCACGTGACCTTTGGTACAAGTAATTTGATGACTACCTTTCCCTTTCACTTCTATCTCCCGACCTTACTCATAACAGACAATGCACCTTTCTCAAAAGTGTCTTGTGGTATATCATCATGGGAGGTCTTCTTTATAAACATGGCTTTGATGGTATTATCTTACGATGCCTTACAAGTTCTGAAATTCCCTACACCATCAAGGAAGTTCACAATGTAAGTTGTGGAGGTCACTTCAGTGGCTTAGTTTTCATTAAACGTATCCTTCTCCTAGTCTATTATTAGCCCACCCTCAACAGTGATTGTTATGAATATGTGAAATGTTGTGTGAAATGCAATCAACGTGCTAATATTCATCACATACCTAGACACGCCTTACAAGTCACACAAGATTTTAGGCCTTTCTCTCAATGGGGTTTAGATCTTGTCGGAGAGATCAAACCTCATTCTTCACAATGCCATCAATGGATTATTACCGCAACCAAATATTACACTAAATCGCTAGAATTCATCCCCCTCATCTCTAAAAAATCTGAGAAATTTTTTGAATTCATCAACCATCACATTATTTGTCGCTTTAGTGTCCCTCACCGCCTCATCACTAATAACAGAAAACAATTCAAAAACAAAAGCCTACAGAAACTTTGTGACGCATTTGGAATTCAACTTAGTTTTTCTTCACCTTACTACCCAAAAACAAATGGCCAAGCTAAATCAACCAATAAAACTTTGAACAAAATTCTTATGAAGGTGGTTAACGATACAGGAAAGGATTTGTACACGCACATTCCTTTTGCTTTATGGGCTTACCAGAATAGTATTTTTACCTCAACTACGGCCACACATTTTTCTCTAGTCTACATTACAGAGGTTGTCCTGCCTCTCGAAGTACACATTCCGTCTCTTCATATTTCACTCAAAGAGATTCTTAACGATGATGAATTTCACCGGGCCCATTTGGCATAATTTGAGTTATTAGAAGAGCATCGTCTTAATGCTCTTGATCATCTCCAATTCTACCAAAAACGTATCAAACATGCCTATGAAAAATGTGTCCATGAACAAACCTTTCAGGTCGGTGACCTCGTCCTAAAGGAAAATCAACATGTAACCAAAGAGAAGAAAAGTAAATAAGGAAAATTCGTTCCTAATTGGCTAGGACCTTATATCGTTACTCATACCTATGGATCAGGTGCTTCTCATTTATCTTCACTCGAAGCTAAACCTGACCTTGAGCCCCTCAATGGCTTACATCTTAAACCATTCTACTATTGAATTCAGTCGTATATCACCTCTTATCTATTAAGTGCTCATCCCTTGAGCACATTTCACCTTCCATTTTACCTATTTTAAGGATCAACGACTAAACCAGGATTATGCGATTACCCATCACTTTTTCAGCCCTATCTTCAATATGAGTACCATGTCCCTACTCATGGCATGATTCTCTTTTTCAAGATGGAATCCCATGGTCATTTATAACGTAAATTATCTCTTCCATAGTTAGCCTATGTGTGTTATGGTTTTTCCTTCAAACTAGGAACCTATTTTTCTCTATAGTCTTGTCCATGACATAACAGTCCAAAAGCAAATTAATTTCAAAAATAAAATGGGATTCAAGTCCTTGAGTCAAAATTCTAGCAAAAAGATGATTTCCTCAAAAAGAAAGTCTATTCTCTCTGACCTCGTTGCTATAAATAGAATGCTCCCTCGAAGGAAAATTATACAAAGATATCCATATTGTACTTAGTCTCTCATCAATAGAGGACAATTCTTGTAAATTAAAATAAAATATTCAAAAGCGTCCTCCATTGATCAACTTCATGAATACCTCAAGGAGATAATATACCCATCCCACATAGACTTCCTACAACGATTAGTGTATCAAAACAACAACAAAAAAATAAAATGATAACTTTTTTGTCATGGACTTTCCTATTTTGATCTTAGGTCTCTTGCCAGGTAGGCATGTTGTCTTACACCAGGTGACGCTTAACACCAACCATTTTCACCTCATTTCCTTTTCACCCTAATTTCCTACCTTCTCAAGGGACTTGCTACAAACATGATATTTCGTGATCATGTGACTTTCTTCACCCTAAGCATAGTCAATCATGCAATGCCTTTAGAGTCTTATGTTCATAAGTCAATCTTTGGTATGGTAGACTCGTTATGGTTCTTATCAATTAGGTGGCTCTTTTTGTTACCTCTTACCATTAAAGTTCTTCATTACTTATTGATTACCCTATATAGGACTACACCATTGATACCTATGTTTTAAGGATTCCCCTTTTGTAAAAATTAATCATGCCTAAATGACCTGCACCCAACCATACCTAAAATGACCCAAACCCAACCAAGCCTAAACGGCCCAAACCTAACCAAGCCTAAATGACCTAGACTAAAGCATTCCTAAAACCTACCCACCTATACTGCTACCTCATCTTATTTTTCCCTTGCTTATGGGAGAACTACATGAGCCTGGGGCCCCTTTTCGTTAGAGTTATGTAGGCAACACTCTAAGGGCATGGGGCCCTTGGAGGTTAGCTTGGCCACTCTTTTCCTTAACCAATTATTCCCCCATGTTTTTAATTAATATTTCACCTTATTTAGTTTCCATTTTTCACAAACACTTGGAAATTAAATAATTAAAAAATGTAAATACCTGCCATTTTCTTAATAATATCATATCACACATCCATTATTTCACAATTTCATGATATCAAATATTTTAAAAATATACACCATCACATACATATACATCATTTATTTCACATGTTACTAATAAACTTGCAAATTAAATCAAAACCAACAAACCTTAACTCCACCATGCCTAACTCACCTAGACTCAATTATGCCTATACCTGACTCAACCATGCCTAAATGACCTAAAATTCATCATGCTTATACCTGACTCAACCATGCCTAAATGATCTAAACTTCACCATGCCTATACCTGACTCAAGCATGCCTAACTGACCTAAACTCAACCATGCCTAACAAACCATAACTCCACCATGCCTAACTGACCTAACTCAACTATGCCTACATGACCTTAACTCAAACATGCCTAATTTATCTAGTTTTCATCACATACACAATAAAAAAATCATCCATAATATCAAAATCATCATCTATATAAATGAAAGTATGTGTATCAATACAAATGTACACCAATACAAATACATACAAGTATCTCCAATCCCTCGGATACATCCTCACCATCTTCGACAGGTAGACTGGTATAAGATTAAAATATCAAAACTCTCATGTACATCCTCACTATCATTAGCACGCAGGCCGATATATATCAAAAAAGAAGATGACTAACCAATCATATCAAGTGACTAGTCATCACTCTAGCTAATATCCATGTCTGTCACATCTGCCTCCTCCTCCTAACATCCAGGCTGGTGACCTGCCAACATCCCTCCATCTAGCATGGGTCTCGGTGTAATCTCTGCTTGGCCCATAGCTGGGTGTGGTCTTCAAGAACTCATCATTTCACCCTAACCCTATCTCTCAGCTCATTTTCCCCCTGTACTCTTTGTACTATAAATGTGGGATCTAGTCCTCTCACGCGTTCCCTGTTGTGCTCTGTATTTAGCATAAGATGGGACATCTATACCTACTGTCATCATATGGTCATGATAATATCATGCCTCATTAAGGGAAACCTTCAACCTCGTCATCGACACCGTCTGAGGGGGTTCCATAAGTCTCATAACAACCTATGAGCTTTGTCCTTCTAGGGATGGCCTTAGACCCTCTACTTGTGCTCCCTATCCTGTCACATCTTCCTATAGTTGGGGACCCTATCCCTGAGCCTGTGGCAGTGCTTGTGTTGTAACCTAGGCTTGGGGCTACAACCTGAGCATGTGTATTGGCTAACTAGCCATGTAAACCTACTCCCTGCGCCTATAAGGTGTCAACCTGTCTCCCATCTCCATCTCCACGCTCTGCGGACACTTGTCCCTATGTAACCTGGGCCTATAATGCCAACACCTAAGCCTGTAAAATGGAAACACGTGCCTTTGACCGTGTATGCTACCAATGTAAAACTGTAATTTTTTCCTGAAGGGAGACCACCTGACCCTGCAAGATATCCTTCTGTAATATGATGGTGGCTAATTTTGGTTGCCCTAGCCTTGGGGGTGTTACTTGTAGTTGTGCCACCCACCACTACATATATATATATTGGTGACCCCAACATCATCGATCCACCTGTCCACCGTCTACTCCTCCTTCCCTATAGGCAAACTCGGTTGTGGTGGAGACAAAGGTCTCTCCATGTCATCTCTCCTATTCTTAGGGAAGGGTGGTGACATGACACCCCTGAATCCACCTAAGCATTTGTAACTCCTCTAACTCCTCTACGATGTCCCTATATGAGGGATAACCAACATATTGCCTCCAAAACATAGCCACACTAGACAATCCCTCAAGCACTTGCCTGTAATATGAAACATCATGCAAAGCCCTAGCCACCTTATGTTGCCCACCAACTTGTACCCATAGTCTATAGCTGACTCTAACCAAACCACCCCTAAACTAATCAAGTCAGGGAAAACCAACTGGACATACACATATGATGTGCTCATCTGCCTAGCAATTCAGAAGAAAAGTGCAACACAAACTAAACCGTCGTAATCCCCCATAGGCCCACAACTCCCTATACAGCTGCACCAGGAATGTCTGTGCCCATGTAAAATAGATCCACTCCTCCACCATATCCTGGAGCAATCCCATCAAGGCTCATGGGAGTATACCACCCTTGACATCTAGTAAGGTGAAACAACATACCGAATCCATCATCAAAACAACCAACCTCATATCCTGAGGATGGGATGCATACATCTCTTTATAGCTAAGGCTCACGCTATGGTACCTCATCTCACCCACCATCTCCCCAAACACCCACTATAGGATCCACAGAGGCCTTTGGAGAAATAGAATACATTCACTCACCCACAATCGGTAGCTATAGGATCCTTTATACATCCTCCAGGGTGATAATAATCTCACTAGTCGGTAATTGGAATGTGTTGGTCGCTGAATCCCATCTATCGATGACTGTGACCATCAAACTAGGATCTCACGCTACTCACCTATAATGTTGAATCCCAATAAATCCAATGCTAGTCATGTGCCCCCACTCCTTTATAGTCACACTCGACCACATATCTACCAACAAAGGTGCTACTATGTCTCGCATATGTAGTTGGTTCCTATCTTGCATCTAACAAAATACAACATTGTTAAGACCTCACTACCTCCAATTATGTCTTAACCCCAATAACATACCCAATCACACCAATCTTGCTTACCACATTTACCTAATTCACATACCAACCTCCTACCCTTAACACTCATGACTCATTACCTTCACATTATTTCACCTACTCACCTATCCCATCTAGCCAGAGATCATATTTTACCCTTACCCCTCTACAACTAGTCATTAATTTCCCCTTCTTGATCCCTTTTCCTTTCATACATAACACTTCTTACCCATGTCCCTCTTTCGCCCTAACCAGCGCTAGTCTCTTAGACCCTCACCTGTTCTCCTTGACCAACATCAGTTTCAATTAATTGGTGTTGGTTACCTTAGTCTTGACTGATGTTGGCTACAATTGACAAATATCAGCCAACATTGACATACATCGGTCTTTGTCACAACCCCCAAAACCAAAAGCCCCTCCTCTATTTCAAAAAAAAAAAAAACCTAAATTCTACCCCAATCCCACCTAAACCCAACCCCAATTCATTTTCCCACCTAGTTAATCTATATTGCACCCTCCCAATACCCATTTTCATTCGTTTTTACTCACATTTCAAAATTAACATACCCACCCTAAATTTCTTCATTTTAAAATACAATTGGAGCAAATCAACAAGTTAAGAAATGAATCCTACCTCCTCCTAGTGTCGCTTATGTGGTGGCATGTCTTGCCACAGTGCCGGTGGTCCAATCGACCCCTCTCCTGCCTCTGTCATACCAAAATATATCTTGAACCTCTCCACCACTCACACGTCTCTAACTATGCTAGTGGACCCGTCTACCTGGCTCTTCTCAACACTTAATCACCTCCACCTTAGCCTAGTCTAATACAATGTCTTGTTTTCCTCCTTGAAAAATGCATGAGTCACTCAACTTTGTTGTTTTCTCAAAGTCAACAACAACAATGATTCCGTAAAATATGAAAAATTTAACTTTATAACCCTAACCCAACATGACCCATGTCAGTCATACCAAACTGACGTCAGTTTCCTTAGGACCGGTTGTTTCGCACAGAATGTTTCCGTTCTTAGAATAGAGGTGCTTCTATCCTTTCATTCTCTTGAGAAACAGATAAGGGTTAGGGCTAGGAGGAATACCTGTTGAATGTTGGGAGGGTGCGTGTGTACCGTAGAGAGAGATCAGATCGATCGCGAAGAACTCCTTTTTGTCTAGGAAGGACTACCTGCAAGTAAGAATACAAGACCACCAGATTTTAGTTAGACAATAAATGAGGGAACTGCCTTGGGCCCAGGAAATATTAGACTTCCTTTCGAAGGTGGTCAGTTCCCCTTTTAATACGAATTAACACAAATGATAGCAAAGAGGCTATTGTAAAATTACACTTTAATTACCTTGTTAAAAAGTAATAGAAGAAAGGCTAGTTTTGGTTTGAGTCACAGTGACTGATGCCAGTCACTGTATAACTGAATACGGTTGTACACCGGTAACGGTTGCTGATAACTGATATCAGTAGGGGTGGTGATTTAGGGGCTTTCAATGAAGGTTGGCTGTGAGGCTAGTTATGGTGTTTATAAGGTTGGAAAATGATTAGGGGTAGGCAATAGGGTGATGGAGAAGACTCAGAGAGTGTGGGAGCTGTTCTTGGGGCAATGTAAGGGTAGAGGAATGACAGTGAGATGTAGGGTGCTACCCGGGTAGTAGATCTAGGAGTGAACTTATAATTACTATGAATTAGAAGTTCAAGAAATGTTATTTAAAAATGTACAAGACACTACTTACTAGTTCCTGATGAAGATACAGGTCCAAGGACTGTGATGATGAAGGCAGGGCTCAGGTGGGATGATCCGACAATCAAAAGTGAGCCATCTTCTCTCCCAATGCTTAGATGAGTGTCACTATGCTCTAGTTACTCACTTGAAATCTTGGGCTTGATGTCCTTCTCTGCAAACTCTTCTCTGTTTCTTCACTTGTCTCTGCTCTTGCCAAGTGAATTCCATATTTTTCAAATGAATTCCGATCCTTTCTTTTTGGTTAGGGGGAGGTCATTTACAAGGAACCGATGGCGGTTACGTAACCGACGGCGGTCGAGTAGGAACCGATGTCGGTTAAGTCAAAGTGGGCTATTTTTAGTAAAATATCCAACTTTCCCTCCTTTTCTCCCGAGGGATTAGTTGTGGGCTTGGTCAAGTCATTATTAGGTTGGTTTTAGTGCGGGTGAGGAGTAATTAGTCATGGGTGTGGATGTAGACCAAGTTATAGGTCTTAATTAGGTTAGTTTAGGGTTAGGGCTAGGTCATGATGAGGTGGTGAAACGAGGTGGCATGTTTGGATATGTGGATTTATTAATTATAAGGTAATTAATAAATAATTGTGTAAGGTTTAGGTGGTGAGGTTAGGTTACGAAATGAGATGCGGGGCACAGGGTGTCGTAAGACACAAATTTGGTGTCTACATTAGCCCCTTGTTGTCGTGTAGCTTTTCTTGTGAAGCTGCATTGACAATTAATAAGAAGTGGTTACTCCCTAGTTGAGGGTATAGGTAATCCCCCTCAAATCTATCACAGATTGAGGTGACGTGAAATCAGGGATAGGGTTGATAAAGGGTGAATGGTGTTGAGATGATGGTAAGATGGTGGGGTAAGTTCAAGGAAGCAGACGCACGTTGAAATGTAGTAGTGCGACCAGGGTACATGATTTGAAGAGAAAACAAACAATTCATAGGCAAAGGTCGATAGTTTATCCAAACAAGGTTGATATAATCTTGGTATCCAAGGCATAGGAAGTAGCTCTAAGGGATATAATGGGTAAGGTACAGGAACGTTTAGGCATGTTCGGTAGTACCAAATGGTTGGTTTGGTTGAGATAAACGTCACGGTCTCAGTCTAGGCAAAGTTGGTCGATTGATCAAGTCAAGTATCCTAATCATTATAAAAACACGAACAGGTGAGCGCGATTGAACAAAAAGCTACATGTTGGGTGGATAAAATCGTAATTTGTGGGTCTTGGTCGAGGTACTTAATTGATGTGGCCTTGGGTCGGGCCGATTGAGTAGGTGAGGGCCTTGGGTCAGGCCTGATTGGTTAGGTGTGGCCTTGGGTGGGGCCGATTGATTAGGTGTGGCCATGGGTTAGGCTGGATTGGTTGGTTGTGGCCTTGGGTCGGGCTTGATTGATTGGGTGCGGCCTTGGGTCTGTCCGGATTGGTTGGTTGCAGCCTTGGGTCAGGCCTGATTGATTGGGTGCAGCCTTGGGTCGGGCCGTTAATTGGTTGGTTTGTTGCGGTCGTGATTTGGGCCAATGAAGTCAAAATAATGCTATTTAGCAAAGTCGGGGGAGGCGACGTGGTGAGATAGGAAGATTGGTGGATAAGGGTAGAAATTTTTGGTAAAGGAGGCATGTAACCGATATCGGTTAGTTATGACCAGTATCGGTTAGAAGACGGATATTGGTGTTTTAGGGAACAAAATAACCGATATCGGTTATAGGTCAAAAACCTATAAAAATAAAAATATGGCGTGTCATTATCACATTGTCAATTTGATAACCAATACAGCTTGTCTGGGTTTTAAATTGATTTTGTTGAGTTTGTGGGCTGAGTTGGCAGTAGTTGAGTGGATGCCTGAGTGATTGGTAGACCCCAGGGAGCAGGAGGTAGAGTTTGATTGGTTGAGGATTTGAGGGGTGTAGAGTGATTAAGGTGGATAGCAGGGCACATGCCAGGTGAGTATGAGAGCATTCCTCTAGATCGTGTGCAGTGACAATTTGGATTTGTTCAGGATATACCCATGGCTTATAGACCATACATGAGGATCGACGCCGAGGCATCATTCTCACCTCCCCGGCTGACACCTTTAGAAAGACCAGAAGAGATAGCAGCCGATCGCAGAGTAATGGATGCAGGAGAGAAAGAGGCTTATGGATTATGGTGGGTAACAGAGTTGCGAGGTTCACATGAGAGGGTTGATCATCCTAACATAGCTGTGATTACAGCGGAGAGAGATCACCTGTAGGGTTTAGTGCACCAACTTCAAACGCGGGGGAATGAGACAATGGGATTGTTAGCGGTTTGCAGAGTCATGAGTGGAGAGACTAGAGGCGAGATTCCTCCATGTGAGAGGGCGTATTCATATGTTATAGGAGAGATTGGTAGATCAGTGGGAGGAACCAATAGCAGTGGCACCTTTGAGGATGGAGTGGCCAGGCGAGCGGCGTCGACGATCACGATCATCACCTGGTTTAGGATGAGGTGCAAGGGTTTAAGTGAATTTCATAGAGGTATAAGAATAAATAAGAATGCCGACCTGCGCGTCGATGATAGAGAAGATGTATTTATTTAACATCTAAATAAAACTGAATATGTATGCTGATTTGAGTTATGATAATAATAAGAATGGTCGTGTTTTGAATGTTTGTTTTGAAAAAGGATAAAGATGAATGTTATCAAATAGAAATACACAAAAATATTTATATTTACAACACATGAAAGGTTATGGTAGGGTAATGGTCGAACTAACCTTGGGAGACCCCATGTCTCCTAAGTGCTGCCTACATAGCCCATTACACAAAGCAAGGAGGGGCCTCAGACCGATGTAGTTCTCCCTTTAGGACCAGGGAGAGGTGGAATTCAGGAAATTTGGTTAAGGTTAAGCAATTTGTTGGTTGGTAAAAACATTGATATTGGTAGGGTAAGGATCATGGTGTTTGTAAGGTATTGGCGATGTTGGTGTAGGTATAGCATGAATTGAAATTTAGCTTACACAAGTAGTAGGTGAACCGTGTCCTGATTAAGGTCAACACATAATGCTAGATTTGAGTAAAAGAGGCAATAGTGTCCATTTGTTGAAAAGAGCTAAACAAACCAGAGATTAATGTAGGATGAGCTAGAATCCCTAGGTACCTTGCATAGGCGAGAAATCGATAGGTGAACACAGTTGTATAATCAAAATATAAAGGATATATGTCACGTCCCTTGACGTTTTGTTGCTTTGACGAATGGTGAAAAGAGCGTGGCTGGTAGGATCTTCGGCGTACCAGAATTTGTCATACAGGTGATTCATGCTAACAAAAGAGAACCAAAACTAAATAGACAAGTCCATCGAGTCAAAAGTGCTGTTGAATACAGGGACTTTTAGTGGTTGGGGAGGTAGGTTGTTTGGTGAGAGAAGTCTACACGTGATATGTATTTTGTTAAAATGGAGGTCTTCATGAAGCTGAGCAATGCAAGAAGATTTTGTTAGGTAGGACCTGACTATCCCTGTAGAGTTGATCCTTCAAGGGAGTAGTCTATGTCGATGAGATAGCAGATGTGGCTTTTGTGTAATGATGATCATACGGGGGAGCAGTCTATTTATAATAGCAGGTGATTGGCTTTGCACATAGCTGTCCTTCGAGGGAGCAGTCTATGTATAACGGTAGAGGTCTAGATGTCTCCATGGCATGAAGCATCTAGTTTTGTAGGTAGTTTGTCTCACGAATATCCCATAACTGTATAATTGAGAACATGGTGGTGCGATACGTTTAAGTCATGGACCATACTAAGAATGGGAAGGCATCTTTAAGAGGAGGTGATGACCAAACCACGCGTGCTTGCTTCTATTTTGAGATGCATGAAACCCAGTGTATGAGGTGGTTTCTGCCCTCAAGAGATGAGCGAATGCTAGATCATGAAGTGATCTAACACTAAATTACACAGTAGAATGGAGGAAGATGCAAGGTACCTAGGGATTCAAGCTCATTGTACTTTGAGAGGTGGTTTGTTTAGCTCTTTGCAACTACAGGACACTTTTTCCTCTTTTACTCGAATCTAGGATTATCTAGAGGTGAGGTGGGGACAGGTGGTATATGAGAGGGGATTGAAGCTAAAGGTTTTTCCCTTCGTAAGTTGTCTTTCTTAACCTTTCTATCCGAGAGAGGTGACTGACGAAGGATGGCTTTCAAAGCTTTACATCCCTCTACATCATGTCCTGGTGTGCGGTGGTAAGCACAAATTTTAGACTCATCATAACCTATAGGTCGAGGCTTAGATGGATCATAGGGTCTAAGTGGGGGTAGGGAAATGGATGCATTCTCCACCAACATATCAAGGATTTTGGCGTAAGATCCTTTGAGTGGGTCAAATTCAGAGGAAGATGAGGCTATTGACTGGGTGGGTTTTGGTAATGATTGGGTATGGTTGGTTCGTACGGGTGGTGGTTTAGACAAAGGGTTTTTATAATTAGATTTAACTAAACTTGGATTTTTCGGCGCAGAAGTTATGTTTAGTTGGTTAGATGATGAGGCCATAGATGACGTGGTGGCAGGAAACAACCACAGAGAAAGAGGAGTGACAGTAAACAAATCCTTTGATGATGGAGTTTGTTTAGGGTTAATAGGTGGACAGGATACTTGGGGTGATGGTGTTGATAACACCCCATGGATCTCTGTATGGGTGTAAAAGGTGTAGGTCATTTAAAAGAAAACACAGGAGGTATGATGTATTGAGGCAAGGTGGAGGGGTGAGGTTCCAATATAGAAGGTAGGTGTGACGGCGAGGGTTTTAGTTGTGACAGAGGCATAGATTGGACTTGAGGAGATTGGGTTTGTCTCCTAGGTGGATGGATGGCTTTATTTTTGGATAAATCTAATCGTTTAGGTGGGTGTGTTAGGCTGGGTATTGGTGAAGTCCCAAGCATAGGGGAATGTGTGGTTAAGTTAATAGCGGTGGATGAGGTATTCGGTAGAGATGAGGGGGGTGAAGATGAGGACATAGGCATTTTGAGCTTTTGTAAATACCTCAGGTATATGGTAGAGGTGTCTGGATCGGTTATCTGCATTTGAGTAGAGCATGGTATACTCAAACACTCCCATAGGACTCGTCTATCTTCTGAGGGATGACAATCTTCACGTGTGAATAGGAAATTTTGTATGGAAGAGAGGTGGGTTGTGATTCTGGTCCACTGTGGGTGTGATATAGGGGATAAATGAGGCACTGTATCAATGGGCGTTAAGAGGTCAACTAGTTGCTAAAAAGATTTAGGTGATGAAGAACTAATAGGTAGGAGGGCATGCTTGAGGGGATCCATCATGATTAAAGAATTTGGTGATGTCGGTTTGAGGGGCTTCTCTTCTAAGGATGACATAAAAAGTGGCGAGCCTTCTTATTTTATAGCAAGAGTGACGGAAGGAGATGTTTGGGAAATAGATAAGTTAGATAACATCCGCTCACAATCTTGCAAGGATGTGGTGTAAGAAGACTCATTCGTGAGAAGAGAACTCTGGGTGGTTAATTCCTTTATGGGTAAAGGAATGGCAAGATTATCGTTTTTTCTTGATGGGGGTGAAGGGGGTTTGGATCCCTGCGTTAGTAAAGAGGCTTGATTAAGAATTTCCTCGATAGAAGCTTTTGGTTAGGAGTCGAAAACTACATGGATTTCATAAACACTCTCCTTGGCTAAGATATCTTGGTTTATGTTACTATTAGAAGAGTGGTTTGGGAATGGTTTGTTGAAGATTTTCAAATTTTGGTTAGCAGGGGCATTAGGATTATCGAGGGTTATATCCCCTGCATCAACCATTTCCTGCACTATTTTTTTCAACATCTTACAATTTTCGTGACTGTGTCCCTTCATGCGGTGGAAGTTACAGAAGTCATTTTCTTTCTACCAAGAAGGTATAGCGCAGGTGGAATCAAACCCGGAGTGAGGTTTAATAGGAGGTAAGGTGATAGCTCCCGCTTTGAGCAATTTTTCCAAGATGACACCATAAGTTTCTCCCAAGGGAGTGTAATTGACGGGCTCGGCTTTATACTTATAGGTGGTTTTTGGCGGGGTATTAGACGGTGCTTGGGATTTGACCATCACCACGTGTACAACTCCTTTTGATTTCGAAGCAGTCGATGCGTGAGAATTGGTGGTGTTGGGTTTGTTGGTGAAGTCTTGCGTTCAGAAATTAGGGTTTTTGTTGTGTAACCATAATTTCTCTTCCTCTAAGGCTCGAATCTCTAGTTTCTGAGCCATAGTAAAGGCCTCATCAAAGGTGCGGAAAGTTTGAATTTGGAGGGTAGGAGAAATGTGCTTAGCGTAGGCCCGCGTAAAGAGTTCGATAAGTTTGGCCTGAGGCAAGGCATAAGTAAGTTGGTTGATAAGGCCCTGCCATCGTACAACGAAATCTGCGATTGATTCTTCTTCAAATTGTCAGATGGCATAGAGGTCAGTGATAGATACTTTCTTGGCAATATTAATGGAGAAATGATCCAAGAAAGATTGGGCTAATTGGTTAAAAGAGAAGATTGAGTGCTGGGTTAAAGCACTGTACCACTCCAAGGCGGGTCATGTTAAGGACATAGGAAAGGTGCGGAGTAGTAAGGCATCGTCATGAGCAATCAGATAGCAAGCATGTCTAAATGATCGCAAGTGTTGTTGAGGATCCTCCTTACTATTAATACGTGTTAATTTTGGTAATTCCCATTGAGGAGGATATGAATGAAGGGGGACAGAAGGATGAATAGGCTCCCGACAAACTTTCTCATATGTCAGGGTGCTACGGCTTCTTGAAATAGAAGCCTCCAGATTTTGCATCTTGTCCATCATTTTTTTGATTAAATCAGTGGTTGGATGAGATGATGGTGCGGTTGTTGTAAATGGAGGAGGATTGGGCCAAGAGCCACCACTAGACAATGGTGGGGTTAAATGTTGATAAGGTATTGAGGATGAATATGTTGAGGCGACCGAATAGGGATGTCCTATATAAGATGTTGAAGCCACCGGATAAGTGTGCGGAAATGAAAAGGTGGGCGGAGCTTGAGAAGGAAAGCTCATGTGGATAGGTAGTAGAGAGCAAGTTATGAAAGGGGTAGTTTGCGAGAGAGACGAGGTAGGAGGAGTTGGTGGTAATGATATGTTGGACCCCAGATTAACCAAAGGAAAGCCAATCTGTGCCGTATGAACCTCTGAAGCCACTGAGTTGGGAGACGGGGCTAAGGATGAAGAAGGTAAGGCGGAGTTATTAGGCGGGGAAGGAGCTAAGTGAGTAGCTATACTAATAGGCATACCAACAAGGAGTTGACCGTCGGGTGTATGGTCAGGGGTATGAGACAAATAGTACTGTACAGCACTAGGATTAGCATCCAAAAATTTCACAAATTCCTTATCTCCTACAGGGATTTTAGGAACCTCACTGGTGTCTGTAGGATTCCCCATAGGATGTGAAGGGGGTGATTCAGGCAAAGGCACGGAACAGGCATGTGAAACCATCGCTGCGGCTTGTTTCCGAGTGATAACAACCATGGACAAGAGTACATAGTAGGGATTTAATCTATCAGGAATAGAAACAGCCACAAGATGTTGGAATTGGTAGGTTGCTGGTTTTTTGGGAACTGTGAAAGAAAGTAAATGATATTGGTCAGGAAACTGATGTCGGTCAGACTGTAGCTGACATCGGTCAGTTAACCGATGTTGATAGAATAGGACCGGTGTAAGAAGTTGTAAGAAGTTACTGATTTGGGGTTAACGATGCTTAGTATACCTACCAAACTGTTCTGAAGTGATCACTGAAACAGTGTATGACAAAGAAACAGAACTAAAAACAAGCAAGATGTAGAAGTAAATCAAGAGACTAACCCTAGGATTAGTTTTAATTATTGTGGGCTTATGCCTTAGACGTAAGATGATGTCAATCTTAAACAAAAGACCTAAGGGAGATGTCAAGTTTGTTTTGGCTTATAAGGTTACCTCAATCGGGTAGAGGAATACCGCTGAAAAGGGGGGATGTTTGAGCTGTTGTGTTGATTATGATGTGATTTGGGATGTGTTGTGCAGTGAAAGTAAGATTAATTTCTTGTCAATACCATGGATATCACCCCCACGTGTATGACCTGTTACTCAATCTACGTTCACTAGAATTGAAAATAGCAAGCAAGAATGTGATGCATGTGGTTTAAACCCAAATCGAAAATGATATTCGATGAAGCAAAGAAGATGACTTTCACTAATGTAAAGATGAGGAAGAAAGACAAGTTATTTTACCAAAATAACAAAATATCTTGTGAATATTTTAGAAGAAGAAAATAGCAAGTGTGCTCCCTATATGAAAGCAAGCAAGCAAGAAAGAAACCTAAGAAAGGGTCCCACCGGGCGTGCCAAAATGTTTCACACAGAATGTTTCTGTTCTTAGAATAGAGGTGCTTCTATCTTTTCATTCTCTTGAGAAATAGATAAGGGTTAGGGCTAGGAGGAATGCCTGTTGAATGTTGGGAGGGTGCGTGCGTACTGTAGAGAGAGATCAGATCGATTGCGAAGAACTCCTTTTTGTCTAGGAAGGACTACCTGCAAGTAAGAATACAAGACCACCAGATTTTAGTTAGACAATAAATGAGGGAACTGCCTTGGGCCCAGGAAATATTAGACTTCCTTTCGAAGGTGGTCAGTTCCCCTTTTAATATGAATTAACACAAATGATAGCAAAGAGGCTATTGTAAAATTACACTTTAATTACCTTGTTAAAAATTAATAGAAGAAAGGCTGGTTTTGGTTTGAGTCACAGTGACCGATGCCGGTCACTGTACAACCGACTGTGGTTTTACACCGGTACTAGTTGCTGATAACTGATACCGGTAGGGGCAATGATTTAGGGGCTTTCAATGAAGGAAAGCTATAAGGCAGTTATGGTGTTTATAAGGCTGGTAAATGATTAGGGATAGGCAATAAGGTGATGGAGAAGACTCAGAGAGTGTGGGGGTTGTTCTTGGGGCAATGTAATGGTAGAGGAATGACAGTTAGATGTAGGTTGCTGCCGGGTAGTAGATCTAGAAGTGAACTTATAATTACTATGATTCAGAAGTTCAAGAAATGTTATTTAAAAATGTACAAGACACTACTTACTAGTTCCTGATGAAGATACAGGTCCAAGGATTGTGATGACGAAGGAAGGACTCAGGTGGGATGATCTGACAATAAAAAATGAGCTATCTTCTCTCCCAATGCTTGGATGAGTGTCACTGTGCTCTAGTTCCTCAGTTGCAGTCTTGGGCTCGATGTCCTTCTCTGCAAACTCTTCTCTTTTCTTCACTTGTCTCTGCTCTGCCAAGTGAATTCCGGATCTTTCAAATGAATTCTGATCCTCTGTTTTTTGTTGGGGGAGGTCATTTATAGGGAACCGATGGCGGTTACGTGACCGATGGTGGTCGAGTAGGAACCGATGTCGGTTAAGTCAAAGTGGGCTATTTTTAGTAAAATAGCCCAACTTTCCCTCCTTTTCCTCCCGAGGGATTATTTGTGGGCTTAGTCAAGTCATTATTAGGTTGGTTTTGGTGCGGGTGAGGAGTAATTAGTCATGGGTGTGGATGTAGACCAAGTTATAGGTCTTAATTAGGTTAGTTTAGGGTTAGGGATAGGTCATGATGAGGTGGCGAAATGAGGTGGCAGGTTTTGGAGATGTGGATTTATTAATTATAAGGTAATTAATAAATAATTGTGTAAGGTTTAGGTGGTGAGGTTAGGTTGTGAAATGAGATGCGGGGCATAGGGTGTCGTAAGACACAAATTTGGTGTCTACACTGGTATCGGTCATCTGCCTGTACCATTTCCTCCTTTTTTTTCCTATTTTGACCTAACCTCAATAGTGTCCCATAACTTTTGGCATTGCCAACAATTCATAGACCCTACCCACAAGCCTCAACTACCCATACAATTCCTTAATTGTGTATAGGGATTTGTTATTTTACCTATACCTTAGCCTTACCCACGCCACAACCTATTTAACTAGACATGACATAATTTTTGTGACCATTGAAATTTTGTACTTGCGATGTTGTTACCTATGTTGTTTTAGCCTAATAACCATACCTTTCCTATAGTTGTGTCATTTATCCCGACCCAACCCGTGGTGTACTCGATCATACCTAAACATTCCTACACCTAACCTATGTTGTGTTTCTGGACCATATCCTATAACTTGGATACCTGAATCACTTCACCCTTGTTTGGATAAACCTATCGATTTTGGAAGATGTAGAGTTTGCAAGCTCTTCAACCTGGTATTGTGTTATAGTCAATACGTGTGCGTGCATTCGATTTCCATTACTCATTACCCAATGTGACCCTATCCCATTACCTATTACCCAATTTGACCATTACCCTTTACCAAAAGAACCTATACCCTTCCCCACCTATCTTAAGTAACACCAAATACACATTTATCAAACCCCTCACCAAATATGTATAAAACCTCATCAGTTCCTGGTTTGAGGGGGATCCCCTCCACCAACACTTGGTGCAACCCCGCTCTTACCCATACATGGGGCAATCACTACCTATTTTTGTCAGTGTCACTTATCAATACAAGCTCCATGACAAAAAGGGGTAAAATGTAGATACCAAAATTAGGTCATACTACCCTTATCACCACGTTAATTAAATTAACCATACCTTACCTATTCATATCCCATAGTGCACATGGTTAATTGAATTAATTACTTTAATTAATTTAATTAACATCCTCACTTGACCACCTAACCTAGCCACCTCACTCCATGACACACTCAAACCCCAATAATGACCTATGACCAAGTCTAAGCCTATCCTAACCAACTAGGACTTAGTCTAAACCTAGACTTAACTTCTATTAACAAACCTAAGAGGACTCTTACTCATTCTTCTATGGTCTATCAATTGAATACTCAGACGAAGATTGAAGACCTCACCAAAAATAACAACAATCGAGCTATTTTTGGCCAACCTAGATATTCCTGCCTTAATTGACATTGGTTATACCTCAACCAACATCGGTTAGGTTAAATACATTTCCAAAATCATTTGTTGAGGTCGGTCATTCGATTCAGGATACAATATGAATAGAGACTTGGAGCACTCGAATTTATGAAGCACTCAAGCAAAGGAAAACACCGGGGAGCACTACCAACAACCATCAACACCCATCACCTTTTTCATGATCACGGATTCACATGAAGAAGTATGGAGACTTGATCTTCCACAACACGTACATGATGTCCCTTCTCTCTATATCTCTGCCATCATTGTTTTCATCACCTACACTCTTCGGATCCATTCTTCAGTAAGTACTTAATATATTTTCAGTTATCCTTATTTTCTTCCATTAAGATCATCATTCCTCTCAGTAATTTATTCTTTTTTACATCTGTATAGCTCCTTCCTTCCTCAAACCCAACACATTACCATATCTAGCCCTTTCACCCATCTTCACCCTCCCCTAGTCATCTTTGAGTCACTAAGACCATTTCACGACCTCACCCCCACCATGTCTAGTCTCTGTGCAATCATAAAGAGTTTAAAGACCATTTCTAAGATATTTTTACTAAGTGCCCCTATCGACACCAGTTAGCCAACCGACGTCAGTCATCCTATCAAACCGGAATTGGTCACACAAGCGACATCACTTACTGTGTCCGACAACATACCTGAAACCAACGAGCTTATACACGTTCCCTAACAACCCAGAATCACTCCTAATCTTTACTAGATCATACCTAGAGACTGTACCTGACCTACAACCCAATTCTAGCCCATCATCTGACCTACTTTGACCTCAACCACATTTTATGTGACCTTTCTTATTTTTTTTGTACGAGATACCTAAATCGTTTCAATTCCAATAAGATTGTTATTTCATGTTTATTTTGGATAGCATTAATACTGTTATATAAAATTAGATTGACAACTTGTTTAGGGAGCATCACGCTTCCTAGATCTAGCTTCTGCTAGGCAGTCCACTCATTTTATTTAACTCTATCTGGTGGTATTGTTTTGCATTTTATAGGTAGTTCCTCCTAGCCAAAAGGGAGATCTCATTATCAACATTGGATCAGGAAATCAAAACACGCACACAACCTTCAACCAACACTACAAATAGGTATTCCTCTTTGGCCTATCACCCTCTATCTATTTCATTAATTTATCAAGAATCCTATGAAACACTGAAAAGTAAAATCATATCGAATTGCATACTACTACTACTGACCAGATCCTGATATTCATGCCTTAATGACATATTGGTTATACCTCAACAACATCGGTAGGTTAAAACATTTCCAAAATCATTTGTGGGTCCGCGTCATTCGATTAAGGGATACAATATGAATAGAAGAACTTGGAGCCTCGAATTTATGAAGCACTCAAGCAAAGGAAAACACCGGGAGCACTACCAACAACATCAAACCCATCACCTTTTCTCTGTCACGGATTCACATGAAGAAGTATGGAGGGACTTGATCTTACCACAACACGTTGACATGATGTCCTTTTCTATATCTTGCCATCAGTGTTTTCTCCCTACACTCTTCGGATCCATTCTGTCAGTAAGTATGAAATTATTTGCAGTCTCCTTATTTTCTTCCATTAAGCTTCCTCATTCATCTCAGTAATTTATTCTTTTTTACATCGGTTATAGCTCACTCCTTCCCTCAAACCAAACACATTACCATATCTAGCCGTTCACCATCTTAACCCTCCCCAGTCATTTTGAGTCACTAAAGAACATTTCACGACCCTCAACCCCCACCATGTTAGTCGGTGTGCAGATTATAAAGAGTTAAGACATATCTAAGATATTTTATAAGTTGACCCTATCGACACCAGTTAGCCAACCGACGGTCAGTCATCTATTCAAACCGAGAATTGGTACACAAGCGACATCATTATGTGTCGAACAACCACCTGCACCACACAACCCCAGGATGAAGCCAGTACTACACGTTCCCGAACACCAAGAATCACTCATAATCTTTACTAGCTCATAACTAGAGACTGTGTACCGGACCTAAAACCCAATTCTAGAAATCATCGACCCTACTTATTTGACCCCAACCACATTTTATGTGACCTTTCTGATTTTTTTTGTACGAGATACCTAAATCGTTCACATTCCAATAAGATTGTTATTTAAGTTTATTTTGGATAGCATTAATACTGTTATATAAAATTAGATTGACAAACTTGTTTAGGGAGGCTCACGCTTCTCGATCTAGCTTCGTGGCGTCCACTAATTTGATTAAACTCTATCTGGTGTCTTGTTTTGCATTTTAAGGTAGTTCCTCCTAGCCAACGGGAGATCTCCTTATCAACATTGGATCAGAAATCAAAAACACGCCACAACCTTCAACCAACACTACAAATGGTATTCCTCTTTGCCTCTACCTATGAGAGATCGACCCTCTAAGTTTCACTTCAAGAATCCTATGAAACACTGAAAAAGTAAATCATATCGAATTGCATACTACTGACCAGATCTTACTAGATAGATCTTGTTGCACATTGTCACCATTGTAAGTCAACGTATTCACAAGTGGACCATATTCTAACAAAGTACGAAAGTCAGAGGATCACATGAGTCATAGGATCACTAACAGTCATCTATTCTCTAACAAAACTCTTTTTCTAGTATCCACAATATACACCACACTTAGAAAAAGTTGTAAAACTAAAATTAAACATAACTAAAAAAACTCACACCACAAAAATGTGCCACCAGAACTTCGTGTGGCCCCATCCTTGGTGACTGATGAGTGTTAGTTGATTAAACTCCAACCTCTGATGCCTTATTCCTCCTGTGTAATGCTACTAACTTAGCAGGATTTGATCATGGAGCTCAAATTGAAATGTCCCCACTTTTGACTCGGATGTCAGATTCCACTGAAAATGCATCCCTGAGGATTTTTTTAGTTTTACAAGTTTTGACAATAATTATGATGTAAAAACAAACTCCTTTAATACCTGACTCTATTTACAATACGATAAATGATGACACTTTTGATAATAACTCGGAAAATATAATAATCTTATTGTTTTTTTTATAACACCGTTCTTAAAATGAATCCATATATAAAAGAAGAGACAACCATACATTACGATTAATAGAGACCAAATTAACAAAGACTCGCAACCTATTTTAACACAGAGGATTTAATTAATATAGCTTCACCTTTAACTAATTTGTCTCCACACACAGTATAGTGCAAGCTCTAAAAGTGAGCTTTAGTGACATCTCTCAAGTCTGCATTGATATCTCCAGTTCAGATATATCAATGGATGCATGAGGATGGTGCATGGGTTAAATACCGAGTAGGAGGTGTATGTATTGAAAGTGTGGTTTTTCCTGATGGGCATGAACATGTAGCTGACACACCTGATGGTGGAATCAAAGAATAAATACCATGATCTAGGTAACTATATGAATTTATCAAAGAATCTTATCCCCTCCAATAACATGCCTCTGCATCTAATTCTAAAGAACAACCTTTTTATATATATTTTGGGTTGTCCAGTCAAAAACTGGGAGGAGGGGAAATCTCAAGGATCTTTGAAAAACAATGTAATTTGCCGGAAATGTTTGTGAAGTGAGATGATTCATGATTTTCTTATGGAAGTCAGCAAGACTCGACAAGCTATAACTTACATGTCCATGGCATAGGAAGATATGTGTCAGGAAGGATTTGTGAGATGAAGATATAAATGTCCTTGAGGACTCACAAAATATTGACAGACAATCCTGAGAAAAACCAAATTCGAAATAGACAGAAATATAATATAATTTCACAGCTCAGGAAGATATCAAAGACAAGTATCTAGATGCCTCTTCACACAGCTAACCACGGATCAACAATACCATATGCAGAAGTACATGCTATAACAGATGTGCCAAAATTTATTACAGATATTATTGAATGAAATTCATGGTCGTGACTAGCTGTCACTATGTAAATCTATAAATAACAATTGATAGGGGAGAGGGGCCAATAGGTGAACAAGGTCCAATAGTTGATATGACTATTGATCACATAATACCCAATAGTTGTCATAGTACTATGTAGTAGTAATTTATTTTTGACATAATAATTATGTAGAGTAGCCAATCACATCATGACATGTAAGACCTTTCATCCATGTACAAGTACAAAAAAGTCAATGTTTAAGCAATTTCACCTATATTCAAGTATTGGTTTCCACCATGGTTGTAGCATTTTCACATATATTATTTTAAATCAATTCAAAATATGGTGTTCCCTCCAATTGAACATTCCAAACAAAAAATATAAGTTAACACAAATCTAAACTACATATTAGTGAAAAAATCGCAATCCCATCCATATCATAAACAATTGATTTTGTGGACCCCTTAACTTAGGGTGTACCACTACTAGCCCCTCTACCCTAGTGGTGCCCACGCATAAATAATCCTCCACAGTAAATCCACAAGATTGAATTCTATTCAATGTTAATTGAATTATGTAACTTGAGGTGCAGATCTGAAGGCCTTCCTTTCGAGATTCACCTTTCTCACAACTTAAGACAAGAAAATTTAATATCGAATAATTTGATACAACATCTCATACGGTTAAACTAAAAAGAAATGTAATACACAACTAATATCTCATATTACTAGGGGTGATACATTTCATGATTGCCCCTTCATATGCATCATTATTCCATTAGAGGTAGGACCAGAATCACTCTCATACCAAATCTTGAATTTGGATAGAGTTAACACAAATTATTTCTCTGTTATTCAAGCACCAAATATATTATAATTATATAGGAGTAACATCTCCTAGTTTATAGGGAGGCTATAACAACTCCTATTAAAAATCTTCCCTATGACAAGACTTTTGTTACTCTTGTAACAACTCAATCTCTAATTAAATTTATTCTTTACTAACTAAATGGAGTGATTAACAAATATTATTCATAACAGAAGATTACTAATCAACCCATGTCTATGGCCACCTTTCTTTGCTTTCTGTTTCTACTTTTAGTCTTTCACTCTTACTTGCTCAGTCCTCCTTTTTACTCTTCAGTATTAGTCCTCCTAGACACTAGCACCCATCCAAGATGCCAGCGCCAGGCACCATCATCCTCTCTGGGTGCTCATGTCCCCTTTGTACTTTACTCTCACTTTTTGGGCACTTTCTAGCTGTTTGACTGTCTTATCTTCTTAGTAGTCATCCTTTTCGGGGTTAATTATGAAATTCAAGCAAGGGAATCATGTAAATATAAAGTTATGTGAAAATAATAAGGAACCACACACTAAGCACTATCTATCAACACCTAAGGTTACATCCATCAAGGAATCTAAGAGCTCCATTACATCCATCTCACTCCATCAGGGTTAGTTTTTTGCATCACACTTCATAGGAGGGAAGTTCATTTTATTTCATGCACACATTTTCTACATTCTACATTTATCTACATTCTCGTTATCTACGTGTGACTGGCACAAGAGTAACCTATGGCACAATTCCGCACACACACATAACTACATTAGGTTTTAGATGTATTGTAGTGCTCAGTTGTAAGTCTCCCGTTGAGGTCACTGAGGACAATCTAACCCCTCATTTTACATCTTTTTTTTTAGGATTTGATGTCTATTTGAGGTTTTACTATGTCTATGTTTCATTGTAGGTTATTGGCGATTCCAATTATCATTGTGAAAATCCATAGTGATGAAAGGTGAACATTAGTGAATATCTCATGACCCTAATAATTCGGGCTTCTGAGCATTTCCATGGACCCAGGCACCTAGAAATAGGCCTAGGGCACCCACAGGAACCCATGTCCCTCTCCAGGTTCCCATTCCATCCATTTCCATCTCTGCTGCATTTTTGTGTGGTTCTTTTCTACACTTTGTGCTTCTATTTCATCACATTGTTTCTCATTGTGGGATAACCAAAACTCAAATATGTACCTTATCTCTCTCATTTCCTTTTATAATTAGAATTAAAAAAATTGTTTAGTATTTATATTCCATTATATATCATTTGTAGCAGATATTTGCATTTATATTTAAATAAAATATTTATATTTTATTTGATCAATAGAACTACATGGAGTCTAATATGTAGTTCAACACTCAGTTCGAATTTCACTCTTTAGGTGACCACTAGGATTAGTCTAAATCAACATTTTTCATCTTTTTTATTATATTTGATGTGGTTTATGGACATGTGTAAGTAGATTTATTTATTTTAGATTACATGTGTGATTAAAACCCTAACAATGAGTTTAGAGAGACAAAAATAATATTGCAGTGAAGACCTTATAGCCCAGAAAAATGTAGAACCTGAGCATCTAAGCAAACACTAACTCCCTGATCAGACACTAGCACTTACCACTACTTTCCTCTTGTGGATGTTTTTGTCCTGCACATTTTTGTACTTTGGAATCTACACAAAGCCTTTACAGTGTTGTTTTCATCTCATTCTAGTAGTTACTCTATTTAGAACATCTCCCAATTGCATGAAATCAACTAAGTCATTTTCCCTTCTCACTTGCTTAGGTTTTTACATCACTGAATGCTTTTTGCTTGTCCATTACTGTATACCATTATTTGTATATTTTTAGTTACTATAAAGTTACTCTTAAATAATGTTTAATTAAATTTAGATTAAATCATTTGGTGAACCCAAAATCTTCATTAAACACTCAAACCCTTATTTTACCTATTCTATATGATTTTTCTTTTCCTAAACTCAAACCCTAGTTGCCTCAAGGTTCATATTATCATCTATTTTCTATCATACATCTTATTTTTATAGGTCTTCCTAGGGTTTTATCATTGGTCTTATATTTCTATAGATATTATTTTTCACCTTACCTTTTATTTTATGGCCTTTAAGGTTCCTCAAGTCTCTTTATATCAATTACTTCAAATGCACCCACTTGTACATATGTTATCTAAAGTGCCTTAGACATTATGTACCTCCCTCGCAGTATACCACCTTCATAAGTAAGTGTTATCTTTTATTGTATCTCTAAATCCCCTATCAGCCCTGATACCACATCCAATCAATCCATCTTCTATTCAATTCAATATTTGCACCATTTATTTCACAATAAATTTCAAGATATGGAAACCACAATTACATTCCTCACAACTGAAATCCAACATATCAAGGCTTCTTCCCATGACCATGTAAGTTCTTCTTCTATAACTCATCCTAATCCCATGTCTACTACATGTGCTCATGTACAAGTGAATCCAAGGTACTACCACAACAAACACCTCTCAAGTTTGATCGAAATGTTAAGAAACATGATATTATTCCTAACCACATCAATCACTACTTGATCACCTTGCCACCAACTCATTACTACCCTCCTTATTAGATTAAAAATACAAAAGCCACCCTTTTTGTAATTATAATATAATTAATGGACATTGTGACAATGATTTCTATGCTTTAAAACAAAGAATTGGGCTCATTGAGCATCAAGGATTTATTTCATTTTCTAAAAAACATTCTGTTACATGATCATCTCCAATTGTTAAACCCCAATGGGCTTCTAAATCTTATACCTCTTTGTCTACTGAGAATCATGCCATAATTACTAACGTTCCTTCTCTGGTAAGTCAAGAGCCACCTATCTAACCTAATCAGGGGATCATTTGTGAAAGTTCCCTAAACATCCCTAAATGGTGTCAGTGCAGAAGATCACCTTGAGAGCTTTCCCTTGAATGAGAAAATGTAAAAAACAGACATCAGGAGCTCTAGATATGTCCGATCAAAGTTCAGTCAATGGGAAAGTCAACTCTGGTCAACTTGTTAATATTGGACCAATCACACTGTGGCACGTTGCAAAAGGAATTGGAAAAATTGGAGGGGTTTTAACCACCGGTCTTTGACAATCGTAAAATGGAATAGCACATTGGAGCAAGAGGCTCAACTTTTGTTACGGAGGGGAGCCCGGTTGCCATGTGGACTATGGTATTATTGCCAACGTGGTGGGTCCACAAGCCACCACGTGGCTTGCCACCACTCATCGAATTTGTTCAGTTTTCCAATCGCGGGTTGACAGGTGGTCTTATTTGCCATATTTCATGTGGGTCGAATTTGAAATTACCTTGTAATTATTTGCCATTCATTATTCCTAAGTGCCATATACCATGCATATAGATATCTATGCTTTTATATTAATGTTTATACATTAGTATTAAACTGCTACACTCAATGCTATGACCAATGTAGTGGTAAGTGGTGGATGTTTCCACGTGGAAGGGAGAAGGTGAAGCAGTGGATGTTAGGGGTCTTAAAGTCATGCATGGTAATATCCATGTGGTGATCAAGGTGGGGATAAGCGGTTATGCTCCAAAGTGGTCTTTTGACCCACCTAAAAGGGTGCATGAAATGTGGGATTTAATTAAGCCTCAAAAAATATCCCCCACTGCCAAATATGGGACTTTATCCCATTAAAAATGTCAAATCAGCTCAAAATGTGGGATGTAATCCCACTAAAACAACGCAGTCCGCCCATTTTTGGAGATAAGCCTGATCCCATTCAACTATGCTACGAGCTATGATGCTTATAATAGCCTTAGGATAAATATGTAATTGAATTTTATCAAGGGCCCTAAAATTGTATAAATAGGGAACCCAGTTCCTTTGTAATAGACACACACAAACGCAGCGAAGAGAAGCTCATGCCTAGATCTTGGAAAGATGGAGAGTCAGCCAAGAGGAGAGTTAGTTGCAATGGGCATATTTGTTTAAAGAACTAATTTATTCAGGAATTGATATTTTAATTATTATTGACCTATTATTTGTTAGGCAATAGTAAATTAAATATTTGTGGCTAGGAGTTTATTCATAAACTACCTAGTCAGGCCCATAGCGCCACACCAAATTACTTGTGAAGCCTTGAATATCAACTGGAGTGCCATAGGGTGTTACATTGATAGCATCTAGGAAGTCCGATCGAGAACTAGAGGTCTCTGTGGAGAGGAGCTGTGTCCATAGAGCTTTCCGAATAGTGCCAGGACAATTGGAAGTTGGGTGCTATCTTTCACCCTTATTGTCCGAAGGTCTGGATATTTTTCTGATAGCAAATTTTTAATAGTTTCCATTAAGTTTTCTTGTGAAAGTACTATTGTAACTTACAAGTTTTGACTAGTGGAACGGTTCGACCATGAACCCAGAGATGTAGGAAATTGTCTAAACTCTGTAATCAATCATGTGTGTAATTTTCATAATTGTCTTGCATTCATTTTAAATTGATTACTTAAAAGGAGTAAATTATCGGACAAATAATTAAAGCCTATAAGGGTCCGAGATCAGGTAGATAAAAATCTGATTATTTTCGGATCAAGTTGGTATCAGAGCTGGTAATAAACACCTAAAAACTTGCTAATCTCCGAAGCAAGTTTGGTATCAGAGCTGGGTTTAGCTCCATATTTTGTTTTTCAGTAAATCTGATTACAGAAAGTGATTGCTTCAAGATTGGTGCAGTTGGTTCAGTTTGTGTGAACAAGGTACAAGTGCACTATGGGCAAGATGTCTAAACAGGAAAAGCTCAAGGAAATTGAAGCTTATAATCACCAGATCTAGGAAGAGAACTCTCTCCTGTGATCAATGTATTACTCCTTGGAAGAGGAGAATGCTCATTTGAAATCAGAACTGCAAACCAAGGATGAGCTCTTGGTAAGGTTGCAGTGTGGTGATCAGAGAAAGGAAATACCTTCAACTTCAGATGCAATGACCATGGCAGATGACTGCATTGTAAGTTTTTCACCACTGGAATCTTCTTCTTCCTCCTATTTAGTCTCAGATTCAGGTAATGAAGTCTTTGGTTTTTTTGAAAAGCATACTATAGGCATTGGATCCAAATTATTATCTAAAATGGGATTTGATGGAAGAGGCCTTGGTAAAAATGGCCAAGGCATATCAAACCCAATCAAGGTCAAGGATCATCCTTGTTTTGCAGGTTTGGGTTATCCTAGTGCAGGAATGGAATTGGAGAATGCTCCAATAATGCTGACAGGAGACAAGATTCTGAAAGAAAAGTGATTACCCCACTAGTCCTGCAAGAAGATTCTGAGCAGGAAACTTGTGCTTCGTCGTCACAGGTAGGATGTGGTAAGAGAAATCAACGAAGAGGTAATGAGATTCCACCTCCAGTTTCTTACCATAATCATAAGCACAATAAAACTTCTGATCCACTTTTTCAGCTTAAGAAGTATGGTTATGATTTTCAGAAGATGTGGAATTCCTTTCCATGTACTTTTTGTGGATTGCATAATCATTCTATGGCCAGATGCTGGAAGAGAAGGACATTGATGAAGAAGTTGATGTCATTTGTCAGGAACAAGGCAAACTAGAAAGACCAATCTCGTCATGTAGAGTCGAGAAATGGCAGAAAGAGTTCCTCATCCCAGAAGAAGGAGATTAAGAGGAATTTTTGTGCTCATTGCCAGAGGAATGGGCATTAGGTGGAAAATTGCTGGAAACTGCATCCATCTCGCCATCAGAGTAATGGCAAGCCAAAGATGGAATGGAGGCCTATTGCAAAGGCAGAAGAAGTTTCTACTCCACCACCAGTTGACAATTCAACCCAGGACCAGGTAATACCTGAAAGTGAAAGTCCTTTAAAATGGGTAAGTCAACAATTTTTCAATTATATATTGCATAATTCAGATTGATGAATAGTATGCAGTATTAAGTTTGGAGATCAGATTTTGTGAGAAAATGCTGAGAGAAAGGTTTACCATACTCAGTGGATTTTCTTACTTAGAAAATTTGATTAATGCTCCAAACCTATCTCCTAATCAACTTGTGAGTACTTGTTACAATTGGGATATAGGATTTGACTCATATAAAGCTTGGAGATTGATCTGCCATTTGTGTAGACAGTAGAGTTCAAGAGATCAGCTTGGAACTTCATTCTGTGTAGAGGCATTGTGACAGCAGTGTAACAGAATGGTAGCTGAATCACTGTTGGCATATAATTTGTCGACAAAAGGGGTCATCTTAGAACTTCATTCTGTGTAGAGGCATGACCATGACAGAAGGGTAGTAATCAGATTGGTGGTAGAGGCATTGTTATCTGATATGGTAGTATGTCAACAAGAGGAGCTCTAAAAGGATCAGCTCAGAACATCATTGCATTAGAGGTGTCAAGGCATTACGACCACACATTCATTGGAATGGTAGCTGATCAACAGACTCTACAAAGAATTAACATCATGCATTAGAGGCTCAAGGTCTTGAAAGAGGCTTAGCATTGGGTATTGGAGGCATTGAGGTCTGTAAAAAACTTCGCATCGTGCATTGGAGGCTTGAGGTCTTGAAAGAGGCTTAGTTGAGGTCATTTTGCATCGGAGGCGTTGAGGTCTGAAAAAGGGACAAGTCATTGTCCATCATTGACATCGGATCAATCATAAGCTCTATGTAACATGGAGTTCCTTCAAACTAGTTTGGATTCTATAGAATCAACTCAGAGCCAGGAGCTGTGTTATAGAGTAAAAGAAGATCCTTGTTATTAGATATCAAGAAGATTAGCACCACACAGAAGGAGCGTTGAGGTTTCATTCAGAAACTTAGCACCATAAAGTAGAGGCATGGTGGTCTTCTTTAGATATTAGAGTGGCGCAGCGGAAGCATCGTGGGCCCATAACCCATAGGTCCCAGGATCGGAGAAAAGTTGTCAAAGTGAGAAGGTTGCAAGAGGAGAAGACCAAGGGTCTACTACAACAACACTTCCGAGGTGGCAGTAGAGTTTTCCAGATTCAGGACAGTATGGAAAAATATTCCAATATTTTTGGGACAAAAATCCTTTCTCAATGGGGAGGTGTGATTAGGGGATCATTTTTTTCAAAAGTTCCCTAAACATCCCTAAATGGTGTCAGTGTAGAAGATCATTTCGAGAGATTTCCAACGACTATGAGAATGTGACAAACAAGACATCGGGAGCTCTAGATATGTCTGGTCAAAGTTTGGTCAACAAGAAAGTCAACTCTGGTCAACTAGTCAATATTGGACCAATCACACTGTGACACATGGCAAAAGGCGTTGGAAAAATTGAAGGGGTTTTAATCACCAGTCTTTGACAATCGTGAAATGGAATAGCACATCGGAGCCAGAGGCTTAACTTTTGTTACGGAGGGGAGCCCGACCGCCGTGTGGACTATGGTATTATCACTGACGTGGTGGGTCCACAAGCCACCACGTGGCTTGCCACCACTCATCGAATTCATTCAATTTTCCAATCGCGGGTCGACAGGTGGTCTTATTCGCCATATTTCATGTGGGTCAAATTTCAAATTACTTTGTAATTATTTGCCACACATTATTCCCAAATGCCACACACCACATACCACGCATATATGCACATCAACACACACACATATTAATGTTCAAACATTAGTATTAAACCTACAATATTCCATGCTAAATCCGTAACTCTCCTAACCACTGGACATGCTATGTTTCCACGTGGAGGAGAGAAGGTGATGAAGTGGTTGTAACGGTTAATCCATGCAAGTGGAATGTTTCCACGTGAAGTGATCAATGGGTGTTATGGATAAGTGTTAATAAAACCTTACCCAATTTATCAAACAATATCCTCCCACCAAATATGGGATTTTATCCCATTAAAAATGCACATTCGCCCAAATGGAGAATTTTGCGATATCCCACTTAAAAAAATTCCACCCATGGGTCTTTTTATGCTACGGGTTAAGGCTAATATTAGCCTAAGATAATATGTAATTGCATTTTTCAAGGGCCCTAAAATTGTATAAATAGGGTACCCATTCCATTGTAATGGACACACACAAAATGCACAAAGACAAGCTCATTCCTAGAGCTCAGAAAGGAAGGCGCCAAGAGGAGAGTGAGTTTCCAATGGGCATAGTTGTGTGAAGACCTAATTATTAGGCATTATTATTTTGATGATTATTGACCTATTTATTTAGGAAATAGGAATTTAATATTTGTGCTAGGAGTTATTCAATACTACCTAGTCGGCCCATAGCAGCCACACCAAATTATTGCGAAGCTTGGAATATCAACCGGAGTGCCATAGGGTGTTACATTAGCGTCTGGAAGGCTGATCGAGAACCGAGAGGTTTTTAAACTGTGGAGTTGGTGCCATAGAGCTTGCCGAATACACCAAGAAAGTGGAAGTCGGGTGATATCTTTCACCCTTGTTGTCCAAAGGTCTGGATATTTTCTAAGCAAGTTCTTAATAGTTTCCATTAGGTTTTCTTGTTAAAGTACTATTGTAATTTACAAGTTTTGACTAGTAGAACGGTTTGAAAGAACCTAGAGACGTAGGTAATTGCCAAACTCCATAATCAATCATTGTGTAATTTTCTTTATTGTCTTGCATTAATTTTAAATTGATTACTTAAAAGGAGAAAATTATCGGCAAATAATTAAAGCCTGTAAGGGTCCGAGATCAGGTAGTAATAATCTGATTATTTTTGGATCATGCATCACCCCTCTATCCCTTGGGATTTGGGACAAGAGGGACACAAAAAGTCATCTACAATGTTATTAAACCCAAATAAGAAACCACCATCAAAGGAAGAACAACCAATTCACTCGCCACTAACTAAGATCCCCTACCAACTTCCTAAAATTATATTTATGCTTCCTTATTACAATCCAGGTAATACCTATGACACATTTCAAACTCTACCACCAAGGCATGGTCTCTCTCACATCATCGTATAGATCTACATTGTTGGCTAGATTTTCTGCATTGCATCAAACCTAGGCAATCATGAGATAAATCTCCCTCATTTAACTGGTGAGTCTCTCGTGTCAGATTTGTCAATAAAAATGTGTTTTTATCTATCAGGGGTTTTACTTTAACCACTTAGTTCATGAACCATAACTAAGAAGTTCTGCAGCAAGTAAGCAGCTGTTTAAGAAAGGAAAATTCTAGAAGAAGGAAGTAAAGGAATTACAGAGAAGAAATGGGGAAGATGTGCATCCCAATTAGTAGATAGCAGAGCTAATTGCATGCACATAGAAGAAACTTAATAGATTTGAACACACAGAATTATAAAGCAAAGGCAGATCTAGATCCAAATCTAAAATAACACAAAGTTTACTTAAAAGATCTAAGATTTAAAAGCAAGAAACACAGTACGCCGTGACACAAAGTTCTCTGGAAACCTGCTTCTTTGTATTCCTCTGCTATAAGTGGCTCTCAGGGGTTCAACACAAAGTCTGGAACACAAGATTGCTGCTTACAAATTATGATTGATCATTAACCCGGAGGTTCTTCTCCTACTTATAGAATGTAGGAGGGAAAGTACAAATAGAAGACTCAAACTGAACTAAAGTATGAACAACAAGTAAAGATGACATTTGACAAACATCCTCAACTAACTTCTTCTTAAGTGACACATGTATCACTTAACTAAGAGAATGGTTCCACATGACTTCAAGTAATGGTTGCAAAACCAATAACTTAGAAGTTTTACAATTTTATTTGGGAACATAGAAAATAGAAGAAGAAAGAATAGAAGAAGTCATGCCAGCTGTAATGTTTACATCTTCTTCTTGTTCTAATATCTGATATACTTGTCAAACATATAATTCAGCATCCTTCCATCTATTTTAGCCACTTCTTCCTTCTCTGTCCTGAATTGCAGCAACCCTTCATTCAACACTTTGCTGCATGCTTCCACCTCTTCCAAACTTGGCCCAAATCTCGCAATGTCTGCCCGCAGCACCACCAGTCTACTGATAGAGCTCATCGTGAAAGGCTTGGTAGCTTTATCAATTCTCTTTTGTACCATCAGAAGAGAACTTTCTAGGGAATCATGCACTTCGTTAGAAACAATCTGCACATATGAAGTAACACCTCCGTCCACTCTTTCCTCAGTGAAAGAAATGATACTGTGTGGTAAATCTGATGTTCTACTCTCAAGCGCCTGCATCCTTTTCAGCAAAACTCTGCAAATCTCTAAACGGAAAGATACTGCAAACTCTAGCTGCTTCCCCTTCTCGACTGATCCATCTGGTACAATTTGTTCTGCAACCAATACATCTCCCAGCAGCTTGTTGATCTCAGCCAAAATACTTAGGTTACTCTCTGCAACTGTATTTATGCCTTCTATGCTTTCCATCAGTTGCTTTAGTTGATTTTCTACATCTTTCATAACCTTTAGGCGGGCTAGCACTTCCCCAAGTTGCACAGAAGCTTGACGAATAATCAGATCCTTCCATTCGTCAATAGCCTTTACTTGATTGCTTGCATCTTCCATTTCCTGCATAAGATGATCACTCACCTGCTCTGAAATGGGATGAATGGAAGGTTTAGCAACCTTGGCTATGATCTCACATAATTAAGATATTTGCTTCTGTAGCTCTTCTTTCTCCACCTTTTCACTGTCAAGCCTAAGGAACAAAGCATCTAGCAACGTTTGCATGTCCTGCTTCAATCCTTCAGTGGTAGCTTGACCGAGTGGTATTTTGGTCACCGTCACATCTTCTGCCATGAGCTCCTCTTCTATCTTTCCTTCCGCCAGAATTAATATCTCAGCAAACTTTTCTCCCAAATTCTTGATGATCAACCTAGAAGTTGCTTTAGTAACTTTAGGCCTTCTGTCTTTGCTGCTCAGATCCTGAAGTAGCTGCAAGTCATGCTCCTCTAAGTTCATCTCTACTCTTGCTTCCGGAACCAACTGCAAAGCTAACCATTCCGAGAAGTTACTTCTCAGGGAGTAAGAAGTCACTGAGTGCACTACCATCTCTCGCTCTGCATCCTCTCCGTCAGAAAGTGCCACGGTGTTATGGCTGCCATCTTCTGAAACATCCAAGGACAAAGCTCTTTTGACCTTCGTCATCTGCAGCTTTAACATCTCTGGAACGGGTGATGAACGAAGTGGCTGCGGTGAGAAAACGAATGTCGCCGGATTCAATGAAGGCATGGAAGCATCTTGCTACTGCGGTGCAATAGTTGATGATCTTCTGGGTACTAGAGAAGTCAGAGTCAAAGCTATGGTCGTAGAAGTGGTCTTCTCTTTCTCTTGAGCTCTTCTGTGTACTTTCAACTTCTCGGACCTTCTGCTGCTTTCTCCTTCATGCTTTCGTTTGAGGGAATCTCCTGCGCCAAAGTTTCCTGTGATTTGATTCATCAATACTTCATCAAGGCAGTATCCCTTCGTCAGCAGCCAGTTCGAAGTATTCACCAACACAGCTCCAGATCTTTCTTCAATCGAATGGCAGCCTCCAATGTTATCCTGCAGTATAGCTTTATCTCCTCCCATCTGATGGTAAGTGTCAAGTACCACGTTCCCATCATCTTTAAGATCTGCAGGTATCCAAGCTAGTCCAAAGTCAAACACTTGCTTTGCAGATAGCCTGCTGAAATATTTCTTTCTAACCTCGTACTCACTTCTGCACTTCATGCAGAAATCTTCTAACGAAGGCACATGTGCGTATTCCTGGGAGATTGTCTTCCTGGCTACTCCAAATGGATCGAAGTTAAGCCGTGTAGGGAAGAACTCTTGCTCATACTCAGATAACATTTATGCTTTTATCCCTCGAGCTCTGTGAATGCTGATGCAACTGTAATATCCCACAGTGATTGGGAAGAAGCCCGTAGACTTGTGCCGTTTCAACTGAAGGTCGTGTAACTCCACAAGTTGCTTGCTCAGCTCCATGGTGATCAATCTATCACTCGGATATCTAGGCATCTTTATAGGTGCTCCAAAAAATCCCGTAACCCTGAGGTATGTGAAATCTGCAAACTGGATGAATAAACTGCCAATCTTGGACACTGCTTCCCATGCTTCCTTGCTTACCCTGTGAGTCTTTAAGTCTTTGTCTAGCCTGCAGATGAAATCGTAGAAGAAGTCATCGTTGATCACTTTGAATTCATTCTCGTACGCAGGTATAGTAAGCTGTGGGTAGCACTCGAAAATGGGGTCCTTGGAAAGAACACCACATCTATCCAGCTTGGAAAAGACACCCTGTGAAGCTGCAGCATACACCAAGTACGAAGTCATCTTGAAGCTAAAAGTACGCTTCACATTCTGAAGTTGCTCACCGATGTTGCTGCTAATAATTTCCAACCAATTGATTATAGAATCAACCTTGTTGATTTCAATGGTCTTGATGAAAGCATACATCCATGTACGGAAAGTGTAGGCATTCGCTTCGCCATTCAACCTGCATAGCAATTTGACGACATCATCTACCTCCTGCACCAAATTGGACCGTGGAAGAGTTCTCAGGAACTTTGAAGGGGATCTAGGCTTCTTCATGAACTGGCTATTCATTATGCTCACGCAATCAGCTCTATGTTTTTCCCATCTACTGTCAGCATCCTGAATGCTAATAGAAGTCACCACCTTTTGTACTGGAATCTTCAGACAATAATTGATGAATTCCACATCCAAATGAATTATTGTCTTTCCCGCAACATCACGCACTGATCTGGATGAAGGATGATAAGATCTAGCACACTCCATCACGAACTCTGGCAATTGGGCTGTACATGGGAAAGCTGCAGCTCGGATAATTCCGCTACTTTTGACCGCACGCATGAGTGAAGTCTTTCTAGCTCTGGATCTATCAATCAAATCGGAAAGAGGTTCTGGGCCTAGATCCGTGTCTCCTATGTATGCAAGTTTAAAAGCAATGCATGAATCCATCGTGCTCTCTTTTTCATCTCCTTTTTCCATGGCTTTGTCTATCTTCATCTGAATAATTCTTTTTCTTCTAACTTGGCCGGATTTCTTCAATATTGGTGCAGATCTGGAAAATTCTTCAGATTCAGAGGATATTTGCAATGTATTGGACATTGATAAAAACTCCTTTTCTTTTGTAAAGCACCTGTAATGAATTCCTGCAATTTATTCAGACAAAAATGGCCACCGGAGCATGAATAGTGAATTTAAATTATAAAAATATGCACTTTTCAAGCCTTCTGCCCCAAAAGTTGGTGTTTAATTTACACATAAAGAGAGCATGAATCCTTTTAATCAACACCTGAGCTCCTATAACACCTGTGAAAACAACTATGCAGACAAAGATCGACCTCCTCCAAAGCATGCGCCAAATCTGGAAGCTTTTAGCCTTGTTAGCACTTTGTCTGAACAAAATCCTTCCTCTAATGGGGGCGCACTTTTCCTCCTGGCTTCAATTCTTTACCTGTGAATTAATTTATTCACCCATATGGCTGCCCATGCTTATATAACCTTCACAATTCTATAATTAATAATTTCCCTAACAATTAAAGGCAATTAATTAATTAAAAATCATGCTTTTCTCTTTTAAAAATAGCATGTTTAAGGGCAGCCATCCAATAAATTAAATTAATCCAATTTAATCCTTCACACAACACTTCACTCAAGCTCCACAGTGTGCTTTGACCATAGCCACTGAAAATATAAATTAATTTAATGTTTTAATGCCTTAAAAAACATTAAATAATACCCAAATGGGGCGCACTTTTTGAGAGGAAGAGGGCAGCCATTAAATAAATTAAATTTAATGCATTTAACTCCTTTCTTTTATTCCATCTTTGACTTGTTGACCTCCTCCAAGCTTGGGCACACTTTTTGAGAAGAAAGATTAATAAAAATAATCAAATTTAATCCTTTTAATCTCTCACCAAAGGGGGCGCACTTTTTTGCACATGTAATTCTATTTTTAAGAATTTTTTCATAATGGGATTCTTTACCCTGCCAAGCAAGCACCAAAATCTCGTGATCCACTTAAGTAATTTGACTTTGACAATGGGATTATTTACCCTGCAAGGCAGGCACTAAAATCCCATGATTTCACTTAAGTCACTTTCCTTTTATTATATCATGGGAATTTTTATCCTGCAAGGCAGGCAATAAATTCCCACCTGCCTGCAGCCTCTATTTTTCCCATTGCAACTTAAGTAACTTTTATAACATGGGAAAAAGTACCCTGCTAGGCAGGTATAAAATTCCCACCCTGCCTGCGGCTTATATTTTTCCCATCGCAACTTAAATCCTTTGTTTTCCAAAAATGCGCTTATCCCCGCAGGGGCTTTTCTGTGCACGACTTCACTTTTTTCCAGTGATCCAGACCTCCGATGGTGACTCCCTCTGGGCATAATGTGCGTGTATGTTTTCCAGCTACTCCAGGCCAAAAATTAGGCTTACCCAGCAAGGGAATTACTCCAGAGAAATTTCACAGAAAACAAAACAGGACACCACAAAAACACGAAAAATTGCCAAAAATTACAAATAAAGCCCAAAACTTAAAATAAGTTAAAATCCTTCTGGCACATAGGAATAATAACATATTCACTCATAATAGAGTTAAAACAGAGCCCAAATAGCCTCATATGGGGCTCAAAATAATTAAATACAAATTTCCCACAGACAAATCCCGACGACAAAATAAAACAATTTTGGGCATCTGGGTATTTGGCGAAAAGGGATAATATGGCTCTTTGGGATTATCTTGACGCAATACAAGAACTTTCAGGCAATAAAAACAACAAACAACCCGTTATTTTAAAAGTACGAAAATTTTTCGGATAGGGTAGTCGCAGATTTCAAGGTGAAATCTGAGTGACACCATACATCACTTGAACACTTGGGGGGCATCGAACTATCCCACCTCATAAACACATATCCTAATCAGAAGTTGCCTATCCATTCACATACACATATATACATCTATACATTACTTTTGCTACATCTCTCTATGTTCCTATGCTACTCCATACGTCATGCTTACTTATGGATCCTTTTATTCATGATAAATATTCTACTTTATAAATACCATATACATATTTTTTGTGCACTATAAATCCTCTGGCTACACTTTTTCACAATGATTGTACATTTATTTTCCAGCAACTCTTAGTATACACACTTGTGGGAATCACACATCGCCCCATCACTATTCGTTGTCTCTATCATCTACTCATAGCTTATCATCTACACTTCATGTTTAGTGCTTCATGATACATATTTCATAGCATATACTCTCATATCATACATTTATTACCCGATGACGCACTCTTGTTCTACGGTTCATACTTGAATGTTGAGGGAGAAATTATAAATGAACCTCCAATTCCACACATCCACTGGGGGGAAACATTTCTCCTACCATTTACACATCTTGGACTTCATAACACATCATCATATTCACACAAAATTTACACATCTTGGTTGTACTTACTCTTGTCATCTTATGCTACTTACATGTTAAAATTTGTTTCCTATGCTATCTAGGTACCTAGTATGTCATGATATTTTTTTATACACACATGCACATTCACTTGGTATCTTGATGTGAATGCAGGAATTTTATATATTCTTACGTGATTCATGATGCTTGAAATTGCTCTTTACATGTCCCGTCGAGGCTCCTGAGGGAATCTATTTTTACTACTCTCATACTCCACATATTACCGGTCTTATTATTACATTATTTACTACTTATTGACAATATTATTTACTATTCATTGATCTATCCATGATTTAACATACTACTTATCTTTATAACATGCTAATGGCTGCTTCATGTGTAGAATTTACCTTGCAAGATTCTATACAATCATGGTTACCTGTCATTTCTTACTTACTATTGGTTGTTATTTTTTGTGGGATATGACCTATGTCATACATTATCATTATTTTCTTATGGATACTTTGGCCCTGATTGTCTTGTGATATTGTGAGTGATGTACCATGTATGAAATAAAATTTTCACTGTCTATCTTGTCTTCTTAGTTTCTTGTTACATTATCTTCTATTGCATGATAGTTACTTTTTACTAACACTTGTTTGTAGCCTACTTTATTTGCATGTGACTTAGTTTCCACCATGCACATCCCCTGCCCCTATATGTATCAACTCTCAAATATGCATATTAGTATTAGGTCCTCTCCTTTTGTGTGCATCCTCCTACATTTGTTGCATGCACCCAAAATGAGGGGGGGAATCTATTGGGTAAAAAAATCACACTTACAACAACTCAAATCTCTAGAACAAATCAGCAAAGTATGTAAATAACACATGCACACAGTCATAGAGTGGTTTAGAATCAAACTTGGATCACAAATATAGACTAGAAAATAGTTCCTAGTACTAGCAAGTAGTGGTGGGTGTTGGTGACCACCCTTAAGAAATTTTGTTATTAGGGAAAAAAATAGTCAATTTCTTAGTTCAACACAATCTCCAAAATTGTACACTATAGTTCTTCAATAATATACACTTTCCTCTAATAATAGAATGAATGCAATAAATTACAATCAATTACAACTAGAAAAACATGAAAAAAATAAAAAATAGGTTACAAATCAAGGATGTGCCATCTACAGTGGTGCTTATTAGGAAGCATCATGTAAGAAGATAAAAAATATACCTTTCTCCAAAACACTCTTCTCTTAGCATGAGATCGCCTAAAAAACTCGATGTTGGTGTGATTTTTCCCAAAAACATCACCCCTCAACAACAAGGCATCCAAATCCGGCAACATCTCCAAAAATATGACCATTTTCTATCTTATACACTCTTACACATAAGGTGTAATCTTTCCTTTACACACATTCTACTTACCTATACACATATTACTCTAGTTTTTCATATACACGATTTTGACTAATTTATTTCTCATATTTTTCATTTTTATCCTTATACACAACAATAACTAACTCACATCTACAAGTACAAGCTCCAGCATCATGTTACTATGCATACACTTCACTCATAGGGTATACTTCCCCTTCCTAGTTCCCATGCTTTGCAATATGATCACTTTATGCTTCAATTGTCCATTCGACATGCTATCAACTACATTATTCTCTACATGATTACAAGGTATGAATCTTCTATCTAATTAATTCTATCGAGTTATCAATCAACATCATAAATTAGGGGCAAATGTAGACACAAAATCTAGGCACCTGGGTACATTTTGATTAACAAAAATAATGATATTACCTAGATGACCTAGAGACCTAAGGGGATATCTAGGGTATTAATGTTAATCTAGTTATGAGGACTAAAACGTTGTAAAAGAAATGAAGCCATATGAAATAAATGTAAATAAATTATTCTAGATGAAATGAAACCCTAATGTGTAAGAGAAGAGTAAGGAAAAGACTCAGCTAATAACAGAAGATCATATCGACACAGTGTCAGGGATATGGAAATAAAAGCTGGAAGTGCATACGAACCCTCAGGGAGCCTCTGAAGGGTAGATCTGGATTGTCTGAGATGACACAGGCACCTGGGGGTGTACTGGGGCACCTCAGGGTGCCCTGGTCTATAATCTTGGGTGCTCAGAACACTATGCAAATCTTAAGAATCTAAATCTGGTATGGTCGGTAAGTATCTTTGAGTGTTTCTCGTCTATCGTAGTGGATTCGTTGGATAAACTAGAGAATGGCTCGTGATGTAAGGAGAAGTATCAAACCCTATAAAAATGAAATATGCATATGAATTGGTCAAAATGACCTCAATCACCAAGCTAGTGGTCTTATTTCTGAGTGTTGTACTACATTTCAAGACCCAAATGTAGTTATGGTGTGTGTGTGTGTGTATGTGTGTGCTGCTAGCACACACATGTCATGCTCTAGGTTTACTTGTGTCAGTCACATATTTGTGAAGTAGCGAGCAATAGTATCTATAGAAATGTAAGTAGCATGTGTGCATTGAAATAGAATGGAATCCCTCCCCCTATGAAGTTTGTTTGATGCAGATCTCCTAGCTTGAATACATGGAACTATGTGGCTGTAAGTGATGTAATGGACGCAACCATAATGGAGTGATAGTAGTGATAAGATTCAATGACCTAAGACCCTCATTATGGTCTTATAACTTTATATTTATAGGGCTCTCAAGCTTAACTTCATAATGAATCTTGACAAGGTTGACTAAGAAGAAGATAAGGATGACCAACAGCTAGAAGTGACACAAAAATAAATGGAAGAGGTTGTCCATAGACCGAGGCACCTGAACATGGGACTACGGGCACCTCGAGGTGCCCCAGTACAGGCCAGGGTGCTCTTGATTTCAGGCTATAATGTTGGAAAGGTCGTGAAATGGGCTGATAGGTTTCAATAAATATGCGGGAAAGAAGAAATAAAATATAAGAAAAAGGTGGCCAAAAGGTGGGATTAATTAATACTTTTTACACTTGAGAACCTTCTAAATAGTAGTATAAGATTGCATGCTAAATATTGTCTAATGTGCAATATTTGTGTCTACATTTTCCCCCACTTTATTTTGGTAAGTGGAAAGCTCAGTAACATAAAGTAGATAGATATGTATACCTGATAACCATGTAGAGTGTAGAAGAAGACATGTTGATGGACTAGACTCAAGCATAGAATGACAAAAAGAAATGATGTGGAGGAGTGTGCATTGTAAAGATCAAAAATGTGTATAAAAAGTAATGAGAGTGAACTTAGGGTGGAACACGTATGTAGATGCTACTGTTGTTTGTAGTGTACATGTATGGTTATTAAAGATCAAATGTCCTGATAGCTAGTGTGTTATTGTTGTCATTGTTCACTGTTGTTGTAATTGTTTCCCCCAATTCGACTACTTTTTTCTCATATGGTGGACCTGCAAGGAGAAAATAATCAAGTAGTCAAATATGTATGTATGTAAAAATGATGTGTAAAGTATGCAAATGTAAAATACACTAGAATAGAAAGTGTAAATATAAAAATTGGAACATGTCCACCTGATCCATATCGAGAACAAAGGGTGTAGAAGGATACCCTGATAGTATTGCGAGTTTTTCGGGCAATCTCAAATCACCCTAGATGAAGAAGTGTAGGGATGAACCATGTTGTATCCTCTAGCCTTTAACCTCTTCTACTAAAATTTTGGAAGAGATATTTGTAATTGTCTTGGTTTTTTGGGTGATCCGACGCCACTGGATGGAGAATTATACATAGGCACACCCACTGTAACCCCTGATCCTGTAACCGCTCCACAGAATTGTCCAAAAGACACCATGTCCTATTGAGGCCACTGTGTATGGAGATCATATACTGGTCTAAACTCATTCACTGTGTGTGATCCGGTGTATATACGATGTGTTATTAGAAACCCTTAATGATGCCCCCCCTCTTTGGGGGTGCAAGAAATGACCCTGGAAGGATAATGTGGCCCTAAAAGAGGACCAATTGCACTCTAACCTATAGAACTATGCTCTGCAGGGGGAAAGAGAAACACTTGGTAGATACCAAGGCATGCTTAAAAGGGGATGGCTAGCTAATACAACTGTTAGTCCAAAAACACATGCATGTAAAATAATACAAGTGTAAAATACGCAGACAATGTAAAACTACCAAGAAAACTAGTGTAAACATGCAAGAAAATAAGTAGACCATACAAAGCGGGTTTCAAACATGGGACATCACTCACGATGTCATAAGACACATAAGGCCATCATGGCCGCAAACAACAATCAAGTGTGCACACAAGCAAAGGGAAAATCCCACATACAATGGAAAACAACACAGACAAGTAAAATCAAACATGTAGTCATGGAAACATGTAGTCCTACAAAACAAGTGTTGCACATGGAACACCCGTTAGCATGTTAGAGTGATAACCAATATGTCAAAGCATGTAGAAGAAAGTAGTAAGAGATGCTAAGTACAGAAATTAAACAATAGCACCTGGATTGGATGAATGTGGATGCCCTCAACAATGAGTGTAGGAAGGGTAGAAGGTGAGCATCCATGTCGTGTGTAGAGTCTTGTATCTGCGACCACACTAGAGAAAGGTATGAACACACATGTGTGTATGATAATGACATATAAGAAAGCAGCCTAATATTTATAGTAGAATGAGCATGCAAAACCCTAGTAAGCAAGAGTAAATTCTACCAAGACAATGCAGTATGTTATGGATGGATGGAATGGAATGCAAGATGGAATGATAGGAGAAAATTTCCCCCCAATTGAATGGAAGTGTATGCAATGAGGTTCATTTTGTTTTCCCCCTCAACATTCAAGAATGAACTGTAAATAGGAGTACGTCATCAGGAAATGGTCGAGTAGTGTTGGTTATATCTAGCGTGTTGTGATGAGTATGTGTATGGAATGGTGGGCGACATGAAGAGAGGTATGTGTGGACCTTATAGCCGGAGCGTATACCACGAATTATTGAATGAAGGAGTGATGATTTAGCCCTAAAATTATATCACTATAATATGAATGGATGGGAATGCAACATATAGAAAGATGTGTGTGGACCCTATAGCCTAAGCATATACCACGACTTGGTTGAATAGATGAGTGATGCTTTAGCCCTAAGCGTATATCACTATGTGATGAGTGGATGTGAATGAGACATATGGAAATATGTGTGTGGACCTTATAGCCTAAGTGTATACCATGACTTGTTGAATATAGAAATGATGATTTAGCCCTAACCGTATATCACTACCTGATGGAATAATAAGGTCACGATTTAGCCTATAGTGTTCGAGATGGATGATGAAGTCGGATGGAGCATAAATGAGTATACGGTGGAGAATGGAAGGTGGTGGTGTAGCACTAAGTGTAGACCACTATGTGATGAATAAGGTGAGGGTGTTGATTTAGCCTAAGGCATACACCACTAAGTGATGAGTAGGATAAATGATGGGCTAATAGAATGACATAGAATAGGATAATAGAATAGGTGATGATTGGATGTAAGAGGGTAATGTAGAATGGATGAATGGAGTGGTGATTTAACCTAAGGTGTATACCACTACAGGATGATGGAAGGTGTGATAATGTAATGGAATAATTTGGAATTAAGAAAATTTAAGAGGAGAGAATGTCATATGATACAATGTAATAGGATGATGTAGAAGTGATGAAAAGAGTGGTGATTTAATCTAAGGTGTATACCACTAAAGTATGTGATGGTGCGTATGGGTGACAATATAGCCTAGAGCATCAGTCACTAGTCCGAGGAATGTGGTATGATGATATGTCGCATGTAGGTAAGGTTCATTTAATTGGCAAACCCTCGATTCTTGAGTATGGACTAAGGAACTAAAGTGCATCATAGGGTGGTGAGTGTAACACGTAGAAAACAACATAGTATAAATGACCAGGATATGTGAACATGTAGTGTAGGCAATGTAATGTAGAGTGTGTAATGGGTATGGAATATGTGGGTAGGTAGAAATAGAATTTGTAATGATGATAGGTAAAACTAGATCCAAGTATAGGGAAATATAGTGTAGGATGTAGAATAGGTAAGATGTATGAATGCAATGATAGTAATGTAAAAATTGGTGGATGGAGCGATGATAGGTGGAACTAGACCCATGTGTAATGTAATTTAGTGTAGTGTGTATGATAGGTAAGGTGTATGAATGCAATGTTGGTGTGTATTATGTATATGTAGTGTGGAAGATTTGATAATGAGTGTAGGTATAATATGTAGTGATGGTAAAATATAAATCTAAACTCACAAAAAAAGTGATAATTAGTGTAGGTATAATAGGTAGTGATGGTAAAATATAAATCTAGACTCATATACAACGTGACCTAGTGTAAATGTAAAATGAGAGGATGGAATGCAAAACTAGGCTCATATACAATGATGACTAGTGTAGTGTATGCCATGAAGATATAATGTAGGATGATAGAATGTAAATGTATAGGTCCTGTAGTGCAGTGTGTGGGGTTCAGTGTAATGGTAATCTATCATTAGTATAGTATGAACTGAAGCACAAGAGTGCATCATCGGGTAACATGGGTGCTATGATGTGTGATATAGAAATGACGGTGATACAAATAAAATATATAGTGTAAGATGATAGAAGTGTACGAGGATAAAGAAATGGGGGGATACAATGAGATATTCCCCTAGCGGTAGTGTGCATGGGACTAGGTGAACTCATCAAGGATATCATCTTCCACTGGATCAAATTCAAAGGAGTTGGAATTGGCAACTTGGTAGGCTATAGTATGAGGTTGATCATGTAATAAGCCATTGAGAGACAAATGGTACATTCCCATAGCATATTCTTCATTAATAATTGAGGGTCATGGAAAACCATGTATGTACCCTCGAGTGGAATTAGATGAATAACCAAGAAAGGAACTATTTTAAATGAGAATGTGATGAAAAGGCATAATAAATAAAATATCAGTGTGACTAGGGTCTAAGGTACCGCCGATGTAAGCAAGCGAAGAATTACCTATTGTGAGTAGCAAAGCACAAGGGGTACGCAGGAGATAGACTAAAATATCAAAGCCACGTAAGCCATAAGTATAAATGATAGTGACAAAACCATAATGAGAGGCATGGGTAGAAGGATGAATGTCCTCAAAAGTAAATCCAAGACATTCTAGACTAGCGAGAGAATAGATTCTTTCATCACATGTGGGGTTGAATGGGACATGTTCCCAATAAGAATCATGAATGAAAAGTGTACATGTAAAAAGGGGATACACTAATGGTAAAGATGAATAAGGAAGGATATTGTGTATGGATGGAACATATGGTTGATTTAGAAGGATAGTGGTAGTGGGAGATAGTGTAGAGGGGATACCATATAGAAAACAAATAACACCCTCTAGTGATGGTAAATGAGGTTGATCATCCATAGGTTGAGGTTCATTTTTAGTATCAATGTGAGGAATAGGAATGCTAGTGTGAGGGTCATAGATAAAATATTAGAATTGATCACAATCTTGGAATATTATATGCTCAATGTGCTCAAGTAATAATTTGACGCAACGGTGGATAGTTGAAGCAACAACATGCATGGCGTGGAGCCATGGTTTACCTAACAAAAAATTATATGAGATAGGAAAATCAATGATGAAGAAATAATAGGGAGGGTCTTAGGACCTATAATTAAAGGCAAGGTAACGTGGCCTAGACATGGACGAACATAACCATCATAAGCACAAAGTGAAATGGAAGAAGGGCTAATGTCATGAGAAGACAAAACTATGGCTTGGAGAAAGGAAATAGGGCACAAATTAAGCTCATAGCCATTATAGATAAGAGTACACTTGACAAAAACATTGTAGATGCAAGAAATGATGTAAAGTGATGGGTCATTGTCAAAAGGGTGAATGTCAGTGGGCCGATTGTGCTGGAATACTATATGCTGAGAAAAGGCCTCATAAAATGTATCATATAGGGAATCCAGATGTATTTCGGTAGAAACATCGATAATATCAAAGAGGGTTTAAACACGATGAATAAAATTAGGGTGGGTAAGTAGGTATTCATAGATGGAGATATTCATGATGGTGGAATGAAAAATCCCTAGAAGGCGGTAGAAAGAGATGTTGAGTTAACTAAAATAATTAACAAAAATAATGAATTTACCCAGGGCCTAAGGGGGTATCTAGGGTATTAATGTTAATCTATTTAGGAGGACTAAAATTTTGTAAATGAAATAAAGCAACATGAAATGAATGTAAATAAACTATTCTAGATGAAATAGAACTCTAATGTGAAAGAGAAGAGTAAGGAAACAACTAAGTTGCTAATAGAAGCCTTTCGCACAGTGTTGCAGATTTGAAAATAAAATCTAGAAGTGTTGACAAAACCTCAAAGTCTCTACAAAGGGAAGATATAGACTGTCTGAGATGACACAGGCACTTTGGAGTGTAGTGGGGCACTTTGGTCTACAATCTGGGTGCTCAGAACACTACAAATCCTCAGAATCTGAATCTGGTATGGTTGCTAAGTATCTTTGAGTGCTTCCCGTATTTAATGTTAGATTCATCAGATGAATTGGAGAATGTCTTGTAATTCAAGGAGAAGTATCAAACCTTAGAAAAATTAAATATGTATATGAATGGGTTAGATTGACCTCATTCGCCAAGCTAGTAGACTTATCATTTATCGATGCACTACATTTCAAACCTGGATGTAATTCTGGTGTGTGTGTGTGTGTGTGTGTTCATGTCAAGCCCTAGGTGTTCTCATGTCAGTCGTACTTTGTGAAGTAATGAGAAATAGTAGTTATAGAAATGTGAGTAGTATATGTGCATGAAATAGAATGGAATCCCTTCCCCTATGAAGTGTGTTTGATGACAATCTCCTAGCTTGAATGCATGGCACTATGTGGATGCAAGTGATGTAATGGATATAACTCTAGATGGGGTGATAGTAGTGATAATATAAAATGACCTAGGACCCTCATTATGGTCTTATAACTTTATATTCATAGAGCTCTCAAGCTTAATTTTTTAATTAATCCCGACAAGGCCAAATGAGAAGAAGATAAGGATGACCAACAACTAGAAGTGACCCAAAAGGAAGCAGAAGAGGTTGTGCATAGACTAGGGTGCCTAGAATGGGACTAGGGTGCCTCAAGGTGCCAAAGTACATGATGGGATTCCCTAACTTCAGGATAGAATGTCGAAAAGGTCATGAAATGGGATGATCGGTATCGGGAAATACACGGTAAATATGAAATAAAAGATAAGAAACAAGTGGCCAAAAGGTGGAATTAATTAGTACCTTTTACACTTGAGAACCTTCTAAATAGTAGTATAAGGCAAAGCTAAATATTTTCTAATGTACAATATTTGTGTCTACACATTTCTAGGTCCTAAAGCATAGTAATTTATATATGATTCCTAAGCAAGAAAACTAGTGGTTGATAACTCCTTTTTGGCCTTTTTTTTTGCATATTTATTGGCCTTACATACTTTAAACCTCTTTCATAACTTTACTGATTTATCTTATATGGTTTCAGACACTGGCACCTAGTTGGGAAAGAAGCGTTAGATGCTCTTGTCCCTTTTGGGCACTCTTAACCCTCTCTTTCTTCCTCTTAATGTTTTGGGTATCTTTTACTTCTTGGCCACCTTTTAGCACTTTGGGTTATCATTTTAGTTGTTAATTACAAAATTCAAATAAGGGATATTTACTTCTTCTAAATCAAGGTCCAAGCACTAAGCATTATCTATTATCAACTACTTGCATCCAATGGTACAAAGAGAATTTCAAACACATCCCTCTAAAAATCTCATACAAGGGATAAGGGTTGCATCATTCTACATACACAACATAGAAGGGGAATTTCATTTTATTCCATATCACACATTTTCATACTTATATAAATCTATATCTAGACTGCTATCATAGTGTAACCTACATATGAGAAACTTAAGCAATCATTACACACACATACACACAAAATCACATGGATTTTGAGATTTAGTGCAACACTCAATTCTAAGTTCACTCTTTGGGTGAACGTTGAGATCATTCAAACTCCAAATTCTACATATTTTTATTAGATTTGATGTGGCTTGTGGACATATGCATGTAGAAATTTATTTTGCAGGTTATATGTGTGATTAGAACCCTAATAGTGAATTTGGGGAGAAAAAATGAATATTGGAGTAAAGACCTACTAATCCAGAAAAATATAGAACTTGAGCATCTAAGCCGACACTAGCACCTAAATAAGACATTAGCGCATTTCGGTACTGCCCTCCTATCAAGTTTTTTGTTCTGTACATTTCTATACTTCTAAATCTACACATAGCCTCTACAACTATTTTTCAGTCCCATTCCAACAATTACTCAATTTAGAGCATCTCTAGATTGCACCAAATCAATGAATTCATTTTCCCCACTTACTTGCTTAGGGTTTTACATCATTGAATTCTTGTTTCTTTTCCATTACTGTGTATCATTAGTTACAGTAAATTTTCTTTGAAATAATATTTAATTTAATTTAGATTCAATCATTTATTGAACCTTTCAATCTTGTCTTCCATATTGGCATTGACTTTGCTAAGGGTTTAATTATTTGATCTTCATTGCTCCACTCTTTTATCTTTACATTCACATTGAAAAGGGCCAATTAATCTGTCATCATTTCAAACCTCTTCCATCTTAGCATTCAATTTACTAAGGGTTGATAAATCAAACCTTTTAACCCCTTCCATTTTAACATTCACTTTTCTAAGGGTCGAGAAATAAAACCTTTTATCCTCCTCCATCTTATCACTCAATTTGGTAAGGGTATAGTAATCAAACCTTTTATCCTCTTCTATATTAGCATTCACTTTTATAAGGGTCAAGAAATAAAAAAATTTCCAATCTCTTCTATCTTGGCATTCACTTTGTTAAGGCTTGAGTAAATCATCTTGTCTTTTCATTGTTCCCTATCTCTCTTAAAAATGGTGGGAATAAGACACCGCAATTATGGTCCCTTTGGGAGAAAATATAAAAATATTTTCCATACTACCTCCAATGAAGAGGACAAAGACCAACTAGAAAATCAACAAAATGATATTTATTTCAAAGAACAAGCAAAGGTCGAAAACCTTTTGCGACAAAATAAAGATTAATTTTTACTCCATCTCCTAGTGATGGGAGAAAAACTACCTTCTTATTTTGGTGAGGACATTTTGAAAAAAATTTGAGGTTAGTCTAAACAAGCAAATAATACACAACCCAAATCAAATAACCATGATGAACTTGGACCAAGTAATGCCAATAACAAAGGTAAATATAGTACTTCTCTTCCCTATTCAAATCAATCCTTGATTGATCAAACCAATGTAATGGAAAAACAATTGGTTCTAATATCTTCTAAACTCACTAACGATATCAAAGATAAAGAATTAAATCTAGGAAAAGTGATGACACATCCAAAAACTATGTTGAATAATACAAAGAGATCACCAATATTTAAAATGATAATACTTCAACTATCCCACAAACTGATTCACCATTTTCTCAAGAATGGAAAATGATGAAGGATATAGTTTTAGCCATGCAATAACAACATAAAAAATTCAATTTTTAAGAATCATGGAATTTCTATTTCGATAAGGAATTCATTCTCATATCCATTCGAAAATCCTTTGAGATGCCAAAATTTCACAAATAAAAGGGAAAAAATGATCCATGAGAGCATATCTAAGAATTCTTCAAGGCATGTTAGGAAGTGGCATACAATGATATCTTTCTCTTGTGACTATTTCCTAGAAGTTTAGGATAATAAGCTTTAGATTGATTCTTACACATTCCAAAGGGATCAATCAATAATTTCATGGACTTCTTGGAGAAGTTCGTAAAACATTTGTCATTCAACCTAGACTCAGAAATAACAATGATGGATTTTTGTATTACAAAACAATGAACAATCTATTTTTTTTGTAAAATTCTTATAGCGATAAAAAGGAATCAAAATTCAGTTCCCGTGTTGGATGCCTGAGAAAAAAATGGTTAGTATTTGCCATACCAAACCTTAAAAGTGAATTATATTTTCACATGCAGATGCAATGCCTCAACATTTTTTAGGATGTTATAGAGAAAGGAACTCAAATAGAAAAAGTCCTGATTATGAAAGGATTAATCAAGCCTCATTTTAAAGATACTAGACATAATAATAAAATAATAATATCACTCATCATGACAAACCTAATTATGTCAATTGGATCCACAAGTTTAATAATGATGGTATACCAAACAATTGTAATGTGCACAATGTACAAAAAAATAAACCAAAATAGACTAAGTCAAAGCAAGCCATCACTATTCCAAGAAAATAAATTACTCCTCATGATAAAAAAATTACAAGAATTTACAACATTGGGAGAGACCCTTTTTATTTTCTTACGATAACTAGAAAGTTCCAATATGGTCACCTACCCCATCTCACAACCCTTTGTCGAAGGGGAACCTAAGCCATCCTGGTAAAAAACCTATTACATATTGTGATTTTTATCACATTAATTGTCATCAAAAATTCAAGTGTGTGCAAATTCTCCATTACATGTAAGACCTCATTGATAATGAATACATAGTGCTCAAAGAACCACAACTAAATAAATCACCCAATTATACCAAATATTCTACAAAAAACAACACTCTCAAGCAGGTTCAATCTTTCAACAATGTTTATTTCAATTTTATTGTATCATGTTTACAATATACTACTTCGTCCATAGTAAAATTTCAGTTTACACCCCTTAGAGAAAGTATTTCTAGTGTCTTTCATCAAATAGAAAAGGCTTAAATGATAAAATATCCAATCAAAATACCCTTCTTTAAAGGGGATCCCAAGCCTATGTGGTATAAAGAAAATGATATTGTGAATACCAACACATGGAAGGCAACTCTACAAGTCATTGTTCAAGTCTCCACCTTTATATCCAAGTCTTAATTGATGATGGAGTCATCGAAATAGAAATCCAAAAAAAAGTTATCGAAATCACAAACACGTCAAGTACTACAAATTCTAGTCAACAGTAAAACATTGTTCAAAATTCTTTACATGATAAAACTTGGAAAGATCAAGACGACAAGAGCCAAGGATCTATAAACCAAAACTATTCATTCTCCCCTCTAGATGTGATTTTATTAGTTCAATTAGAAACTGAAAAATTTTCAAACAACTATATTTTGACGTCGAATGAGAACTTGAGCATGATTCAAGATTCCTTTCCAACCCATGGTATAAATTAATATTCTAAAGAAGATGGTCAATCATCAAGCACCGTTGAGCTTGATTCTATCCTCTTAATTCTAGATCCTACGCTTGACATCCCTAGTCTTGTTGCAAGGAAAAAATAACATGTTTGGACACGTGTGACAATGCAATGTTCTATGTCCATAATACCTCAAATGATCAATATTGAATTTAATAATGTTTCATGATAGTTATTCGAAGTAAAATATTCTTGTATTTTATATAACAATATTAAAAATTCAACGATGATACCTACATGTCAGGACATATATAAGCATGCACTCCATGAGGTGCGTATACCTAAGAATGTCCTTACACAACCATTTTGAGCTATAATCACAAATATGTCATCAAACAAATTAATCCAATTCCTGGAAGGAAAAACCTTGAATATTTTCTCAATAAATCCTACTAGGTGCCTCGGATGTGCATATATGGATAAATCTATCACTCCTTTCATCATTTAGCGCATGAGTTAATATAAATTTTAATGTATTCTCTTCATGGAAAAATTTCTTCTAAAATCACATAGGTTTATCAGTCTCATAAAAAACTTATCCAATCACATATCCATTAACTCAGACCTTGTCCGCCTGAGTCTTGTAAATTAGGACTCATATAATCTCTCGATTCACTCCATTGACTTGGACCTCATCTACCCAAGTCTCGTAAATCAGGACGTTTGAATGTTTTGATTCACTCTATTGACTTGGACCTCACCCACCCAAGTCTTGTAAATAAGGACTCATTGAATATTTCAATTCACTTTTTTGACTTGGACCTTGTCTACCCATGTTTCGTAAATAAGGACTCATTGGATCTTTTGATTCATCCAATTGTCTTGAACAACGTCTACCCAAGCCTCCTAAATTAGGAATCAATGAATCTTATGATTCAATCCATTGAATTGGACCTCATTCACCCAAATCTCATACAATAAGACTCGTAGAATCTTAAGATTCACTACATTGACTTGGACCTCGTCCACCCAGGCCCCATAAATCAAGACTCATTGAATCTTAGGATTCACTCCGTTGACTTGGATCTCATCCACCCAACTCTCGTAAATCAGGACTCATAAAATCCTTTGATTTTCCCCATTGACTTGGATGTCATCCACATAAGTCTCATAAATCAGGATAATTCAAATTTACTAAACATGGAATTATTTCTTGATGATAATTCCATTGCGAACCCTTGTGTCAAAAACTCAGAAAAATTAAAAAGCGTAAAAAGAGGATAAAAATACATATCAAACCCCTCCTTAAAGAACTATTTGAAAATCAAAAGTGAAAAAGTAAGAACTTTTTATTCACCAATGCTCTCCGCACTGGGGGAGGCCATTTGTACTGTCACCTCATGTAACAAGATTTTTAATTGGCAGTTATCTCAATCAAAAATTTATAATATATTCGTACTCTTCACATATAAGACACATATTAGTCTAGTTTCTATCAAGCATTTTGTATCTCATCCCTGTTATGGTTTCTACCATTCCAAATATTTTTACCTATGATTTTATTTTGAAGCTTACTAATGGAAAATTCTCCTTTCAAATAAATTCTCTCTTTAATAGAAAGCACTAAACTTATTTAACAAAATCTTTTGATAGTTCATATTTGTCTAAGGTGTTGAACCCTTGTGTCCTACTAGTCACATGAGGCTGTGATTTGGGGGGGAAATGTTCCTTCCTAACAAACACAATATTAGTTAATAAAGGAAACATCAATCTATTATACAATACACACACACACACACACACACACACACACACACACACACACACACACACACACACACACACACACACACACACACACACACACACACACACACACACACACACACACATTATTACACCTTTCATCCTTCACTATCTTTAGTGATGAGTCCATACTTCTTAATAGTAGTGTTAGCCTGGGAAATAAGGTAGGTATCCTTACTCAACTACATTTTTTATTTGGTTTTAAAACCTTACCTCTTACAGGTAGTATTTGACAACATGTAGGAGGTAAATTAAAAAATAATCAAGCAAAATAAATCCTTCAGAAAATATGAATCATAAGTGTTTAATCATACACATCCCAAGATGTTTCTCTTGTTAAGAAAGACAACTATTCCTTCAACCATATCTTGTCAATTAGTAGGTCACCAATGGAACTATGTCTAGTCAATTTTTTTAAATTTAAATCATCTTGGATTCGGTAAGGTAATCTTGACTAGAGATTAGTCACATTTTCTTGAATTGACCATTGTTTCACCTTGTGTCTTGACATCCTTCATCTTTATTTTCATATCACTATTCTCCTAGTTCTCACGTCCTTCTTGTCTCTCAGTGATGAGCCCTCACATCTTCCTATTTATTTGGAGTCATGAGTGGAGTGAGATATCCTATCACTATATCATCTAGATTCTGTCAGTGGAATGAAATGTTTTTAAAGAATTTAACATGAGTTTAGACAGTGCACCCTTTACTAAGTCAAAAATAAAAAATCATTTAAATATGTTTAAAACTTCAAAAACGTTAAAAATGTTTAAAAATACAAAAAATCAAATATGTTAAATTTTTTTTATAAAAACTAATTTAATACTATATAAAATCAAAGCATTCAGAATTTTTTTGAAAACATCTTAACAACTGCATGACACGGTTCAACAATATCGTCATTTGATGATAATCCTAATAATCATTCCAAATGATCTTAGGATACTCACTTTTCTTGTCCATGGTTTATATCTATGCTTGGAAGAAAAAAACTCAATTAACCCTTCACAATATAAATTTACTCGGGGCACAATTTGATTAAATCCAATATAAATCCAAGTTCAATGGGATTCGACAAGAGTGTTTTTGGAGTATATAAGATCACTCCATTCTTTGGCCCGATCCAATCCTCTTGAATTTATAATCTATATCACTTAGGGGAATTCATATATGTCTAATTCTTTACTGTGGAACACATTAGGGGTGTCATTAGATGTAATTACTACAAATACAAGGTGCAAATTTTGTTATATTTGTTATATTCGTGTTTTTGTTAAAACTTATGACGATGCTTTTGTTAGCATGTTAGTTTTTTATTTTGTTGTACCTTTTTTTTTTACCTTTATTATAGACCAATTACATGAAAGTTATTAACATTTTAGCTCACATATAAATTTTTTGTAGTAAATTCTTGTTCATATTGGGTTTGTTTTACATGTTTGTGGGGACCTTTTGTGTCTTTGAACCGCTTGTACATATTGCTTTATCATCCTAGTTTATTAAATAAGACATTCTGTGTTTTTATTTTGATGTGTAATTAGGTTTGTTTACATTTGTTTTTATTTGTGTTAAATGTAGGTAGTTTGTTGGTATGAGCATTTCTTCGTAGTAATCATGGTCATAAGCATCATCTACTATTTTCTTCACCATTACATTAGACGGTTTGTCTGCGGCTTTTTCTATCTTCTCTCATGTGATTGATTAGCGTTCCATCACGATGCTCACTTGTTTGTAGGGTAATTTTGCTCCACTAATTTTACCTTGCTGGAGCACACCAATGCTTCAGTGGGGAAAATCAAGTAGGACAACCACCCCACTCCACTACTATGCATCAAAAGTTTAAAAAATTCTACATTCCCAAAAACTTTGCAAAAATTCAATAAAAATCACAAAAAATTATCAAAAATACAAATATTCGTAAAATCATAAAAAAATTAAGTACATGAAAATATTTCAACAACTCAACACAATCTTGATAGAATCACCTTTTTTGCTACTACCCTAGTGATTGTTCCAATCTTAAGACTATCATGATACATTATTTTCCCTTTGCATGTTAATATATCTACTTAGGGCATGTCAAATCAATTATTTCCATCACGATATAACTTCGCTTAGGGAAATCTCTGGTCTCATTCCCTCCCCTATTGTTCATAAGTTTATTTCTTGGGGGAAGTGATCTTTTTTAACTCTTAGATCTATTTTAAATGTGGGTCCAACAAGAGTTTATTTTGGAGTATCTAATATTACTATGTTCTTCAGTTTGATCATATCCCCATGTATTTCATAAGTTTAGTGCTTTGGGGAATTCACATATGATTAATCATCATTGTGGCATGTATTAGGGGAATAGTTAATTGTCTTCTTTTCGAATATGTGTTACATTATTGATAAATTACTTTCTAGACCAATTACATGTATTTCATCCTCATAATTCTATTATGTATATTGGGTTTGTTTTCTTTTTTAATATTTTATTTGTTGTGTGTCTTTTTACACGCAAAATAGGTTAGACATCATGATTATTTCATAATCATGATGAAAAATCTAGTGTACAAAAACAAAATAAGGTTGCTCTACCTTCCACTCTCTAAATGAAATTTCATGGTACAATAACAATTCCTTCCTCCTTTACATCCCTCAGCCTTTTTCCTTTCCCTTCTTTCAATCAACTGGTTATCCATCGCTTTGTTGCATCACCCATCTACTTGAGGGGGAATTCGCTTAGCATTCACACTTGCTGGAGCATCTCAATGTTCCTATGGTTTCCCTACCTTCCGCTCACTGATCTACATACAAATATTATATTTAATATGCTATAATACCGTGTAATAAAACTTCAATGAGGGGAGAATGTAGACACCCCCCAAAAACATGCTTATTTCTAGCTTTTACTTAGTTATTCACATCCCCTTTAGAATTGATTAATTAAATTAATTAATTCACACTTTCAATGTCACATGTTAAAATTAATTAAATTAATTCTATCACATCCTTTGGAATTAATTAAATTAATTCCTACCCACTCTAGCTAAATTTAATTAACATTAATTTAATTAAATGGTTACTTAATCTCACACTTCATAACTAGTTAAATTAATTATTAAAATTGGAAATAAATCTATTTTCCTATTCAACCTCCACTAGAACTCCACTTCCCTATCCTAGTCACTCAACTCCCACTCCACTTCAAAAATACTATAAAAGTGGAAGGATAAAAGTTGTAAGTACAACCACCTTCCCAGATGTAAACTTCTTCCATCTGAAAAGTTACTTCCTCTAAATAGATATCTAATCCATTCAAACTGTTTCAACTTCCTCAAGTTTCATTTTAAGCATATGCATTCATAAATTCATTTAATCAATTTTAACCACTAAATAACCTCTATATAAAATCATGCACCTTATAATTTGTAAATCCTCTTGGATTTCTTTCTCTAGACTCTCACTCTCTGGAAATCTCAGGAAGTTTTGTAGCCAAATTTTGGTATTTTTCCATTTAGTACAATTATGTTGAAAAGCTTCACTATGTCCCAAATATTCTCGTGCCATTGTAAATTCTTAATTTTAGAGATCAAATAAAGAGAAAATGTTGACGATGATCCTTAGCGGATGAACCATCAGAGTCATAGGAAACCTTTGGTTACTATGATGTGCGCCCTAAGGTAACCTCCAAATTTTAAAAAAATTGGCTCTTCTCTGTGGGGTGAGATGAGGGTTAGAGAAAAAATAAAACCAAGCACAAAACTAACATAAGAGATGTGCTGAAAAAGAAGAAGTTAATCAAGAATCCAACTTCCTGAAATGGGGAAAAGGTGAACAATGAAAAGGGTGGATGAAATGCACTATAGGCCAGATATAGATTCACACATAACACCACTCCAAACCCATTATGCACAAATTCTAAAACACATAGTGAACATTAGAAATATGCACAATATACCAAAAGTGAAATAAAGGCTATTAGAGATGATAAAAACATGTAAAGGATGGACGAAATGCATCATAGGACATATTATATTGCTCCAAAATTGTGCATAGTGTAACAACATTAGGTAAGAGGCAAGAAAAATGCCATTACAGAGCTTGGGAAGGAGGATTGAGATCCTAGATCATACCCCAAGTGGAGAAGAAATAGGGGAAAAAATAAATAAGACTCCCTCGCTTTGAAAATGAGACCCAAATTACAATATATAGAATGAGAAAGAGAGAAGAGTCAAATCTTGAAATTGCTTTTTTTACCACTTGTAAGATGCAATAAATGAGTGCAATCAATTGAACCTTTCTTGCAAAAGAATCCTCCTTCTATCCCTTGACCTACAGTAGAGAAAATGATGGCCATACTCATTGAATGCATTCCCAACCACTTTCTAACTATCTCTTTGAACTGGGTTCATTTTCCTTAAAAATTGCCATCAAAGCTTCATGAGTTTCTACATTTCTTAATTGATGTGTGTTGTTCTTGGTTTATTGGAGCTGGAGATGTTTATTTTATTTTCACCCACCTACCCTTACTAAAAATAAAAAATCCCCTTTTTGTGGCATAGAGGTTTTCGAGAGCTTTCCAAAAAGTCATAGTTTGTGAAAATCAGAGTTTTGGGTCAAAAGTTATGCTCATTTGAACTTCGGGGTCGCGCATTTCTCGCAGGATCTCACAATATTTTAAAAGATATGAGCATTTAAAATTCCTAGTGGGCTTCATGATTAATCCTACATTGAATTGACCTATCACCAATATTTTTGCAACCTGCTTTGGGTTTGGAGTTTATCTGTGTTGAGCTCCATGTGGAGACCAAGCGCATCTCTAGGGTGTCTGATTTTCTTGTACCTTTTGAAAGTGTGTCGAGCTGACACGTGGCACCCTTTTTTTTTTTTTTGAGTTCATAATGATACTCGTTGCACATTAATATGAGGACCCTCTCTTGGCGGGACCTTTATTGTTGATTCTGTGTGGAAATCCTGTGGGGCTTGGAGTTTCACTTTTCCCTCTAAGTTTTTGGAATTGTGCCAACATGACATGTGGCACCTTCCACGAATCTTTTGCTTTTCCTAAGTTGACTCACTCCAGGATTCATTTTTTCACCGTAATTTGGCTAAGTATTCTATTATATGTTGAGGGCTTGACTCTTTTCGCATTAGTCTGATATTCTCAACATTATCTCAATAAATCAGAGCAATAATATTATTGTTATCTAATTTTAACGGGTGATGGAGGAAATTAGATAACAATTCTGGCGACTCAGAGGGGACCATTAGCCTACTAAATAGAATGAACTAGCTATCTATATCTATCCATTGGGCATGGAGTCTGCATCATCATCCTGAGCTGATCTAAACTTTGATTCCAGAGTATTTGAAGTGTAGTTGCTTGCTTCTGTAGCCGCTAGTTGATCCTTGTGCTTTTCAACTCTCATAAGGAATCTCTAAAATTTGTTTTTTGAGAGTAGAAAATTGTTTTTGACATTGAATTTCATTCATTCTCATGTATGCAGTTTTTAGGCTGAAGGATGGACTAGATTCTGGATTTGGTTGTCAGTCGATCCTGCAGAGGTGTACAGTCTTACTGCAATTCACTCTAGAGAGAGTCAACAAGGTTGAATCCTTAGCTGATTTTAGTTGCTCTGCATTTTTTTGATTTGAATTTTGTAACTGTTATAGGAAACTGTGGGTCTCCCTGTCATAAATACTAAAGGGCCTGGCACATTTTTCCTCCAGAGTAATAAGAACAAAGCTATACACAAGGATAAAATCATACATGCCTCAAGTAAGACGTGTAGAGTATGAAAAAGTACTTATTCTGCTAAAATAAAATCTACTCCTACTCCTACACTAACCAAAACAAAGAAAAGCTAAACAAATACTTCTACAGGAAGGGAGAAATAGCTTCCCTTCTTTAAAAAGTACGGCCATGTAATTAATTTAAAAATGGTTATGGCCTGTAACAAGAGTGAAAAAATACTTTCCACCCTTCTATCCAAGGTATCAATAAACAAAAAAATACCTCCTCAAGATGTTCATTTTTTGGTTGGAGGTGTTACAACTGATCCTTGGTGTATTAAAGATCATCCTCATGCTCTGAAGTGAGCATGGTTAGTGTTGGCTTCTCTATTGGTTCCCATGATGCTAGATATTTGATTGGGCATGGGGCCTTAGGAACCAGTGGGTTGATCCTTTTGATTTTCCCATTCCTTTGAAGCTCATCCTCATGAATGGGGATATCTTATAGACCTTATGGAAGAAGGTGCTTGCTTGCAGGAGGATCTAAATGTTGCTATGCTTCTACAAATAGTTTTTCTTCTTCCAAAATTTCCCTTTCCATGATGAATGATTTTATCTTGTTGTCATCATCTTCCTCTTCCTCCTCAAACATAAAGTTTGAGAGATCAAACTCCTCAACCAAATCAGATTCTTGCAAAGATGTGATAGAAGAAGAAGCTAAAAATTTATCATCGAAAGAAAGCAAGAAGCTTCCTATGATCTCTTCTTCATCCAAGGATCCGAAATCTGATTTGTTCTCCTCCAAAACATGAATTTCTCCATGGTTGGTTGCAACTGATGATGATGATTGTGGTGGCTCAATGCAACCTTTCATCAGTGCAACAAGCTCCAGGCATGCAAGAAAATGTGGGTCATTTGCATTCCATTGAAACATCTTGCACTTTAGGGAGATTTTCCTCTTTTGTTTGTACATGCTCCTCCTCTTGTGGATTTGGGGTTGTCTATTTCTTAAGTTTAACCAACAAGGGGATCTTATCAATCCCGAAGCTATAAGCCCATATTTTCCAATCTTTAGTTATTTCTTCTTGACTAGACTCTCCTTTTGGTTTCTCTTCACTATTTTCAGTACTACTCTCTTCCCAAGATAAAATTAAGACAACAAGAGGAGGGTTGAGTAGGATTACAATAGGTTTGTAACCATTTGTGGTGGGGAAGGAAGTGGAATTCCTTTGTTAGGAGGGGATGAGTTCTGGGAAGGTAAAAGGGAAGAAGAATTCATATGGGGTGAAAGACTAGGAGATGGAGAAGGGAACTCAACATTTCGAGCAACATATAATGGGCTTGAATCATGACTACACCGAAATGGTAAAGCTTGGGAAGGAGAGAAAGAAGAACAAAGAGCTGGTGATTGAATTACCCATTGACAAGGTTGTCTCATACTTTTCTCATATGTTTCAATACCCTTGATCCATTGTGTAAGTCAGGGAAACATTTCATCTAGGAAATCAAGCTTTTCCTATGGGCTATAATGTCTTGGAAAAGAGCCTTCCCATGGACAAGGTGCCCTACAACCAATCCTGGATGCCTTCATTTGTGATGTAGCTTGAGTTTGAACTATACTAGCCTCCATTCTTTGGATCCTCTCCAGTAGATCAACATTCTCCCTTTGACTGATGTCATCATATGCGTACCCATGTTCTTGATAGGTTCCATATCCAAACTGGTTTTGGCATTGCTCATACGGGTAAGCATAGTGGTTTTGAATCTAGTTATAATGCTGATTTGGAGGAGTTGAGAAACTCATTAAAGGCTTATTCTAATGCTGTAAGTGTGAATTAAACTGTGGGAATCAAGTCATAGTTGCAAAACTTCATAGAATGAAAGCAAATGAGAGGTATGGGAAGAAATATGAATTGAAATGGATGGAAGAAAAGGGTCTGTAATTTTTTGAGAATGGGTCGTTCGGACCAGACAGAATCACCAAATGCACTTTGTATGTGCCTCCATAGGCTGAATCTCACCAAGAACACACCAAATTGATGAAATGAATTGATAGAATGCTTTAGAATCTCCCAGTGGGCGTGCCAGGAAAACTATTGGTGACAATCCTTAGTGGATGAATCATCAGAGTCATATGAAACCTTAGTTTAGTGGGACATGCACCCTAAGGTAACCTCTAGATTTTAAAGAAGTTAGCTCTTCTCTGTGGGGTGAGATGAGGGTTAGAGAAAAAATAAAACCAAGCACAAAAATAACATAAGCGATGCGTCGAAAAAGAAGAAGTTAATCAAGAATCCAACTCCTGAAATGGGGAAAAGGTGAACAATGAAAAGGGTGGAAAAAATGCACCAAAGGCCAGAGATAGATTCACACATAACACCACTCCAAACCCATTAAGCACAACTTCTAAAACCCGAAGTGAACATTATAAATATGCACAATATACCAACAATGAAATAAAGGCTATTAGAGACGATAAAAACATGCAAAGGATGGATGAAATGCATCACATGACATATTATATTGCTCCAAAATTGTGCATAGTGTAACAACATCAGGTAAGAGGCAAGAAAAATGCCATTACAGAGCTTAGGAAGGAGGCTTGAGCTCCCAGATCATATCCCAAGTGGAGAAGAAATAGGGGCAGAAAGAAATATGACTCCCTCACTTTGAAAATGAGATCCATATTACAATATATAGAATGAGAAAGAGAGAAGAGTCCAATCCCGAAATTGCTTTTTTTACCACTTGTAAGATGTAATAAATGAGTGCAATCAATGGAACCTTGCTTGCAAAAGAATCCTCCTTCTATCCCATGACCTACAGTAGAGAAAATGATGGCCATACTCATTGAATGCATTCCCAACCACTTTCCAACTATCTCTTTGAACTGGGTTCATTTTCCTTAAAAATCACCATCAAAGCTTCACGAGTTTATGCATTTCTTGATTGTTGTGCGTCATGCTCGGTTTATTGGAGGTGGAGATGTTTATTTTATTTTCACCCACATACCCTTACTAAAAATTCCAAATTCTCTTTTAGTGGCATAGAGGATGTTGAGAGCTTTTCAAAAAGTCTAATTTTGTGAAAATTGGAGTTTTGGGTCAAAAGTTATGCTCGTTTGAACTTCGGGGTTGCGCGTTTCATGCGGGCTCTCACAATATTTTAAATGATCTGAGCATTTAAAATTCCTAGTGGGCTTCATGATTAATCCTACATTGAATTGACTTGCCTCCAATCTTTTTGTAACTTACTTTGGGTTCAAAGTTTATTTGTGTTGAGCTCCAAGTGGAGGCCAAGCGCATCTATAGGGTCTTCGCTTTTCTTGCACCTTTTGAAAGTGTGCCAAGCTGACATGTGGCACCATTTTTTCTTTTTCACGAGTTCGTAATGAGACTCGTTTCACATTAATATGAGGACCCTCCTTTGGCGGGCCCCTTATTGTTGACTCCACATGGAAGTCCCACAGGGCTTGGAGTTTCACTTTTCCCTCTCACTTTTTTGAATTGCGTCGAGCTAACACGTGGTGCTTTCTGCGACTCTTCTGGTTTTCTTGAGTTGACTCAATCCAGGATTCATTTTTTCATCGTGATTTGGCTAAGTCTTCTCTTATATGCCGAGGGCTTGACTCTTTTTACATTAGCCCGAGATTCTCAACACTATCTCGATTAATCAGAGCAATAATCTGCTTGTTATCTAATTTCAGTGGGCGGTGGAGGAAATTAGATAACAACAACCAAAATCTAAATGTTCAAATATTCTACAAGGTTAAAACTTCAACATTCTTATCATCGAGATTTGCAAAGAAGAGCTATGAGAATTTTTTGTATTATTTTGCTTGTCTTTCACTTCTACTTGCACAATTTTTCACTGCTAGCGAAATTCATAAATTCAATAGAATGGTTAAGTTCTTAGAAGTCAAGATTTACGATTAATTCTTAAATGTAAGTTAATCTTCAAATATTTTGAGTTTTTATCTCCTTTCTCTCTTTTTTGGGCCAATTTATTTTTATTTTTATTTTTTGATATGTTTTTATTTTTGATATATATTATGTATATATTGAAATAATTTATTAATATTTTTGTAATCAATTAATATTATTAACATAACTTAAACAATTTTAAAATCAATTTTGAATTTTTGTGTCAAATATCTAGAGGGATTTATATCTTACTAAATGGCTTAACAAGCCATCATCCTCACCATTAAACTACAACCCTTTTTGATAACTTAACTATACTTAAATGTCTTATATTACATTTCAAAGGGTAATAAGATAAATACGGCTATTATTTAGTATTGATAATTTCACAATTTTTACTTGAGGTAATGTTTTAATTGATTGATTTGTAGCTATAATACACTTATGGAAGTTGTGACAATGTCTTGATTGAGTAAATTATAGTAGTTATAATATTTTAGTTGTGTAAATTTGTAAGTGTCATTTTTTTTACGAAAACATTTTTAGATAGAGCTCACAAATTTGGATTCACAATTTAATCTTCTATGTACAATAGAATTATGAAAATATTATGGATATAAGGTCTAATATCTTGTAGTGTTGGTCTTGTTATTTATGAACAATGCATGCAGTGGTTGGTTTTATAGTATTATTATACACATAAGGGGAATCCTTACGCACAACAATCTCATGAACCTGCAACAAAAACAAAGTAACAAGTTCCTTCAAAATATGTGACAATCACTGAAAATTATTTGAGAAAATAAAAAAACTCAACGATGGAAATGGAAGTTTTCTCAAAATTAAAGTATGGTGAACGCGTTGTGAAAGATCATGAAATCAAATTACAACTCGTAAATTCTGTAGTTAAAATAAAAAACTTAGAAGATGGTAGGAACAATTCATTATTATAAAAAATTGTATTAGTAGGAATGAAAACAAACGTGAATAGTGGGAATGTAAATGGCAAGAGCACTTGTTTAATTAATGTTATAAAGACAATATAGTAACTGTGCATCTTTGAATGCATTGTTGGATGTCATGTTAATCCATAGGATACAACAATTCATCTCCTTGATATTCAGTAAATAAAATTAAAAATTATAATAAAAAAATTAATTAAATTATGAAACAAAGAAATAATTGTAAAACTTAATCTATTTAAGTTAAAGATTAGAGGGAGACGGTAGTTTACAATTCAATTTCAAAGTTCATACGAAAATAAAGTTTTTTTTTTTGTGTGAAAGAATTTGAAATATGCTAAATATTAGAGAAAGATGATATTTCACATTTTCAAAGATCATACCAAAAGAAAAATTATATTTTTTTTCATAATTAAAATTAGGGCCAAAATCCGTCATCCTTCACACAAAAAAAGTTTTTCTTTAATTAAATGTAATAACCTATAATAAAATTGATTTTTTTTCCCTTCTCGTGATTACAATGTCAAAGACAAGTCAAACACAAATAAATAATCCATTAAAATACGAAAAGTAGATTTCTTCCACTCTTAAGTTAACACTAATAATTTTTATTTGTAAATTGTGTATATGATGCAATTATTCTATATAAATTGACAATGTTCATAATAATATTATGAAATCGTTTGAGAACAATAAAATCATTGAATAATTTAACTCTTAACAAAAGCTCATGACATTTAACAAAATAATTTATCTTAGACTTTTAAAGGGAATCGAATCACATAATCTAAACTCTATTAATGATACTCCATTGGAACTACATTGTGTCCTCGTACTTGTTTCCAGTGTAATGTAAAATTGGAAATATATTTCAATTCATAAGTTATCTTTCTTCTATAATTCTATACATAGGGGAGAGGGGCCAATAGATGAATATGGTCTAATAATTGACATGATTCTTGATCACACAATATCCAATAATTGTTATAGTATCACCTCATAGTTGTCATCATATTATTGTTATCCAAAATTCACCCTCAAGGTAATTTTGATAACATGCATAATTATGTAGAGTATCCAATCACATAATGACATGTAAAACCTCTCACCCACGTACAAGTATTAAAAATTCAATGTTTGAGCATTATCACCTATGTTCAAGTATTGATTTCCACCATGGTTGTAGTGTAACTTAAATGTATTATTTAAAATCAATGCAAAACATGCCTTTCCCTCCAATTAAACATTCCAAAGAAAAAATATAAGATACGACAAATCTGAACTACATATTGATGAAAAAGTCATGATCCCACATAATAAACAATTGATTTTTTGGTCTCCTCTAACCGGCCTAACCTCTCCCCCCTAATAACAAAATGTTCAGCATCAAATCTCTCCTTAGAACATATATCACAACAATTATATATTAAAAAAACAAATGAAACACAAACATATATATGAAACTATGTATATCACAAGTTAGTTAGGTTACTTTTTAAAGTTAAAAGTAAATTATTAAAGTAAATGGTACTATGTTTGTTGCTTAACGAACTGTCAACCCAACCCACGTTCTTTACAGTGAACAAATTGTCAACCCATGTTAATTTCTTACCAAAACTATGTATATTTCTAACTATTTAGAGTCAAACAATTCATTTAACACGTCAACTTTGAATTTTTACGCCAATGAATAAGAACTTGGAAAGTAACATTTAACTAGAACATAATAATTAATTACAAGCAGCACCTAAAAGTTGTTTGTGAAAGAACTAATTACAATCAGTATTTAAAGGTTGTTTGTGATAGATACTTGTAAAAGAGTTCTTAAATATTAAGTTTTTTATCTTTTTTTTTTCATAATGATTGATTTGTATTATTGTTATATTTTTGCAATGAATACGTTATTACAAAGAGGTCTCTTTATTTGTATCGGCACAAAAATAAATACTATGAATTTTTTTAATAATTTTATATTTCAAACAAATAATATTATTAATGTTCTCCAAGATTATTATAATTGATTATTTAATTATGAAAGATCCACATTACATGAGTCCCACAACTTTTTTTTGCAAAAAAATTATATTAAAATATATGCTAGATTTAAAAATATATTATTTTAATTTATTATTGATAAAATATACCAAAATGTATTTTAATTCACAAGATCTAACAAAAATCCACAAAAACATAAGAGATTAAATTAACAATGTGAAGTTTCCACACAAACATATACATTCCATAATAGTGACTGTGAAAGATAAGAGACTTCACCTTCAATAGAGAAAGATTTAAAAAGAAAAGAAATTAAAATAATAGATTGTATTCAATAGTTCTCCCCTATAAGATGTTAATATATTATTTAAATCTGTTTTTGTTTATAGTTATAACATTTATATATTAAATAGATATATTTTTATTGTGATGATTAGAAAACAATATTTAATGACTATTTGTAGATATTATGTAAAGATGAACTTAACATACTTTAATAAAATCCCGTAAAATTTATTGATTTAATTATTATTATATAGAAATTTAATAAAATAGACCATGATATTATTAGTGATGTAATTAATTTACACACGCGCACGCGCACACATACACGCACGCACGCACGCACACGCACACATACTTTAATGACTATTTGTAGATATTATATAAAGATGAACTTAACATACTCTAATAAAATCTCGTAAAATTTATTGATTTAATTATTATTATATAGAAATTTAATAAAATAGACCATGATATTATTAGTGATGTAATTAATTCACACACACACACACACACACACACACACACCACACACACACACACACTCACTTAGTGACTTTTTAATGTTAAAAAATTATAATTAAATAAAATTCTTAATAAAAAAAAGCCAATTATTTCATAACTTAAAAATATCTATACTCCTTTTGTGTGTAAGGAAGTGCTCATCAACAAGGAAGCAAAGACTCTCCAATACTATAGCTAATCTTATGGTTGGTGTATATGAAAATGTTTACTCCATTGTATTTGTTTTCAATATATAAATGAATTTACCTTTTTGAGTTTAATATTACTATCGATTAATTTAAATCTCAAGGGAATTCATAAATACAATGGAATGGTTAAGTCATTAGAAGTCTTGGTTTACGATTTCAAATATTTTCTTAGTTTTTTTTCTTTTTTAAAAGCCAACTTGATTTTTCTTTTTATTTGTGATATTTATATTAATGATTTTGTAATTGATATATTTCTTAATTAGTAATTAGTATATATTTCATTGAAATCTTCTTTTGGCTAAGTTTCTATGATTAGGTAGTACTCAATATATCAAAGTTACCCAAAGTACAATCTCAAATCTATCCTTTTTTTACTCTCTTGTCATATATCTAGAGAGATTTGTACCCTAGTAAATAGCTCAACAAGCCATCATTCTCACTATTATACTACAACCCTTTTTGATAACTTATACAATTTTCAAATTAATATTTAAAATATTATTAATATTTAAACATACAATTTTAGATGATAATATTTTACAATTCATAAATATTTATCTAATTAGTAATATATTTAAAATCAAAATTTCTTACAACATATTACAAATTTTATTTTTTAAACCTTTAAATAAAGAAAATTATATCTCTTACATAACTATTATATTGCATTATAATATTTTAAAGGGTGATAAGATCATATGGCCATTATGTAGTATTGTTAATTTCACATTTTTTAATGTTTTAATTGATAGAGTTATGGCTATAATAAAATTATTGAAGTTGTGGCAATGTCATGATTTTTAAATTATAGTAGTTACAATTTTCTAGTTGTATATTTGTGATAAGTGTCGACTTTTTGCTACTAAAATATTTATCTTTTGTATCTAGAATAGAATTATGAAAATATTATGGATATAAGGTCTAATATCTTGTAGTGATGGTTTTTTGGACGTAATAATTGGTTTATATGTATAATTGGTTTATATGTATGGTTTTTTGGACGTAATAATTGGTTTATATGTATAATTGGTTTATAAGGTCTAATATCTTGTCCTTACTCGCAACAATCTCATGAACCTGTAACAACAAAATAGTAACAAATAACTTCAAGACATGTGACAAAAATCATTTAGAAATATATTTCAATTCATCAGCTACCTTACTTCTACAGTTGTATACATAATAGCTAAATGCTCAGCACTCAAGCCTCTCTTAAGAACATATATCACAACAATTATATATCAGAAAAAAACAAAGAAATGAAACACAGACATTTCAGAACAAAATTATTAATCCTTCTTTTAACCTGGCTGAGATTATAGATGTAAGAAAAAATTCTAACTGCTATACACTCTTTTAATTATAGAACCATTCTCCAGAAATTGTACTGTCCTGATGCATATTGACATCGTATTCATTACTTCATCTCTTCAGTAATAAAATTTGACCAGTACAAAATCATGTGATTTTTATTAAGTAATTCTTCTAATCAATGCCTTTAACATAAAATCTGGAATTTTTCCTGATCCTCCTCAGAAACTTCTAACCATAAACAATGAGAGCAAACAACTTTCCATGAAAGTCATAAATAACTAAAATGAAAGATGATAAACGAACAACACATCACCAAAATCATCAGTTAAATTACAACACTAAGTAATATCACCAAATCTGTATGGTTTCACAGCATCGGCTCCTGTGAAATTAAAATGCCATCTGCCCTTTTATGATTCGATCTCATCTACCATGGCGGATTCAATCTTCCAGGAGTCCGTACGCCTATTTCCTCATTTAAAAAACAAAACCTACCCGCAGATGCACCCTGACACGATCTCCACCTCGTACTCTCTTCATGGACTAAGATTTCTCAAAAAGAACACACTAGAGCTCTCATTTCATTTTACTATTTTGATTTTCACTGATGCAATTTCTTTTCCAAAAGACCATCTTCTGTACAAATTTTATGACATACAATATATTTTTTTGGGTATATGTATACATTTAATATAATTTTTTAATGTTTTATTTAATATAGTTTAATTCTTTTATATTTTCAGTATAATGAGTTGTTTATAAATTTTATAATTTTACTTGTTTGGATAATCAATATGTAAGATTACTATGTATTAAAGTGTTTATGATTTATTTTTACTTTACTAGATCTAAAACTACACATTAATGCTCAAATTGGTTTTTCCTCCTTTCTCTCCCATGAAACACCATCAATCTTTGAATTAGATGATACCAAATTAAATGGCTCGAGGAGACCTTTCCAACGATATACATTTTGCAAGATCGGGATCTCTTGAGCAAAATATATGGCCATTTGAAGATTGACATGTCGAATCGAACATGAAAGTGACAAGTGGCAATCTTTGATTAGCTCATGTTTTTGAATGCTAACGAACCAGTGAAGTCTCTAGTGGGTTTATGCATGTTAGCGGCCAATGCTTTTGAGAGGTGGAAATTGACGGTCGTTTAAACATATTTTGCTGCTTAAAAAATGGCTAAGTCCATTTTTTAACTTTGTTAAAGCCAAAATAACCCGGGGGTATTTTGGGATAACAGTTTACTCATGTTGTACTCTTGTTTTTTTATAAGGTAAATGCTTTTGACCCAAGCTATGAACCGGGGGGTTCTTGGGTCCCCTCCCTTTTATAGTATGTATAAAATATCTAAAAACGACAGGGTGGTTAACATAGTAGCCATAAAAACCTGCCACCCTAATAAAAAAAACCAATATCTATAACAAAAATAGGGTGATAAGAAATGACATTGTGAACTTATCTCACCCTAGTCCAAAAAACCAAAAACTATATATAATAATTGTATTGACATGCTTTGCTACCGTTAGCCAAATACATCAAAAATTTCAGTCTTGGGGCATAAGATTTCCCCTTCCATAGGAGCAATTTGGCAAAGCCTAGAGCTGTTGCGATAGATAGGAGCTTGCTGCTATGAGACCTAAAGGAGAAGATTGTAAGACGATAAACCATGATCTTGAAGATGAGTCACACATCGGGGAATCATACCTATGGGCCTGTCTAGTTCCTATAAATCAAGCGGAGAGATGGAAGCACCTTTTGTTTCCTTGGATATGCATTTCATATGTACTACTACAACAAACCTCCACAATACCTTGTTTCTCCTCTGTAATTCTTGAACCAACTCCCTATCCACCCCTTTCGAGCTCACATCTATCCCAATGAGCATGAAGCAGGAAGGAAAACAGAACCCCCAAACCACCTCTTCCAACCCGACCAAGTGGCGAGGAAAAATGAAATGATGAGCGATATTAACTGCCTCAGCTTTCTCTTCACTAATCAATAGCAGGTGGGTCACAAACAGACAAGTGATTTCTACATTGACCTGAGGAAGTCCTAAGCTCTAAAGATAATCATTCCCAATGATGGCCTCAATGGCCCTGCGAACCTAGATGGAATCAAGCTAAAACACATTTTTCAACCGGGTCTGCATGACAGCCCTGTAGAAAGTCATTTCTTGTGATTCGCCCTTCAAAAAAGACCACGAAATGGTCTAAATTCTATATTGGGAGAGAAAATTTCGCAGAAGTTAGAGATAGATAGGTAGGATGAAGTGAAAAAGGGCAAAAATGAGCCAATAAATTGAATGCCACATGAGTCGTTGACGTTTACCTTGCCATGTCAGAGAGTGCATCATTCTCCAAAATGGTGGCCAGACCCGGCCACTCACCACAATCATTGGCCAAAAGGGAAAGGGAGCTTTAAGAAACACCAAAATTGGAAAGGAAATCCACAGCTTGATTTACTTCTTCGTAAATGTGATGAATTTTCCATGAAGCCAATTTTAAAAGCCAAAAAACTGCATTGGATATGTAAAAGTTGAGTGTCCAGTTTAGGGTTCTTCCTTTTTTGATGGCTTGAGTAATGATCATTAAATACCCTTACGATAAGGAGATGAGAGATGTTACATTTGTGCACTGTTAGTTTGATGCCAATAGATTTGTGGCCTTCCATTAGGCCAATTTTATAAAAATGATCAGGTATCTTATATGAATCATTATGATGTTATATGTTGACAGCTAACCTAAATCTAAAGGTTCTATTTAGATATCCCAAATTATTTCAGGAAACCAGGGTGGGTGCATTAGTAATAGGTATGCATATCGAGAGGAAGAATCTCCTCATGTTCTTGATTGTGAGACAACTTTATTAGAAGAACTGTGAATGACGGGGGTTGAATCAGTCATACAAAAAAAAATTCTTTCAATTACCATAACTTACATCCATGAATTCAAATCAACCATTCAATATGTATTATAAATTAAGCCTATTAGTTATCTTAGCAACCATCAAGTAACATATCAACCATCCATACAAGCACGAAACATTGAGAGAATACAAGAATACCAGATACAAAGTGGGAAACCCTTAAGGAATTTGAAAAACCCACTAAACCTTTGCTTATATTACTAAAAATGAGGACTTCTTTGAATAGTTCGTACCCATCGTAAGAGATTATATTTAGTGAAACACTAATCCCATAAGGAGTAAGTATTTTAGTAGGGAACCAACCCTGACAAGGAGCACCAACCCCTAGTTAGTAGGACATTGTACTGACTGAAAATCACCACGTGACCTTCAGGCGCACTGAACTTGTATAGTAATTTTGGGACAACCGATGTAGAATAAATAGATGGCTATATGTAGCAGAATAAGGTGAATGTATAAATACTGTGAAAAAATGGATGAATGTGAATAACAGGTTATCAGGACAATCTAATGTCCTCTACGGGCACCAAGTGGTATCTTCTCGTCAAGGAAAATAAATGCCTCTCTAACCTAAACGAGTGTGATGGTAGTTTCAAGAATGATACAAACACATAAAATTCTATTGGATTTCTTTGTGTGAAACTCTCTCAACGGGTTGCGGAATGCATGGAAATTGTCTTTCGTTTGCTTCCTAGAGATTCTCTCCCACAAGGTCACCAACAATATCTAGAGGACCAGATGATGAATAAGGATCAAACGACCCAATGAGCACTAGTTTTACCCAAGTTGGATATACAAATTTTGCATAGACTTTGGGAGCTTCTTCTTAAGAGCAACATATTATGGTAATTTGAAGATGGGTGGAAATGTTGTATCGAACATGAAAGTGACACGTGGCAGTCTTTGATTAGGCTCGGGTTTTTGAATGCCAATCGAACCAACATAAGTCTCCCACTAGTTTGGTTGAATGGACCCTAGGATCATACCAGTGCATTCTGAGAGGTGGAAATTGACGGTCGCTCGAAACGTCATGTTTGCCCCTTAAAAAATGGCTAAGTCCATTTTTAAATTTATTAAAACCAAAATAACCTGGGGGTATTTTGGGCTAACAATTAAACTATGATTTTGTATGCTTGTTTAATCATAGCAGATATGAAACAATATTTATAATCTAATTTTATTTAAGGGTAATTTTTTGTATTTTTTGAACTATCTGGGATCCTACCCAGAAATGAAGAAATGAAGGCCAAATTTATTCCACAATTTACAATGCAAGATCAGAAGACAACTATACAGTCTGGAGAGAAAAACTAGACATCAATGGAGCCACATATCAATCTAAGCTAACCAAACAAAAAGACAACAACTACACAACTGTAAAAGAGATATGAAAGAAATCATCCTGAAAACAGTCCAAAATCAGTTGTAAGTCATGGGAAGAAATTAACAGTCATCTCAGAAATACTGAGACTTCCATCCAAACTATCCCCGACAAAATCTTCTGAATTTTTTTTTTGACATTTTACAAATGAACTGATATTGTAGTTAATGTCTCTAAAGGTTGTACCTTTGTACAGGAGCTTTTGTCCTCTATTGACAGACCTTTGCAAATTAAGAAGTGAAAAGGGAGAGGGAAATCAAGAGTATCCCCATATGCATACTGCGGAAGTCACACTGTTTATTCTTTATATCCTTCCATTTATTTTTCCATCAATTGTTAACCTGGAAGTGAGTAGATCACTGCTACTAAGTCATTGCCATCCAAGTTTGTTAGGAATATTCCTTCGATTAGTACTCACATTATTGTTTGTAATATTTAAATGTAATATTCCTATATTAAATTAGTAAGTTAGTGTGTTAGTAAGATATTAATATTGTTATATTAATATCATATTTGTGTGAGAAAAATAAAATATTGTAATATTATTAATATGAGTCATAAAACAACTCATTATTAATAATATAGGATATTGTATTAGTTGTGAGTTTGTTGAATAAACAAGTCACGTAGATTATTGTGTGTGGAGATATTGGTGGGATATATGAGAGAATAGTGGTGAGTGATCATATGTGAGATTAAAGATGGGATGATATTGGTAAGCCCCATCTCCTTGTTTATAGGAGTGGAAAGGCTATATATTGTAAGCTCTCTCATCATGTAATTGCTCCAAAATTATTCAATCAATAATATAGTGTTTATTATATTTTTGCTCTTATTTTGTGTTTATGTTATTATCTTCATTCTACAACATTGTCTCCTATTGATTTGTACAATTATATAATGTAATTATTACTTATTTATATTAGATAAGCTATCAATTTCATATCATCTTGTATTAGATCAGGATAGGATGAGTTATGAGAGTCATTGCAGGAGAAAACCGCAGCCTCTTGAATGCAGATTTGAGAGTTTTGAAGCTTCCGTCGCCATTTTCTTGATTCTAATCTTAAAAAAAATGACTGGTAATTCGTGTTTTTCTCAAAAACCCAGATTCGAAATTTTCTGAATTTTTTTGGGTTTGTTTATTTGTATTATGGGAAACTTCTGTCCAAAAATTACAGAAACCCATTTCGTATTTTAAGAGAAATCATGGAAACAATTCTGACATTTCTAATTATTCTGTAAAAAAAATAGTGACTATTTCTAGCAATTAAAATCTGATATGCTTTATTATTTTGGATAAATATAAAGCTGATTATTATTGTAAGGTTGCATTATCGGTTGAAACTGACACCTAATAGAATTGTAAAATGAGCTCTCAAAGACAAATTCGAATGAGTTAGCATCATCACAATGGAGGAAGGATGGAGGAAGGAGGTTAATCAATGACCTCTCACCAATCACAAGTGAAGGGGCCACGCAATGAATTTGTGGCATTTATTTTTGTTGTGTTTTAATTTTCATTGTGTATTGTAATAAGAACAGATGATTTATTCATGTTCGATCTTGTAATAAGTGAGCTCCTGTGTGAGCGATATTTCTTATATTTTCCCTTGAATGTAAAGATGGGGGTGGGGAAACATGTACGCTGCTATGAAAGTGGTTGGTGGTCCACTAGAAAACCAATTTGAGAGTTTGTGAATCTCTTAGAAAATCACATATAGAGTGGTTAATGGTTCCACTAGAAAACCTGTTGGAGTTAATGGTACTCTTTGAAAACCATCGGATTATAGAACATGAGCAGGTACAAGATAGAACTCACCCATGTTCGCACTAAGGGGGGGAATGTTAGGAATAATCCATGGATTAGTGCTCACATTATTGTTTGTAATAGTTAAATGTAATATTCTTATATTATAAATTAGTAAGTTAGTGTGTTAGTAAGATATTAATATTGTTATATTAATATCATATTTGTGTGAGAAAAATAAAAGTTTGTAATATTATTAATATGAGTCATAAAACAACTCATTATTAATTTAATATAGGATAATATGTATTAGTTATGATTTTGTTGAATAAACAACTCACGTAGCTATTGTGTGTGGAGATATGTGTGAGAGATATATGAGAGAATAATGGTGAGTGATCATAGGAGAGATCTAGTGGGATTATGAAGATTGGTAAGCCCCATCTCCTTGTTTATAAGGAAATGGATTCTCCTATATATTGTAAGCTCTCTCATCATGTAATTGCTCCAAATTATTCAATCAATAATATAGTGTGTTTATTATATTTTTGCTCTTATTTTGTGTTTATGTTATTATCTTCATTCCGCAACATTGTCTCTTATTGATTTGTACAATTATATCATGTAATTGTTGCTTATTTATATTAGATAAGCTATCAATTTCACATCATCGTACAAATTCAAAATAAATAATTGAAGAAATAAGGAAATCAAATTTCAATCCCCAAACTAGAATTTGCAGTGTTGAGGCAAAGGGTAGTTGTGGTTTACTCTTGTGTCCCCTAAGTTATCTTTTCCAATATTTAATGTTCATGTGAGTCCAAGGAAGTTGGGAATGTAGAAGAAGAAAATAAGAAGGTGCTGGAGCAATGGTGGCTTACAAGTGGTCTAGTAGCAATGTAGGTAGAGAAAGAACACCGAAAGAAAACAATGCTTGGTTATGTAGTCTCTAGCAAGATTTCAACAACATAACAATGCAATCACAATAAAAATATCTGGCCATTTGCTTCAGAAGAAGCACTAGTTTTATAGAACATAGGCTAGGAAATGGTCTAATCCATTTGGTAGCAATGGGGGTGCCACATCACAACAAGGAGGGGAAATTTAACTCTCGAATTAACAATTAGACAGTGGAATGAGGAGGTTGATACGAATTATTCAAGATTAAAATCAGCCAAATTTAAAACAAAATGTGCACTACCGGTAAATGTAAGTGAGTTAACACGCATCCAAATCACGCCTAGGAAGTCTCAGATAATTCACATGGAACCGAATGATCTGCACATGGTGGTGGTTATGTACAACCATTTCCCAAGTAGGGCGGAGGTTATGCAACCGCCACCCAAGTAGGGTGGCGGTCACGTAATTTCCGCCTTAGAAGGGTGGAAGTTGTGTAACTTAAGGCCAAAAATTATGGAAAAATGATGCAGAAAGCCATGTAAATTAGGAAATGGTTAAGTAAGGTAATCTAAGCTACAAAGAGGTAAAGGAGCTCGAACACCTTTTGGAAAGGACATGAATCGTCATTTGGGACTTTTAAACTATTTCTGACATATAGAACACGTGAAAATTTGGGTGCCTACATATTGCCCCCTCAGAGAAGTGTTTTAGCCATGAAGAGGTGTAAAATATAGAGTTCGAGTATGACGTTCCCAAAATGGGGGGTTAAAAGTTATACCTAACGCTCGTGTGTTAAAGTGATGCCATCTAAGCTCCTACTACCTACAAAATGCAAACAAGACTCAAGTGTAGATAGATATAAAATAAAAAAACCATACTAAAAATAAAAGGAAAAGAGGACTTACCATATCCACGGGGATAAAAACATACCTACACTAGTGCTCCAGTCCTATAAAGCACACACACTCAAAACAAGTTACAACACGCCATATATATATATATATATCTAGAATCATCATTTTCAAATTCATTTGTACTTGACCTCATGGAGAATTCGGAGCTTTGGACTACTTGTGATCCTTTTGAGCGAGGATATAGTCAAATTGAAGAGCATGATGTCATGATCATGGCCCCATGAGTTGAAGATCCAACGGAAAAGAGAAAGGTTAGTATTTTGCATTTGTTTATTTTGAACCTAAAATGTGAAAAATTGATAAATCTACACCTAGGGGGGTTATTTTCGCAAAAAATTTAGTTAAAATATTCCCTAGGGGGTTTCCTAGATGTGTTTGTCTTTTATTTTGTCTAAAATGATCAATTTTTGTATTTTTTTCAGTTTGTGGGTCATGGGGGATGGCTTGTCCGTTTTGGACACGATCCTCGCCCTACACAGGGTAGCGGTTATGCAAGCGCTGCTCTACATGGGGTGGTGGTTGTACAACCACCATGATAATTACGTAATTGCTGCTTTGCATAGGGGAGTGGTTGCATAATTGTCAAGGCAGAAGCTTGTTTTGACCAACTTAGACTCTTTTTTTGGATTTTAAGTTATTATGTATTGTTTTTCACGAGTTTATGTGTTGAGTCATGTTGCTAACTTGTACTATTTTCCTTGTTTTGGTGAATGCAAAAGGATTCCTATGTTTAGTGCAGCTGAGCTAGAGAGTGTAAGTTGCTACCAAGGATTATTGATCATCTGTCCTAGGCAGAGAGGGACTTGTTACATAGAGCTAGCATATGGAGGATTTTCATAGATGATGTTAATAATGCCAACTAGTCATTTACTACGTGACTTACTAAGCTACTGGGATGCCAAAGGAAACACTTTCCAGTTTCCTTGTGTTAGAGGAGAGTGGACCATTACTCTCGAGGATATTCACAGGATTCTGGGTGTTCCTGTGACCGGTAAGCGATTGACATTAGATAGTGCGAGATTGACCACACTATCTAGGAATTGGGCATCATACATGGAGGTGATGGGGTGCCCAATATGGGTGCCAAGAAGTGTATGGAGTTACATTATGTTTCCTACCCACCTATCCCCACCCTACACAAGGCCATCATAGGTATTTTGGCTTTGCATTTGGTGGGATACAAGGGTGGAGAAAATCTCTTGTACTGTGGGGCTCCCATTATTCAGGTTATTGAGCAGTATGGGAGGATCTATGCTTGGGGGGTGTGGACATTCTTAGAGCCACATATCATGACTTATACCACATTTTAGGATACAATTGAAGTCCTTGAGCCACCCTACTTTGGTTATGAGATGGTTCTATGAGAGGATCATCCCCTACTAGAGGGGAGTTGATATGGGGGCTATCAGATTGCGTGAGGTGTATAGTCATGGCCTCTCTCAGAGGGGCGCATCAGCCTATTGTTATTGGGGTAACATATGACTTCATGAGGCCCTAAAATATGATTGGGTTATGGGGTGATGACATGACCACATTGATGGTAATGTGACGTGATTATTTGATAGAACAGTTAGGGTTGAGGCACACCCTGTAGGAAAAGTTCCTCAATAATTTGGGATTCCATATGATGATGCACTTCTTACTTTTCTCATTGCTTACCGTGGCATCATGGAGGCTCCTCGAGGTCATAAGGGCCTACATGGTTGGAAAATTGTTACATCCTAGGTACCTATCAATGTGAAGATCATTCCAGTTCCCATAGTACTAGTAGCCCTCCTTCATATTGAACCCGCACCCGCTCATAATGGAGAGAAGGAGGAGGTAGCCCATATAGCTACAAAGATAGAGATTAAGGGTGAGATCAACAAAGAGATGAGGGAGGAGGTCAAAGAGGAAAATGACCATGATAGTGAGGGGGGTAATGACACAGAGTGGTGGGTCACAGAAGAGATCTCTATTGCAAAGAGAGAAGAGGCAGATATAGAGAAGGTGACTCTTGTTTCTGAGGAGCCACTTTCCCATGAGGAAGGTGGCAATGAATAGTTCATGATTGGCCTGCACGTCACCTTATGAGAGGCTGAGGCTTAGTAGGTAGTTATGGTGGGTCCACCACCTCCAACTGCACCAGCCAACCCTTCTTGGGTACTAGGAGACTTGAGTATGTAGATATTATTCTCTCGATTCGGTTAGCTATAATTGTTAGTAATTTTTGCAATGTTTTTATTTTTGATTTTTGAGTGTTTTCTAACTTGCCATCATTTTCACCCGTGTTTCGAAACCACTGCTGATGGTTAGCGATATTTTATTCACCGAATCCTGATCGATACATTTCTTATCCCCATGGGTAAGACCCGAGAGGAGATGTTTACAGACATGGGGAAGCTGATGCAGGTCGGACGTTACACTGACATTTTTGCTCCAGTTTTACGAGTCGTAGAGATGCTTTTCGAGATGAGGACTGAGCTCACCACATTCCGGTTAGCCCATATGATGGAAAAGCAAAGCCACTCCCATAGTGAGGCCGTAACTACCAGAAGATCACCTTCCCTATTCATGGTCATTCTCATCATTCAGCTCATGGAGGCTTACACTCAAGCCATAGGAGCCACATCAGCAGCCCTAGCCGCACACCTTCTCAGGGATCTCTTAGGGAGGGATAGGCCATAGGACTTTATTGCTTCAATTTCATATTTTGAGACATCTATATGACTTAAATATTTATTGAATTCATGATCATTGAGAGCATTTTGACCACACCTAGAGTGTGATGACATTGTATACAGACTTGACTTATTATGGATATATACAAAGATACTTATTTTTCTTTCAGTCATTCTTGTGTAAGAGTTGACTCATTGATGGCTTATTTTTCTTGTTTACTCTTAGATGTTTAGAATTCCTGATATTTTTTATATGCTTTTTAGATACATGCTATGGATGAAGATATGATAATAGAATGATTTTTTTTGTTTGTTTTGCTTTATATAATGCTCATGCGAACATAATGTAACTTGAAACTTTGGTTTTCAAACAAGATTTAGAAATTCTTATTTTGTTAGCAAAATGTGATGAATGTAATAAAATAATAAAATGAACCAACCCCACTTATAACTCCATGCAACTATTAATATGCGAGGGCTCACCACCGAGATCTAGAAGAGACGTGAGTTGTATGATTTTGATGAATGGAAGTGATGAGAGAAAGAAAATATTTTGACATAAATCCACTTATAAACCTCCAACTTAACTCTACTCACAGTTTACTACACAATATAGAATGTGAATTTCTTGTAAATTTATCTAGACTTAGATGTGTAGATGATCACTCGATTGGAAAAATCTAGTTTCTAAGGCTTTAACTCTTTTGGAACATTCATATCTAATTTAGTTTTTTTGAGATTTAAGGTTTCAAAACACTTTTTATTAAAAGAATTACTTACAACTTACTAACTTAATTGGAGAGACCCCTTATACCTTGCCCCATACTACTAGTAAGAACCATGGGATCATCACCGAGGATAAGATATAGGTGAGTAAGGGAACTTCCCTCCTTTCCTAACCTCACGTCACCAGTAACAAACATGGTCTCATCACTGAAGATTGGTAAGGAAAGAAAGTGTATTTTTATTTGTAAATGAAATAGTTTTGCATTTATTGATTAACTTATAACAAAAAAATTTATTTTAATTTGTGATTTTTGGAGGGAAAAATTTATCCTATCCTCAACCCCACACAACTAGAAAGATGTGATGGCTCAACACCGAAGGCTAAGATAAGCGATCAAGCGATCGGGGTAAAAATATTTAGAATTATTTTGCTACCAAAGAGGTTTTTCTGAGAGAGAATTGACACCATGAAGCTTCTAGAAGAAACTATTGGAAAAGACACCTAATATGGAAGAAAACTATGAGTATAACTAACTATGCAAGCCTTGGTAGGATCAATATAAAAATTATGTCTTAATCTGTTGAGATGATGAAATGATTAGAAATGTTGATGATAATATTTTGGATATTTTAAGAAATGTGATTGAATGTTTTGCCAATGTTTTAAAGTTTGAAGGTTGTTTGAGAAACTACTTTTCTTGACTACAAATTTACAATATAAACTGGAAGATGAAATGTAGTATGGATACAATAATGTACATATAGAAAATGTAGATGGATCATGCTTAGTAACATTTTAAGTGAAGTGAATTGATGGATTCACCAAATTCTTCACTCTCTAATGTACACAAAGGATATGCCCTATTCTTGTAGTCCTCCATAAATTGATATGGGCCCAACCACTTGGGCCTGCATTTCCTTGCTTAACTGATTTTCTTATCTATCCAGATGCCAAGTCACAATACTAGATCTCATACCAATAGCTCACACTCGTAAACATTTTTGTTGTATTTTCAGCCCATTTGGTCAGCATAGACATGGTGTCATTGCTCATATTTGAGTGGAGCTTCATCAAGAGTTTCTATCTCAACAATATGTGCCTCGTGATATCCTTCTTCACCTAAGATTCCTTGTAATGATATACAAAGGCTAGGTATCTCAACTTCTAGTGGTAAAACCACTTCAAAACCAAACACTAAGGAATATGGGGTTCCCTCATAGGTGTTCTTACTGAAGTTCTATAGGCTGTAGTCATTTTTACCCCTATTACAAAAGAAAGGAACCCCATGCACATTGGCCTATCACCCAGCAGATGCTAGGTGCTCACCCAAGGCACGTGCACGAGTGTCGAAATTCTCTCTTTTATGTGAGTTTTAGTGGGAAACGTAATCTATGATTTGACATTTAAGATATTTAAAAGGATTTGAGACATACAAGAACCATAGAGCTCAGAGTGACCTCTAGATCCTTGTAGTCATTTCTGACAGAAAGTACTTAATAGGTGATCTAACTTGTACCTAAATAGAAAGAAGTTATACAAGCATCCATACTTAGCATAAACATAAATGAAAGAGAACCTATGAGAAAGATGTATGCATCAGGATCATCAATTTTTATATTCATATAACTGGTAACCTCATTACATTCATGGAGCCATTACAGATTGTCACAGAGAAGCAGAATGCAATCATGCATTACAACTGGACTAATGTAGCTAGGCTATCAAAAATAAAAATTACAATCCCCATACCCATTATACATCCTTTCCCAAGTACAATTATCCACTAACAGAGTTCTTGCAGTATTTCTGCAAAGCTCCACCCTCTTCTAGTTCTCTCTCTTTGTAATGTATAGGCACTTATATTTATAGCCTTTCTGGGATGCTAAATCATCCTCCAATGCCCTCAGATTTGATTCCAAGTTTCTGAATGTGGTCCTCCATGTGAGCATGCTCCTCCAGGCCCGAGCTTTCCACTTTTCACCATGATGTGCTTCTAGAATCTTCTACCGTACAGGCATGTTCCTTCCTGGGCCAGCCTGTCACCAAGATGGCACCTTATCCACTCAGCATGCACATTCGGGTCATGATCTTCACATGTTCTACCCTAAATTCCCAATTTGTATAAGTCCAAAACCCTTGGTTCTGTCCATGCACACCGCGCATGCCACAGGTTTCCTTAAACCCTTCCTTAAACCTTTCCCTACGTGCCTTATCCTTGCATGCCTTTATTCAACTAGGACTTGTGTGCCTACGCACCTTTTTGTACTTAGCCAAAATTCTATGGGACCCAACATCACCCCACACTACACCTATTCTCCATCCACATGAACAATTATCTAGTGAAATAAAGAATAAAATAGGCTTACACCTTGGAACAAGAATAAGGGGATGAAAGAGTGGGGAAAAAAGAAATAATTGGAGTATGGAGGAATCACTACAACAAGCTAGGAAAATTCTTTTGCAAGTCAGCATCCAACTTGTTCTAGGCATCGAATTCATCCTGCACTCTCTGACAGAGGTCACCAACCAGGGCACTCACCTCCCAAAATTTAGTCCATTTCCTTGCGCATTCATGGTATCAGTGATTTTCTCTAACTCCTTTTCTACATCCTCCAATGTGTCCATTATTCGTGTAATCCATGGATATAGTTCCTTCAACCGGTTTTTGATTGAACCCCTTAAGGTTTCAATGGCTTCAGATTTCTTCCCAACCTCAACAAGGATTTTATCCCTTTCTGCCCTATTCCCCTTGTTCTTCTCCTAGAAACTCCTTGATTTCTAATTCATGAGTGGTGACTAAGGCACCTGCCACTTTGTCTCTGTTCATGCAATTGTGGTACGTGAGCCTCAATAGTCTGGGAAGCAAGCCTTCACATCAGTAAGAACCTTGCTATACTCTATGATGAGCAGCTACGATCTTTAACTTATCCTCTTTCTCTAGGTGCAGGGCCACTTCTTCTGCAGACTCCAAGGCTAGCGGTTGTCTTTCCATAATGAGGACTCTTGTTAAATACTCTAGGCATCCCAAGGTAGATCCATAATTTTATGCGGTCGATGCCTAGTTTGGATGCTTCAATACTATAGCCTCATTAATGGACTCCACCTTCTTGTATATAGTGCATCAACTCATGCTGTCATTGAGCACTGATCAACTTCTCTTGGCTTAGCTCCTTTGTTATTGCAGCTAGATCTTCCTCTTTCTTCTTCAGTTCCCCTTCTAGATATTTGATCCTATCATTTTTCCCGAAGAGTCTAGCTTCGATCTCAACGGAGACCTTGTTGAGCGCATTGCATAGTTGTTCATCTGAGAGTTGCATGGTATCCACCACTGGGTTATCTTCTCTTGGTCTTGGCAATGTTATTATTTCCCCATGGCCTACCTCAAACTCTGGTTCATCAAGGTGGGACTCAACTGCCCATGAGAGCATCTTCCTTGTCTACAGATATGCAACCTCCCTATCAAAAGATGACATTTCTACAAGCTCTTCTACCAAAATTTTACTTTGGAACCATGTGCGAAACACTTTCTTGGGGTCATCAATATAACCCATCTCTAGCCTCTCCCCCTCTACATGCCTTCCTCCCGTGCGCATACCCTTAGGTATACTTATAGTCAAAATGGGGCCTCTAGTGCTGTTGTGGTGCTCTTCTACTCTCTCCTCCTCCTTGTTCAACACTGGCTCAGCGTTGTGTTCCAATTTTTCCTCCATTAGGGTCTCAATGTTCTTGGTCTCTTCTCCTTCTGCCACCTTGGTTGTTTGTTCTTGCCCAAAGCTTGGGGCCTCTTGCTTCTACGTACTAGCCTCCTAAATTTTTCCCATGTCCTGGGTGCTTTCTCCTATCTAGCTATCCCTGTGCCACACGAAAAGGAACCCTTATTACTCTTCTCTACCTTCCTCTTCTGAATCATGCACATTGAAGACAAGTGGCCCTTGATCTTTTCCAGGATCCTCTTCCCGACTAGCTTCTTCTCCACTATCATCTTCTTCACTATCATCTTTTTCTCCTATGTAATTGTCCAAATTCTCAGTTTCTTCTGAGACGGTCTCTTCTTCTACCCTTTGTTTCTTCCTAACAGGAAATTCTGATGTAGGTGATGTTATTTCTTCTTCTCCCAAGGAATCCTTATCTGATGGTTTTTCTGGATCGGGTGTCTTCTCTTTCACTATGGGCATCTTCTTGCGGGTGTACATACTGGTTCTAGCACTTATCCCGACGGGAACCTATTGCCTATGTGTCTACCAAACTTGGAATTTTCTTTTCTGGATCTTTTTCCTCCCATTTGGGCGTGAGATCTCTTCCTACTAGTTGGATCCTGAGGTAAAGACACCTCATTCTCCAAATACGTACCCTTCTCAGACTTGGGTCTTATGCGGATGTATACGCTGTACCGTGGATCCTTCTATGCAATGGGAAGAGTCATGGCCCTTGCCATTTTAACCTCATGCAACACGTACCACTCCACGTACGCGCGCTTGCCGAGGGTAGATCAACCCTTTACACATTTCCATGTGATCCTTGGTCCAAATTACCAAGATCCAGCTTAAACTTCTTGGACTCGCATGAACCTATTTACTCCCACTTGGAAGTATTGAGCTGTGAAGGAAAAGGGGAGCTTGCACCATGGGCTCCATGTCTCATCTATCAGTTTGAACCTACCCAGGTACAAATGCTGGTACATAGAAAATTCCACTTCTTCCTTTGGTGACCGCTGGTAGTTGTTTAGGAATTCTCCATTCTTCCCCGAATGCGTTCCTTAGGAACGTATCCCTTTTTTCCATGCGCATTCCTTGTGCATAGTTTTTCATAGTGTCCCAAGTATATTTCTCAAACCTCTTTGCTGGGTGAGGGGTCTTTAACAGGGTACTCCCACACGAACTTGTCTGATGCATCTGGTACCCTAATCTCTGAAAAACACAATGGTTAGTAGGACATTTGCCAAAAAGGATCCTATTGCCTTCCTTCATGCAGCTGACAATCTCATCCACAATAAATGCCAGACAAGTTGTAGATGGTGCCATCTGAAATTTTCCTACACACATAAAACCATGGATTATTAACCTGGGCCCATCTCTCTTGGCCATTTAACTTTAACACCAGGTGTGTGACCATCTTCATTAGTAGGTCCTTAATGTTTGCAATATCATAATATCTTGACCCCTTATTATATGCATAAGCGGCAATAGTTTCCTTAATCACCTCTTTGTCGCTTAAATCATCTTTCCAACCTGTCTCCTTCACAGATGAGGCCTATGAAATGTGAAATGAGGTGAGGGGTTATGTGCATCTTGCACCCTGTGAAGTGGAAGTAGTCCTTGTGCACACGTGACATCGGCCATTGATATAGTAACCTTAGGCTTCCTAAAGTAGGGAAACTCAAAGAGTTGTAATAGCCCTGCCTTCTCCAACTTGACCTTCACATCATCGTTATAAATGGGAAAACCATCTAGTGTCCTTTTGTTTGTTTGGCGCACTAAATCCAGTGCCATCGCCTTCTCGATTGTTCTTGTACGATGATTATAGTCATTCACAGACATGTTTCTCAGATGGGACTCCCACTCCTTCCCTAACAACACTCTATATGGGTACTATTGTATTTCTGCATACCACTCATCATTTGTGCATGTGTCAGTTTCTTGTTGCTTGCCCTTTCCCTTGCCCATTTCCTTCTTGGGTGTGCTAACTGGTTTCTTAGGTTCAATTATCTAGGTCTTCTTACAACTTTAGTCACTTCATGTTACTTTGTTCTTCTATTTTCTCCAACCTTAGATCTCGAACTTATGAAGAAAATTCCTTAAACCCGTGCCCTAGTTATTCAAACCCTAACTGGGATACTCCCTTCACAAGATGACACCTTCTCACACTTTTCCTATGCCCGTGAAATCCCTTCCTTCCGATTTACAAATCCAAACCAGTTACTCATGCTTTAATTCTCCAAATCTTTCTTCACATGGATCAGTTTGTTTGGAAGCCCTGTTTTGTAAAGGTACAAAAAGTGCTTCTTTCTCCTTATACGCAAAGTCAATAATGAAGTGCCTCGACCCCTTTATTTATAGTTTTTCCATTTTTAAGCATTAAGTGCTACTTTACCTACCACCATACTTTTAAAATTTAATGTGGCTTTTTCAAACAAATCCCATCTTCAGCACTTTCCCTCATGCACCCAAACCTACGTGGAAAATCCTCCAACCTTCTGGCCCGCAGCCAATCCAACATGACAGGAGACTCTTGTACACGTGTAACCAGCACCGAAGACACTTTTCTATCCTGATTTTTCTCTCACCCACCTCATGTTGCTTATGCACTTTTTCTTCCTTTGTATGTGGGATCTGAAAGTAGCTCTATCTTAGCACCAACCATCCTTTTTCCATATTTATACACCTCTTTCAACAAGGCCATTAAACTAGGATTTTCAACACAAACTTCCTTAGCACTTTAACCATGCTCTCCTTCACATTACTCCACCCCACACTAAAATGATGTGCGGTCCTCTGCGCACTCACAAATTCTCAAAATTTGTAATAAGGTTACTGGCACCCAAGGTGCAAAACAAAACAACAACGAGAAAGGGAAACATAAGAAAATAAATGCATAAAGGGAAATTCTAAACTAACTGGAAAAACTACCGTTATTTAAAAACATCAAGAAGACTTATTTATAGTAGGGCTTCAGCTTACTCCCATTGAAGTGTTTAGGGAAACTTCGTTGCATCCAACACTTGTAACTGGCATGCACCTAAATCAAGGATGTACTAGATTGTGTAGGGACCCAAGCAATGGACTTTCAACTTCCCAGGATGGCACAAAAACTTAGAATCATACAGTAAGACCATCTTGCCAACCTCAAACTTCTTATTTCTGATATGGTGATCATGCCAAGATTTTTTCTTTGATTTATCTATTGTTTGGTTCCACCTAGCGAGTGATCGTCTCTCATCTAACTTCATTAACTCATCAATTCTCTCTTCTAGCAATTACACATCATCCAACCATCCTATGTGCACTATTCATGGAGAAGGTAAAATGAATTCAACCAGCAAATACAACTTCGATGCTAAACACCAATTAAAACGGTGTGGCTTTGTTCAACCTTTTATAAGTTGTCATATAAGCCCATAATACTATTGATACCTTCTCATCCCAATCTTTTCTTTCAAAATCACAAATTCTAGTCAGGGTATGACTCAGTATTTATGTTGAATGCTTCCGTGGTTCCATTCTCTTTTGGGTGATAGGGGTGTAGTCTTGTGATGAGACACCACGAACTCTGCTAACAAGATCCTCGCAGTCTCATTCAAGAAATGCATACTCCTATCGTAGGTTAAACTCAAAGGACATCCATACCTCATGATAATGTTCTCTCACAAAAATCTTACTGTTGTGGCTACTGTGCAGTCTTTAGTACGGGCCACCTATGCCCACCTTGTCAAATAGTCTGGGTAAGTGATGACATAGCATGATCCAGTCCTACGCGCTTCTGGTGCAATAGGGCCTACAAATTCTATATACCCACTTCTCAAAAGGTTCTGCGCTAGGTATAAGGCACAAAGGCATTTCATCTCTCTTTCCTAGCTTGCTAATGCGCTTGTAGTGATCACATGCTTTATAATAGTCTTTACAATCCTTATACAAGGTTTCGTACCACAATCCTACCATTAACATCTTATGCATGGTGGCATCTCCTACATAATTCCCACCCCCTCCATGTGCTTCCTACATGATGGCAAGGCGCTCATGATCTAGTACACATCTATGTAAAACCTCATCAAGCCTTAACTTGTATAAGTCCCCATTGATCAACATGTAGAGCATGGCCTGTATAGCTAGTTACTTTCTTTCTAATGCCTTCATCCCTTGTGGCGCCGCACCTTCTTTTAGGAACACTACAATTTCCTCCAAGTCTGAGGGTTCATGCCACAACCTAAAAAGTTACACATCTGGCATAGCCTCTTCAATACTCTACGCGTCCTCCCCTGAATCAATCCTTGATAGATGATCAGGCCCATAATTACTCTTTCCAGGCTTCACAACTACCGTAAATTCAAAATCTTGAAATAACAATACCCACTGACATATGCACCCTTTTAGAATGAGATTGTTTACCAAATAATTTAACACCATGTGGTCAGTGTAAAATACAAATGATGTTGCCAGCAGATATTTTCTGATCTTGAAAAGTGCACAGATCATTGACAATGCTTCATGCTCAGTCGTGGTGTAATTCTGATCTACTAGTGTCAACTTCCTGCTTGGAAAACATAGAGGATGATCAACAATTCCTTCACTCGGCTCCGCAAGCACCGCTCCAATGACGATTCCTGAGGCATCTACATAGACATGGAAGGGCTTGTCCCTAGAGGGAAAACGTAATATAGGCACGGTGACAAGCCTATCGTTTAATGTGTCAAACGCCCTCCGCTGCACCTCTTCCCAATGGAAGGCACTTTTATGTTTGAGCAGCTCCTCTAAAGGCGCAACAATCTTGGCATACCCTTTGATGAATTTCCTGTAATAACCCATATGCCCAAGGAATCCGCGCAATGCGCTCTGGCTAGTAGGCTCTCCTAACCCCGCAATAACTACAACCTTGGCATGATCTACTAGCAAGCCCTCCTTACATATGATATGCCCCAATAACGTCCCAAAGGGTGTAGAAAATACACACTACTTAATTTTGAGGGATATCCTCAACTGTCTACACCTCTCAAACATTAACCTCAAATTGTCACAATGGTCTTTTACTAGTCCATACACTGTCCAATCATCCAAATAGACCTGAAGAAATTTATGGATAAAGTCCTGGAATGCTTGTACCACTATGCGTGAAAAAATAGAAGGCACATTCTTCAACCCAAAGAGCATGACCATGTATGCAAAAATTCCCCACTCAGTGACGAAAGTTGTCTTCTCCTGGTCTTCCTTTGCAATCCAGACTTGACGGTGCCTCAAAAATCCATCCGTAAAGGAATAATTTTTACACCTAGCGAATCCTTCCAAAATTTCTTCAGTGAATGGGTTTGGAAAAGGATCGATGACACAAACTGCGTTTAGTTCCCTATACTCCACATAGATCCTAATCTACCCATCCTTCTTGATGTTGATTACCATCGAACTTATCCATTTCTATTCTTCCACTGCTTCAATGATCCAAGAAGCTATCATTTTTTCTCTCTTCCTTAACCTTCATGTGCAAATTGGGATTCATTTGGTAGGGTCTCTTCCTAAGCGGGCATGCATCGTCCTTCAACTTTATCTTCATCTTTCCCAAGGAATGGTGGATGCCTTTGAGCTCATGGTACCCGTGTGGGAATAAGTCCTCAAATTTTCACAACAGATCAATGGTATTAGAGACTTCCTTCTCCGACCAATAATCTCCAATAATAGCTTCCTTAGGTTCTTCTCTTGAACTGATGTTAACCTTCTTTATCTTTAAGGGCTCATGGTAGGCACACGTGTAATTATTAGCACTGTCCACCACCTCACATGTCCCTACAGAATGGCTAATATCTAAGATTTCTACTTCCTCCTCATCAATCATATACACCAGTTTTCCCTTCTCCTTTTCCAAACACACACGCTCAAACTGTAACTCTTTTGTTTCTTCTACCTCCTCTCAATGCGGCGTTGCAAACCTAGTCCACCTAGCAACTCCAACAGCCTATCTTCTGCCATGGCACTATCCCCCTTGGTAAGGCACTTAACACCCTACAAGGCCTTATAAACTGATGGCTTGGTACTCTAGTATTCAAAGGTTTGAATGAGGTCAGCCGCTAGCTCTTACCAATTCCATGTCTGGAGGTGTGTCTCTAAATGTATGTACCATATGCGCGTAACCCTGAAGTGTAGAATATAACTTTTGCACCCAGAGGGATGGTGGAAAATCTTCTGAACCTTCTCTCTAGATATTCTCACACTCTTGGATATTGAAAGAGGTGGGCTCCTTCCCATGGTAGTCCTTGATGGTGGTGGGCATGTTGCTTCTAGAGAATCTGACAGAGAGAGAAATTCTTACCTCATGTTATTCCAAAAGGATCTCCTGATGTGTAGCCCACCATCATGTCACTGTGCCAAACAAGACATATCTTAACATCCCTCTCTGTTCCTTCTCCTCCTTCCACTAAGCTTCCATATTCTGTAAAAAGATCTCAGGGAAAGCTCCTCCTGAATACTTAGGTAGCTCCTTTCCTCCTAGGCACCGAAATTTGCACGCCTTTGTTACCTTGGTTACTGCCCTTCTCAACTACCATCTGATCGATTCATAAGTTCTATGTGCTCAATTATCACATGCTAGACTAGTGGTATCACTTACTGACTAAGCATCCTCAAACTGGATAAATCTGTTGGTAGGATGGATTATCTCTAGGTCCCTGAATGAGCACACATATATCCTGTCCAGGACTTCTTCCCCCAAAGGTTCAGTGTAGGGTGTCAAATTCCCATTAGCTAAGGGTATAATGACCCGCTCCTTCTTATTTTCAAAGCTGATGTACCCTTTATTGAACCGAAGGTCCATATTGTTCTTGTAACACCATGGGCCCCCAAGTAGTGATAGAAAATTATCTGCCTCGACGAGTGCCAAGAACTCGAAGTCCCCAATAAACTTAGCTCCCTAGATAGTGATAGCTGCATTCCTTTAAGACACCGATGGGCATCACCTTAGTCTTGTTTTCCATATACATCACACTCAAATATGGATGTAATGTAGGTCTCCCCATCTGATGCCATGCATCCAAAGTGAGAACATTGACCTATATGCTTATGTCAATGAGGATATTACTAAGGATCCATCCATCTATAACTACATTCAATGTGATCTCCTTGTCATAGTCAAGGTTTTGAGGGGGGAGGTTTACATGCAATACCTGCTTCTCGTACTCTCCTCCCACGCGTGGTACCTTCTCTCTCAACCATGATCCTAGTGTTTTGCACAGAATGGTTCCGTTCCTAGAATAGAGTTGTTTCTATCCTTTCATTCCTTTGAGAAACAGATAAGGGTTAGGGCTAGGAGGAATACCTATTGAATGTTGAGAGGGTGTGCGCGTATTGTAGAGAGAGATCAGATCGATTGCAAAGAACTCCTTTTTGTCTGGAAAGGACTACCTGTAAGTAAGAATACAAGACCACTAGATTCTATTTAGACGATAAATGAGGGAACTACCTTGGGCCTAGGAAATATTAGACTTCCTTTCGAAGGTGGTCAGTTCCCCTTCTAATATGAATTAACACAAATTCTAACAAAGAAGCTATTTTCAAAATTACAATTTAATTACCTTGTTAGAACAATAGAAAAAAGGCTGGTCTTGGTTTTGAATCACAGTGAACCGATGCCGGTCACTGTCACCAGTACCAGTTTCTGCTAACCCATATCGGTAGGGGTAGTGATTTAGGGGCTTTTGGTGAAGGTTGGCTATAAGATGGCTATGGTGTTTATTAGGCTGGTAAATGATTGGGGATAGGTAATAGGGGTGATGGAGAAGACTCAGAGAATATGTGGGGTTGTTCTTGGGGGCAATGTCAGGGGTAGAGGAATGACAGTTAGATGTAGGGTGTTACCGGGTAGTAGATCTGGAAGTAGACTTATAATTACTGTGATTCAGAAGTCCAAGAAATATTACTAAAAGAACGTACAAAACACTACTTACTAGTTCCTGATGAAGATACAGGTCCCAAGGACTGTGATGACGAAGGAAGGGTTCAACTAGGATGATCTAACAATCCAAGATGAGCTATCCTCTCTCCCAATGCTTGGATGAGTGTCACTGGGCTCTGGTTACTCAGTTGCAGTCTTGGGCTTGATGTCCTTTTCTTGCAAACTCCTCTCTTTCCTTCACTTGTCTCTACTCGGCCAAGTGAATTCCGGATTCTTCCAATGACTTTTGATTCTGATCAATGAAAATCCAACCTCTTGTTTTTGGTTAGGGGAGGTCATTTACAGGGAATTGATGGCGGTTACATAATCGACGGTGGTCAAGTAGGAACCGATATCGGTTAAGTCAAAGTGGGATTTTTTTTGTAAAATAGCCAACTTTCCCTCCTTTTCTCCCGAGGGATTAGTTGTGGGCTTGGTCAAGTCATTATGAGGTTGGTTTTGGTGTGGGTGAGGAGTAATTAGTCATGGGTGTTAAAGTAGACCAAGTTATAGGTCTTAATTAGGTTATTTTAGGGTTAGGGCTAGGTCATGATGAGGTGGAAAAATGAGGTGGCAGGTTTGGAGATGTGGATTTATTAATTATAAGGTAATTAATAAATAATTGTGTAAGGTTTAGGTGATGAGGTTAGGTTGCGAAATGAGATGCGGGGCACAGGGGGTCATAAGACACAAATTTGGTGTCTACATTAGCCCCTTGTTGTCGTGTAGCTTGTCTTGTAAAGCTACACTGACAATAATAAGAAGTGGTTACTCCTGTTAAGGGTATAGGTAATCCCCCTCAAATCTATCACAGATTGAGGTAACGTGAAATCAGGGATAGGGTTGATAAAGGGTAAATGGTGTTGAGATGATGGTAAGATGGTGGGGTAAGTCCAAGGAAGCAGACGCAGGTTGAAATGCAGTAGTGCGACCAGGGTACATGATTTGAAGAGCAAACAAGCAATTCATAGGCAAAGGTCGATAGTTTATCCAAACAAGGGTGATATAATCCTGGTATCCAAGGCATAGGAAGTAGCTCCAGGGGATATAACGGGTAAGGTACAGGAACATTTAGGCATGTTCGGCAGTACCAAATGGTTGGTTTGGTTGAGATAAACATCACGGTCTTGGTCTAGGCAAAGTTGGTTGACTGATCAAGTCAAGTACCCTAATCATGCTAAAACACGAACATGTGAGCTCGATTGAACAAAAAGCTACATGATGGGTGGATAAAATTGTAATGTGTTGGTTGTGGGCGAGGTATTTAATTGGTGCGGCCTTGGGTCGGGCCGATTGATTAGTGAGGGCCATGGGTCGAGCCTGATTGGTTGGTTGCGGCCTTGGGTCGGGCCAAATGGTTGGTTGCGGCCTTGGGTCGGGCCAAATGGTTGGTTGTGGCCTTGGGTCGGGCCAAATGGTTGGTTGCGGCCTTGGGTCGGGCCAAATGGTTGGTTGCGGCCTTGGGTCAGGCCAAATTGGTTGGGTGCGGCCTTGGGTCGGGCCAAATGGTTGGTTACGGCCTTGGGTCGGGCTAAATTGGTTGGGTGTGGCCTTGGGTCAGGCCAAATGTTTGGTTACGGCCTTGGGTCGGGCCAAATGGTTGGTTACGGCCTTGGGTCGGGCCAAATTGGTGGGGTGCGGCCTTGGGTCGGGCTAAATGGTTGGTTACGGCCTTGGGTCGGGCTTGATTGATTGCGGCCTTAGGTCGGGCCAAATGGTTGGTTACGGCCTTGAATTGAGGCCATAGATTGTCAAAAAAGACTATGGGTCGAGCAAAAGGGTATAGGTGATTGGTGAGATAAGGGCCAAATGGTTGGTTACGGTTGGGTCGGGCCAAATTGTTGGTAAGATAGGGATTAAACCAATATCGGTTAGCTATGACTGGTATCGGTTAGATGATTGGTGATATCGGTGGTTTAGGGCACAATATAACCGATATCGGTTATAGGTAAAAAACCTATAAAAAGAAAAAAATACGGCCTGTCATTGTCACATTGTCAATTTGATAACCAATACTCCTTGTCTGGGTTGAAAATTGATTTTGTTGAGTTTTTACGCTGAGTTGGCAGTAGTTGAGTGGAGGAGTGAGTGATTGGTAGACCCCAGCGAGTAGGAGGCAGAATTTGATTGGTGGAGGACCCGGCTAAGGAGATTTGGAGCCATGGCATAACTAGGAGGAGCAGGAGGTGCTGGACCAGTTAGACCACTGCCACCTATCCCACCATGACGACGTGTAGTCGTACCGGTAGGCTCTAAACCTCTAATTATGTGAATTTAATGATTTAAAGTTTAGATTTGGGTTTTGGGTAGAAATCCAAAATTTTAATGAAATAATGAATAAATGGATGTAATTTGAAAAATGGAGTGGGTAGGTAGGTTAGTTAGGATAAAACGGTAGGGTGGGTAGGTTTGTAGGGTTTTCCAGTGGGTAAAAGGGTAGAAAAAGGAAAAAAGATGGCGTCGGGTTCGGCTCCGGACCTGGACAGTGACTAATTTCGGTCACTAGTCAACCGACATCGGTCACCAATTTTTTTGGGCAAAGTGGGTTGTTGGTAGACCGACATCGGTCGTATGTCGACCGGTGCCGGTGTATATCATGTGCTGTAGGGGACCGGTGCCAGTCAAGGGTGACCGGTACTGGCCTTTACTTAGATTTATTTTTGTTTTGTTTCGTTGTTGTTGGTGTTTTGTTTTTTTTTGTTGTTGTTGGTGTTTGTGTTTTGTTAGTTGGTTGTTGGTGTTTTATTTTTTTTGTTGGTTGGTTGTTGTTTGGGGTGAAGAGGGAGGGGGTAGAGTTGATAGGAAAGGTGATTGGGATTGGGGGGGGGGAATGGGGTGGTTGTGTTGTTGGTTCGGTTAGGATAGATTAGGTGTTGAGTATGAATTAGGAGGTGTTAAATTGGTAGGGGCATAGTTAGATGGTGAGAGTAGATCAAGGTGGTTGGTAGGGTGTGAGATAAGGAAAGGGGATATCGTAGATGTTTTAGGATAAGATAGGTGGGTGTAGATGTGTGTTATAGAGTCGGGGTGTGGTCGGGTGGGTAAAAAGGGGGTATAGAGGGTTAAAGTAGTTTTTTTTGTAAAGGGTAGGTCTAATGAAGTGGGTTGTTTTTGCAGGCATGTCAGCAACTTACGATGCGGGATCGGATGCCCCTGCTATTGAGACGAATGCGGCCACATGTGTTTGCAGTGCAGTGGGCCATTATGCACGAGGTGGGACTTGGCGGAGTCCAGCGGTATAGGGCTGTGGATAGGGACCACAGCCTTATGGTTTCCCTCATTGAGAGATGGGATCCGGCAACCAATGTTTTCCATCTCCCTACTGGAGAGATGACTATTACCATGGAGGATGTGTATCACGTCCTGAGACTGCCGATTGTAGGGGAGGTGGTATTCCATGTAGATGCGGAGACGGCTATGGATAGCATTCTTCAGGTATTTGGGGATGCAGCTGCATTATTGACTTATCACAGTGCGAGCATTGCCTATGGGGACATGTATCGTGCCCACAGACATGAGACATGGCTTTCTGTGTTAATGATGATAGGTATCACCTGCTTCGCCCTCCCGGACTCAGAGGGAGGCCGCTTCCCAATGGGCTTTGATGGGAGTGCTGCACGAGATGGTAGAGGAGCATACGTGCTATGCCTGGGCACCAGTATATCTGGTGCAGCTATACAGAGAGCTGTGGGGTTATCGCCGGATGAGGTGATTTGGGATTTGCTCCACATTTTTGTTACACTGCTGGGCATATGAGCACATCATATGTATACAACCAGTAGGGCTGCCCCAGCAGCCAGGGCCATAGGTTATATACAGATATGGCTTTCAGAGGTGGTTGGGGATCATGGGCCAGCCATGAGCGGTGCTCACAGGACGGGACGTAGCCTACTACCGACATATGTTAGAGGGCTTGACTATGATAGACATTGTATGGAGGCCCTACAGAGGCCATTAGCCTCGAGGAGGAGCCTGAGCACAGATGCGCTAGATCCAGTATACTTTCTGGATAGCTGGATGGAGGCCAGGAGAGCATGAACGGATACCCTTAGAGAGGGTACGATGGCAGTTGGGTCTGTGACAGGATGAGCCACCTCCCTTCCCATAGTACCGGAGGGATGATGTAGAGGCCCCACTACCTACACCGCAGCCCGTTGACCCAGATTGGGTAGCAGAGAGGCCAGCAGACGATACAGTGGATGACGTAATGGGTGCAAAGGTTCATTTTTGGTGTGGTGGGTAGGGCAGAGAGTAGCCAGGAGAGCACAGCCCACACATCCAGATTTGGCGGCGATTATAGTGGAGAGGGACCGGCTCGTAGAACAGGTGCAATTATTACAGGGGCAGCTTGCTGCTGCATAGGCACAGATCAGGGTATTACAGGGGCAGTTAGCCCAGGCACAGGTACAGGTACAGCCATAGGTACCATACAGCCACAGGTACAGGTGCAGGCATAGGTACAGGTACAGCCACAGGCACCACCACCAGCACCGGCACAGCCACAGGCATCACCACAGGAATCTGGTCCCGCCGTAGGCACAGGCACCGCCACAGGTACATGCACAGGGTGTACCGGTCCGGACAGGGGCCACTATTATTAGGAGTCGGGGGACCAGCCCCAGTAGCCATGGTGGCACGGGCCCACTATATGGAGGCGAGAGCAGAGGCCTGGTATTATCAGGATGTCCTTGATGGTACCGGGGGCTGACTATCAGCCATATGCGGCACACAGAGCCAAGACCTCTCAGAGCCAGAGATCCCAGGGGGGTGCAGCCACAGCCAGTGGGTCGGTGACAAGGAGGAGGCGAGAGCCAACACAGGGACCAGCAGGGAGAGGAGCTGAGGGTGGTGGGGAGAGCTGAGACATCCCTGGAGTGGAGATGGGTGCTTTGTTTGTATATTGGATATAGGCACCGGTCTGTGAACCGGTTATGTATATATAGAGGCCTGCGTGCCCACTTATGATTCATTTATTCATTCTTGTTGTATATACCGGCCTGTGAGCCGAGTACAGGTTGTAGAGTTGATACCGACCTGCGAGCCGAGTATATTTTTAACAGTGATAGCGGCCTGCGTGCCGGCTTTGTATTACTTTGAGATCACAGAGGCCCCTATGCAGGGAAAGTTGTATATTTTAAACATTGATATATATAGAGATGATGATTTTGATCCACATGGTGTGTATAAAATGTTTTATGTGTTTTGTCGATGGTTTTTGAAATTTAATGTGTATAGATGATGAGTTTGATCCAAATGGTGTATATATTGATGGGTTTGATGTATATATTAAAATGTCGTATGTATTTTGTTGATGGTTGTCTTATTGTAGATAGATGATATTGATGAAATTGTGATGAGATATTGATGTGATTTTGATGACAAATATTGATAATGGTGTAGTTATGCAGGAAAAAGAGGCGGGCGCCACAAAAATTTGCAAAAAATAAAGAAAAGGCCCAGGTTTAAGAAAAAGGAGGCATGTGACCGATATCGGTTAGCTAACCGACATCGGTATATTGTTGACCAATATCGGTTATGTAACCGATACCGGTTATGCCAAAACGAGATTTTATAAAAATAGAAAAGCTTGGGCGGCAACTTAAGTTCTTATTTTTGGAGTTCTTATTTTTAGAGTCATGCAACAAGTTAAATACGTGAATGCGACCTTATTTGACGACTGATACAGGTAATTGCATGAAAGAATTGAGTGATAAGGAGGAAAGAGACAGGTAGAGTGAGTTTGGATTGAGATTAAGAAGTTAGAAAGGTAAATTATATTTGAAGAGGGTGGTGAACATGGCTGAATGAGGAGAAGCATCCAGCAGGCAGGGATGAGAGGGAAGGCAAGTTCCACCCCAAGCTGCTGCATCCCGAGAGGTAAACTGTTTGGTTGTAGTTTAATTCTTGCATGTTTTGATGAATAGGATGAGAGAAGGTAAGAGGGTAGAGATGAGAAAGAAAATCTGATAGGCAAGGGTTTGGAATGGGGTGAGTGTTATGGGGTAGGTAAGTGGGGGTTTCGCGTATGTTTGTAGGTATGGAGAGGAGTAAACGAGCAAAATAAATATCGTAGGGGATGTTTCTAAGCAGGCTGTATATGTTTGACATTAACCGGTATCGTTTAGAGATAACCGGTATCGGTTGGTAAACTGGTATTGGTTATCTATAACCGATACCAGTTACTGTAGGAATTTCCAGAATGTGAGAAAAAACCCTTGGTGATTTGATTTATTGAATGGTTGTGTGTCGTTTTGATGTATGCAGGCAGAGGTAGGGTTAAGGATGAATGATAGTGTGCCAGCTTTGTTGTCACGAATCCGAGCGGATGTAACACCAGCTGAATGGGAATTGATAAACCGTGTGGGGCTAAGTGGAATCTGCTATTATTCATGAATCGCATGTAATCATGCTATGTTGCAGGCATTGATTGAGAGGTGGAATCCGGAAAAGAATACCTTCTATCTGCCAATAGGGGAGATGACAGTGATGTTGGAAGATGTGTTTATAATTTTGAGGCTCCCAATTACAGGAAGACCAGTGTATTAGGCGTTGCCTAGCGCGGGGCAGGGAGCAATAACAACAGTATTTGGTTCAGCTGCACGAGATTTGACACAGCGAGGTTTGACATTCACTTATGGTACAATGTATGCAACACACCCCGAGGAAACAAGGTTGGTAGTGGTATTAATTATAGCGGTGGGGTATTATGCATTACCGAGGGTGGAGGGGGGAAGTATTTCCAAAAGCATTGATGAGTGTTATTTGGGAAATGATAGAAAGGAGCGTGACTTTCACATGGACACCCGCATATCTGGCGGAGTTATGCAGGGGTTTATGGGCCTACAGGCAAAAAAACAGGACAACACTGGATTGTTCACACTTATTACATTGTTGGGCCTATGAGCACATTGTTTGTGTGCGACTGATAGGCCGACCCATCCAATCGGGAGAGACAGGAGTGCAGAGGTTGGGATTCAGACGATGGGTCCAGACAGAACAAGAGGTGAGATCCCAGGCCATGATAGATGACATCGAGTATTATAAGTAGGTATGGGAGATGGTGATGATTGCAGATATTTGTTGGATGCCTTACGGGAACTATATGGTGATAGAGAACATAGCTAAGGAGTTGAGGGGTGTAGAGTGATTGAGGTGGATCGCAGGGCACAGGCCAGGCGAGTACGAGAGGATTCCTCTAGATCACATGCGGCGACAATTTGGATTTGTTCAGGATATACCTATGGCTTATAGACCATACATGAGGATCGATGCTGAGGCAGCATTCTCACCTACCCGGCCGACACCTCCAGAAGGGCCAGAAGAGATAGCAGTCCGATCACAGGGTAATGGATGCGGGAGAAACAGAGGCCTATAGATTATGGTGGGTAGCAGAGCTGCAAGGTGTACGTGATCGTCCTGACATAGCTGTGATTACAGCAGAGAGAGACCGCCTCCAGGATTTGGTTCACTAGCTTCAAACACAATTGAATGAAACAACGGGATTGTTAGAGGTTTCGCAGTTACGAGTGGAGAGACTAGAGGTAAGACTTCTCCACGCGAGAGGATGTATTCGTATGTTACAGGAGATCTTGGCGGATCAATGAGAGGAACCAATAGCAGTGGCACCTTTGAGGATGGAGAGGCCAAGTGAGTGGCATCGACAATCACGATCACCACCTGATTCGGGAGGAGGCGCAAGGGTCTAAGTGAATTTCATAGGAGTATAAGAATAAATAAGGATGCTGACCTGCGAGTCGATGATAGAGAAGATGCATTTGTTTAAAATCTAAATAAAACTAAATATGTATGTTGATTTGATTGATGATAATAATAAAAATGGTTGTGTTTTGAATGTTTTGTTTTTTTTGAAAAAGGATAAAGATGAATGTTGTCAAATAGAAATACACAAAAATATTTATATTTACAACACATGATAGGTTATGGTAGGGGATGGTCGAGCTAACCTTGGGAGACCCCATGTCTCATAAGTGCTGCCTACATAGCCCATTGCACAAAGTAAGGAGGAGCCTCAGACCGATGTAGTTCTCCCTTAGGACCAGGGAGAGGTGAATTCAGGAAATTTGTTTGTGGTTAGGCAATTTGTTGGTTGGTAAAAATATTGATATTGGTAGGGTAATGTTGTTGGTATTGGTAAGGTATTGGCGATGTTGGTGTAAGTATAGGTGAAACGAAAGCTAGCTTACCCAAGTAGTAGGGAATCGTGTCCTGATTAAGGTTAACACATAATCCTAGAGTCGAGTAAAAGAGGCAAAAGTGTCCCGTAGTTGAGAAGAGCTAAACGAACCACATATTAACATAGGATGAGCTTGAATCCCTAGGTACCTTGCATAGGTGAGAAGTCGATAGGTGAAAAGAGTCGTATAATCACAATATATCGGATATACGTCACGTCCCTTGAGTTTTGTTGCATAGACGAATGGTGAGGTGAGGTGACTGGTATAAGTGGGGTGCAGAGAACTTGTTATAAGGTGATTATTCTAACGAAAGAGAACCAAACCTAAATAGACAAGTCCATGACTCAAAAGTGCTTTGGAATACTAATTTTTACTTTTCTGGATATAGACTGATCAATGCAAGAAGTCCATAGGGGATATGCATTTTACTGTTCTTGAGCTCTTCACGAAGCTGATCAATGCGAGAAGCTTCTGATAAAGGATGACTTTGTATAGCTGTCCTACAAGGGAGCAGTCTATTTATAGTAGCAGATGCCATTTTTTGTGCATAGTTGTCCTTCCGGGGAGCAGTCTATTTATAATAGTAGAAGTGGCTTTGCACATAGCTATCCTTCGAGGGAGCAGTCTATGTATAACTTTAGAGGTCTAGATGTTCATTTGGCATGAAGCATCTAGTTTTGTAGGAAGTTTGACTCAAGAATATCCCATAAGTGTACAATTGAGAACATGTTATTTTGATACTTTTAAGTCATGGACCAGACTAAAAAGGGGAAGGCATCTTTAAGAGGAGGTAATGACCAAACCACGTGAGCTTGATTCTATTTTGAGATGTATGGAACAAAAGTGTATGAGGTAGTAAATGAGCTCAAGGGACGAGCGTAAGGTAGATAAGAAGTGATGTAACACTAAATTCAACAGTAGACTAGTCGGATATGCAAGGCATTAAGGGGTTTAGGTTCAGGTTTACCATTAAGTGAAGCTAAACGATAAGTGCCTGATCTGTAGATGTGAGTGATAATGTAAGGCCCAATCCAATTTGGAGCAAATTTTCCACGTTTGCTCTTTTCTAGTTTGGTTACATGCTGATTCTCTTTGAAGACAAGATCACCAACCTTAAAGGTACGCTCATGGAGTCGCTTATCATAAGCACACTTGATGTGTTTTTTATAGATTTGAAGGTGGTCAAGAGCTATAATATGACGCTCGTCAAGAAGCTCCAATTGGGCTAACCGCTCTTGGCGGAAATCATCATTGGTGAGAATACCCTGAAGAGATATTCTTAGGGAGGGTATTTATATTTCAAGAGGCAAGACATCCTTGGTACCATATACCAAAGAGAATAGGGTGGCATTAGTGGAGGTGCGAATGCTAGTCCGATAAGCCCAAAGGTCAAAGGGGATGTGATCATGCCAATTTTTTCTAGAATCGTTAACGACTTTCATGAGAATTTTGGTTAGGGTTTTATTAGAAGATTCGGCTTGACCATTTACTTGTGGATAGTAAGGTGATGAGAAGCTAAGTTTGATACCAAAGTTGTCACAAAGGTCTTGTAACAACTTATTTTTGAAAGATTTTCCATTATCTCTTATCAAGCGATGAGGGACGCCAAAACGACAGATAATGTGATGGTTAATGAATTCGACGATTTTTTCTTTTTTGGTTGAAATGAGTGGAATGGCTTCCACCCATTTAGTGTAATATCCTGTTGCTGTGATTATCCAACGGTGATGTTGCGAAGAGGGTGGGTGAATCTCACCGATAAGGTCTAAACCCCATTGTGAGAAAGGCCAAAGATCTCGTGCGACCTGTAGCGGATGGCTAAGAGTATGTTGAAGGTTGGCATGTTGTTGACACATAACACAATGCTTAACATATTCGTAGCAGTCGTTATTAAGAGTAGGCCAATAATAGCCTAGGTGAAGGATCCGTTTGGCCATGGCCAGGCCACTAAAATGTTCACCACAAATACCGTCATGGACTTGTTGGATGGTATAGGTGACCTCCGCACCGGTTAGACATCGAAGCAGGATGCCATCAAAGCCATGTTTATAGAGGAGTCCCCCCATGATGACATAATGAGAAACACTTTTAAGAAAAGCACGTTTGCCATTACTAGTAAGGTCAGGTTGGAGAACAGAGGTTGTAAGGTAGTCGTGAAATTGGTGATACCAGGTATCTTGTGAATTAGCAGACACATTATTTATCATACAAACCTTCGGGGCTAAGTAAGATGGGGCAAAGATTTGTTTGACCAAGATGAATATGTCAGAGTCCATTGGTGAGGCAGGAATTTACGAGGCTAAGCAAGACATAGTATCTACAAATTTGTTAGTGGAGCAGGGAATGGTTTGGATAGAATAATGAGTAAAAACAGTCAAAAGTGAATTCACGTAATGTATGTACTTTTGAAGTTCCTCATTTTACATTGGTAGATGCCCATAACTTGATTGACAACCAGTTGAGAATCGCCAAAGATGTTGATAGATTTGACACCTAAGTGTAACGCAACCTGGAGACCCAAAACAAGGGCCTCGTATTCCATTGTATTATTAGTGAAGGGAAATTGAGCTGGAATGAAAGAGGCATAGGCTCAACGTTAAGAGGAATGAGAACAACGCCGACTCCTCCACCACGCTGGCATTTGGATCCATCGAAGAAGAGGGTCATTGGATACGACTCCTCACTGAGTGAAAGAGTGGCAATGAGTTCGTCGGGGAAATTAAAATTGGTAAATTGTTCCCCAGGTAAAGGGGCTTCTGCAAGTTGGTCTACAATAGTTTGTCCTTTTATTGATTTCTATTGTACAAATTCAAGATCGAGGTCGGCAAGGAGCATAAGTCATTGGGTGATGCGTTGGTTTAGATGTGGTTTGGCGTACATATAATGAATGGGGTCCGCGTTGGTGATGACAAAAGTTTTGTGATTCAGGAGGTAGTGTCCGAGTTTGGTGGCTATGAATGATAGGGCTAGGCACAACTTTTCTACATGTGTATACCTAGTCTCGTAATCCATGAGAGTACGACTTATATAATAAGCAGCTTGTTCTCGATGCTCAGAGTCATGATGTGAGAGCATGGATCCTATAGCATGATCAGTGGCAGAAAGGTAAAGGTAGAAAGGGTGATCGTCCTGAGGTGGGATAAGCACAGGTGGCTACAAGAGATAGGCTTTGAGAGCCTCAAATGCTTGGTCGCACTCTTCGCTCCATTGAAAGGCAATGTCCTTCATAAGGAGGTGATGGAAAGGTTGAAATCGATCCGAGAGTTAGGAGATGAAACGCCGGATAGATTAGAGTTTACCTTGCAAACTACGCAATTGTTTGAGGTTAGTAGGTGGGGGCATTTCTAGGATAGCTTTTACTTTAGATGGATCGACTTCGATGCCACGCAAAGAGATGATAAAACCAAGAAGTTTTCTCGAAAGGACACCAAAGACACATTTCTTTGGTTGAAGACGAACACAATATTGTAACAGGTGATCGAAAATAATGGTTAAAACATCGAGATGTTCACTGTGATGTTTAGATTTGCCAAGAAGATCATCGACATAATCCTCAAGGATAGTGTACATAATGTCATGAAAAATGTAAGTCATAGCCCACTGATAGGTCGTACCAGCATTCTTAAGGCCAAACAGCATGACATGATAACAGAAGGTTCCCCACGGAGTTATGAAGGCAATTTTATGTTGATCGGCCGGGGCTACCAAAATTTGATTGTATCCCGAGAAACCATCCATGAGAGAAAGCATCTCATGGCTCGCAGTGAGATCAACAAGTTGATCAATACTTGGGAGGTGGAAGTCATCCTTCGGGAAAGCAAGGTTAAGGTCCCTGAAATCCGTACATATCCGAAGTCCCCCCGTCGCTTTAGTGACAGGTACGATGTTAGAAATCCATTGAGGATAGTCAATAGGCAAGATGAAGGAAATAGAAAGGAGTCTTTGAAGCTCTTCTTTGACCAAGAGGGCAATGCGTGGATGTATTTTTCTTAGTTTCTATTTAACTGGTTTGGAATCGGGTTTCATGGTAATGTTATGGACAGCAATGTCAGGATCAATTCCTGGCATGTCAGCGTAGGACCAAGCGAAAGCTTGGTTGCGGGCACGGAGAAAGGTAGTAAAGGCGGCTTGTTCTGATGCGTTAAGAGATTTTCCAATCTTCACAATGTGAGGATCATCGTCTGTGTGGATGTTGATTTCTATAGTCGACTCATTCAACATGGTTTGAGTTTCAAATGGTAAGGTGCGTTGAATATAAGAGTCGTCCGCACCAAGGTAAGTGAGGATGGAGTCATCATCCTGCCACTCAACAACATTAATGGAAGGAGAATCCTCTTCGATCATGTTTGGATACAAAAGGGGAAGAGAAGATGGGTCCTCATTATCGCGTTGATAAGTGAGAGGACCTAGGAAGATAGCGTTTATGAAAAAAAAAAGTTAGGAGGGATAGATTCAGGGTCTATCGACTTTGTGGGTGATGATGGCAAAATGGGTGATGATGGATCGGTAGGGGTGACATCGTCATCTTCCAGGATACAACTGACACGAGGTTTCTTCGGTGTAAGTGCTTCAAGAAATCTAAGACCACTATGATCTTTGTGTTTGCGTGTAGTCACGGGAATGATTGTATGTCGGCCTTGTTCATAAAGACCAAAACCAAAACCTTTCCAAGCACAGCGTGTCAGGAAGTTGAGAGTGAAACGACGATTTGTCAGGTATTGAAAATCAGATTGGAAGGGAACCACACCAAGGGGAGGTTCAGGGGTAACGGAGGATGCGTTGACACTCCCATACGTTAGGTTGGTGCGGAAATTAGGTGGTCCGTAGGAGATTACTTCCCTCACATGACAGTCGTAGGTAGGATGCGCATGTAACTGTCTGTACTCCTGTGGGGTATGGAAAGAGCTAACGTTATATAGGTGATACTCCCCCAACGTAAGGCGTTGAAAAACATCTAGTGAGGGGTCAGAGGTTGGGATGTTATCCGCAGGAAAGGAAGTGGTATTTGCGATGGCGGTTTCATTGGTTGAAGGTGTAGGTGTGGTTGAGGTGGATGGTAGAGGTGTGGTTGAAGTGGATGGTTGGGTTGGATGAATGGGTGTCTTGACTGGTACAAGCACATCATTAGGGTGATATAACATATTGTAGGTTTTGAAGGGGGGAGGATCATCTTTTACGGTGTAGGGCTTCCCCTCGTACTCAAATTTTATGCATCTATGTAAGGTGGAGGGAACGCATCCCATAGCCCAGATCCAAGGGTGGCCTAACAACATGTTGTATTGGAATTCTCCCTCAAGGACATAGAAGAGTTTGGGTAAGGTACGTGGCCCTACACGAATGTTAAGGATCACGGTGCCTAAGGTAGAAGTAATAGCATCATTGAATGACCACAACATGATAGGGTTGGCACACATGCAGCTAGAAGGGATATTCATTTGTTGGAAGGCTTTGGAAGAGATGATGTTTAAGCTAACACCCTCATCAATCATAACACGATGCAACCAAATATCTAGGACGTAAGCTGAGATGAAAAGAGTGGGGTCAGGATCTTCTACACCGAATTCAACAATTTCGTCTTTGGAGAAACTGACAGCAGTAGCTTGCTGTACAGAGACAGAAGTGGTTGGGGAGATAGTTTGTTTGGTGAGTGAAGAAACGTGATTGGGTGTTAAAATGGAGGCCACAGGAAAGGTTTCGTTAGGTGGTGGTGCGATCTTTAGGTGGTGGTGCGATCGGGAGGGTGGATGGAGAAAGAGAGGCCGTAGGTGTTCTTTCTTTAGCTTTCCCATTGTTTTTCTGCCCTCAAGTAGCAACCCTAATCATGTTGATCTTGTGAACACGAGAGGAGGAAGACGGTATGGATAAGTCATGGCCTTCGATAGGTGGGTTTGTAATAATGATAGATCTTGGTGAGGCAGGGACAGGTGGTATAGGAGAGGGAATTGAAGCTAAAGGTCTCTCCCTTCGTAAGTTGTCTTTCTTAACTTTTCTATCCGAGAGAGGTGACTAACGAAGTATGGATTTCAAAGCTTTGCATCCCTCTACATCATGTCCTGGTGTACGGTGGTAAGCACAGATTTTAAACTCATCATAACCTATAGGTCAAGGTTTAGATGGATCATAGGGTCTAAGTGGGGGTAGGGAAATGGTCGCATTCTCCACCAACATATCAAGGATTTTGGCGTAAGACCCTTTGAGCAGGTCAAAGTCAGAGGAAGATGAGGCTATTGACTGGGTGGGTTTTGGTAATGACTGGGTATGGTTGATTCGTACGGGTGGTGGCTTAGCCAAGGGGTTTTGATAATTGGATTTAACTAAACGTGGCTTCTTCGGTGCAGAAGTTATGTTTAGCTGGTTAGATGATGAGGCCACAGATGATGTGGTATCAGGAAACAACCACGGAGAAAGAGGAGTGACAGCAAACAAATCCTTTGATGATGGAGTTTGTTTAGGGTTGATAAGTGGACAGGATACGTGGGGTGACGGTGTTGATACACTCATGGATCTTTGTATGGGTGCAAAAGGCATAGGTCATTTTAAAGAAAACGCAGGAGGTATGATATATTGATGCAAGGTGGAGGCATGAGGTCCCAATAGAGAAGGTAGGTGTGACGGCGATGGTTTTAGTTGTGATAAAGGCATAGGTTGGGCTTGAGGAGATTGGGTCTGTATCCTAAGTGGATGGACAACTTTACTTTTGGATAAATCTAACTATTTAGGTGGATGTGTTAGGCTGGGCATTAGTAGAGTCCCAAGCATAGGGAAAAGTTTGGTTAGGTAAATAGAGGTGGATGAGGTATTTGGTAGAGATGAGGGGGGTGAAGATGAGGACATAGGCATTTTAGCTTTGTAAACCTTCGGGTATATGGTAAAGGAGTCTAGATTCGGTCATCTGCATTGAGTAGAATATGGTGTCTCAAACCTTCCCATAGGACTCGTCTATCTTCTGAGGGGTGGTCAATCCTCATGTGTTGAATAGGAACTTTTGTATGGAAGAAAGGTGGGTTGTGATTCTGGTCCATTGTGGGTGTGATACAGGGGGTAAATGAGGCACTGTATCATGGGCGTTAAGAGGGGTCAACCAGTCAACTGAACAGATTTATGTGATAAGAACTAATAGTTTGAGGATGTTTTAGAGAATCCAGCATGAAGTAAAGAATTTGGTGATGTCGGTTCAAAGGTTTTCTTGTCTGGATGAACGAAAAAATAGCAACCGTCCTCTTGTACAGCAAGAGTGGTAGAAGGAGATGTTTGGGCTATAGATAAGTTAGATAACATCCACTCCATTCTTGTAGAGATGTGGTTAAGAGGCTCATCGGGAGCAGAGAACTCTGGGTGTTAATTTTCTTTATGGGTAAAGGAATGGACAGGATGTCGTCTTGTCTTGAATTGTGGTAAGGGGGGTTCGTGTCCCTGCGTTAGTGAAGATTCTATTATCAGAATTTCCTCGATAGAAGCATTTGTTTGGGAGTCAAAGACGCAGGGATTCATGAACACTCCTCCTCAGCTAGATATTCCTAGTTTATTTTTAGGTTAAGAAGATGGTTTGGGAATCGGTTTGGTTGAAGATTTTCAATTGCGTTAGCAGGGGCATTAGATTATTCGAGGGTTATATCCCGCTGGCCTCAACCATTTCCTGTCTATGTTTTTCAACATCTTGCATTTTTCGTTGACTGTGTCCCTTCCACCCAGTAGAAGTTACAGAAGTCATTTTTTTGTACAAGAAGGTATACGAGGGTTGAATCAAACCTGGAGTTGGAGGTTTAATAGGAGGTAAGGTATAGCTCCTGCTTTGAGCCAATTTTTCCAAGATTGAACACCAATAAGTTTCTCCCAGGAGTGTGAATTATGGGCTCGACTTTATCTTATGGTGGTTTTTTTGGGCGGGGTATTAGATGGTGCTTGGGATTTGACCATCACCCAGCATGGACAACTCCTTTTTATTTCGAAGCGTCGATACCTGGAATTGTGGTGTTGGGTTTTTTGGTGGAGTCTTGGGTTCGGAAATTGGGGTTTTGTTGCACAAACACAATTTCTCTTCCTCTAAGGCTCGATCTCTAGTTTTCGATCCATAGTAAGGCCTCATCAATGTTTCAAAAATTTTTGAATTTGAGGGTGGAGAAATATGCTTGCGTCAGGCCCACATAAGAGTTTTTGAATAAGTTCAGCCTGAGGCCAAGCATATAAGTTTAGTTGTACTAATCCCCGCCATCGTCCAATGAAAATATGTGATAATTCATCTTCAAATTGTCAATGTCATAAAAGGTCGGTTGATAGATAATTTCTTGGCATGTTAATGGAGAATGATCCAAGAAAGATTGGGCTATATTGGGTAAAGCAAGATTGAGTGCTAGGCTTAAAGCAGCTGTACCACTCCAGGCGGGTTCCTGATCAGGACATGGGAAGGTGCGACGTGTAAGGCATCATCATGAGCATCAGATAGTAGGCATGTCCAAATTATCGCAAGTGTTGTTGGGATCCTCCTTACTATAAAACGAGTAAATTTTGGTATTCCATTGAGGAGATATGATTAAGGGGGACAGAAGTGTGATATACTCCATGACAACTTGCTCCGTATGTCCAGGGGCACTACATCTTCCTAACCAGAAGCCTCCAATTTTGCATCTTGTCCATCATTTGTTTGATTAAATCAGGTAGTTGGATAGATGATGGTGCGGTGCCGTAAACGGAGGCTATGGGCCAATGGGCCACCACGTATAAAATGGTGGGGTTAAATGTTTGATAAGTATTGAGAGCATGACTATGTTGAGGCGACCGAATAGGGATGTCCTATAATAGGATGTTGAAATCACCGATATTATGTGTGACATGAAAGGTGGACGGAGCTTGGAGAAGGAGCTTGTGTGGAAGGTGGGGTCAGATCAAGTCAGGAAAGGAAGCTCTACGAGAGGATGAGGTCGGGAGGCAAGAAGGAAGTGAACAAGGATAAGAGGAGGAGAAGAAGGGGTAATTGGAAAAGAAAGGAATATAGGGGGGTATGTGTGATGAGAGTGAAGGTAAATTAAAAACTGAATGCAAGAAGGAGGGGGCGGGCGGGGGTGGCGGGGGAGGAAACGGGGAGTAGTGGGAAGGGGCGCAAGATCCAGGGGAAGGGTGGAAAAGAGAGGAGCGGAAATGATTTTTGCCGCTGTGAGGGTGTGGGGAGGAGAGAACTGAAAGAGATACAAGAGGCCGTTTGGAGGTGGGACGCGAAAGGAAGAAGGGAGCCGAAGAAAGGGGGGGGTGGAGAGTTAGAAGGGGCGGAGTTAGTAGGGGGAGGGTAGATGTAGGGTGGGAGTTGTGTGGGGGGTTGTGGACTAAGCATGGAGGTGGGGATGAAGTTGGTGTAATGATGGGTTGGCGGTAATGATTTTTGGGTCCTAGATTAATTAAAGGACAGCCATTCCTATGGCCGTAGCACCCCCGAGGCCACTGCCTTGGAGACGGGCTAAGGATGAAGAAGGCATAGGCGGAGTTTATCAGTGAGAATGAGCTAAATGAGCAGCTATACTAATAGGCCATGCCAACACTGAGTTGACCTTCCTGTTGTACGATCGAGGGCATGAGACAAATAGGTACTTACATGCTAGAATTAGCGTCCAAAAATTTCATAAGTCCTTATTCTCCTACATGGATTTTGGGAACATCGCGGTGTCCTATTATTCCCCAAAAACCAGAAATGTGAATGGGGTGTTCAAAGAAAGGCATGGAGCATGCCATGTGAAACCATGCTGCGTCTTGTTTCGAGTGAAACAACCGTGACAAGAGTACACACAGTAGGGATGCAATCTATGAGGAATAAAGCGGCAACAAAATGTTGGATTGGTATGCTACTGCGTTTGGGATTGCAAAGACAGTAATCGATCTCGGTCATGTTAAACCGATGTCTGTCAGGCTTGTAGTCAGCATCGGTAGTTAACTGATGTCGGTAGAATAGGACCGTGTAGAAGTTGTAAGAAGTTGCTGATTTGGGGTTAACAATGATTATTATACTATCAATCTGTTCTGAAGTGATCACAGAAACCGTTATGACAGAGAAATAGAAGAACTAAAAACAACAAGATCACAAGCAATTAAAAGACTAACCCTAGGAGTAGTTTAATCACTTTGGGCCTTATGCCTAGACAAAAATGATGTATCCTAACAAAAGCCCTATGGGGAATTTCAAGTTTGTTTGGCTTCTAAGGTTACCTCAATCGGGCGGAGGAATTCCGCGGAAAAATGGGGGATGTTTGCGGCTGTTGTGTTAATTAGATGTGATTCGGTATGTGTTTTGCAGTTAAAAGTAAGCTTAATCAGTTCTTATCAATACCGTGGAATATCACCCCCCATTTGTAACACCTGTTAACTTAATCTATGTTGCACTGAAGTGAAAACAGCAAGCAAGAATATGTGTACATGTTTTTCTCCCAAGGGAGTGTAATTGATGGGCTCGACTTTATACTATGGTGGTTTTTGGCGGGGTAAATTTAGAAATGGCTTGGGATTTGACCATCACGCATGGGACCACTCCTTTTTATTTCGAAGCAGTCATACATGATAATTTGGTGTGTTGGGGTTTTTTGGTGGAGTCTGGGTTCGAAATTGGTGTTTTTGTTGGCACAAACACATTCTCTTCCTCTAAGCTCGAAAATCCTTTTTTCGAGCCATAGTGAGGCCTCATCACTGGTGGCAAAAATTTGGAATTGTTGTTTTATATAACAACTAATAACAATTTACTAACACATACTTACAACATAATAATTACTTCACGTAATTATTGTTTACTAATGGAGCACTAATTAAATATTTCCTAACAGATTCATCTTCAAATTTTTGGATAGCATAGAGGTCGGTGATAGATACTTTCTTGGCAATGTTAATGGAGAAATGATCCAAGAAAGATTGGGCTAATTGGTTAAAAGATAAGATTGAGTGTTGGGTTAAAGCACTGTACCACTCCAAGGCGGGTCCTGATAAGGACATGGGAAAGGTGTGGAGTAGTAAGGCATCGTCATGAGCAATCAGGTAGTAGGAATGTCTAAATGATCACAAGTGTTGTTGAGGATCATCCTTATTATTAAAATGAGTAAATTTTGGTAATTCCCATTGAGGAGGATATGAATGAAGGGGGACAGAAGGATGAATAGTCTCCCAAAAAACTTGCTCATATGTCAGGGTGCTACGGCTTCCTAAAACAGAAGCCTCCAGATTTTACATTTTGTCCATCATTTGTTTGATTAAATTCAGTAGTTGGATGAGATGATGGTGTGGTTTCCGTAAACGGAGGAGGATTGGGCCAAGGGCCACCACTAGACAATGGTGGGGTTAAATGTTGATAAGGTATTGAGGACAAATATGTTGAGGTGACCGAATAGGGATGTCCTATATAAGATGTTGAAGTCACCGGATACATGTGTGGAAATGAAAAGGTGGGCGGAGCTTAAGAAGGAAAGTTCGTGTGGATAGATGGTAGAGAGCAAGTTATGAAAGGAGTAGTCTGCAAGAGAGACGAGGTAGGAGAAATCAGTGATAATGATATGTGGGGCCCCAGGTTAACCAAAGGAAAGCCAATATGTGTTGTATGAACCCCTGAAGCCGCTGAGTTGGGAGACGGGGCTAAGGATGAAGAAGGCAAGGTGGAGTTATCAGGCGGAGAAGGAGCTAAATGAGTAGCTATACTAACAGGCATGTAAAAAAGGAGTTGACCATCGGGTGTATGGTCAGGGGCATGAGACAAATAATATTGTACAGCGCTAGGATTAGCATCTAATTTTTTTGCACAAATTCCTTATCTGCCTACAGGGATTTTGGGAACCTCGCTAGTGTCCGTAGGATTCCCCATAGGATGAGAAGGGGGTGATTCAGGAAAAGGCACGGAGTAGGCATGTGAAACCATGGCTGTAGCTTGTTTCCGAGTGATAACAACCATGGACAAGGGTAAATAGCAGGGATGTAATCTATCAGGAACAGAAGCAGTAAAAAAATGTTAGAATTGGTAGGTTGTTAGTTTTGGGAACTGTGAAAAGATAGTAACCGATATTGGTTAGGTAACTCGATGTTGGTCAGACTATAACTGGCGTTGGTAAGTTAACCGATGTCGGTAGAATATGACCGGTGTAAGAAGCTGTAAGAAGCTACTGATTTGGCGTTAACGATGCTTAGTATGCCTACCAAATTGTTCTGAAGTGATCACTGAAAACAGTGTATAACAAAGAAACAAAACTTAAAACAAGCAAGTTGCACAAGCAAATCAAGAGACTAACCCTAGGATTAGTTTTAAATACTTGTGGGCTTATGCCTTAGCCGCAAGATGATGTCAATCCTAAACAAAATACCTAAGGGAGATGTCAAGTTTGTTTTGGATTATAAGGTTACCTCAATCGGGCAGAGGAATACCACAGAAAAGGGGGGATGTTTGACTTGTTGTGTTGATTATGATGTGATTTGGTATGTGTTGTGCAGTGAAAGCAAGATTAATTTCTTGTCAATACCATGGATATCACCCCCACTGTGTATGACATGTTACTTAATCTACGTTCACTAGAGTTGAAAACAACAAGCAAGAATGTGATTCAACTATTTTAAAACCCAAATCGAAAATGATATTTGATGAAGCAAAGAAGATGACTTTCACTAATGCCAAGATGTGAAAGTAAGACAAAATATCTTACCAAAAAAAATAACAAAATATCTTGTGAATATTTTAGCAGAAGAAAAATAGCAAGTGTGTTGCCTATGTGAAAACAAGCAAGAAAGAAAGAAACCCGAAATGGGTCCCACCGGGCGTGCCAAAATATTTTGCCCACAGAATGTTTCAGTTCCTAGAATAGAGTTGCTTCTATCCTTTCATTCTTTTGAGAAGCAGATAAGGGTTAGGGCTAGGAGGAATACGTCTTGAATTTCGAGAGGGTGTGCGCGTACCATAGAGAGATATCAGATTGATTGCGAAGAACTCCTTTTTGTCTGGGAAGGACTATCTGTAAGTAAGAATACAAGACCACCAGATTTTAGTTAGATGATAAATGAGGGAACTACCTTGGACCCATGAAATATTAGAGTTCCTTTCAAAGGTGGTCAGTTCCCCTTTCTAATACGAATTAACAAAAATGATAATAAAGAAGCTATTGTGAAATCACGATTTAGGTGCCTCATCATAAAGCAATAGAGGACTAAACTACCAATAATAAAACATCACATTGTTTTTTTGCATCAACAATCACCAATGCCATTCAGCTCAAGTTACAGGGATAAAACCAGATTAGATCAGAGGTTGTTAGGAGACAAATAGGTGAGAGGAAGGTTTTGGGTATAAGTCACAGTGACCGATGCCAGTCACTGGATAACCGACTGCGGTTTGGAGAACCGCTTCCGGTAGAGGATAACTGACACCGATAGGGTCAGTAATCTAGGTGCTCCTGGAGGGAGGTTAGTTGCAGGGTGATTGTGGGGTTTTTAAGACTGGTGGATGGCTGAGGGGAATAGTGAGATGACTTAGGGAAGACTTATGAGTGTGCTAAAAACTATCTTCTGGGCAATACAAGGCTGTAGAGGAATGACAGGTTAAGATATAGGGTGTTCCGGTGGGTGGTAGATCTAAAAGTGAGACTTATAATTACTATCAATCAAAAGACTCAGGAAATGGTGCTTAGAAAGAATGTAAAAGACACTACTTACTCAGTTCCTTACTGAAGATTCAAGTCCAAGGAATATGGTAGACGATAGGCAAGGCTCAGGTTGGAATGATCTGGTATTGGAAAACGAGCTGATGAAGCTATCCTCAGTCTTTTCCACTGCTTGAAAGGGGGTGGCAAAAATGCCAGTGGTTACTCAGTTACAGTCTTGGGCTTGATGTCCTTCTCTGCAAACTCTTTTCTTTCCTTCACTTGTCTCTGCTTGGCTAAGTGAATTCCAGATTCTTCTAATGAATTCCGATTCAGATCCTGATATTTTTTTGTTTTTGGTTAGGGGAGGTCATTTACAGGGAACTGATGGTGGTTACGTAACTGACAGCGGTCGAGTAGGAACCTATATCGGTTAAGTCAAAGTGGGCTATTTTTATTAAAATAGCCAACTTTCCCTCCTTTTCTCCCGAGGGATTAGTTGTGGGCTTGGTCAAGTCATTATGAGGTTGGTTTTGGTGCAGGTGAGGAGTAATTAGTCATGGGTGTGGAAGTAGACCAAGTTATAGGTCTTAATTAGGTTAGTTTAGGGTTAGGGATAGGTCATGATGAGGTGGCGAAATGAGGTGGTAGGTTTGGAGATGTGGATTTATTAATTATAAGGTAATTAATAAATAATTGTGTAAGGTTTAGGTGATGAGGTTAGGTTGCGAAATGAGAAGCGGGGCACAGGGGGTCGTAAGACACAAATTTGGTGTCTACACCTAGCAAGGGAATAATACTCTCTTGCCTTAGCATTTTACAAATTTCCTTGACCTCATCTAGGTCATCCTTTTGTGCCTTGACTCTCCTTCGTTGTTCTTCCCTCCTGGACTACTCCTTTAGACGCTATATTTCTCCTTGTAAACTCTGAATGACATCCATAGTGTCTTGATATACCTCCTTTTGACATGCAGGGTCTGGGTACTTCCCATGAACTACTTCCTCCCTTGAAATCAAGTTCTTCTGCCTTGGTATTTCTTTTGCACGATCGGCTTCTACTCTTGTTGTTACCAAAATAGGCTCCAAACCTACATCTTGTGTTACCCATGGCATCCACTATGTCTCTACATTTTTAATGCTGACCATTACAACGCCCTTGTCTTTTTAGTTCTGTTAATTCATGTGCTTAAACAACTCTGGGCACTCCTCATACTTGTGCTTCTTTCCTCACCATGAGAACTGCAATAGGTCTGAGCACTCTCTTTTGCAATGCTCTGTAGACCCATAATTTAAATAGGTTCAATACAGGAACTCACTCCTTCCTCCCCCATGGTTACCACAACCACAAAATCCTCCACAAAAACCCCTTCCGCGTGCACCTTCATCTGCATGCTCCTCATAACGGCGATCATCACCCTTAGAACTACTATTAATATTGGTCTGGCACACCCCATAATCAATGGCCTCATGGATCTGATCAATGAGCCTATAGTCGTTAGTATCATGGGTTGTAGAGGTGTAAATCTTGTAGTATCAAGACACGTTCTTCTGGATTGCACATTGTAAAAGGGGAATCTACTTGCATCATGGTCCACACGACAAATTTCATAGTCTACTGTCACGATGCGTACTGCCCTCCAGGGAAAACTACCCTTGACATGCCCCTCTACTTCACAATCTATGCACCATAAATCATTGCGAGTCTCATGGGCTGAGTTCACAGACAACTTGTTCAGCAACTTATCCATAGCAGCAATTTGAGCCTCTAGAAACCTGCTAACACCAGTATCAACACTACCAATAGCCTCGGCACGTAGAGCAGCTTCCAATGCCTCATGTGAATCTGTGAAAGTTTTATGAGATAAGGCCCTTCTAAAAGGTGTGATCAATCCTCCAAAATACCACTGAGCATGCTGTGAAGGGTGAATACCATAATATAATTTAGACAAGAGAGTTTTAAAATGTGCATCATACTCCCACACACTCTCTACCATTCCCTGTTGAATCTCATTCAAATAATTGATGCTCTTCTATTCAAACTCAGGGATGTATAATTCTACCAAGAATGTGTTCTTTAGAACAGTATAATCCACCACTATTTGATGAGGATCATATTTCCTATACCAGATATGTGCACACCCTTACAACGTGGTTACAAATTGACTATCCTTTCGCTCTGGGGTTGTGACACCATTTTCTCGCCATAGCAGTTCACACTTGTGAAAATGTTCTGCAGCATCCTCAATACCTCTGTAATTGAGAAAATATAAAGACATTTCAAAAAAACTTGTGGGGGTGGCTGGGGCCCGTGTCCTTCTAAGCCAGAGCCTTGGTTTCCTCCTATGTTTCCTCCACCACTTGACCCACTAGGTCTACCAAGTATTATGCCTCCTGAACCACCAAATCCACCAGACCCACTAGCTCCTATTCCTCTTGAACCCCCAGATCCACCAGATCCCATAGTGTTCATGCCAAGGGTCCCCATAGTTCTAGTGAACTGCACACCTATGGTCTGTGATAATGCCCCACTACCAATAGTATACCCCGTGCTACTCCCAGACGTGAGACCAAAATCTTACGTGTCTATACCTTTCCTTAAAATTCCTCTTAACACTGGGTTGGTGTTTGCAGCCATAGAAGGCCAAAATGAGAAATTATATCTCTTGGGTGTAGACCAATCACTTCCAATGTAACCAATTGGACTAGCAATATTTCCCTCCTGATCTAGAAAACCAAGCGCCAGGATTCGGTCACTAGGTGGGCTCAGATGCATGCCAACGGTTCTTCTCTCTCCATGCGACGAACTCTCATCAGAAGCTGAAGGGGTCTCTCTTACGCGCTTGCTAAGATGGGGTCACACAGACTGCTCAGGTTCCACGTCCTCTGGGTGAAGCTCAAATCCTTCCCATAATGTCTTCCACCATACATCCATCACACCTGCAACCTCACGTTGTCTAGCAATTTCCCTTTCACGCGCTTCACTATACTTGAGTCATTTCTCCTCCCTTTCCTTCTCTGTCACAACATCTGCCATCTTCCTCCACCCTAGCTTTCTCACCTAGTGCTCAGAATGGTTTAGCTAGCCATTGTAAATGCCTCTAAACTCATGGTAACCATCAAGATCTTCATTTCCAAAGGGACAACATGTAGAAATGATCCTCTGGACTCCCACAAAAACTCAAACTCAGCAACCTCTGGATAAGAATATGTGGAAATGGCATACTAGTGTAGCTAACCAGTACTCCTTTCCACCAATGATCTACAACATGGGTCCACATCAGATCTACATCATGTAGCCTCTGGTAGTCTTCTTGGACCCACACACGCGATCCATAATGCCAACTTGATCTATACGCATAGGTTGAGAGCCACTCATATATTTCTACTGGGAAACAACAGAAAAAAGTTTCATAAAGATCATGGTAGAGGTTCTCTTCTACCCATCTACGTGCATCAAAATCAGGTCTAGCACTAAATCTCTGAGAAAATTCATCCTCCATGCTCTTGAACCATGACTCAACACTTTTCAAAGTTATCTGATTTGTCATTACTCACTACACAAATCATGATGTATGCCATTTCCCACTATAAATTTGAAAAAAGGTCCTGACATTGGAACCAAGATGTAGTAATTTTTACCCCTATCACAAAATAAAGGAACCCCACGGCCTATCACACAGTGGATGTTAGGCACTCACCCGACGTAAGTGTGGGTGCTGAGTCTCTCTTTTATGTGAGTTTTGTGGGAAACATCATCTACAATTTGTTTTTAAGAGATTTAAAAGGAGTTAAGACATACAAGAACCATAGAGCTCAAAACAGCCTCTAGATCTTTGCAGTCATTTCAGACAGAAAGTACTTAACACTTGATCTAACTTGTACCAAACAAGAAAGAAATTATACAAGAATCCATACTTAGCATAAACATAAATGAAAGAGAACCTATGAGAAATATGTATGCCTCAGGGTCATCAATATTCATATTCATATAACTGGTAACCTCATTACATTCATGGAGCCATTATAGATTATCACAGAGAAGCATACCACAGTCATTCATTACAACTGGAATAATGTAGCTAGGCTATCAAAATAAAAATTACAATCCCCATACCCATTACACATTCTTTCCCAAGTACAATTATCCACTAACAAAGTTCTTGTAGTATTTCTACAAAGCTCTGCCCTCTTCTAGTTCTCTCTCTTTTTACTCTACAGGTCCTTGTATTTATATCCTTTTTGGGCTTCCAACTCATCCTCACCTCCCTTCCCTCAGTACCGGAGGGATGATGTAGAGGCTCCACTGCCTGCACCACAGCCCTTGGACCCAGATTGGGTTGCTGTTAGAGAGGACTTTATTTTCCTTGACGAGAGAGAAGATACTTGGTGCCGTAGGAGGACATAGATTGTCGCTGTGATAACCTGTTATTCCACAAGTCACCATGTTTCGGAGTTATTAACCATTCACCTTATTCGTACCTATAGCTATCGTATTTAATTCTAGCAATGGTTGTCCTGAAAATGACTGGGGAGTGTTGAGTCGAGCACTACGAAGGTCACACGTGGGTGATTTTCAATCGTTACAATCGTCTCTGATCTTACGAACTAGGGGCTGGCGTCCCCTGTAGCGGTGTTCACCTACTAAGAATAGGGGTTAGCTCTCCTTATGGGATTAGTGTTCACTAAATTCATCGTCCCGTATGTCCGGTTATTGTATACCCTCAAGGAGCCTTTTAGATAATAGGTACGCCAAAGGTTTCCAGGAGGCTTATTTTTTCTGAGTGGTTTCCACTTTGTATTTGGTATCTTGTATCTGTCTTGTTTGTGCTCAGGTCCGGGATGGGGATGTTGGAGATGAATGTCACTTGATGGTTGTAAGATGAACTAAGCAGGCTTACAGTGTTTAACATCATTTTGCTGGTATGACTTGAATCCTGGATGGAAGTTATGATAATGAAAGATTTTTGTTGTTATGACTGGATTCCACACCCCCCAGTCATTACAGGTGCTTCTAATAGCGTTTCGGGTTCACCACCCGTAGCCGAACTCTCCCTCGATGACGGGATGCTTCTCTCCTCTCGCTATCACTCATCACACACACAATGTCGCCCCCCTCTTCCGATTTTTTTTTCGATATCCCCACCCCCCTTGGCAAAAATAATCTGGGATCTCTAAATGTTCACCTCTTAGCTTTAGGTTCGCTTCGAAACCATATACCATCATAATGCGGTATCTAACCGATCCTCTTATTCATTTTTATATATCATGGCCTTGGGACGGCCACACCATCTTATTGCTCAACTCCCTTAGCAGTTGGGGCACAGAAAGTAGCAAGCGATATTGGTTTACTGTACTGGAACCTTGATTTGTTGGTATTCTCCACAAGTCGTCCTCCACCCTGATGTTGGGTTACGCTGGACCTTCGCTTATCTGGACGCTCTTCGCTACCCCTTCTTCCTCCCCACTTGCTCGTTGTCCCACGGGTTTGCGGTTCCTCCATACCAAACAATTAGTGCTCCACGCCTGGAAGGGATGCCCTTCGGTTTCAGTCTCGTAATTGTATCTTGAAGGGTCTCGAGTAAAGATTTTCACAACACGTATTTGGGCGTGTGCCAACTTTCCGTCAAATGTGCCGAATAGATGAACCGTTTGGCACTCCCTCGACTCAGGTCTATCCTGGATCAGTTAGGAAGAAGTCGACCACGACTATAGAGTGTAACCATAAATCCAAGTTAATTTTTAGCATTACAATTTCGACTTCGCCTCCACCCACTCTTACTACTCCTACTACCTATGTTCTTCCTTTTATATATCAAATAGGAAAAATACTGGAAACCTTCTCCCTTAGTTCCTATTCGGACATCAAAACCCCAAAAATACCACGCCAATAAAATACCAAGGCGCATCCACGTGGTGGAGTCCTTATTGACCTTAGTTGCGTCTGCAACCACGGTTAGGGCCCCTGAAGAGTTTAGAAGCGGGAGAAGAGTGAAGCTTTGACCGTCCTTTGCACCCCCCCAATACATGTCACAAAACACACCTATACCCTTATTAACACCACTACCAACGGTTCTTTCCCGACTACCAAAATACCACACAGCCACCTTTTCCATGATACATTTATCCCCCATAAACTCATCTCTGTATTCATCACTTTTTTTTACCGTACGATTTGTTCTTGGACCCGCATATCTTGATTTTCCGTGCACAATTCAAACTTAGTTACCTTGCACATGAGAAGCTCTCTGTGACGACGTAGTTTCTTTTTGTAGAACTCTTAGTCCCTGCCGCGGCGTTCTGCCGGTGGACCGCACATCGGGTGGCGTGCCTCTGGGGGCGCTTTTGTTTTTTTCACTGGAGGATGGCCACACCACACGGCCCCCTGGTATTCGGCCCTGGCAGTGAGTTTTTGCCATCCCGCCCCAGTTGGTAGAAGATTGAGACCGACCCCTCATCACAGCCTCTTCCCACTAGATGGATTTATTTCAGCAGGAGCCGCTGCTGTTGAAACACCATACAGATTGGTGAATTCCTTGAGTGTTGTAATCATTTCACTGATGAGTTTGATGATGTGTGTACGTTTCTCATCTCCTTTCATTTACTTAGGTCTTATGCCTTCATGGAAAGTGTTTGGCTCCCATGTCAGTAGGTGAAGTTTTGCGGGCGGATCAGCGAAAAAATTGCACAGCTTGGATGTAGGCCTTGATTAGGCAGCCTATCTTACCTTTAAAATAAAATGGTTTTGTACTTGTCCCTCTTTATTATGAAGGAGCACGTATCGAGCCTATGATACGCTGCCCATCTGATCCCGGACCGCACCCTTGGACATGGTGTCATCCATTCACGAGAGGTCCGTTTAAATGCCCCCGTCATGAAGTTTTTTTACCTTTCTTTCATTGTCCCAGGTCTTTACAACGACGGATTACACCATTTCAGTGTTCCCTGAACTGTCTCGGACGTTCCATTTCTTGTTTTTTTCTGATATTATTAATTGTGTGATATATGTTCTTAATGAGAGGCTTGAGTGCTGAACATTTAGCATTAGGTATACAACTGTAGAATGTAAGGTAGGCGAGAATGAAAATATATTTCAAATGATTTTTTGTCACATTGTCTTGAGATATTGTTACTATGTTGTTGTTACAGGTTCATCAGATTGTTGCGAGTAAGGGAATTCCCTACAGGGCATAACAAAATTATAATATAAACAATTATTACGTCGAGTGTTGCCAAATAAAAAAACCCCGCAATACATAGATATTATACCTTTATATCCATAAGATTTTCATAATTTTATTTTAGATTACAAAGAGAATATTTAGTAGCAAAAAGTCGAAAAACATTATCACAATATACAACTAGTGAAACTTGTAACCGACTATAATTTAAAATTCAGTGACATTACTGCACCCAATCTCAATATTTTTATTAATAGCCATAACTATATCAATTAAACATTAAAAATATGTGAAATTAAACAATACTGAATTAATGGCCATACTTGATCTTTTATCCCCTTTAAATGATGATAATGCAATATAATAATTATGTAAGAGATATAATTTTTCTTTATTAACGGTTTTAAAAATAATTAAATTTGTATAATATGTTGTAAGAAATTTGATTTTAATAATTTACTAATTAGATATAATTATTATGAATGGTAAAAATAGATTATTCTAAAAATCGTCGTTTTAAATATTAATTTGAAAAAATTGTTTAAGTTATCAAAACAAGGGTTGTAGTTATATAGTGAGAATGATGGCGTGATTGAGCTATTTACAGGGTACAAAATCTCTAGATATATGACAAGAGAGTAAAAAAATAAGGATAGATTGAGATTGTACTTTGGGTAACTTGAATTATTGAGTACTACTAATAATATAACTTAGCCAAAAGAAAAGATTTTCAGATGAAATATATACTATATTACTAATTAAGAAATATATCAATTACAAAATCATTAATATAAATTATCAACAATTAAAAAGAAAAATCAAGTTGGCTTTAAAATTATAACCAACATACACACAAAAAAAAAACATACCAAAAAAAATACCTCAATACTCCCCACGATATCTAATAACAATAAAAACCCGACAACTAAACCTAAATCACAAAAACGCAAAAATAAAACTCTGCAACACCACTCTAAAACAAAAAATAACAACACAAAAACCACACCTCCACCACCGCCGAAACAAAAAACCAATACCACAAAATACCACCACAACCACAAACTAAAAACATTACCAAACACACACACAACCCAAACATGCACAAACAAAAAAGAATACCCAACCAAAAAAAACCCCAACTATACACAACAACCCACTCCGCTCCACAAAACACCAACCCTACAAAAAAACCATCCCCCAAAAAAACTAACCATTCTAATCCCTTCAATAAAACTACAAAACAAAAAAACAAAAAAACACAAAAACCCACAACCAACACAATACACAATAAAACCCGCAAACACCCCAACGCCAACCACCACCAACATCACCCAAAGAGTAAAACAAAAAACCAAAATAAAAAAAAAACAAAACACACACAAAATTAACCAAACCAAACAAAAAATACCCAACCATTGAAAACACTCTAAAAAAAAAACCAAAACAAGCACCCAATATTTATAAAACTTAAACAAAAACAACAACCAAAATAAAATACAAAAAACACCAATCAAACCAACTAAACAAAAAAAAAAACACCAAATAACACTGAAGAATAACCGCCATCTATCACAAAACCACAAAACAAAAACAAACAACTACACCCCAAAACATATAAAAAAACAAAAAAAAACAAAAAAAAACAGACACCATAACAGCACACACTATCCCAATTCATAACCCACTAACAAAGCCACAAAAATACACCTCTTAACAAAACACAAAAAAAAAATACAAACCAACCAAAACCAAAAAAACACATAAAAAGAAAAAAACAAAAAAAAACCAAACCATCAGCACAAAAAAAAACCAAAAAACAAAACAACAAAAAAGAAAAACACTAAGAAAATATTTGAAATCGCAAACAACCAAGAATTCTAATTTGCCTTCTAACATTCCATTGTATTTGTTTTCAATATATAAATGGAATTTACGTTTTTGAGTTTAAGATTATATCGATTCTTTTAAAAAAAAATTCATAAATCACTTAATAAATCATGGTCATATTTATAAATTTCTATATAGATAATTAATTAACTCAATAAATTTACGGGATGTTATTAAAGTATGTGTTATAGTTTCATTTTTATGTGTGTTGTGTTTACAAATAGGTCATTAAATATGTTTTCTAATCATCACAATAAAACATATATTATTGGATATATAAATGTGCTAAATATAAACAAAAACAGATTTAAAAAGATATTACATCTTAAGGGGAGAGTATTGGATACAATCACTTATTTAATTTCTTTTCGTTTTAATCGTTCGTATTGAAGGTGAAGTCTCTATCTTCACAAAGTCAATATTATGGAAGGATATGTTTGTGTGGAAACTTCCCATTGTTAATTAATCTCTTATGTTTTTGTGGATTTTTGTTAGATCTTGTGAATTAAAATACATTTTGGTATATTTTATCAATAATAAATTAAAATAATATATTTTTAAATCTAGCATATATTTTTATATAATTTTTTCGAAAAAAAATCATATAATGTGAATCTTTCATAATTTAATAATCAATTATAATAATCTTGGCGAACATTAATAATATTATTTGTTTGAAATATAAAATTATTAAAAATATTTCACAAAATATTTCATATTATTTATTTTTGTGCCGATACAAATAAAGAGACCTCTTTATAATAACGTATTCACTGCAAAAATATAACAATAATACAAATCAATCATTATGAAAAAAAATAAAATTAATATTTAAGAACTCTTTTACAAGTATCTATCACAAACAACCTTTAAATACTGATTGTAATTAGTTCTTTCACAAACAACTTTTAGGTGCTGCTTGTAATTAATTATTATGTTCTAGTTAAATGTTACTTTCCAAGTTCTTATTCATTGTCGTAAAAATTCAAAGTTGACGTGTTAAATGAATTGTTTGACTCTAAATAGTTAGAAATATACATAGTTTTGGTAAGAAATTAACATGGGTTGACAATTTGTTCACTGTAAAGAACGTGGGTTGACAGTTCGTTAAGCAACAAACATAGTACCATTTACTTGTAACTTTAAAAAGCAACCTAACTAACTCGTGATATACATAGTTTCATATATATGTTTGTGTTTCATTTGTTTTTTTAATATATAATTGTTGTGATATATGTTCTAAGGAGAGGTTTGATGCCGAACATTTCATTATTAGGGGAGAGAGGTTAGTAGAGGAGACCAAAAAATCAATTGTTTATTATGTGGGATCGTGATTTTTTCATCAATATGTAGTTCAGATTTGTCTTATCTTATATTTTTCTTTGGAATGTTTAATTGGAGGGAAAGCCGTGTTTTGCATTGATTTTAAATAATACAGTTGAGTTACACTACAACCATGGTGGAAACCAATACTTAAACATGGGTGATAATGCTCAAACACTGAATTTTTAATACTTGTACATGGGTGAGACGTTTTACATGTCATTATATGATTGGATACTCTACATAATTATGTCAAAAATAAATAACCACTAGATAATATGATGATAACTATGAGGTGATACTATAACAATTATTAGATATTGTGTGATCAAGAATCATGTCAACTATTGGACCATATTCATCTAAATTGACCCCTCTTCCCTATGAATAGAATTGTAGAAGAAAGGTAACTTATGAATCGAAATATATTTCCAATTTTACATTACACTGGAAACAAGTATGAGGACACAATGTAGTTCCAATGGAGTATCATTAATAGAGTTTAGATTATGTGATTCCGATTCCCTTTAAAAGTCTAAGATAAATTATTTTGTTAAATGTCATCAGTTTTTGTTAAGAGTTAAATTATTCAATGATTTTATTGTTCTCAAACGATTTCATAATATTATTATGAACATTTTCAATTTATATAGAATAATTGCATCATATACACAATTTACCAATAAAAATTATTAGTGTTCACTTAAGAGTGGAAGAAATCAACTTTTCGTTTTTTAATGGATTATTTATTTGCGTTTGACTTGTATTTGACATTGTAATCACGAGAAGGGAAAAAAAATCAATTTTATTACAAGTTATTACATTTAATTAAAGAAAAACTTTTTTTTGTGTGAACGATGACAGATTTTGGCTCTAATTTTAATTGTAAAAAAAAAAAAAAATCTTTTCGTATGATCTTTGAAAATGTGAAATATCATCTTTCTCTAATATTTAGCATATTTCAAATTCTTTCACACAAAAAAAAAAACTTTATTTTCGTATGAACTTTGAAATTGAATTGTAAACTACCGTCTCCCTCTAATCTTTAACTTAAATAGATTAAGTTTTACAATTATTTCTTTGTTCATAATTTAATTAATTTTTTTATTATAATTTTAATTTTATTTACTGAATATCAAGGAGATGAATTGTTGTATCCTATGGATCAACATGACATCCAACAATGCATTCAAAGATGCACAGTTACTATATTGTCTTTATAACGTTAATTAAAAAAGTTCTCTTGCCTTTTACATTCCCACTATTCACATTTGTTTCCATTCCTACTAATACAATTTTTTATGACAATGAATTGTTCCTACCATCTTCTAAGTTGTTGATTTCGACTACAGGATTGACGAGTTGTAATTTGATTTCATGATCTTTCACAACGCGTTCACCATATATACTTTAAATTTGAGAAAACTTCCATTTCCATCGTTGAGTTTTTTTACTTTCTCAACTAATTTTCAGTGATTGTCGCATGTTTTGAAGGAACTTGTTACTTTTTTTTTGTTGTAGGTTCATGAGATTGTTGTGCGTAAGGATTCCCCCTATGTATATAACAATACTATAAAACCAACCATTGCATGCATTGTTCATAAATAACAAGACCAACACTACAAGATATTAGACCTTATATCCATATATTTTCATAATCTATTGTATATAGAAGATTAAATTGTGAATCCAAATTTGTGAGCTCTATTTAAAAATGTTTTTGTAAAAATAATGACACTTACAAATTTACACAACTAAAATATTATAACTACTATAATTTAATCAATTAAGACATTATCACAACTTCCATAAGTGTATTATAGCTACAAATCAATCAATTAAAACATTACCTCAAGTAAAAATTGTGAAATTATCAATACTAAATAATAGCCATATTTATCTTATTACCCTTTGAAATGTAATATAAGACATTTAAGTATAGTTAAGTTATCAAAAAGAGTTGTAGTTTAATGGTGAGGATGATGACTTGTTAAGCCATTTAGTAAGATATAAATCCCTCTAGATATTTGACAATAAAAGTCAAAATTTATTTAAAAATTGTTTAAGTTATGTTAATAATATTAATTGATTACAAAAAAATTAATAAATTATTTCAATATATACATAATATATATCAAAAATAAAAACATATCAAAAACAAAATAAAAAATAAAAAATTGGCAAAAAAAGAGAGAAACGAGACAAAAACTCAAAATATTTGAAGATTAACTTACATTTAAGAATTAATCCTAAATCTTGACTTCTAAGAACTTAACCATTCTATTGAATTTATGAATTTCGCTAGCAGTGAAAATTTGTGCAAGTAGAAGTGAAAGACAAACAATATAACACAAAAAAATTCTAGAATATTTGAACATTTGGATTTTGGTTGTTATCTAATTTCCTCCACCGCCCACTGAAATTAGATAACAAGCATATTACCGCTTTGATTAATCGAGATAGTGTTGAGAATCTCAGACTAATGTGAGATGAGTCAAGCCTTTGGCATTTTTGTAGAGGACTTGGCCAAATCATGGTGAAAAACAAAGAACGCTAACTTGGTGAGTAAAAATTGAGCCCAGAGTGAGTCAACTCAAGAAAATTAGAAGAGTTTTGGAAGAGCACCACGTATCATCTTGGTGCAATTCCAAAAAGTTGAGAGGTAAAAGTGAAACTCCAAGCCCCGTGCAGGACTTCCACGTGGAGTTAATAATAAGAGACCCACCAAGAGGAGGGTATTTATATAAATGTGCAATGAGTCTCATTACGAACTCGTGCAAAAAAGAAAAAATGGTGTCACATGTCATCTCAACGCACTTTCAAAAGATGCAAGAAAAGTAAAGACTCTAGAGGTGAGCTTGGATTCCACTGTGGAGCTCAGCACAAATAGACTTTAAACCCAAAGCAAGCTGCAAAAAGATTGGTGGTAGGTCAAATCAATGTAGGATTAATCATGAAGCCCACCATGAATTTTAAATGCTCAGTATCTTTTAAAATATTGTGAAATCCTGCGTGGAATACATGCAACCTTGAAGTTCAAACGAACATAACTTTTGACCAAGAACTTTGATTTTCACAAAATTAGACTTTTCGGATATCTCTCAACATCTCTCTATGACACAAAAAGTAGAATTTTCATATTTTTGTAAGGCTAGGTGGGTGAAAATAAAATAAAAATCTCCATCTCCAATAAACCGAGCATGATGCACAATAATTAAGATATGTAGAAACTAGTGAAGCTTTGATGGCGGTATTTTTAAGGAAAATGATCCCAGTTCAAAGAGACAGTTGGAGAGTGGTTTGGAATGCATTCAATCAGTATGGCCATGACTTTCTCTACATGCATGATCATGGGACAAAAGGAGGAGTCTTTTACAAATAAGGAGTCCATTGATTACACTTGTTTATTGCATCTTACAAGTGGTAAAAATAAGCAATTTTGGGATTGGAACTCTTCTCTCTTTCTCATTCTATATATCTGTAATTTGGGTCTCAGTTTTAAATGAGAGTTAGTCATGTTTCTTATTTTCCCTTATTTCTTCTCCTACTTGAGGGGATGAGCTGGGAGCCCAATCCTTCTTCTTGAAGCTTTATAAATGGCATTTTTCTTACCTCTTACCGGATTGATAGTTATAACTATGCACAATTTTGGAGTAATATAATATGTCATGTGATGCATTTCACCCATCCTTTACATGTTTGTATCATCTCTAATAGCCTTTATTTCATTGTTGGTATACTGTACATATTTATAGTGTTCACTAGGGGTTTTAGAAGGTTATGCTTAATGGTTTTGAATTGGTGTTCTATGTGAATCTATCTCTAGCCTATGGTGCATTTCGTCCACCCTTTTCAGTTGTTCACCCTTTTCCCATTTTAGGCAGATAGCATTCTTGGTTAACCTCTTCTTTTTCAGTGCATTAGCTTCTGTTAGTTTTTTTATATGGTTTTAATTTTTCTCTAACCATTCATCCCACACCATAGATAAGATCCAGCTTCTTTAAAATCTAGAGGTTACCTTAGGGTGCATGTCCCACTCAACTAAGGTTTCCTATGACTTTGACGATTTGTCAGCTAAGGATCGTCACCAATAGTTTTCCTGGAACACCTGGTGGGAGATTTCAAAGCATTCTATCATTTCATTTCATCAAGTTAGTGAGTTCTTGGTGAGATTCAACCTATGGAGGCACATACAAAGTGCATCTGGTAATTATGTCTGGTCCGAACGACCCATCCTCAAAAAATTGCAGACCCTTTTCATCCATCCATTTCCATTCATATTTCTTCCCACACCTCTCATTTTCTTTCGTTCTATGAAGTTTTGCAACTATGACTTGATTCCCACAGGTAATTCACACTTTCATCTATAGAATAAGCCTTTAACGAGCTTCTCAACTCCTCCAAATCAGCATTATAACTAGATTCAAAACCACTATGCTTACCCATATGATCAATGCCAAAACCAGTTTGGATATGGAACCTATCAAGAACATGGGTACACATATGATGACAACAGTCAGATGGAGGATGTTGATCTACTAGATTAGATCCAAGGAATTGAGGCTGGGTATGGTTTGAACTTTGGATATGATCACAAATGAAGGCATCTGAGAATAGGATGTAGGGTACCTTGGTCAATGGAAAGGCTCCTATGCTTGACCACTATAGCTCACGTAGGAGAGGCTTGAATCTTCCTAGAAGAAGTGTCTGCCCCTACTTACGTAGTGGATCAAGGGTATTGAAACATAGGAGAAAAAGTGTGAGACAACCTTTTCAATGGGTAAGTTCAATCACCAGATATCTTTGTTCTTCTTTCTCTCCTTCTCGAAGCTCTACCATTTCAGCGTATTTTTAGGATTCAAGCCCATTATATATTGTTCCAAATGTTGATTTCCCTTCCCCATTTCCTATTCTTCCATCCCATCTCAATTTTTCTGCCCTTTTCCCTTCCCAGTAGTCATCACCTCCCAATAAACGAATTTCACTTCCTTCTCCACCACAAATGGTTACAAAATATATTGTAACCCAACCAAACTCTCCTCTTGTTGTCTCAATTTTATCTTGGGAAGAAAGCAATACTAAAACTAGTGAAGATAAACCAGAAGGAGAGTCTAATCAAGAAGAAATAAATGAATATTAGAAAAGATGGGCTCATATTTTTAGGATTGATAAGATCCCCTTGTTGGTTAAACCTAATAAAGAGGCAGCCCCAAGCCCACATGAAGAGGATCACGTGCAAACAAAAGAGGAAAGCTCCCTAAAGTGCATGAAGTTTCAATGGAATGTGGTGACTCTCATTTTCTTGCATGCCTGGATAGCTTGCTTGCACTGATTGGAAGGTTGTATTGAGCAACCACAATCATGATCATCAGTTGTAACCAACCATGGAGAGCTTCATGTTTTGGAGGATAACGAATTATATTTTAGATCCTTGGATGAAGAAGAGATCATAGGAAGCTTCTTTCTTTCTTTTGATGATAAATTTTTAGATTTTTCTTCTATCACATCTTTTCAAGAATCTGATTTTGTTGAAGGAGTTTGATCTCTCAAAATTTATGTTTGAGAAGGAAGAGGAAGATGATGAAAACAAGATCAAATCATTCATTATGGAAAGGGAAATTTTAGAAGAAGCAAGAATTATTTATAGAAACAGAGAAGCATTCACATCAACCTACAAGCAAGCACCTTTTTCCAAAAAGTCTGCAACATATCCCCATTCATGGGGATGAGTTTCAAAGCAATGCAAAAATAAAAAGGATCAACCCATTCGTTCCCAGGGCCCCATGCCCAATTGAATATCTATCAACATGGGAGTTGATGGCGATGTCAATATCGGTCATGATCACTTTAGAGCATGAGGATGATCTTCAATACACCAAGGGTCAACGTTGCAACACCTCCAACCAAAATATGAACATTTTGAGGAGGTATTCCTTTTTTTTTTTTTCATATCTTAGGATAGAAGAGTGGAAAGCTATCTATTCCACTTTTATTACAAGGCCATAACCGTTGTTAAATTAACTACATGGCCATGCACTTTTTAAAGAAGGGAAACTACTTCTCCCTGCTTGTAGTGGGTTTTATTTATCTTTTCTTTGTTTTGGTTAGTGTAGGAGTAGGAGTAGATTTTCTTGTCAAAGTAGAGTAAGTGCTTGTGCATACTCTGCATGACTCATTTGAGGCATGTATTATTTAATCTCTTTTGTATATAGATTTTTTCTTTACTGCTCCTGGAGGTGCAATGTGCACTATTTCCCTCAGTATGTTACGAGCAGGGAGATCCATAGTTGCATATAAAAGTTGGAAACTTCAAATCAAGACAAATACAAAGCAAAATAAAATCAATTAAGGAATCAATCTGGTTGGTTCTCTCTAAGAAAAAATTGCAGCAAGCCTCTATACCTCCACAAGATTGACTAACAGCCCAATCCAGAATCCACTCCATCCTTCAGCCTCAAAAATGCATAGATGCACGAATGAATGAAATTCATTGTCAAAAACAATTTTGTACTCTCACAAAAACAAAATGAGAGTTTCCTGATGAGAGTTGAAAAGTGTATGGATTAGACTAGTGGCTACAGAAGCAAGCAGTGGTTCTTAAAATACTCTCAAATCAAGGTTTAGATCATCTCATCATCATGATGTAGACTCCATTCCCAATGGATATATATAGATAGTTGGTCTCATTCCATATAGCAAGCTAATGGTCCCCTCGTGAGTCACCAAAACTGTTATCTAATTTCCTCCACCACCCGCTGAAATTAGATAATAAGCAGATTCCTGCTTGTGATTAATCAAGATAGTGTTTAGAATCTCATACTAATGTGAGATGAGTCAAGCATGCCACATTTTTGTAATAGAATACCTGGCCAAATCATGGTGAAAATGAAGAAAGCTAACTCGACGAGCCAAAACTGAGCCAAGAGCGAGTCAACTCAGGAAAAGTAGAAGATTCACAAAAGGTGCCACGTGTAAGCTCAATGGCACAATTCCAAAAAGGTGAGAGGAAGTGAAACTCCAAACCCTGTGGGACTTCCACATGGAGTTCAATAATAAGAGGTCCCACCAAGAGAGGGTCCTCATATTAATGTACAACGAGTCTCATTAGGAACTAGTGAAAAATAAAAAAAGGGTGCCACATGTCAGCTCGACACACTTTCAAAAGATGTACAAGAAAATCAGAGACTCTAGAGGTGCACTTGGCTCTCCACATGGAGCTTAGGATGAGATAGACTCTGAACCCAAAGCATGTTGCAAAAATATGGGAGAAATTTCAATTCAATGTAGTATTAATGATGAAGCCCACCTAGTTATTTTAAATGCTCAGATCTTTTAAAATATTATGAGAGCCCGTGTGGAATGCACGTGACCCTGAAGTTCAAATGAGCATAACTGTTTGACCCAAAACTCTGATTTTCACAAAATTATGAATTTTTAGAAAGCTCTCGGCATCCTCTATGCCATAAATAGCAGATTTCATATTTTTAGTAAGGGTAGGTGGGTGAAAATAAAATAAAAATATCCATCTCCAATAAACCGAGAACAACACACATCAATCAAGAAATGCAAAAACTGATGAAGCTTTAATGGCGATTTTTAAGGAAAACGAGCCCAGTTCAAAGAGACAATTGGAAAGTGGTTTGGAATGCATTCAATGAGTATGGCCATAATTTTCTCTATTGCAAGACATGTGACAAAAGGATGAGTATTTTGTAAGTAAGGTGTCATTGATTGCACTCATTTATTGCATCTTACAAGTGGTTGAAAAAGCAATTTCAAGATTGGACTCTTCTCTCTTTCTCATTATATATATTGTAATTTAGGTCTCATTTTCAAAGCGAGGGAGTCTTATTTCTTTCTACTCCTGTTTCTTCTCCACTTGGGGTATGATCGAGGATCTCAAGCCTCCTTCCCAAGCTTTGTAATGGCATTTTTCTTGCCTCTTGCCTGATGTTGTTACACTGTGCATAATTTTAGAGCAACATAATATGTCCTGTGATGCATTTCATCGATCCTTTACATGTTTTTATCATCTCTAATAGCCTTTATTTCACTTTTGGTATATTGTGCATATTTCTAATGTTCACTATGTGTTTTAGAATTTGTGCTTAATGGGTTTGGAGTGGTGTTCTGTGTGAATCTATCTCTGGCCTGTGGTGCATTTCATCCACCCTTTTCATTGTTCACCTTTTCCCCATTTCAGGAAATTGAATTCTTGATTAACTTCTTCTTTTTTAGCACATCTCTTATGTTAGTTTTGTGCTTGGTTTTATTTTTTCTCTAACCCTCATCTCACCCCATAGAGAAGAGCCAACTTATTTAAAATATGGAGGTTAGCTTAGGGCGTACATCCCACTAACCAAAGGTTTCCTATGACTCTGATGGTTCGTCCGCTAAGGATCGCCGTCAACATTTTCTCTTTATTTGATCTCTAAAATGAATAATTTACAATTCCGCGAGAATATTTGGGACTTAGGGAAGCTTTTCAACATAATTATACTGAATGGAAAAATAGCAAAATTTGGCTGCAAAACTTCCTGAGATTTCCAAAGAGTGAGAGTCTAGAGAAAGCAATCCAAGAGGATTTGCAAATTATAAGGTGCATGCTTTTATATAGAGGCTATTTAGTGGTTAAAAGTGATTAAATGAATTTATGAATGTATATGCTTAAAATAACACTTGACGAAGTTGAAACAGTTTGAATGGATTAGATATCTATTTAGGGGAAGTAACTTTTTAGATGGAAGAAGTTTACATCCGGGAAGGTGGTTGTACTTGCAACTTTGATCCTTCCACTTTTATAGGATTTTTGAAGTGGAGTGGGAGTTGAGTGACTAGGATAGGGAAGTGGAGTCCTTGTGGAGGTTGAATAGCAAAATAGATTTATTTCCAATTTTAATAATTAATTTAACTAGTTATGAAGTGTGAGATTAAGTAACCATTTAATTAAATTAATGTTAATTAAATTTAGCTAGAGTGGGTAGGAATTAATTTAATTAATTTTAATATGTGCCATTGAAAGTGTGAATTAATTAATTTAATTAATCAATTCTAAAGGGGATGTGAATAACTAAGTAAAAGCTAGAAATAAGCATGTTTTTGGGGGGTGTCTACATTCTCCCCTCTTTGAAGTTTTATTACAAGGTATTATAGCATATTAAATATAATATTCATATGTAGATCAGTGAGCGGAAGGTAGGGAAACCATAGGAACATTGAGATGCTCCAGCAAGTGTGAATGCTAAGTGAATTCCCCCTCAAGTAGATGGGTGATGCAACAAAGCAGTGGATAACCAGTTGATTTTAAGAAGGAAAAGGAAAAGGCTAAGGGATGTAAAGGAGGAAGGAATTGTTATTGTACCATGAAATTTCATTTAGAGAGTGAAAGGTAGAGCAACCTTATTTTGTTGTTTCACACTAGAGTTTTCATCATGATTATGAAAGAATCATGATGTCTAACCTATTTTGTGCGTAAAAAAACACACAACAAATAAAATATTTAAAAAGAAAACAAACCCAATATACATAATAGAATTATGAGGATGAAATACATGTAATTGGTCCTAAAAGTAATTTATCAATAATGCAACATATCTTCGAAAAGAAGACAATTAACTATTCCCCTAATACATGCCACAATGATGATTAATCATATGTGAATTCCCTAAAGCACTAAACTTATGAAATACATGGGGATAAGATCAAACTGAAGAACTGTTGTCCACTCAAAATTCCCCTGCTCTTAAGGAAGTAAAAATTTTAAAATTTTGAGTTTAAGTGTCTTCTCTATTGTACTCAATGTTGAAAGTTGAGAAATTGAGAAAATCTATGTTTTTGGGTCATTTTGTGTGTTTTTTGGGCCTGTCGGACATTTTTGTCCCGCGTGTCCCAAGTTCAAACGGGCCCTCTATTCCCCGATCGGCCGGTTTCCCTGAAGTTTGTCTTTTTCGGGCTCGTCGAAACTTCTTGTCCCAAATGTCCCAAGTTCAATCGGGCAAGTTGTTCCATTTTCGGCCGAATCACCCGAACCGTGTACTTCGCACTTTCATGTCCCAAATGTCCCAAGTCCAATTGGGCAAGTTGTTCCATTTTCGGCCAAATCGCCCGAACCACGTACTTCACGCTTTCACATCCCAAATGTCCCAAGTTCGCCCAGACCCGTTGTCACATTTTCGTCCGATCCAGCCAAGTCGCGTGTTTCGCGCATTTGCGTCCCGCATGTCCCAAAAGGCATTTGTGCGTCTTTTCCCCGCTTTGCCCGAATCGGCCGAGCCGCGTGTTTCGTGCATTCACGTTCCTCATGTCCCAAATGAACCAAGTGTCATTCGTGCTTATTTTTCCCGCTCTACCTGAATATCTTTGTTATTCAAATTGGTAGGTATGTATTAAATGTGTATTCATTATCTTTCTCTCTCCTAATTGGCTATATAACAAAAAAACCCCCTATGCATTTTTCACACTTCTTTCATGCTATCCTTTGCTTGAACCCTTGCAATCTAAATTTCTGCGCGTGTATCCCTTCCCTCTGTAATTCCTTCCTGAGTTTAGTTTGCGGCTCTACCCTCTGAATTACTATCAATATGAAGATCAAATTTCAGGGACAGGAACAAATCTTGCCACTAGAGTCTGTCGTTCCCAATATTGGGGATAGTGAAGCTCATCATCTTGACTTTGGTGATTTTTGGGCAAGGATGGCAGATGTAAACCCTACACCAATGGCGTAGATGATTCACGACAACGGTTTGGATTTCGCTGGAGGTTTCCCAATCTCTGTGTAATGTGCTGATACAATGTTTGCATGCAGAGCTCACTTTGACCCTGATTTGAGCAAATTGACCAACGTACACAGGGAACTCATCGCCAAACTGGATGCTGCCACCATTAGCACTGCACTGAGAATTCCAGAAATGGATAATGCCATAGTTGTTTCCCAGAATCAAGCCAGGCCCTGTTCAATCAAGACAGTGACAAATACAAGGCGCAGGTGGCGAAGTCCTGGCTAAAGAACCCTAAGAAGGGAGCATCTCATCTATCGAAGAATCTTTTTCGGGCTGATTTCAATGAAGAATTGTCAGATTTTATAATCCTACTGGCTCGGGTTATGGGCTTAACCTCTACTAATGAGTTCCATTTCTGGATGTGCCCGCTCATCAGCATGGTGTGCGAAGGAACTCAAAATATCAACTAGGCAGAAATCATCAGCATGAACTTGGCATAGCAGTTGTCTAATGTACAACAAACGAAGAAGTTCTACATGACTTTGTACCTGATGTATACTCTGGTGGCATCAAGGCAATGGTTTGGTTTTTCTTACATTGACTCCCACAAGGATGATCTTGTATATGCCTACTACCCACAGTTCACCCTAGAGACTAGCAATCACAATTTCAGAAGGGTAAATGATGCTTTCACCATGTACGTGGTTAGGCTGCTTGAAGGTGACACTGCTAGAAGGTTTTCTGATGAAGCCATGAACTTGATATCACACTACGGTGCCTATTTTATCCAATTTAGAAAATTCTCCTATATCAGGCTTGCTAGCTATGAGAGCACCCCTTTGAGGCTTCCCATGTTCTGTAGTGATAAGATGGCTTTGATAGAAGTATGCAGGAAGTTAGACAAATTACACAGAACCTGCAGAGACAAGAAGATTACTGCTTTGCACTTTCCCATCTCTTTGGGAAATTACACTTGTAAAACAGCCCTGGACGCACAGAATATAGAAAGAGCCCTGGTTCCCATCACTGTTCATTTCTTCAAGCCAAGAACTTGCTTCGACTTGAAGAAGTTCATTGAGACAGAACATCAAGATAATCTATCATCATAGGGTAGATACAGAAGACTATTGGGCTGACTGTGCAGATGATTTTGAGGCTAGAAGGAGGCACTATGGCAGGTTCTCTCTGCAATTGATCCAAGAACTCAGCTTGTACCAAATTCCTGAAGGACTCCAGGATGAAAACTCTGATCTTTACTCATATGAGTATGACAATGTGGTTAAGCACACTCCCTTGGAGGACTTGGATTGGAACAAGAAAGAGAAAGATGATCTGGCTGAGATCCTAGCTCCAGTCTTAGTCAGGACTAAGGCCTGGTTTGATAGGAAAGTTTGAGAGCTTAGAAGGCACTCAGAAGAATCCTCCTCTAAGGATGTTTCAACACCAAGGAGGGAAGCATCAACTCCCATATCAGACACACTTGTGCAAACCCCTCCTGCCTCATCAACGGAAGGACCTGCAACTTCCACTCCTTCTTCATCCACTCAAGTATACCAGAAGAAATTCAAAGAGGTTAAGAAGGAGCATGTGGAAAAATATCCTCAAAGAAAGTAGGTAGAAGTGCCTTTAGGACCGGAGAACATCATTGTTCTCAGTGAAAGTGAAGAGAGTGAAGTGTCAGCCCCTACAAATGCTCCTGAAGCTCCAACAGATAAAGAGAAGGAAGTCCAGAGCACTGAACTTCCAAGTGCTATTGATTCCTCTGCAGCAATTGTCTCTAGCACCCCACTCACATCTCAACTTGAGACAACTGTTGTGTAAACCTTGAGCATCATGAGCTCTCTGTCTCTTGGTCCTCTTGCCCCTCCTGCTGCTTCCTCTTCCTCTTTCGTATGGGTGTAACCTTTTGTTGACAGTAGAAAGAGGAAATCTTCCTCTCGGAGTTCAGGGCCTAATTTTGATGTTGTGGCAGCCTTGTTAGGCACTACTCCTTCTCGTGCCAAAAAAACTAGAATCACCTCCAGGATAGTGTCTGATGCTTAGGGTCAGCAATTCCTAGAGATTGTTAAGCCTACAGTAGATAAATCAGAGCAGGACTTGTAGGTTTCCGACCTTGAATTCTCAAGGATTCCTATGGGAGAGTCTACTCCTGAAGGTGAGATCCACAACCTCCAGGAAACGGTCACAAGAGTCATTTGGAGGGTAGAGAAAGGGCAGCAAACTATTGAACAGTTGGAGGAACAAGCCCGGATTCTCACTGGTTTTATCAAATCTCTTTTGTCTAAGGAAAAAGTTTTGGACCTTACCCCATTGACTACCCTTCCGCCACCTGTAATTTTGAGCCAAGATGAAGTACAGAGTATCAAAGACATGCACAAGTATTCTGTCTATGGCAGAGCTATAGAGGCCATGGTGGAAGATATGCTTATTGCAGGATTGAACTTCATCGATGAAGCTTTCAAACTCCATGGAAAGGTGAACAATTTAAAACAGAAGCTCTCCTCTACTATCGGGATCATAGATAAAGAGCTCAAACTCTGGAGCGGTTGCATAGTAGACCTCCGTCTCATGGGACAGACAGATGAGAAAAATTTATTGGCAAATAATGTTTTTGATGATGCAAAGGATAATCTGTCAAAGTCTTGGGTTTACAGCATGGAGTGGAAGATCAAAGTCTTAGAGGAGGCTTTGGGAGAGTTGAAGAATAGCTAGCAGAAGGGTGAGGTTTTCAAGACACTGGTTGTATCTGATTTCAAAGATATACATTTTCATCTTCAGGATGAAACTTCTAGCATGCCTCTTTCCCTGTAAGAAATCAAAGCTTAATTCAAAGCTTTTGTCAAAGATAATCTATTCGAGGAAAGCTCCATTTCCAAAAAAAAAATGAAGGAGATCTGCTCTCTTCAATCTGCCATTGAAGAAGCAAATAAAGACTATCATACTCATGTCGAGTTTGCTAAGAAAATGGAGAAGTGCCTTTGATTTTGGTCTCAGTCTACAGCCAACACGTCAGTCCCTCATGGCAGAGATATATCCGAGGCATTGAAGAGATTCAGGCAGTGAATTTTGAAGTTAGTGGGTCCCTCCCATTCATAACCACCTGTCTTCTTCTCCTTATTCTTCTCTTCTTTTCTAATTCTTTTTCTCGGATTCATTATAATAAGTTGAGGTATTGCGATTATAAATCCTTAACTAATCTTTAGTTAAAAGAAGTAGTTACAAAGAGTAACTGATTTGTAAGCTATATAATGGCCTCTCCGTGCCATTTTGAAAGGAGGAAGAACTTGTCTTATTTTCTGAAAGTGTAAATAGATCATAAAGAAATCAATACAGAAGGGCTTTTCATTCTTTGTCTATCGGATCTCTCTTATCCCTAAGCTCTTCATTTAATTTTGTGAAGATCATTTGTTTGTGTTATATTAAGAAAATTTGTGTTCTAGCAGATGTTATTTACATAACTTTGTGTCTTTAAATTCCATCTTATTTATATGATACAAATGATCTTGTTTCAATTCACTGTAACTTCGCATACATAAAGAATTACTCTGTTATCTATAATTATGAGTGTTTCCTTTCTACTCATTCTCGTACTCTCATTCCTTAGTCCTTTTGTAATTGATGATCTTTATAGAAAACACTTTCGTAATATCCAAGTTCAACCAGAAAATCATGTTTTGTATATTTGTAAATAGGTTCGTTTTTGAATAAGGGAACCTCTCCCATTAAAGAGGAGGGACTTCTTGTCCCCTGAATGTTGCTCTTCGTAAAGTCCTATTTGACGACCAAAAATTTTTGGCGACTCCGCTGGGGAAAATCATATTCCAGTTCTGTAATTTTTGATCATCCTTTGATCTGGCAACTCTGCGTTTTACTCGAGGGAGAAGGGCCCTTGGTATTAAAGATTCTCAGTTTCAGCTTTTGGAGCAGTAGGGTTTTCCTTTCCCTTTAACAAGAAATAGAAAGACTCATTCGACAAGCACTCCACCTGTTCAAGATAGAATTCCTATGGGTGGTATTCCTTCAGAGCCAGCTAGTCCTAATCTTCGAGGTTTGATTCTTGCTGGTGTTGCAGTTCCTCTCCAAGCCATTTTTCCAAGAATGGCGGTACCATTGCCCTGGGGTCATCATGTCAGGCCTCTCACTCTTCCTCAGTATTTGTATGAGTTACCCAAAGGTAACCGGAAGAGCTTTCCTAAATTCAAAGGCGATGGAAAAGTGCATCCTGATGAACACATCGCAACCTTCATAGTTGCATGTGGAGTTCTGGGAGTTGAACATGAAGACGTCTCCGTGAGACTGTTCATTGAGACTTTACAAGATAATGTTGTTGATTGGTTTTATCACCTGGTGCTATCACTAGCTGGGACACAATGAGAACTAGGTTTGAAAACCGTTTCAAACCAGCAGAAGATGTGCATGCTTTGCTAGCACAAATCTCTCAGATAAAGAAAGATTCACAAGAGCCCATGAGAGAATTTGTGGCCTGATTCAACAGGTTGATTAATAAAATTCCACCAAATACTCGACCTGTTGATCAAATCCAAAAATGTTTCTTCCTAAATGCCCAATCGCCTAAAGTTAGTTATGCGCTAAGAAGGGCTAATCTCGCAACATTGGATGAAGATCAAACTCTTGTTGTTAGTGTCGAGGATGATTTAATCATGTCAAGGAAGTTGAGGAGAGACCCTTCCAAATCTAAGTCTACTTCTTCCTCCTCTTCCACCCCTGGACTTAATACTGATCCATTGGTTCAAAAACCTTCGAATGATCTCATTGCCATAAAGAAACAATTGGCTCAGCATGCTCCCTATGTAGATGTTCCAAGGAGGAATTTTCAGCCCAGAAATCATTTGCCTGCTTCTCAAACAAGATTAGCACTTGAAGGACCTCCTGTTAAAGTTCCTGTCAATGTAACCTGTGAAGTTGAGGAACCAGATGATGATGAGGATAATGAAGCTTGCGAAGAATTTGTGGAAGAAGTTGATGATGAAGCAGATGAACTTGAGGGATCTTGAGTTAATTTCTTCACCATTGAGGGCATTGATGATGGAGATGATTATGATGAAGTAGTAGTGGACATGAATAGCGAATCATTCGCTGTCATGACTCGAGAGCAGACAAATCAGAGGGAGAAAGTGACGTAACCCCCCAAGAAATCTAAGGAGCAACAGACAACTATCCCTGTAATTGCAAAAAGAAGATCTCCTATCCCTGTTTCATCTACACCAAAGGTGAGTCCTATTAATCCTGCTATTAAAGTTACTTCTTTTTCCCCTAAAGTTGATAAACCCAGGATCTCAAGTGATGATGGCCCATCCACTTCTGGGTCTTTTGATATTATTGATCACCTGAAAAAGACTAAGGTTCAAATCTCAGAGGTTGAGTATTATCAAACCCATCCCAAAGCTTTTGCTAAAATGATTCACTTTGTCAATTCCCATTCTAAAACCACCTCTAAAGGCCTTTTACCAACTCCTTTTGCACCACAGCCTAGTCTGGTAGCTGCTGTCACCTCACATAATGACAAAATCAAACCATTTTATGTAACACTTCTTATAGCTGGCCATAGGCTCAGTAATTGTGTCATAGACTCAGGAGCCTCAGACAACGTGATGCCTGCTAAAGTAGCTCATGCCTTAGGCTTGACCCTCACACGCACTTATGGATCTTATTACTCTATGGAGAGTAAGGAAGTGCCCCTGGTCGAAAGAATTAAAGATGCACAAGTGGCTTTTGCTGCTTTGCCTGAGAAGAGAGTTTTGGCTACCATATTAGTAGCAGATATTACTCCTTCATACGGGATGTTGCTAAGTAGGAACTTCTGTAAAGATGTGGGTGGAGAAATTCAAATGGATTGGTCACATACACTCGTACCTGTTAACGGACAAATGAAGAAGTTACTTCCTGAGAAGTAATCTGAGTAATGTCAACACATTCCTTACTCCACAAGAGTATGGAAGCCTTCACCAACATCCTCATTATGATCACTGCATAGGAGACATCTCCTTTATAGTCCTCCCCACCTTCGCACCAATCTCACATATGGGGGACTTGATACTTCAACTTATACACCTAAACCACCATCACAAACTCCTTTTCTTTCAATCTTCAGTCACTCACCAATCGCCGCTTTGCCCACACCTTCCTGCACCGATGTGCATGGAAATGTTTTGGTTTTGGATTTTACAAGCAAGGTTGTCACACTATTATTCCATGTACTACCCACAAACATAACGACCGTAGTGGTATTAGCTTTGTAGAACTACCTACCAAGAAGGCCCACATTGAACTCATTGAGGATATCGACCCTTCTCCACCTTCTTCACCTACTCCACCTTCTTCACCACCTTCACTGAAAAATTCGATGGATCAAGAATCCATTCCCCCTAAATTTTTTTTTCATAAACTACATTTCCTTAGGTCCTATGACTTATCAACATGAGGGTGAGGATCCCTCTTCTCTTCCCTTTCTGTATCCTTAAATGATCGATGACGATACACCTTCTATTAATGTCGTTCAATGTCAAGATGATGAATCTATACTCACCTACCTTGGTGCAAAAGACTCTTATATTCACTACTTGTTACCATCTAAGATGCAAACCATGATGAATGAATCAAACATCAAAGTCAACATCCATACTTAGGATGAACCGCACATTCTAAAGATTGGCCAATCTTTAGATACTATTGAATAAGAAGCCATCACTTATTTTCTCAAAAATCATAACCATGTTTTCACTTGGTCTTACACTGATATGCCTGGTATTGACCCCACCATATTGGTCCACAATATCATAACCATTCCTGATGCCAAACCTGTAAAACAAAAGTTGAGGAAAATGCACCCTCGCATTGCTCTCCTAGTCAAAGAAGAACTTCAACGCCTTCTTTCTATTTCCTTCATCTTACCCATTGATTATCCCCGATGGATTTCTAACATTTTCTCTATCACTAAGGTGACAGAGGGACTTCACATTTACACATATTTCCGTGACCTCAACCTAGCTTATCCAAAAGATGACTTTCCTCTACTCGGTATTGACCAGCTGGTTAACCTTCCTGCTGGTCACGAGATGCTATCACTCATGGATGGTTTCTTGGGTTATAACCAAATCTTTCTTGCCCTAGAGGATCAACACAAAACCACATTCATCACCCCTTGGGGGACCTTCTAGTATCAAGTCATGACTTTTGGCCTTAAAAACACTGGTGCCACATATCAGTGGGCTATGACTTACATCTTCCATGACATCATGCACCATATATTGGAAGATTATGTAGACAATATCCTTACCAAATATAAACACCGTTTTGAGCACCTCGCCGTCCTAAAGACCGTCTTCAACTACCTCATTAAATATTGTGTTTGCCTTTAGTAAAAGGTGTCTTTGCGGTTCTCTCTGGAAATATCCTAGGATTTATCATTTCCTTACATGGTATAGAGGTTGAACTTCCTAAAGTTAAGGCCATTCTCGAAATGCCTCCGCCCACTAACCTGTGGAAAATCCATAGCTTGCAAGGTAAGTTGTAGTCTATTCACAATTTCATTTCATAACTTTCTGATTGATGTCAGTCATTTCATCATCTTCTTAAAAAGGATGTCTCCTTTAAATGGGATGAGGACTACCAAAAAGCTTTTGAGGCCTTAAAATAATACATTCTCCAACAACCCGTACTCATTCCACCTAAATACGATCAACCCTTCTACCTATACATCTCCGCTACCGATCACTCCTTAGGGGTCATGCTCACTCATCACGATGAACAACATAGGGAGAAGGTGGTTTATTACATAATCCATACTCTTCTAGACTACGAAACCCGATACACCCATGTAGAAAAACTTTACTTAGCCTTAGTTTTTGTTACCACCAAACTCCGCCATTACCTACTCAACCACAAAACCTATGTTGTGACGAACAATGACCCCTTACACTTAATGTATGCCAAACCTTACCAAAATCAACGTGCTGCACGATGGCTTATGCTTCTGGCTGACCTCAAATTGGAATTCATCCATCAAAAGTCCATCAAGGTCCAAGCTATCGCTGACCAATTTGCCAACGCACCTATTTCCAGGGATCAACCCTCTAACTTTGACTTTCCAGATGAATTTATTGCTACCCTTTCCCTGGATGAACCCACTGGCCAAATGACACTCTTCTTTGATGGTTCCACGTGTCAGTGTGGGGGTGGGGCTGGTGTTATCCTCATTTTTCTTGATGTTGAACATATGCCTTTGTCTTTCAAACTTGATTTTGATTGTATAAAAAATATTGTTGAATACAAAGCACTTGTATTAGGCCTCCAGGCTGCTTATGCCTTAGATGTTAAGTCAATCATCATCTTTGGTGATTCTCAGTTAGTCATAAACCAATTCAATGGTATATATAAGTGTCATAATGAGATACTTCAAAAGTATAAGCATCATGTGGACATACTTTTGAACACCTTTGAACATTACGTCCTTTAAACCACCCCACTTTTTACCAACAAATTTGCAGATACCGTGGCCTGCTTAGCTTCTCAGATACCCTCTTCGTCCGCTGATTCCAAAATATTATTCACCATACAAAGACTACAATCACCCTCTTATTTACCTCGTGAAGTTTACTCTATCACAACTGTCGCTCCTGACCCAAGTGACCTTTGGTATAAGCAATACATAGACTATCTTTCCTTCTCCATCTTACCTCCTGACTTCACTCGTAATGGAAAATGCACCTTTCTAAAAAGGGCCTTAGGTTACATCATCATGGGTGTCCTCCTCTATAAGCATGGATTTGATGGTATTCTCTTACGGTGCCTTACAAGTTCTAAAATTCCGTATACCATTAAGGAAGTTCATGATGGAAAATGTGGAGGTCACTTCAGTGGTCTTGCGGTTGCTAAGTGTATACTTTGCCTAAGATATTACTATCCGACCCTCAACCATGATTTTTGTGACTAAGTTAAGCATTGTGTAAAATGCCAACAACATGCTAACCTTCATCATACACCCAGTCATTCCTTACAGGTCACCCGTGACCTTTGGCCCTTCTCTCAATGGGGTTTGGATCTTATCGGAGAGATCAATCCCTATTCTTTCCAGAGACATCAATGGATCATCACCACTACTGAATACTACACCAAATGGGTTGAGGCCATACCTCTCATCTCCATGAAAACCAAGAAAATATGTGAGTTCATCAATCATCAAATTATCTGTCGCTTTGGTGTTTCACATCACCTCATCACTGATAATGGAAAACAATTCAAAAATAAAACCTTGCAAAAACTTTGTGACACCTTCGGTATTCAACTAAGTTTCTCATCACTTTATTACCCACAAACCAACAACCAAGCTGAATCCACTAATAAAACCCGGAAAAAAATTCTCATGAAAGTGGTTAATGATACTAGGAAGAACTGGCATACACACATTCCTTTCACCCTGTGGGCGTACTGTACTAGTATTCGTACTTCCACTGCTACCACACCTTTTTCTCTGGTCTATGTTATGGAGGTTGTTCTAGCTCTCGAATTATAGATTTCATCTCTTTGTATTTCTCTCCATGACATGCTCAATGATGATGACTTTGACCAGGATCGTTTAACACAACTTGAGTTACTAGATGAATTTCATCTTAATGCTCTTGATCATCTCCAAGTTTACCAAAAATGTATCAAATGTTCCTATGAAAAATGTGCTCATGAGCGAACCTTCCAAGTTGGTGATCTCATCCTGAAGGAAAATCAACATGTAACCAAATCAGAAAAAAATAAATGGGGAAAATCCACTCCCAATTGGCTTGGACCATACATCATGACTCATGCCTATGGATCAGGTGCTTATCTTTTATCTTCACTTGACGGTAAACCTGAACCTGAGCCCCTTAATGCCTTACATCTTCAGTGATTCCACTATTGAATTTTAGTCCTACCTTACCTTCTACCTCTTTTCATGCTCGTCCCTTGAGTTCCATTCACTTCCCTCCTTTCATTGTGCCATCCCCGATGATCAAACAAGTATCATGTGTGTACCTGTCATTATTTTACCCACTCTTAAATATGTGTACCACATCTCTACACATGGCATGATTCTCATGGATACTTTTCATCTTCTTTTAGATGAGATCCCATGGTCATTTCACCTTGCTTTTTGAATAGGAACCTGATTCTTCACTTTATTCTTGTCCATGACTTAAAATTCCTCACATAATTTCCACATGGAATCCAACTCCTTGCGTCAAAATTCCAATAAAAAGATGACTCCCTCAAAAAGGACATCTTTCTCTCTACATTGCTGCTATAAATAGACTACTCCCTCAAAGGAAAACTATGTAAAGCCTACTTAAAAAAAGACCATATGAAGCTTCTTGCATCGATCAGCTTCACAAAGAACTCAATGAGATAATTTCCTCATCCCATATAGACTTCCCACATCGATCAGTCTATCTCAAATACAAGTCAAACATAAAAATATTTCATCATGGTCTTTCTCATTGTGATCTTGGATCTCTTTGCGAACAGGCATGCTACCTCATACCATATAACCTAACCATTTTTCACCTTCTTGTCCTTTGCACCTTCATTTCCTACTGCCTCAAGGGACCTGCTGAAACTGTGACATTTGGTGATCATGTGACTATTATTCACCATTAGAATAATCAAACATGTAATGTCTTTAGGGTCTTATGTTCACCAACCTACCTAAGGTATGGTCAACCCATTATGATCCTTACCAATCAGGTAGCTCTCTTGCCTCCTCTTATCTTTTAACTTCTTCACTATGTATTGATCATCTTATACAAGACTAGACCCTTAACGTTTATTTCTAGGAAATATTCCTCTTTCACCATAATCAACTTAAAATCACCCATACCTATTTTCCCACAATTCAACCATACCTAAAAAACCTCGACTCAATCATGCCTATAACCTTCCAACCCATTCTCATACCTCCTCACATTTTTTCCTATCTTATGGGAGAACTACATCAGCCTGAGGTCCCCTTTCGTTGGGACTATGTAGGCATCACTCTGAGGTCATGGGGCCCTTAGAGGTTAGCTCGGCCACTCTCTACCCTTACCAATTTTCCCCTATTTCCCTATTCACATTATACTTGATTTTTTCTTTTGTATATCGAAAAATGGAAATACGATCCAACACACAATAACTAATACACATATCTACCATCCATTATTCCAACATCATCATAACATTCACCAATTCATCATTTTATATTTCCACACATAACAACAATCTCGAAAACTACATCATCACACATATCTATGTTACCATTTGTTATTTGTATCACCAATTACTTGTAATCTACATCAAAACCTAACTCGATCCATGGCTATGACCTGAATCCATCCATGCCTATACCAAAACCTGACTCAATCCATGCCTTTGACCAGACTTGATCCATAACTATGACCTAACTCCATCGATGCCTAAACCAAAACAAAACCTAACTCAATCCATGCCTATGACCTGACTCGATCCATGCCTATGACCTAGCTCTATCATGCCTACACTATTTGGTTTCCAGCACATATACATATCATACTAGTAAGTTACACACAACCATATATACATCATGCCATAAACCACCATCATCTCTATAAATAAATAAATCATCAAAACATGTGTATGCATATACATGACTCTCAAATATATTTGGCACGCAGGCCGGTGTATATAACAAAATCTCAAAAAATATCATGCACATCCTCACTATCTTCAGCAAGTCGATTGGTATATATGTCAAAAATAAAATAATCATACATGGAGCTCAATCATCTCCCCATCTGATATCCAAGCCTATCTTATCTGTCTCCTTCTCCACTCATCTAGCCCGGCGTCCAGCTAACCTCTCTCCGCCTCACCTTGGTTTAGCCCCTAATGGTCCTACCTTTGGAGCTGGCGTCCATGCACTAGTGGCCACTCCTGGACCTAGCCCCTGTACTTGCTGCCCCCTTATACTCTCCACACTATGTGTGTGGGATATACTCCTTTCACTCAAGGCCTTCTATGATATGTGCTCGGCATATGATAAGACATGTATCCCTATTGCCATCAAGTGATCCTGGTAGTATCTCACCTCACCCATGACGTCTCTCAATCTAGATGCAGGTACTATCTATGGTGGTGTCATCAGCCTTTGACCCTACCCTACTCCTTCATAAATAATGTGACCTTGTCCCTACCTCTGTGGTGGTGCCATCGGCCCCAGCACCTGCACTTGTATGTGGGCCTAAAGGGCCACTATTAGTGCCTATGAAGCGGCCAACTAGCCCTACAATGCTATAACTTGTCCTTGCATCATTGCCAACTAGTCCTACAAACTTGTCACCTATTCATGTAGGGTGGCTATCTGCACCCAATATCCATCTCCATCCACTCCCTCTCCCCCTGATGTGGGTACTGGTCCTTATACTCCTTGTGCCTAAAAGGCATCCACCTATACCTGCAACGTCACAACTTGTGCCTCGGCCCCTTTTAGGTGTCTGTTATCCAAAATGTGCCCTTGCTCATTTTTTGTGGCTAACTCCTTCCATTCTCCCCTCTCTTGTGCCTCGGCCCCTTTCAGGTGTCCATTATCCAAAATGTGCCCTTGCTCATTTTTTGTGGCTAACTCCTTCCATTCTCCCCTCTCTTGTGCCTCAGTCATAATATTTTTCTTTTTAGGCACTCAAAACCTTCTGGAAATGGCACCATTGGATAGAGCTCTTTCTCATCTTTCCAGAAAGGCAAATTTTTCCTCCTAACTCCATGTATTTTTGAAGTTATGGCTCGGCGGAGTTTTTTGGGGAAATTTTCCCCTGAAAGGCCCGTGGCCAATGAGATGCCGCCACGTGTCATGGAAGTGGCGGGGGTTGGAGGAAGACTTGGAATTTTCACCAAGTGTTTGGTGAAATTTCAAATGGAAGATTTTTTCCCACAGGCCTGCCGATGAATCAGGTGATGTCATGTGTCTAAGGGGGAAATTTGAAAAATTTGGCTAAGTGTTGGCACATGGAAAATTTTGAAGGAAGAGCTCGTGCCCAGAAAAAACGTGCCACGTGTCCTATGAGATCAGAGTGGCGAAGGGTGGAGGAGAAGTTAGAATTTGGAAAAGTTATTCACCAAGAAATTCAAAAGGTAAGTTGTGGCCCGCTTCCCCCACCGACGAACCAGCAAATGCCATGTGTCACCAGAGCTCGGACCGATGGAGTGCGGAAGGAAATTGGGATTTTTTCACAAGGTGTTTGCACAAAAGTGGAAATGCTTGCAAAGGGCTCGCGACCAATGATACACCACCACATGTCTCAGAAAAGCGGAGGGTGGAGGTAAATTGGGAATTTTTTCCCAAGGGAAAAAACAAAGGAATTTTAAAAGGCAAAAGCCGCCCCCAAAATGCGAGCCAATAGAACCTCGCCACATGTCCAGCTGGTGCCAAAAACCTCAGGTCAAGCCTATAGGGAAATTTTGGAGGTCCAAATCCATGTCCAATGGAGTTTCAACACATGTCTAGGTTGAAAAAATTTCAAAGTGACCCGCAGAAAATTCAGGAAAGACAGGCCCACGTCTAATCAGCAAATGCCACGTGTCCTAAACTCGCCGGCCCGGCGGGGAAATTTTGATAATTTTTCCAAAGGCAAAAATAAGGGAAAATGGAGCAGGATAAGCCCACGGCCAATAAAAACATGCCACATCGCACTTGGAAAGGTGGAGTGCGGGGAAATTTTGCAAAATTTTCCAAATGACCAAAAAGGTAAAAAATTCAAATTTTTTGGCCGCCGACCCGATTTGGCCCTGTTTTTGCCCTAAAATTTCAAATGGCCATATCTTTCGATCCAGAGCTCATTTTTTTCATGTTCTTGATATCAATGCAAAGATAGTGAGATTCTCTACAAGATTCCTAGGTCAATTTTTCATTTTGATGAAGTTTGGAGAGATAAAATTGAAAAATGCCTCTGGCACATGGTCATGGACAGAAATGACGTTTCAACCATTGTTTTTAATGAAGAATGGCTCGCATTCTCTCCTAGCATGGTTAAAAATGTCAGGGAATGGGTCTGTAAGGATGCCCATGCTATTTTGATGGAATTTTGGTCAATGGTTGAATCCCTTCCATGTTTTCCCATGTTTCTCTCTCCTGGGCTCGTCCCTTTCACTGTAAAAGCCAGATTCAGCTCATTTTCAAAGGATTGAACATTTTTTGTGTATTACAGGTCCCCTTCTCACCTTGGAAGTGATTTTGGTGGAATATCAGACCTTTTCTAAGAACTACAACTTTTTTTGCCTCTCAGGTGTTGTAATGCAAGTGATTTTGATGTTAAAATAACAATACAAGCCCTGTGATTAATTTTCCATCCTCTTCTGGTGTTTTTTGACTAATTTTTGATTCCTCATTATAGTTATCAGTTTGTGCATGTTGTTTTTTTGCATTTTATGAATTGTGTCAATCTGCAGAAGTGAGAAATACTCACCACTCCTTTGGTGCATCACCTATTAGCATTAGTTTTAGCTTTTTTGCATTCTCTATCTCTATCTCCTTTGGAATTTAGGGTAGGGTTAGGAATATAGACCTCTGCAACTTGTAATGATAAATATGACTAGAGGAATTGAGGAACTAGCCTCTAAACTAGAGATTCCTTTCTCATTTTATAAGTCCCACACTTGGGGAAAGGATTCAATGTTGTGAAATCACACTGGATGCTTAGTATGATCAAACTAGAAATATGATCAACATCCAGGGGGTGCTACTGATTTACAACAACAGTGTCCTTGAACTATGCCCAGTTGGGTCAGTAGGGTAGCCACCTGCCCCTATAGGGAGTCTCTCTGAACCATGATGGTTGTTAAATCTGGCTTCCCTGGCCACGATGATATTGTTTGTAGTTGTGTAACCCACCATTGTCTATACCTTTCTATCACCCTAGCATCATCTATCTATCGATGAAATGACTCCTCCTCCTACCCGGTCAGTAATGTAGGTCATGGCAGGGACATAGGCCTCTCTATACTACACATCATCTCTCCTATACTATGGGAAGGGTGGTGATATATCCTGTGGCAACCCGAACTACTGTTTGATCCAGTCTACGGGTATCATCTCATGCTCCCTTACCCATCGCCCCTCTATCCACCTATAGATCTGTAACTCATCTAACTCCACCACCATATTCTTGTATGAAGGGAAGCCCACATTTGGTAGCCAAATGGTGTCCATGTCAGAAAACCCCTCCAGTAATCTCCTATAATAGGCTACATCATGTGTAGCTCTTGCCACTCAGAGCTCTCCAATAATTGACACCCATCACCTGTAGCCCACTCAAACAAAACCTAGGTAATGAGCTGGTTACTCTCAAGAGGCAGCAAGCCCAAGGTTTTAGACCTTCTTTCCAGCCCCAAGCTCAGCCTAACAGGTAGCCATATCAACCCCAAAGACCACCCAACCCAGCTGCAAATTTGAATCAAGCAAGGCCTCCTACCAACTGACCATTTTAGCCCTATAATCCCAATGCTACATTTGCCTCTAAAGCATTAGTGCTAATACAAAACAATATAGCTCAAGAGTATGATTGGTGTTTCCCATGCAATGAACCTCATAACCAGTCCATGTGCTTCAACGGTGCCTTGAATCAAGCATTAATGGTGACAAAAATTGGTGTGGAGGGTGAAGGTAGCCAAGGAAACAACCAACAACAAGAAACATTCCAGCAGCAATCAACTCTGAATGATACCACACTTGTAAATTGGCAGGCAGAAGATTTTTGTGGCATGAACCAGAAAGTTTCCCAAAGTGTTGCAGCCAACACAAGGTCAAAGAGGAGAAATTTGGGTGAAGAACAGCCATTAGCCCCAAGTAATCCTCAACCTTCTATCACCCCACAAAATATTGGCAAAACAAATCCAATCCCAAATACACAAGGACTATCTAAAACAGTTCCTAGGCCAGCTCAAATGCCAGTTGTTGTTGCCCATACACAAGGAATGAATGTGCATGCCAAGGGACACCAAAGCGATACTTCATCTCCATTCAATATCATCGATCAGATGAAGAAGAAAAATGTAAACATATCAATGTGGGAATCACTATCTATCCCAAGTCAAAGAGATTTGCTACAAGTTGTCATGAAGGACTAGTCAACTTCAAATCAGCAGGTCCAAATGCAAGAGAAGGTACCCACAAATGCTACCCAGCCTAAGGGGAATCATGGAGGACAGCAAGGTAAGATGTTGAAGCCCCCTCCATTCTATGTTTCATTGATCATTGGGAACCAACTAGTACACAATTGCATGATTGATTCCGGGGCAAGTAGTTCAGTAATGCCCAAACAAATAGCTGATCAATTGGGAATTCAGTATGAAACCATATCCAAAGGGGTGGTACAATTGGATGGGACAGCAGTAACAACATTTGGAGTGATTAAAAACTTGAGTCTTACTTTGCATGCATGTCCCAACGTGGTTGTTTTACAACATTTATCAGTAATAAACCTTCCACCACTCTTTGCCCTATGTTTGTCAAGGGATTTCATAGCTAAGATTGGAGGTTACTTGTCTGCTGATTGGTCACACATGCTATTTAGAACAAGATATGGAACCAAAGCCACAATCAGGTCTAAACCTATTGTAAACTTTCACATTGAGCCTTACACCCCAAGTCAGATAAATGCCAATTGTTCAGCATTTGATCAAGAAGATCACCCCAAGCACTGATGAAGCTGACACCAAGGTTGAAATTATCCCAGATCTAACTCTTGATGAATGGGCAAATAAGGTGCATGCTTTTGATCCTTATCAAGAAATATAAGAATCTGAGTTAGGAGTCTATTGCATGTATGAAGAAAATCAGCCTATCCCTAGCATCACCAAGCCAGACCACAAGGATGACAATGAGGTATGGCAGTTGTTTTTTGATGGATCAAGGAGTAGACAAGGTGCAGGAGGGGGAGCCATGTTGGTTTCACCTCAAGGAGTTAAGTATTATTCAGCTTTTAGATTTCAGTTTGCATGCTCTAATAACACTGCTGAATATGAAGCTTTGGTGCAAGGATTGCATTGGTCAATCAAAAGAGGGATAAAGAACTTGCAAGTCTTTAGTGACAGTGAGTTGATTGTCAACCAAGTTAAGGGGTAGCATGCTATCAAGAATAATCTGCTCAAGTGCTACAAGAATAGGGTATGGGACCTCATTGAATATTTTGAGGGCTTTAGCATAAAATCCATTCCTAGAAAAGAGAACCAAGCTGCTGACAGGCTTGCAGCAGTTGGGGCAGCCTTTGACGTTGTTGAAAGCATTCAAAAAGACAAGGTAAACCAAACATCCATGTGATTGTGAGGCCTTTAGTGCCACATAACAATGTAAGTTGGCAAGTGTTTGAAAATGATCACCAAATCATCCATTTCTTGTAAGAAGAGGCTGAGTTTTTAGGTAAAAATTAGGAAAAGTTGGAGCAGTAGTATGGTGACCAAGTGGTACAGCTGAGAACCAACAAACTACCAAAGGGACTTATTACTTTGGAGTCCATTTTCAATCCTAATGATCAGTTTAAGAAGGAGAAAGCAAACATCCAAGTTAAGGGGGAAGATTCAGTGTCCATCTCAGTAGAAGAAAGAAAATCACTTCAAATTGGTAAGATGACAACTGAACAAGAAAGTATGAGTTCATACAACTTTGTCAAGAGTTCCCTGATGTGTTTTCTTGGAGATATGAAGATGTGAAAGGTTTCAATCCCAAGTTAGCTCAACACACCATTGAATTGGATCCAAGTACTAAACCCATCAGACAAAAAAGCAAAGGCTAGTCAATCCACACATGGAGCCCCTCATGAGAAAAGAATTGAATAAGTTGATAGAATCAAGGATCATATTCCCTATCAAGCATTCTAGTTGGGTTGCCAACTTGGTTCCAGTTAGAAAGAAGAGTGGGGAAATCAGATTATGTGTTGACTTCAAAGATTTGAATAGAGCATCTCTCAAGGATCATTATCCACTTCCTTCCATGGAGCATATTTTACAAGTTGTTGCTGGCTCCGAGAGGTTTTCACTACTTGATGGCTATTCAGAGTATAATCAGATTATGGTGAAGGAAGAAGATCCAGTTCAAGACAGCCTTTACAACCAAATGGGGAACTTATGCATATAGGAAAATGCCATTTGGGCTGTCCAACGCTGGAGCTACCTTCCAAAGGGCAATGGACATGGTGTTCAAGGGTTTGATTAACAACATAGTGCTGATATATCTTGACGATATCACTATTTTTTCAAAAAATGCAGCAGACCATCTCTTTCATTTGAGACAAGTGTTCACAAGGTGCAGAAGGTTTGGAGTATCCTTGAATCCTAAAAAGTGTGTTTTTCTAGCCCATGAAGGAAAACTCCTTGGCCACATTGTCTCCAAAGAAGGATTAGCAATTGATCCAGAAAGAGTTGAAGCCATAAGAGCACTGCCATTGCCAAGCCATAAGAAGGCCCTTCAAAGTTTCTTGGGGAGAATAAATTTTTTTCGGAGGTTTGTCCCAGATTTTGTAGCCCTTGTCAAACCTATCACCAAGATGTTAAAGAAAAGCATGGCTTTCAAATGGACAGCAGAAGGAAAAGAAAGTTTTGAAGAAATCAAAGAAGCCATCTCTCAAGCACCAACTCTCATCAACCCGGATTTCTCCAAGGATTTCATCCTCTATGCATTTGGGGGTGATGACACTATTTCTGCAATTTTGGTATAGCAATACAAGGACAATGATGAGCAGAAAATTACTTTCTTCAGCCAAATCCTGGAGGACTATGAGGTGAGATATTATTTCATTGAGAGAGCATGTTCTTGTAGTAATCAGGAGCTTGAAGAAATTCAAGCATTTAGTTCTCAAACAATAAAGTCCAATTATTGGTTTCTCATGCGGGGGTTAAGGACTTCCTCCTCAACAAAGACTTGAATGAAAAAAGGGCAGGTTGGATTACTCATGTCATGGAATATGACATAGAGATCAAAGTCACCAACTTGGTCAAAGGAAAAGGATTGTGTGAGTAGATGATTTTGAGAAAACAAAAGGAAGCATGCAATGAGAAAGGAGGTTGTTTTAGCGTTCCAAGACAACCATGAGTAAGGAAGCACTCAAGAGGAGAATGATGGTGTCCCCAATCCTTGTTGGACTCAAGGTATAATGCACATCCTAAACATAGGCCTATGCCCTCCACAGATGAACAAGACCCAAAGAAGACACTTCATATTGCAGGCTATCACATACGCCCTTGTTGATAGTGTTTTGTTCAAAAGGGATGTAAATGGAGTACTGCTGAGATACATTGGTATAAATCAGATTCACAGGATGTTGGAAGAGTTCCATGGTGGACCAACTGGTGGTCATTTTACACCAAGAGTGACAGCTCTAAAGATCATGAGGGCTGGTTATTATTGGCACAATATTTTCATTGATTGTTATGCATGGATCAAGAGGTGCAAGAATTGTGCATTCTTCACAGGTAATGAGAGGCTAGTTGCCCTTCCATTGCATCCAATTTTAGTTGACCATCCATTCATGTAGTGGGGTTTTAGAATTCATTGGATTCATTAATCCCAATTCAAGTCAAGGCCACAAGTGGATTTTAATAGCCACATATTACTTCACCAAATGGACTGAGGCAGTAGCACTCAAGGAAGCAAATAAAGCTAGTATCCTAGACTTCTATGAGGGAATAACAACCAGATTCGGCATACCTGCTACAATAATATCAGATAATGCATTAGCATTCATTGGGTCCAAGGTGACTGAATGGGCTATCAAGAACGGGATCTACCCAAGTACTTCATCAAACTATTACCCTCAGGGTAATGGCCAGGCCTGAGTCTACAAACAAGAACTTTTTGAGGATCATTAGGAGGACTCTTGATGAATAATCATGAGGTCTTGACATCCTAAATTGAATTTATCTTTATGGGATGATAGGACAACTCCCAAGAGATCTACGGGTAATTCTCCATTTAAGATTGTTTATGGGAGAGAGGTAATTTTGCCCATGTCTCTTGAGTTGCCAACATTGGAACTCATGAAACGGTTGGAGTTGTTGGAGTTTCAGCCCATGGAAGTCAGATATGTAGAATTGATGGAGCTCCAAGAAATAAGAAATCAAGCATCCCGAGAAATGGAGAAGGATCAGGCTTTGATCAAGAAGACCTTTAATAAGAAAGGCCAAGAATAGATCCTTTCTAAGTTGGAGATCTAGTACTAAAATGGGATGTAGATAGAGCAAAACTGGGAAGGCATTCAAAATTTGATGCCATTCAGAGTGGCCCATACATGGTCACATGGTGCAAGGATAATCAATGCTTTCAAATTATCTTCATTGGATGGCGAAGAACTATAGATTCCAGTCAATGGAATCCATCTAAATCATTGCTACTGAAGAGAAAATTCTCCACCTTGTAAATATTAGCTTAGGTTTCCATTCCTCTAAGTGCTTGTGCACATTGTTTTGTTGTTGTTTAGTTTTCTTTCCCTAAGTGCTTTGGCACAAGCTTTCTGTTCCTAGAAATGTGTTTGCAGGCCTTGCTCCATCGGATGATATTCAATCTTCCTCCTTGCAATTTTCTAGTCAGATGGGGTATCAAACAGATAGAATTTGATGACTCCATGCCCAATGGATTGCTTTCAGGAAACTGGTAACTTCATCCTGCAGGCAGATGACCCATCTGAGTCACCAAAATTGTTATCCAAAATGTGCCCCCTGCTTATTTTTTGGGGGTAAATCCTCTCATTCTCCCCCTCTCTTGTGCCTTGGTCATAATTTTTTTTCTTTTCAGGAACTAAAAACCTTCTGGAAATAACACCATTGGATAGAGCTCTTTCTCATCTTTCTGGAAAGGTAAAGTTTTCCTCCTAACTCCATGTATTTTTGAAGTTATGGCTTGGCGGAGTTTTTCGTGGGAAATTTTCCCCTGCAAGGCTCGCAGCCAATGAGATGCCGCCACGTGTCCATGGAAGGTGGCAGGGGTCGGAGGAAAACTTGGAATTTTTACCAAGTGTTTTGGTGAATTTTCAAAAGGGAATATTTTTTCCCACAGGCCCGCCGGACGAATCAAATGACGCCACGTGTCCAAGGGAAGAAATTTGAAAAAATTGGCTAAGTGTTGGCTCATGGAAAATTTGGAAGGAAGAGCCCATGCCCAATCATGTTGTGCCACGTGTCCTATGGAGGCCAAAATTTCGGCAGGGGGTGGAGAAGAAGTTGGAATTTTGGTGAAGTGTCTTCGCCAAGAATTTCAAAGAAGAAAGTTTTGGCCCTGCTTCCCCCCCTGTCAACCAATCAGCATCAGGCCACGTGTCACCGGAGCCCGGAAAGGCGGATGCGCGGGAGGGAATTGGGATTTTTTCCCAAGGTGTTTACTCAATAGTGGAAATGCGTGCAAAGGGCCCGCGACCAATGATACACCACCACATGTCTCGGAAATGTGGAGGGCGGAGGTAAATTGGGAATTTTTTCCCAAGGGAAAAAACAAAGGAATTTTAAAAGACAAAAGCCGCCCCCAAAATGTGAGCCAATAGTGTAACATCCTCATTTTTAACTTTAGAACAAGTGAATTTTATTTTTTTTTGATAATTGCATACTGGTTCTAAATACATAATTTAGAACTCACAATTCAAATAACCATTCATATAAACAAGCAACCATATGCAGCTGTAATGACTCGGAGTACTTCCGATCTATTCATTCCATGACTCGGTAATCTACCGATCTATTCATGAGTAATAAGAGTCGGTGTTTTTATTTAACACATCACTCTTGCGGTCTCTCTTCCCTAATCTGGGAATTCAGAATGCTCTGTCCAAGGAATCTAACTGAATATAACTGTTACCATTATTCATCGGCATCTCATCCCTTAGACTAGGTGAATCAGGACAACGCAATCAGCAGCTTGCGATACTTTGGCCAAAGATTTGAAACATACTGTTCATGTCTCGTATTCCTTAACGGCATACTCGTCAATCTGGAATACGTCCTTCACCCCATTCATATGTTATATAGAATGTCTTATACTGATTACTGTCAGTCCTTTCTTTCACAGCTGAATCACTCACTCGGAGGCAGATTAACAAGGTGATAATGTTATATGGATGCCTATGAGGATTAGGGATATGATGACATACTGGTTCAACCTTGCAGTTCAACCAGTGTGTCATGACACCCCAAATCTTCGAGGCAGTCATATAACATGACCACGTTCTTAATCGGTCCCTGGGTAACTCGTGTGAAATCAAGTGTAAATCTCAACGATCAATGCAAGGGGTGTCGCCATAAGTCACCTGCATTGTTGTAACTTCGAGAAGATCCTAATCTTCTCGGAGGTACAGCCCTACAGTCGACTTTATGCCGTCAACCTTTAGATCCGCCTCGAGAAGATCTACCCAAAACAAGCGTTACGCACTAGAGTTTAAATTACATTTAAGACTTTTCCCTAAGGTTAGCCTTTCCAAATCCCTGGATTCATTTTCTTAAGACGACCCTCCTCTATTAATCATTACTGGTAGAGGTATTAAGGTCTAGCTTCTATCAAGGAGTCATTAGAATACATCTGATTCTAAGCGACAGATTCAGACAATATCTCATAACCTATGCTTGAGATTGCCACCTGAACTCCATTGATTGACTATCAGTTCTCTTAACTGAATTTATATCATACTTTTTAGTTTAAAGATATAAATGATTTAGAATCCAATTTACTATTGTCCTGTTATACTTAGGACTAGGGATTAGTAATTCAATCCAACTTGTTTAGCGTTATCTTTTAGGCTCATTTTTAACCTATCTTCTAGAGAGACAATATTTAAGTTACAATATTGCATTATCCAGATCAAATTAGAACTACTAAATACTCATAAGAATTTAGTCTAATTACTTACAAGCTTTTATTGTCAATCACAAAAGCATCCATATTATACAAAGATAACTATGCCCTTCGTTACGTAAACCGAAGAAGTTCATCATTCATAATAGAATACAACACATAAGTATCAAACACTTATTTTCATTCCTTTCGAAACTCGTACAATTACATTTTATGCAACAGCATACTTGATATAATGCTAACGGAAAAGAAACATCTTTTCTCATATAGTACATCCATAAAATCAAGCTGTAATTCATAATAAATCAAATAAACTATCTGATCGGACTGCCAGATCTGCATTGTATTTACCTCTTACGGCAACCATCTGCAAAAATAGTCAACATGAGTCAGTTCAATGAACTGAGCATGATAAGCACTAACTTTTAAAACAATTGCAATCCATCAATTGTTTCCATTAAACACCCTGTTTAAATGAGATCAAATATCCAAATAAGAAAACATATTCAGGCTATGTCCTTGTAATACTAAATGATTACAAACATGTAACTCTATCATTGTTACAGAATAGTCTTAAACACTTTCTAATAATTTTTTATCAAATATTAAGAAACAAGAACGAATGCATAAAAACAATCATTGAATCCAAATCACGACACTGGTCAGATTGTTTCATTCTTCCAAAAAAAAGGAAATAACATAACAATTTGGAATCCTACCAAAACGTTACCAAATTAATTTCCTACTGATAGTTCATTATCAATAATATTAAATAAAGGAAGAGAAAATCAATCCATTCATACTTCCTTTACATAAGTTCATCACTGTACTGCCTTCACTTATGAAAAGTCAACCAGTATAAATGAACAAGTTAGACAGGCCGAAATCAAGATCACTGTTCTAAATCACGAAAAATAGAAACCCAGCAAATCTTTTGTACAGCAACTACACATCAACAATCCATAAATCAGTCTGATGTCCAAAACTAGTTTTCTCCTAAAACACAGTAAGGCTTTCGAACCAAGTTCGAAATCAAGAGCTTCAAGCGTATTGCTGTAATCAACAACTCTATAACATTAAGCCTTTTAAGGTTTCCGAGAAACTATGCTATGATGACCACGCATTGATTCCAATTCATGTTCAGTCAATCGAACTGAACAAACAGAAAGGAACTTAGCATACATATACTTTCTCAGTCTATCGGGCTGAGCAAACGGAAAGGAACACCATCAATCTTCCTTGCATCCCTACCTTTGTGCATGCAAATCCCTAGTGCAACTCACCCAAACAGGGCCAGAACACGAAAATAGTCATCAATGACGCATATAAAAAAATCAGACAAACAATCAGAAGCTCTTATTTCAACCAAGAAATCCGACTGTACTCTGCCAATAATTCATACTTTAGCACAAATAGAACAGGTTGAATATGTAGTTGATCACCTAAGGAATCTGTACCACCAAAGCAACATGCAACACAAGTACTCCAAGAAAAAAATACAGAGGTCTTCAGTACAGATTTTCCCTTCAAGTCACTGGAATTCCAATCAACACTTAACAACTATATAAACACATTTTAACTTGAACAGTGACCAAAATAGAAATAGAACATTGAAACGTCTCCTCACAGTCGTTCAGAATTCAATCCTAATAAATCCACTAATACACACTACATACTGATAACGGATTTGCGCCCATAATCACAAACCCAACAACAGTATAAAATAGAATTAATTGATAAATCCTTCCATGCCATTCAAGACAAACATTCCGAATGAAACAAGTATAAGCAAATCAATATACTCATTCCAAAACAATGAAATAAACAAACTGAGCTGCTTCGAAACCTTCGAACAGCATTTTCGCAAGGAAAAGGCAATACATCCACACAAATTCAATACTTTCAGTATTTACTACAATAACAGTAGCCAAAAACCTGTCTTTTCCACAAGGCTTCCACACGAAATATAATAACAAAACTCAAGATGAATCTACATTCACAACAGTAGATTACTGTAAACGATTCAATCATGAATCCACTGAGTCGTAATAAAAAAGACTACGGTACTCAACAGTTGCCTATTCCAAGCCAGAAATTAGAAAACAATGAAACACCACAAGTATCATTAGTCGCTGTTAACAAAACCACGACAGAGCTTCGAAAAATCTTCAAAAGCACAGAACAATCAAATGGTACACCAGTATCATTCCCTACTGTCTCACAACAGCATTGACGATCAAAAGTCGACAGCAAAACAGTGATCTATACCCTTCACAAGTATATATTCGACGACGGGCTCTCGCCAAACAGGCCGAGCATTCAAACCTTTATAAATATAAATCTCTCATATTGCATAACCAGAAGGAATACAAACAAACAGAGTTGAAGTTCGATTTCAACAAACACCCAACAAGCGGAAATTGCCAAAAATCGAACCAGAAGAGATACAGAGTCAAAATCAACTAAATCTTCATAGAAAATTTATCTAATCTTCACAAACAAATGAACAGAGTTGTTTAATGAAATCACTTGAAAGACAACAAGTTTTTAAAGGTTAGGGCCTAACCTGCTGATTTTGGCTCAAATTTCGAATGCGACCACTAGAAGAGCTCGGGGCCTTCCTTTTCCTTTTCCAAGTTAGAGCGATCACACAAATTTTGTTACTCCATGGCATATATATTTCTCCTTTCGCAGAGAAAAGAGCTGATACCCTCATACTCTCGCCATGCAACTCCAAGAAGACTGGGGTGAAGAACCAGTGAAAAGGCAGAGCGAAACCCGAAATTCGCGACAAGCCACACAACCAACAAACTTCCTGTTTGCATGCCTTCTCTCGTGAGGTTCCGACTCATCCCGAGAACATTGACTGCATTTACACCAACTTTCCCACTCAACTCCCTGCCACCGAACCGCCAAAGTTGGCTACAGACATGAAATCTCAAGTCATTTCCTCCAAGTTTTGGCGAATTCCCCACGTCGCACAAGTTACCGTTCCCAAAACCTCTGCCAAGTACCTGTCCTTCATCCTTTCCCATGCATTTAATAACATAGAAAACGCCGCCCATGGTTCGCACCCTCCATAGGCCCCTTTACATTCTTGATCATAGTTAGGTTAGTATCTTAGGTTAGAATTTAGGATAATACATATTCTAACCATATTACACATAGATACTAACTTAGGACATTAACACTTAGCCTAGGTCTAGGTTAGATTAACACTAATCTAACCCCTAGGTTAGGTTTAGTACTTAAGTTACTAATCATTAATAATTCCAGTTAGTTTCTACATTCTGTACACTCAGAAAAAGACCTACATCATGCCTTCTTGAACAGGGTTAACTCCTTTCTGACTTAGGCTACAGATTTATATGAAACCGAATTATTACCTTGTCCATGAGTCGAGACCTTCCAGATATACTTCGATATCGGGAACCGAATCCCCATTTACATGATCATGCCTGAGTCATACTCCTGACTAGCTTATTCAAATGCTTCTAGACCTTGCAACCTGTTCAAGGTCGGTGATTTTTAATTCATCACGAACAACGTAAAGCAATACTTGGATCAATTCCACTGATCCACGACTAGGTCTTAAAGATTGATAACTCTATAATTCATTCCGAGATCAGATTAAACTCAGATAACAAATAGATAAAAGAGTCTAATCATATTCTGACTTCAGTCAAGATCTACAATCTCAAAGAATTACAGTACATAGCAAGCATGATTTCTAAATCGAGGACACATCCTTTAACAGAGAAAATCACAACAACACTGTATGCTCAGGAGAGTAAACAACAGTTCAGGGTGTTCCATGCCTTCCCGTCCTAAAAGATTCATCGTCCCGATAATTACATATTAAATAACTTCAGGTCAACCAATTTATTAGTACACAAACAAGTGACTACTTCCATATTTGATAGTTCAGAAATCAAATGTCACAACACATTTTATTCAGCAACCTGAATAAAGTTCTGCCTTCATCTGGCTTTCCATAAATAACTTAAAACCATAAGTTCAGAAAAGTATGGTTTTTTCGAACAGATTTCATTCTATTTGAAAAAGAGAAGGGAAAACCAATTTTCATCTCTTCCAGATGTTCCCAAGTTGCACTTTCCTCGCTAAACTAGTCCCACTGGACCTTACATTGCTGAATATCACGATTTCTAAATGCAAATTGGCGAGTTTCCCAGCACTCGTGTGGGTTTAACACACGATTATTCCCTGGGTCTGTGGACCTGCAAGGAATTCCAATTTAAAACATGTTGACAAATCTGAAACGTATTTCTTAAGCAAAGAAATATGGAAAACTCATGCATGCGAGATAAAGCAGTGGCAATGCTAAACGATAAGCTTATAGGAATTGATTATTTTTGATAATTTCGAAAGGTCCCACGAATCGAGGTGACAACTTGGAAGCCTTGCCAAAAGTTATAGAACTCTTTCTGGGTTTAACACGAAGAAAAACCTTATCACCAAGCTCAAACTTTCTATCAACCCGTTTAAGGTCAGCATAGCTCTTCTGTCTATCTGCTGCTTCCTTTAGTCGTTCACGAATCAGCTTAACTTGCTGTTCCATTTTTGTGAGAATCTCTGGTCCAATTACCACTCTATCCTCAACACTATCCCAACTAACAGGGGTTCTGCACTTTCTTCCATAAAGTGCTCAAATGGTGCCATTTGAGAGATGAGTGGATAAGTATTGTTGTATGCAAACTCAACTAATGGAAGATACTCTATCCCATTATACTGTTGATCCACTGCAATACATTCGAAACATGTCCTCCAACACTTGATTTACCCTCTCAGTTTGTCCATCCGTTTCGCGGATGATAAGCAGAACTGAAGTTTTAGTTTCGTTCCAAGAGCTGCGGTTAAGTGTTTGCCAAAACCTTGACGTCATTCTAGGATCCCTGTAAGATATAATCAGTTCTGGTACACCATGTAACCTTGAAAATTCATGTATGAATCTTTTGGGCCAGCACTGGTGAATCATTCCTTTAGATTTCCAGCGATGAAATGAGTTACCTTGGTCAGTTTATCTACAACTACCAGGATAACATCATGTTTATTCCTAGACATAGGTAGTCCTTGTACAAAATCCATGGTTATTACTTGCCATTTGTACTGCGGTACGCTATGAGGATATAACAGTCCAGCAGGGTGCATATGCTCTACCTCACCCGCTGACATTCCAGACAATGAGTCACAAAATTAATCACATCCTTTTCATACCTTTCCAGAAGTATTGCTGTTTTAAATCAGCAAGCATTTTTGTGATACCTGGGTGTCCAGAGAAAGGTGAATTGTGAAATTCAACTAACAACTTTCTTCTCAAATCGTTCAGCATAGGTACATATACCCTGTTTTCATAACGCAAGATTCCTTCATTATCGAAATGAAAACCTTTATACCTTATATCCTTAGGTTCTGCAGCAAGCACTGCTTTTACTTGCTGAAAGTATGCATCTGATTCTGAGGCACTTTTTACCTTGTCTTTAAACTGAGTTCTTAATGTTATAAGAGCAGAAATGTGCCTCCTACGACTTAGAGCATCAGCTACTCTATTCTCCTTCCCTTTGATATAGCTAATATCAAAGTCATATTGTGATAAAAATTCTAACCACCTTCTCTGTCTGGCGTTCAGATTGGGCTGAGTAAAAATATATTTCAGTCCTAAGTGATCAGTTTTCAACTCAAAAGGTTTCCCTAGTAAGTAGTGTCTCCAGACTTGAAGTGCATGAACAATGGCAGCAATTCCAAATCATGAGGGGCATAATTCAGCTCATGTAACTTAAGTTTTCTACTTTCATATGCTATGACCTGATCATTTTGTAACAAAACACCTCCAAGGCCTTCCCCAGAAGCATCCGTAACAACAGTAAAACTCCCATTAGGGTCTGGTACAGCTAGTATAGGTGCAGAAGTCAACTGGTCTTTCAAACTTTTGAAAGCCACTTCGCACTTATCATTCCACATGAATTTCTTATCCTTCTTCTGCAATGAAGTTATTGGTGCAGCTACTTTAGAAAAATCCTTTACAAATTTTCTATAGTAACCAGCAAGACCCAGGAAGCTTCTTACTTCATGCACATTCTTTGGTGCAGGCCACTCAGTTATTGCCACTATTTTTGAAGGATCTACAGCAATTCCTTCTTTACTTATAACATGACCCAATAGTGAACTTCTGAATCAAAGAAAGAACATTTGGATAACTTACCATACAGCTTCCTCTTTCTCAAAATTCCCAAAACTATCTTCAAATGCTCATTGTGCTCCTCAACGCTTTTAGAATAAATGAGAATATCATCCAAGAATACAAGTACAAACTTGTCCAGGTATTCTTGAAAGATATTTGTTCATTAAATTATAAAGGCTGCGGGTGCATTGGTTAATCCAAAGGGTAGAACTGTGAATTCATAAGTCTGTACCTTGTTCGGAAAGTTGTTTTATGAATATCCTCCTCTCTGATCCTTAACTGATGATAACCAGATCGAAGGTCTATCTTAGAATAAATTGCTGCTCCACGCATCTGATCAAACAGATCATCGATCCTAGGAAGTGGATATCGGTTCTTGACTGTTGCTTTGTTCAACATCCGATAATCAATACACAGCCTTAGTGTTCCATCCTTCTTTTTCACAAATATTACAGGCACTCCCCAAGGTGAAACACTTGGTCTAATCAATCCTTTAGACAAAATCTCTTGTAACTGTGCCTTAAGCTCGACTAACTCAGTAGTAGTCATCCGATAAGGCGCTTTGGATAAAGGTTATGTTCCTGGCTTGATTTCAATGGTAAAGTCAAATTCTCTCTTGGGTGGTAACCCTGGTAATTCCTCAGGAAAAACATCCCTAAAACCTTGTAACAGAGGGAATCGTTTCATGAAATCATCATCTTCTTCTGAAGATTCAGATATCTTTACCGCATAAAGGGTACATCCTTTACTTTTAGCCTTTTTAAGCTGCATAGCTGACAGTTTTCTAACTGAAATTTCCTGTTTCACACCTTGAATCTCTGATGATTCCAGCTGATCATCTAAACATTTTATGTTCTTTTCATAACAGTCTACCTTTGCTTTATGGTCTGCTAACCAATTGACACCGATGACAATGTCATACGATCCCAAAGGTGCAACATAGAGATCAACTTCTGTGGAAAAGTTAGGTAAGTCAAGGACTGCCCCAAAAAGAAACATACTTACTGTATGAACAGAGTTATTACCATATTGTATAGTCCAAGATTTATCCATTTTTCCAGCTTTTCTTTTAAGTTTAGAAGCAAGTTTATTAGATATAAAACATTCAGTAGCTCCTGTGTCAAAAAGAATAGTGACAGGTATGCCGAATAACTTACCCGGAACTTCTATAGGTGTCACTTGCTTTTCAGCTTGCTTGTCTGCTACTGCAGCATGTATCTTATGCTGCTGATTATGATCATCCTTCTTCAAAGGGCATTGATTAGCATAGTGGTCCTTGCCACAATTGTAGCAACCTCCTACAGGTCCCTTTTTAGGCTCAAAGTTGCCTCCAGTTTTGTAATTTTCACGCTGTCCTCCATAGGGCTTCTTCCCATTATTATAATTTTTAGCAAAATTATCCTTTACGTTTCTAGTAGGCTTATTTACTGCTGCTTTCTTATTGTTATCTCCTGGAAACTTACTCTTGTTTCCAAACTTTTTCCATGGTCCTTTTCTGGGTGCAAGAGATGTTGAAGAAGGGTTTGAAGTCTTCTTTCGCACTTCCTCCTTATGAGCAGAAATAGCCTTTAATTTCTGTTCTTGCCTTATGGCCTTTTCAACAACTCCTTTGATAGTGGTTGGACTATGAACATCGACCTCTCCCCCTATCACGGGATTCAATCCCATGATGAATTTCTGTATCCTGAACTTTTCATCAGTTTGATACTACGGTACATACTTGAGGAGTTTTGTAAACTGCTCCCAGTATTCAGTTACCTAGCTCCCTTGAGCTAAGTTCTGAATTCTGTCATTTTCTGATCATAAAGAAAGTTGTGGCAGCCAACGTTGCCTAAAATATCCTTTAAATTGATCCCAAGGTAATATTGGGTCTCATCAATATTTAATTCAGCTTTACGGCTATCCCCCATGAAGATGCTTCGTGAGAAAGCTGATAGGCTCCCCCAAATAGCTTTGGTTTCCTCTGAGAAGTTCCTTATTGCAAATTACTTCTCCATTTCGCTGAGCCAGTTCTTAGCTCCATCTCCTAATGTGGGTGCCATCAAACTTAGGTGGACTTATCCTTTTTATATCATTAGTGATTTCTGCTGCCAACCTGGCCTTTTTATTTTCTGGTTGGGTCAGGTGCATTTCCAGCATTAACATCAACACCCATGTCGGGGTTGTCCTCAGGAGGTTGCTGATTATTATTATCAGCTTCTTCATCCTCCTCATTTCCCATCACCTACTGTTCAAGTACAGCTAAACGATCTCTTGTGTCCAACAGGGCAGCAAGGATCTCATCAAGTTTCTGGGTTGTTGCCGCTCCTCCTTCAGGTGGAGCATTACCCGCAACGTTTACCCTTGTTCTAACCATTTTCTGTTACAAGAAAATTCAGGTTTTTATCAGATTATGGACACAATAGGTCCAAGAGCTGCAACCTCGCTCTGATACCAAGATGTAACATCCCCATTTTATACCTTAGAACAAGTAAATTTTTTTTTTTTTTTGATAATTGCATCCTGGTTCTAAATACATAATTTAGAACTCACAAATCAAATAACCATTCATATAACAAACAACCATATGCAGATGTAATGACTCGGAGTACTTCCGATCTATTCATTCCATGACTTGGTAATATACCGATCTATTCATGAGTAATAAGAGTTGGTGTTTTTAGTTAACAATTTACTCTTGCGGTTCTCTTCCCTACTCTGGGATTCAGAATGCTCTGTCCAAGGAACCTAACTGAATAATTGTTACTATTATTCATCGGCATCTCATCCCTTAGACTAGGTGAATTAGGACACCACAATCAGCAGCTTGCGATACTTTGGACAAATATTTGAAACATACTGTTTATGTCTCGTATTCCTTAACGGCATACTCGTCAATCTGGAATACGCCCTTCACCCCATTCTTATGTTATATAGAATGTCCTACACTGACTACTGTCAGTCCTTCTTTTCACAACTTAATCACTCGGAGATAGATTAACAAGGTGATAATGTTATATGGATGCCCATGAGGATTAGGGATACGGTGACATACTGGTTTAACCCTCCAGTTAGACCAATGTGTCAAGATACCTCGAACCTCCTAGGCAGCCTTATAACCTGACCACATTCCTAATCAGTCTCTGAGTAACTAATCCGATCACAAGTGTAAATCTTAGCGATCAATGCAAAGGGTGTCGCCATAAGTCACCTGCATTGTTGTAACTTCGAGAAGATCCTAATCTTCTCGGAGGTACAACCCTGCAGTTGTCTTATGCCGTCAACCTTTAAATCCGCCTCGAAAAGATCTACTTATTAATATGCGTTATGCACTTTGAGTATTAAATTACTTTTAAGACCTCCCCCATAGGTTAGCCTTCCCAAATCCCTGGATTCTTCGCCTTAAGATGACCTTTCTCGATAAAACCCATTACATGGTGGAGTTATTAAGGTCATGGTCTCATCAAGGAGTCATTAGAATATCCATGATTCTAAAACAACAGAATTGGACAATATCTCATAACCTTTACTTGAGATTGCCATCTGAACCCCATTTGATTTATATCAGTTCTCTTAACTGAATTTATATCATACTTATTAGTATAAGGATATAAATGATTAAGAATCCAAATAAGTGATGTCCTGTCATAATCAAGACTAGGGATCAGTAATTTAATTCAGCTTGTTTAGCATTCTGCTTAGGTTCATTTTTTTAACCCATCTTTTAGAAAGACAATTATTTAAATTCAATATTGCTTTCACTAGAACAATAAGATCTGCTAAACACTCATATAATTTCAATCACATTTTCTTTAAGCTTTCATTGTCAATCACGAAAGCATCCAAATCACACAAAGATAACATTTCCATTCTAGTATAAAAACCGAAGAAGGTTAACTATCAGAAATAGAATACAACACATAAGTAACAACCACTTATTTCCATTCCTTTCAAAACTATACAATTACATTTTATGCAAGCAGCATACTTGTTACAATACTAACGGAAAAGAACATCTTTCCACATTTAGTACACTTATAAATTCCAGCAGTAATTCATTATAAAACAAATTAAATAATCTGATCAAGCCTGTCAGATCTGCATTGCTTTTACCTCTTACGGCAACCATCTGCAAAAATAGTCAACATGAGTCAGTTCAATGAACTGAGCATTGATAAGCACTAACTCTTAAAACAATTGCATCCATCAATTGTTTTCATTAAACACCCTGTTTAAATGAGATCAATTATCCAAACAAGTAAACATGATTCCACCAATAAGATACAAGAACAATTCCAACTATTAGGCAGATATCAACAAGCATTAGAATAATAGAAGAGAAAGAACCAAATCTTTCATACTTCCCTTCGCACAAGTTCACTACTGTACCGTCTACACATATGAGATGCATTCATCTAGTATGTATACGAACAAGTCCGTCAAACCACAAGAAGAATTACTGTCAATATAAAAATCGAACACAATAAGGATTTACGACCCAAGTTCGAAATCAAAGAACCTCTAGAATTGCGGTCAACAATAGACTACATTGCATTAGGCTATTGGATGTTTCCCTAAGACTAAGCCAAGACAATCACACAAAATTTCCGAACATGCCCAGTCTCAGTCAGACAGGAGTAAACGGAAAAGAATATAGAAAATCTATTCTAACCTTGGCGCATGCAAGTCTAAAGTATGGTATTCGTGACTCATTTCAACAGAGCCAAAACACGAAATAATTTTCCATACTCAAGGAAATCAAACAATGAAAAATGACAGTGTCCCAATATCAGGTTCAATAAGAGACAGAAATACAGGTTACCTTCCAAGAATTCAATGATTCCAAACAGTGGTAACAAGTCAAATAATTGCATATGATTCCATCTGAGCTCATCAACGGAGCATAATAAAAATCAGGAAAGCAAATTTAATTACTGATTTCAAAACAAGGAATCCGACTGCACCCTTACCAATCTTTTACACAAATTTGCACAGACTGAAGACGTAAAAATATACCAAAAGAATCTGTACCACAAAATCTTTGCGACATGATGGTATTCTTACGAAATAACAGAGATCAAAATACATGTTATTCCCTTAAGTCGCTGGAACAACCATTTCCAATATTCATCTATTTTCAACCATGAACAGTGATTTAAACATATAAATCATTCAATAGACTCCACGGAGTCATTCTGATTAAAACGAATATGAATCTATATTTACATTACATACTATTAACGGGTTATTATCCATAACCACGGAACCCAACAACAGTATAAGATAAAATAGATAAAGAATCAATCTATGCCAATTAAGGTAAGCATTCGACAAAAACCAAGTGTAAGCAATTCAAATACCGATTTTCATAACAAAGAATTCAACTGAATCTCGTCAAAATTCTCGAACAGGCTTACACCTAAGGAGACATAAATGTAAACCCTGGGAATCAATACTAAATTCCATTACAAATAATAGAGGTCGCATGACCTGCTACTTCTACAAGATTCCAACGGAATTCAAGTTAACAAAACTCAAGGAGGTATCTATATCCTCAGCAGTGGATCATAGTATATGATTTGTTCAGAGGACTCCACAGAGCCGTTCTAATATAATACACATATCCAACATTCAAATATAAATATGTATAACTTCCTCAGTGATCCATTTATACAAATCATTCACTAAACTCTACAAAGTCGTTCCAATGTATAATATACATACATCCATAATGCATTCTGTAATGGTTAAATCTCGTTACCCCAATGAAAAAGGAAACAATTCCAAAAGATTTGCAATAAGATACTGTCACACCGAAAGATGTTATTCATAAACAACCTTCAAGACAGAAACGAAACCCAATAGTATCAATAACTACCATCATCAAAACCCACGACAGAGCTTACAAAGATTCCAAAACATTGAACAATAAAACAGGTACATCAATATCCTTCCCGACTGTTTCCACAAAAAAATTGACGACCAAAAATCGACAAACATAACAATGGTCTATACCCATTACATGAACGATCAATGGGCTCACGCCGAACAGGCCGAGCATTCACACATTTCATATGTTTTGCATATTTAAGCCATAATGCAAACACAAAGAAATAATGCCACAGTTCGAATTTAATAAACACCCATCAAAGGATAAATGAAAATTCGAACTAGAAGAGATACTGTACCAAGAAAATCACACAAGACATCCATAGATAAACATCTAATTCCTTAAATCATTTGAACAGAGTTGTTCTAATGAAATCACTTGAAAGATAGCAATATTTTTAAAGGTTAGGGCCTAACATGCCTGGATTTTTGCTCAAATTTCCGAAGCAGACCACTGGAAGAGCTCGGGCTTCCTTTTCCTTTTCCAAGTTAGAGCGATCAACAAAATTTTGTTATCTCCATGGCATATATATTCTCCTTGCCAGAGAAAATATCTAGATACCCTCATACTCGCCATGCAACTCCAAGAAGACTGGTGCGAAGAACCAGTGAACAAGCAGAGAGAAACCCGAAATTCGCGACAAGCCAAACAAACCAACAAACTTCCTGTTTGCATGCCTTCTCGCGAGTTCCGAGCTCGTCTACCGAGAACATTGAATGCGTTTACACCAACTTTCCCGCTCAAACTCCACTGCCACCGACCACCAAAGTTGGCGACAGACAAATGAAATCTCAAGTCCATTTCCAGTTTTGGCGAATTGCCACGTCGGCACAAGTTAGCCGTTCCCAAAACCTCCGCCAAGACCTATCCTTCATCCTTATCCCATGCATTTAATAACATAGAAAATGCCGCCCATGGTTCGCACCCCTCCATAGGCCCCTTTACATTCTTGATCATAGTTAGGTTAGTATCTTAGGTTAGAATTTAGGATAATACATATTCTAACCATATTACACATAGATACTAACTTAGGACATTAACACTTAGCCTAGGTCTAGGTTAGATTAACACTAATCTAACCCCTAGGTTAGGTTTAGTCTTAAGTTACTAATCATTAATAATTCTAGTTAGGTCTACATTCTGTACACTCAGAAAAAGACCTACATCATGCCTTCTTGAACAGGGTTAACTCCTGTTCTGACTTAGGCTACAGATTTATATGAAACCGAATTATTACCTGGTCCACGATCGAGACCTTCCAGATATACTTCGATATCGGGAATCAATCCATTTTACATGATCAGCCTGAGTCATACTCCTGACTAGCTTATTCAATGCTTCTAGACCTTGCAACCTGTTCAAGGTTGGTGATTTTAATTCATCACGAACAAACTTAAAGCAACACTTGGATCAATTCCACTGATCCAAGACTAGGTCTTAAAGATGGATAACTCTATAATTCATTCCGAGATCAGATTAAACTCAAATACAAAATAAAATAGATAAAAGAGTCTAATCATATTCTGACTCAGTCAAGATCTGCAATCTGCAAAGAAATTACAGTACATATCAAGCATGATTTCTAAATCGAGGAACACATCCTTTTACAAGAAATCACATATCAACACTTGTATGCTTAGGAGAAAGTAACAACAGTTCAGGGTGTTACAAATAAGGGGTACTTGGGGGAGGCATAAGGGCATGATATGGTTTTGAAATGTTATATATATATATATATATATATATATATATATATTGGTGGTTTTTTCTCAGGTGGTGATTACCATTTCCCCTTTGGGAGGCATAAGCAACATCCCCCATAGTTTCTTGCTCCTTTGGATTGCATGATGAAGCCTGAGTGTTGTTTGTTGTTTTGTTATGTGGTGGCAAACTACAGTTTTTTTTGGACTGTGTTTTGAATGTGAAATTTACATGTGTGTTTGTGGAAGCCTGTTGTTTCCATGAGTTGATGAGTTGAATCACATCTTCCATTGCTTTGTGGTTGGGGCTTGGGGGCAAATGAAGAAGGATGGATTCTCCTTGTCATTGGATGTCTTGGTTGGGTGGAGATCATTGCCTTTCCCTTGCTCTTGTTATGATCAGAATTGGAAGAATGATAAATCTACATGTTGTTGTTTTGGAACAAAAGAAAATGAAATAAAAAAGTTGATAGTCCCTTGTTGAGATAAATCTTATTATAACCTTCCCACTTGAAGTGAGTGAACTTGTATATGTTTGTATGGAAAAAATTTGTATTGAACATGAAAGTTGTAAGATTGAAATATGAAAGAGATATACTTCGTTTCTATTCTTTTGAAAGAAATAATTATATTTTGTATGATGGATTTGAAGAATGTGTAGACACTAAAATTAGGTCACACTCCCCTTTGGTCCCTCGATAATTAAATACCTTCATCACATTCACCTAGCCATGGCCCCCTTCACCCCACTAATATTAATTTAATTAATTTAATTTAATTAATTCATTATGCTCACCATATTTATTATTTAAATATCTTAATTTAGATAATGCCCAAACTTACACCTCACCTAGACACCTCATCTAGCCAACTCACCCTAAGACCTATTCTTAGTAAGTTGCCATAACTAACTAAGACTTACCCAAACCCTAAAAATCAATGCCTAAATTTTCTCTAACCAAATCCCCGCATGCTTACAAGAAGCTTCTAGTCTGATTTGTAGGTTAACAACACGAGATCCCAGAAAATCAAGGGGATCTACCTAATTTAGTAAACCTAGAAAATCCTACCTTGACCGATGCCGGTTACCCATAACCATCACCAGTTAAGTTGGAACCATTATCGGTCATCTTTTAATCCCTAAAAAACCTTATTTTCGAGGTTGACAAACATTGGGAATTTTCTTGAGAGATAAGACATATTTTTTGATAATTTTTCCATGAGAACACACATGCAAGGAAGGAGATAAAGCATTTTCTTTTGCACAGGCATCTAGCAATCACCTAGTAATCATCCAGCACTCACCCTAGCACATATTTGATCTAACCAAGAAAAAGGGAATGCACATGCAGCCCATGCAGGAGCTTTCCAATGTTTGGTGATCCTCAACAACATTCAACCTCTTATCGGCACCTTCATCCATCACTCACAAGCAGCCAAAACCAAATTTCAAGTAAGTAGAATAGTTTACTCCTCTAGTTCATTAATTTTATCATTGTATTGTCATCCTTTATTCTTATAGCCACCCATTGACCTCCTTTAATACTCACCCCTCCACAAACCCATTAAAACCCTTCCAAACCCCATCCAAACAGCCTAATACATCATTTTGGCCAACCAAGTCCTTTGTGTAATCACAAGGGAGACCCAAAGCTCATTTTTTGGCAATCTCAATTTTCCACAGTAATCGACACTAGTTATCCCCAACCATTGTCAGTCACCCTTAACCAGCATCAGTCTCTGTATTTACCAATAGAGTCCATAATAGTTACCCACCCACCTATTCTCACATCACCCTTAATCACCTATGACTTGCCTGAGACCTTTGTCAGACCTGCAGAGACCTAGAACCAATTACTTGACCTTCGGTTCTTATTTTAACCTATCCTATTAGATTAGATCTTTCTTATTGTGTTTTAAATGAGATACCTAAATAATTTTAATTGAAATAGGATTTACTTCATTACCAACATTAAATTGTTTTAAACAGTGGACTGACAGTCATCTAGGAAGTATCACACTTCCCAGATCTAGCACATGCTAGGCAGTTCACTACACATATTGTTTAAGTTTTATTTGGTGGTCTTGTGTTCCATTTCAGGTAGTTCCTCCTAGCCAAAAGGAATCTCTCGTGATCAGCTGTGGATTTAGAAGTCATATGCGCACAACAACCCAACAACCAACATTCCAACAGGTATTCCTCCTATGCCCATTACCCTATTTGTTTCGTCAATATTCAAAGAAATGTCTAAGAATCAGGTGAAACATTTTGGCACGCTCGGTGGGACCCATCCAGGGTTCCTTGCATTTTATTCATTCCTAGGAAAAGTTGTGTGTTTTTTTCCCTTCTGAAAATCATACGCATTAATTTTCTTCCTTGGTAACCCTCTTTTTATTTCTATTTTCTTTAAAAGAAACCTTTCTTTTGGTGTACTTAAAAAGAATCATTTCTTCTTGTTTTATGCATTTTAGTGAAAGAGCATCGCTCTTCATATTCATCCATTTTTGTCATCAAACTTCATATTTCGATTTGGGCTTAAACTAAGTGCATTGCATTCTAATTTATCACATTAGCTCACATTAATTGAGGGCAACCTATACGCTGGAAGTCATTCCCATCTGATGGTTGAAAAATGAATTGTAGAAAGCACATCTCTCTCTCTCTCTCTCTCTCTCTCTCTCTCTCCGAGTCTTGCCACATTGTACAAATTCAAAACAAATACATATTCTTAAACAAAATATTTCTTGGGAATGCTTGTTGATAATCGCATTGATCTGAGGATTGGTAGGTACTCCCCAGCTTGCTGGTCTATCAATTCATACTTTAGAATGAAGCCCACCCCTACCATAACATAACAAAAACCTCACCTTTTAGATCTCCTCCTTTGTAGGAAGCCATCCTCACCAAAAAATTCTATTCTACAATTCATGATTCAGTCCTTAAATAACATAAGTTAAAAAAACATAATAGAATTGGCACTCTTAGGATCACATTTTTCTTAGTGTTTCTACTTGGCTTGCGTTTTGAGGTGAAAGGTCACGTTCTTCATTCTTCTTGTTTATCCTTGCACACTCCTCATCATAGTTGGTGTATTCCGGCTTCATCTGAAGGTGCCTTGAACATATTCTCATCATTCTCAAAATTTTGAGTTTGATTCCACATCATATTTTAATTCACAATGATTTTCCTTTCATCACTATTTCAATTTCATAGTGACCGGTGTCGGTCTAGCGACTGTCGTCGGTTACCCCCTAAATGTCATCGGTTATACCCAACTAGCATCAGTTCACTGTCATTTTGGTTAAACTACCCAAAAGGACATTTATTCACCTTCTTCAACTTTTCAAAGTCCCTGTCACTATTATCATTCACATTGACCTTGTAAAACTCATCAGGTTTGGCATACCTATCATATTTGGCCTTACACCTTGTTTTTGACTCATTGTCCATTTCCCATAGTGACTGGCATTGGTTACCCCTAACCAACGTTGGTTTACCCCGACTGACATCGGTTATCTTATAACACTTTTAAGCCAACATTTCATACCTAGTCCACTTTTTACCACCTGTTTCACATGTTCCTACTATTTTTCTGTGTCATTTATAGAGAAGCGGCCTAACCTAATCATTATTGGTTCACATGGTGCTGACCCGAAGACAAGCTAGCACCCTCATATTCCATGCCAATTGTTAACCACTCCCACCTAGCCCTTCACCACCTTCCATTTTATAACCCGCCATGGATTTTATCCAACCTATCACTATTGCTACTGGAGATGAGGAGTTCACACGAACCATTTACCAAAACCCTTCCACCTTGCAATTTTACCTTTCCCACTCGTCCACTCAAGATGCCTTGGGTCAGTTTATATACAACATTCCCGTATCTATCCCCTTGACTCTCGCTCCCACTCTTATGTCAGCCCCATCTGGCTCCACGCTGCTCGTATCTACCTTACCCCTGGTCATTTCATAGCTAGGGCCTATACCCACTATGATTACCATGTCTGCTATATCTGTGACACCCGCCACATCCACCATACCTTCGACAACCACCGAAAATACAACCCCGTCTGCCCCTAATGTATCGCATATACCTATAACTACACTACCACCTCTAGTGTTGGTGACCTCTAGCCCTTTTCAGAATGTGGTCCTTTCCATTCCACAATCATTATCCCCCATTACCACTAGGGTTACAATGACCCTTCCATCTCCATATACATACTATCAGCAGCCTCCTATTTCATCTATTATTCACTTTGGGTACGTACCCCCTATTTCACTATCTTCTTCTCAATCTACTAACCCTCTTACTCTACAAAAGGCACACAATCATCGCAACATACCAATGACCTAATCAAATTCATGATGGACAAGATTCAAAAATTAGAGGCATCGGTTTCTAGCTCCTGCAATACTCTCACCTATGATGAAATTTGCAACGAGCCCATCCTCCCATCCATTCCTATTCGGCCATACCATGTGTATTGGGAGGTGCCTAAATTCAACTGCTTCAATAGCAAGGAAGACCCACAACAACATTTGTGGTCGTTTAAACATGGGTGCTACTTAATTGCTCATGATGATGCTTTTCTCTTGAGGACCTTTCCCATGTCTCTAACTGGACTTGTGTTAGATTGGTATATTGGGTTACCTAGAAACTCTATATTTTCATTTAATCAGGTAGCCTAAGACTTCTTGGATCACTTCTCCATCAATATTGTCAGAAAGGTTACCATGACTGACCTATAATCCACACGTCAGTATGAGGACAAATCTATCGCATATTTTGTCGCTCCCTGGCATAGCCTCATCAATAAATTCACCTTCCAACTACCACAAACAGAACTCATCGATCTCTTCACATAGGCTTGCACTAGGCATATCTCACCGACCCTACAAGTTCAGAACTTTTGAACATTTGATGAAGCATTCACCATGGCATGAAAGTTACAGATTCAGGACATCAAAGAGAAGAAAATTCAATTATGCAGTATGAAAGGGGTAGGGACTGGCGCGGCGGGGAGGAATGAACCTTTTATGCATCAATTCGAATGATACTTCTTCTTCCAAACCGCTCAATAATTATTCAAAGGCCAAGGCCACCGCTAATGCAGTGGTCCTCAAATCCGGTCCAAATCATCCGTCAAATCAGGCTACCCCCTCATCTAATCTCGCACCCGTCAAATTTTCAATTCAGAGGAGAACAACAGAGAAAATACACCAATTAGGGGAGCACTACTCTTTTGTTTTAGAAAAGTCATCAAATTGGGACCATCACAATTCGCCTATAAAACTCACCCATCCACATACCCATTAAAACCCCATCCAAACAGCCTAATACTTCATTTCGGCCAACCAAGTCCTTTGTGTAATCACAAGGGAGACCTAAAGCTCATTCTTTGGCATTTTCAGTTTTCCATAGTAACCAGCACCAGTTTTCCCCAACCGGTGTCGGTCACCCTTAACCGGCATCGGTCTTTGTATTTACCAATAGATTCAAGAACAGTGACCCACCCACATATTCTCACATCACCCTTAATCATGTGTGACCTGCTTGAGACCTCTGTCAGACCTGTAGAGACCCAGAACCAGTTATTTGACCTTCGGATCTTATTTTAACCTAGCATGTTAGATTAGATATTTCTTATTGTGTTTTAAATGAGATACCTAAATCATTTTAATTGTAATAGGATTTACTTCATTACCAACATTAAATTGTTTTAAATAGTGGACTGACAACTCTCTAGGAAGTATCACACTTCCCAGATCTAGCACACGCTAGGCAGTTCATTGCACATATTGTTTAAGTTTTATTTGGTGGTCTTGTGTTCCATTTTAGGTAGTTCCTCCTAGCCAAAAGGAAGCTCTCACGATCAGCTGTGGATTCAAAATTCATACACTTGTAGCAACCCAACAACCAACATACCAATAGGTATTCCTCCTATGCCCATTATCATATCTGTTTCGTCAATATTCAAAGAAACGTCCAAGAATCAGGTGAAACAAAATTAAAGAAAGATGTTGTAAGTTATCTTTTGGGAACCAATAAATTGTATTAACTGTCTTAAATTGCATTGTGGTATTGAATCTGATCCTTTAAATGTATTTGAAATCTCTGTTTGAAAGGAAGAAATGCATGTGAGGAAAACACAGAGCTCTGTCTTTTGAAATGTGTAAAATTAAAAATCATAATTACATTTTGGTTTTGAATAGTTTTATTTGAATCAACTAAATGTATTATATTGGAATTGGAACATATCCTAATACTTGGAAGAAGAAAATGGAAAATAGATCCTTTTGAATTAGATCTTTGTTAGACATTTTCAAACTGGTAAATAATTATCAGAAAATGTACCGAATGACCCTACAGACTAGGAAAGACATTTGAAACATTAATACAAGCTAAGAAAGATCAAAACAATCCCACACAAACTATAATACTTAAGAAATTTTCATAGAACCTTTCAAAATCGGGCTCAAATAATTTATCGTTCATTTTTGCTATTAAATTGGGGAAATTCAAATTGATCTTCAATCAAACAATTTAACCCTTGAAATCTATTATAAATTCTTTCAAGTAAAATCCTCCATGCCTATTTGGAAAGTGGAAAAAGAATTAACAACAAATTTGAACAAAATTGATAAATTAAAAATACCAGATCACTTTCTAAGTGACAGAAAGACATTTTCTCAAAATTTACCCTTTAAAATTTATTAAAATCAAATTCCTAAGGTTCTGTGAAAAGAGGACGTCAAGATCTTTCTAGAAAGTCCTTGCTTTCCAAAAACTGAGTTCCCAATCAAAAGTTATGGCCTTCTGAAGTTTTTACCTCATTTCAGGCTCAAAATAATCTAATTGTCAAATTTTAAATTAATAAAATATTCTTGTATGGACCTATGGGCTAAAACTTTATTTTTTTTGCTTTTTTCCCAAAACATGCAAATTCATGAAGTTTCCCACCACCCCACTAATCCGCAAGCCTTCATTTTGTCTAAAAATGATCGAAGTACAAAAAGTTAATTTGGCAATTTTGGCTTTGCGGCCCCGCAGATAATCATTGATCGACACGTGCCTTCATTGGGCGTCGGAAAAAAAAGGATAAAAGCCTTAAAATTCTCCAGTGGCCTGACTTTCCACCAGAATTTGGAAATTCTAACACGTGTTCCCTTATGAACTCACGGGAGCGCGGAGGTAAATTGTGCCTTTTGTCCCAAAAGGGGAAAAGCACTAAATGTCTTCCCCGCTCCGCCGGCCCGCGTCTGGGAAAATTTTTCTTTCCTACTCTGCCGGTCTTCTTTTCTCCTCTAGACAAATTTTCTCTCTGAACTCCATAGGCCCGAGTTGGGGAAACTTTTTCTCCCAGGCCCACAAGCCCACTCTTGGGAAAATTTTCACCCCAAGTTCCACCGGTCCATAACTTGAGAAATATGAGGAGTTAGGAGGACTTATTTAAATCACTGGAAAGGTGAGGAAATTCCCTACCTAATGGAAATTTTTTAAGGAAGTTTTAATTGCATTAATCATGGGATAAATCAAATTGAATCTTTAACTGAGTTCTGGGAGTGGGTAAGAAAGAATTTACTTTGATGATTTTAAATATGTATTCTTTTCCCCACTGTAAATAAACCTTGATCTTATATTAGATCTTGTGGAATTAAATAACTTGGGTATTCAATTGTTTTGGTCCCTTAACCCTAAAATTTTAATCAGGGAATATTTAGCTAAAATATCAATGTAATCAGTGATTAGATTAATCCCTAAGGATATTTGAGCTAAGTGTGGACTTATTACACTTGTTGCTTTATAATGTGGAATTAGTAATTATTATAATGGGAAAAGTTATCAGTTGAATTTAATTGTGCTTGAGACTTTGGTCATTAACACTTTAAAAAAAAATTATTCCATAATTTTCTAGCTAAACCTAGGTTATTCATGGGTTTTAAGTGGGTTGTTTTAGCGGGCATTACAGATAATAATACTTTCACACTAAAATAAATTTAAAACTTTTTAATAATTTCCTCTAATCTATGGTGAATTTTGAAGTAAAGGAAAGTGTTATCCATATTTTCCCCTCGGAAAAATTGGATCAGCCATGACCCTGCACAAAAGAAACAAAAGAAATCACATTCAAATCCTGAAAACAGGTTGCAGAGGGACTCTACAATGAAGTGGTGGGGCCTGTAAAAGATCAAATGACCATGTGTAAGAAGAAATTCAAGAAATGGCTACATCGAGAAAATCCGTGCTTCAAATTCTACAAACAGATTACATGTGGGCTCGTAAATGGAATAAAAAGGTTGGGTAAGGAGGAGACAGTGTCAAAAAAGCTAGAGGCTCAAAACATAAGGAATGATGAAGGTTCAAATTCTTTAAGCTCTAAAATTGTTTAGAATGAGCCCAAAAAATGACTAAGTATGGAGGAGACAATGGACGTTACCAAGTGTCTAAGCGGCTCACCTCCAAAGTTGAATCTAAGAAGGGAGACTTGAACAAATGCTAGGCCTCCATGTGTCCTAGGCCCAAAGCAGAGGCAGAGTCAATAGCAAAAATTCAAAAGGCAGACAGGGCAGGCCTCCAAAAAGATTAAGTATAGAATCCCCAAAAGTTAATACATGATCTATTTTCCCCAACAACCAGATCAGATTCTATCTGATCCACCATTTTCTCCTCCTTTGAGGTGCCAAACAAATAATTGATGCAGGAACGATAGATTTGGGGTGGATTTTTGCAGGAGGCATTAATGATAGTAGTTGAGCCTCGAATTAATTTTCCCGCCTCTTTCTCCTTCTTCTCTATGTGTTGAATCTATAAAGGTAGGGTTGGGGCTCTTTGTAAACTATTGGACATTTCTGTTTTGTGCCCTCCCTTATTATTTTGTTTACAAAAGGACTTTTGGAGATTTTCTAACCTCACATTTGGGTTGTAATGCAAGTTTGGCCTCTTGGCTACTGTAGTATACTATATTGAATCCTGAGAAATAATATATATGTCTGTGGATATTTCTCAACCCTCTCATGTATTCATTATTATCTCTCTGATCTCTTATTGTGATTTGGTCATCTATGCATGTTGTTTGTATTACATTCCTATGGTCTATGTTAAATTTCAAAACGAGTGTCTAACATTCCTTTGGTGTATCACCTCATTAGCTTAGGTTTATTTTCCTACATCTCTCTAACCTTGTCTCCTTGGTAGATATAATGGAATTAGAATAGATCCTCTACAATTTGTTTGTGTACATCTGAACAGAGGGATATGAACCAGCCTCAGTCTAGAGAACTCTCTCAACTCACTAGGTTCCACACCTTGAGAGGTGCTCCATGTTGTGCAATCACACTGAGAGTCTCAATCCATCTAGTTGCAGACATTTAGGGTTGTTGTGATTTTGCATTAATAATTTTAGCATGCCTGGTGGGACCAAATAAGTCCCCATATTTATCACAGTAAGATTGATGTGTACTTGCTATGATTCTAGCTTTTAAGAAGCTTCAACACTGCACATCTGGTGACTCCAAAAGGGACAAAATCCACCGGTTTCAACAGTCCAAGCTTGCCAAGTTCATCAGAAGAATACAAAAAGGTCAAGAACTAGAGAAGAGGGATAGTTTTTCCACATGCACTTGTCTCCAAATAGAAGGAGAAGGGGGAGAAGAGCCCAGATATCTTCATCTCCACAAAATAGAGCCTTGTCAACATCTCCTCCTAGTAGGTGATTCTTTTAATCAGAAAGGGTCCTCAGGCCAATCAGAATAGCAGAACCACCAAATCCTTATGTTAATTTCACTGGTAGCAGGTCACTTGCTCTTAATGCATAAAATCTAGTCCAAGTGGCAGCATTAAAGAGCATCTCATATTTCACTGGAGAGAACCAAAATTCTCCTAGTGACCATGTTCAAGATATTGCAAATGTCTGTGTAATCCATGAGATCACTGAGATGGAAATTTTAGTTAAGTTTCTAGCCTCTTCACTTAAGGGAAAAGCTTCACAATGGTTCAAGAGCCTAGCAACAGGCTCTATTCAAAATTGGGACCATATGTGTAGAGCTCTTTATGACCAGTTTGGGTAAAAAGGAGATAACATGTCCTTCTTGGAGCAACTGACATCGATCAAAAGATCTCCTAATGAGCAGTTGAAAGATTTCAAAGGTCCTGGGACAAAGTTCCATTGGTTGTAAGACCCACAGAAGAAGGTGCTTTCTTATACTTTCTTAGAGCTCTAAATTCTAATATTGCTTTAATGATTCAGTCAATGTGAGGCACAACCTTACCTGTAGCTTATAGCATTTCCATAGGAGCCAAGAATTGTTTAATTAAGGCTGGAAATCTTTCTCCTAGGCCACCCATGCCTCTATACTTAGAATTATGAGGCCCAAGCATTAGCCAGATACCCACATTAGCTCCTATACCTACTCCTAGGAATAAAAGTTCAGCTGAAGCCTCCACCTCATCCTCTAGCACCTCAAAAGAACTTCAAGAGGTCAGGAAACAACTTTAGAACCTAGGGAATGAGTTAGTAACTATCAAGAGGCAAGAGGCTTATAGTTCTAGGTCATATTAGCCTCAGATTTAGTATCAAGATAGACCCTCGTATCAACAAAATAGATCACCAACTCAGGCTGTACATCAAAATCAAAACCAAGGACAACCTCAAGCTGCTAGACCTTTCAGGTCATATGACCCAACACGGAGCTTCAACATCAAGGGCATTGGTTCCAACACAAAACAATATGGCACAAGAATATGATTGGCGTTTCCCATGCAATCAGCCACATAATCAATCAATGTCCTTCAATGGTGCACTAAACTAGGCCTTGATGGTACAGACCACTGGTGTGTCACAAGAGTCTAGACAAGAAGAAAATCAGCAGCAAGGAACTCAACAAGAAGAACCTCCAAATGAAACTATGCTTGTTAATTGACAAGCTGAAGATTTTTATGGGATGAATCAAACACCTCCTCAAAGTGTAGCTGCCAATACATGATCCAAGAAGAGAAATATTGGGGAATGATAACCACCAAACTCAGGTATTCCTCAATCCTCCATTACTCTATAAATTATTGGCACTAAAAATACAACTCCTACTATGTAGATTCAGTCCTAACCACCTTCCAAATATACTTAGGCACCGGTTGTAACAACCCATGTGGAAGATAAAAATGTGCTAAGGGGCAACAGAAGGATATCTCATTTAATATCATTGAACAAATGAAGAAGAAAAATGTGAACATTTCACTGTGGGAGTCACTGACCATTCTAGGATAGAGGGATCTGTTGCAAACTGCTACGGCCAATTGGTCAAGCTCAAATAATTCCCCTAGCTAGCAAGAGAAAGTATTTTCTAATGCAGCTCAACCTGAGGGAAACCACAAAGGACAACAAGCTAAGAATCTCAAGCCTCCTCCATTATATGTTTCATTGATCATTAGGAAAAATTGGTACATAATTACATGATTGATTCGGGGGAAAGTAGTTCTGTAATTCCCAAACAAATAGCTGATCAAATGGGTCTTAAATACAAAGTCACCTCCAAAGGGGTAGTGCAATTGGATGGGACATCAGTGAAAACTATTGGATTCATCAAAGATCTGAGCCTCACACTACATGCCTGCTGTAATGTGACTATATTGCAAAATGTATCAGTCATAGACTTGCCACCACATTTTGCATTGTGTTTGTCTAAGGACTTCACTACCAAAATTGGAGGCTATTTGTCTATTGATTGGTCGCATATTATTTTTAGAACAAGGTGTGGAGCTAAGGCCATAATCAGATATAAGCCCTTAATAGATTAACATATTGAGTTTTATGTACCTAGCCTGATCAATGCCAATTGTTCAACTTTTGATCAGGAGGACCTCCTAAGAACTTGTGAAGTAAATACCAAGGTGGGGTGTATCTCAGACTTGACTCTCGATGAATGGGTGAACAAAAGACATGATTTTGAACCCTATAAGGAGATTGAAGAATCTAAGCTAGGAGTCTACTGTCTGCATGAGGAGAATCATCTTCTTCTTGACATCTTAAATCCAAAACACAAAGATGAAAATGAAGTATGGAAAGTTTTATTTGATGGGTCGAGAAGTAGGAAAGGAGTTGTAGGAGGAGCTATCATTGTGTCACCCTAAGGTATGAAATACCACTCAGCTTTCTGTTTCCAATTTTCCTGTTTAAAAAACATAGCAGAATATGAGGCTTTTGTTCATGGATTGCATTGGGAAAGGAAACAAGGAATCAAGAACTTGAAATTGTTTGGTGATAGTAAATGAGGAATCAAGAACCGGGCATCAGACCTCATTGAGGATTTTGAGGAATTCAGCAACAACTCCATCCCCAAGAAGAGAAATGAAGTAGAAGACCGACTGGTAGTAGTTGGGGTAGCATTTGATGTTGTGGAGAGTATCAAGAATGATAAGCATCAACCCCATATCAATTTGGTTGTAAGGCCAGTTGTCCCAGGAAACAACACAAGTTGGAAAGTCTTTGAAAATGACCAACAAATTATCAAATTTCTACAAGAGGAAGCTGAGTTCTATTCCAGGAATCAAAACAAATTGAAGCAGCAGTATGGAGATCAAGTGGTATAGCTGAGGACCAAAAAACTACCAAAGGGTATTGTCACTTTGGAATCAATCTTCAACCCAAATGACCAATTCCAAAAAGAAAAGGAAAATATATAGGTAAAGGGTAAAGATTCAGAACCTATTTTTAGAGAGGAAGGAAAAACATTATAGATTGGTAGAGTAAGAACTCAACAAGAAAAATATGAATTTGTTCAAGTCTGTCAATAATTCACAGATGTCTTTTCCTATACTTATAAATATTTAAGAGGCATTAACCCAAATCTGGCACAACACACCATTGATTTGGATCTAGGAGACAAACCTTTCAGACAAAAACAAAGGCCAATAAATCCCCACATTGAGCCTCTCATGAGAAAAGAATTAAACAAGCTAATTAAGGCTAGTATCATCATTCCTATCAAGAATTCAAGTTGGGTTGCTAACTTGGTGCCTGTGAGAAAGAAAAATGGAGAAATCAAGTTGTGTGTGGACTTTTGTGATCTGAACAAAGCATCAATTAAGGATCACTACCCACTCCCATCGATGGAATAGATCCTACAAGTTGTAGCTAGTTCTGAGAGGTTTTCATTATTAGATGGATACTCAGGTTATAACAAGATAATGGTGAAAGAGGAAGACCAATTCAAGAAAACCTTAACCACCAAATGGGGAACCTATGATTATAAGAAGACACCATTTGGACTATCGAATGCTGGAGCAACATATCATAGAGCTATGGACATGGCATTCAAAGGCTTAATTAACCACATAGTCTTGATATATCTTGATGATATTACTATTTTCTCCAAGAATGTTGTATATCATCTCTTTCACCTTAGACAGGTATTCCAAAGATGTAGGAGGTTCAGGGTGTCATTAAACCCAAAAAAGTGTGTGTTCTTGGCTCATGAAGGGAAATTACTGGGCCACATTGTCTCAATAAAGGGATTGACAATTGATCCTGAAAAGGTTGAAGCCATCCGGATACTTCCATTGCCACAATATAAAAGGTCTCTCCAAATATTCTTGGGGAGGATAAACTTTGTTTGTAGGTTTATACCTGATTTTCTTGCTCTTGTGAAGCCTTTAACAATGATTTTAAAGAAGAGTCTTGTATTTAAATGGACAATAGAGGGAAAAAAGAGTTTTGAGGCCATCAAGCTCGCAATATCATAGGCTCCAACTCTCATTAACCCAGACTTCTCAAAAGACTTCATGTTATACACTTTTGGAGGTTTTGGCACTGTCTCAGCCATCTTTGTCTAGCCCAACAATGAAGGTTCAGAGTAACCCATAGCTTTCTTCAGTCAAATCTTAGAGGACTATGAGGTAAAATACTCTTTCATTGAAAAGCATGTCCTTGCTGTTATTAGGAGCTTAAAGAAGTTCATGCACTTGGTCTCAAATAATAAGATTCAACTGTTAGTATCTCATTTTGGTGTTAAGGATTTCCTTTTAAATAAGGATTTGAATGAGAAGAGGGAAAGTTGGATCACTCAGGTAATGGAATATGACATTGAGATCAAGGTGACAAAACTGGTTAGATGCAAAGGACTGTGTGAACATCTCGCCTCTAAGGAACAAGATGAGTCAATGGGAGAAAAGGAGGATTTCCTATTTCTACAGAATTATCAAGAACAATCAACTAATGATGCAACTACTCCATGTTGGACCCAAGATTTGGTACATTACCTTTAAACAGGTCTATCCCCTCTAGAATGGAACAAGGAAAAGAGAAGATACTTCAGACTACAAGCTATCTCTTATGTTCTTTTTGGTGGTGTCTTGTTTAAGAAGAATATCAATGGTATTCTATGGAGGTGCATTGAGACAAGCCAAATTGATAGAGTGTTGCATGAATTCCATGATGGAGAATTAGGAGGTCACTTTTCCCCTCAAGCAACAGCTCTCAAGATCATAAAGGCTAGTTATTATTGGCCTATAGTATTTAGGGACTGCTACTCATGGGTCAAGAGGTGTAAAAAATGTGCTTTCTTCATAGGAAAGGAGAAGCCAGAAGCCCTACCCCTTCATCCCATTTCAGTGGATCCACCATTCATGCAATGAGGACTAGAATTCATTGGGGTGATTAACCCAAATTCAAGCCAAGGCCACAAGTGGATACTTACAGCCATAGATTATTTAACTAAGTGGACTGAAGCAATGGCACTAAAAGAAGCAAATGAATCCAACATCTTGGATTTTTATGAAGGAATAGCCACCAAGTTTGGAGTCCCTGCCACTATCATATTAGATAATGCATTGGTATTCCTTGGTAAAAAGATCATTGAATGGGCAATCACGAATGGTGTGCATCTTAGCAACTCATCAAATTATTACCCTTAGGGTAATGGCCAAGTAGAGTCTACAAATAAGAACCTATTAAGAATTATCAGAAGGAATCTAGATGAAAATCAGAGGACTTGGCATACAAGGCTCAAATCAGCTCTATGGGCTGATAGGATCACATCAAATAGGTCCACAGGTAGCTCACCATATGAACTTGTATATGGAAAGGAGGTAGTATTGCCCATGATACAGTTAGAGCTAGCTGAGTTTGAACCCATGGTAATCAGGTATGTAGAGATGATGGAGGTAGGAGAGGTAAGAGAGCATGCAATGTCGGTCATGGAAAAGGATTAAGAATTGATAAAAAAGATTTTTGATAAGAAGGCAAGGATAAGGACCTTTTAGGAAGGAAACTTACTCCTAAAGTAGGATGCAAATTGGGAAAAGCCAGGAAAACACTCCAAATTTTATGTTATCTAGAGTGGCCCTTACATGATCATAGAGTGCAAGAGTAGCAATGCCTTCCAGCTGGCTAGATTAGATGATGAATAATTATAGATCCCAGTGAACGAGATTCATCTCAAACATTTCTAATGAATGGGAAGTTTACACCCCTATAAATATTAACATAGTACTTTATTTCCCTGAGTGTGTATGTACGTTGTTTCGTTGTAGTGTATTTGTTGTTTCCCTAAGTGTTGTGGCATAGGTTCTTTATTTCTCCAGGTTACGTCATTACATAGCCCAACGTGCCTCTAAGTGGACATGTTATCCCTTTCAGTATTCATGACAGGGAAACTCATAGTTGCCTATAATAGTTGTTATCTTCAATATAAAACAAATGTAGAGCAAATAAAAATATGTCTTCAAAACAATCCATTCAGGGATAGATGAAAGACTCAGATCAGGACAATTTTCTACTCTCAGAAACCTTGTTTTGAGATTTCTTATGAAAATTGAGAGTGAAAATGGTCAATCTCTTGAATAAGAGGTAGGATCAGTATCAGGCCATCATTCTTAAATCCATGCCAAATGAATGTTTCAAGGCTACTGGTCCCTTAATCTAGCAGGAAGATACCCCTGCAAGTCACAAAATTGTTATCCATATTTTTCCCCTAGAAAAATTGGATCAGCGACAATCCCACACAGAAGAAACTAGAGAAATCACATTCAAATCCTACAAACAAGTTACAGAGGAACTCTACAATGGAGTGACGGGGCCTACAAAAGATCAAACAACCTCGTGCAAGAAGAAATTCAAGAAATGGTTCCGTCGAGAAAATTTGTACTTCAAATTCAACAAACAGATTACAGGCGGGCTCGGAAATGGAATAGAAAGGTTAGGGAAGGAGGATACAGTGTCAAAAAATTCAAAGGCTCAAAATAGAAGGAACGGTGAAGGTTCAAATTCTTCAGGCTCTGAAATGGTTTAGAACGAGCCCAAAAAATGACTAAGTATGGAGGAGACAATGGATGCTGCCAAGTGTCCAAGCGGTGCACTTCCAAAGTTAAATCCAAGAAGGGATACTTGAACAAGAGCCAGACCCCCACGTGTCCCAGGCCTGAAGTGGAGGCAAAGTAAAAAGCTAAAATTCAAAAGGCAGACAAGGCAGGCCTAAAAAAGGACTAAGTATAGAAGTGCTAGTGGAAGCTGCCACACGTCATCTTGGCGCATCCCCAAAAGTTAATCCAAAAGAGGAGATCCAAATGAGTGTGGGCTCACCACATTGTGTAGGGTCCAAAAAGGTAAGGGAGACTAGTGAAAATTCCAAGATCCTGCGGAGGATTCCATGTGTTAACTAGACGCTCCTTCAAATGAAAAATTCTAAGTGGTTTTTTAAGTGAGCGCGGAGCCTCAACACGTCTACTTTCATAAAGGGACAGGGTCGGGGTTGAATATTCAAAGAATTGAAAAGTTAAGAGGAGGATTCCAAGTATCAACACAATGCTAATTTAAGAGAAAAATTGGGAGAAGGTTTCCAAAAAAGTGTCAAGCCGCCACATGTCCCCGGTCAGATATATGACCCCGCCGAGAAAAAAGACTTAGCTAAAAACATGAAGAGATTGAGAAAGCCGCAGAAGAAACCACTTGTTAGCCCCTCGCCACTCCAAAAGAAAAATATAAAGGCATCCCTTAGACATGCGCCAGCCCTCCATGTGTTCATTTTCAAAAGGGGGCCTATTTTGGTAGTTAGTTCCCGCCATTTTGTATGGACCTGATTAGAATTTCAAATGAGCGTATCTTTCGACTCAGTGCTTGAAATCTGACAAATCTGGCACCATTGGAAAGATCTCAGCGTCGTATATGCCATAGAGATCTAAAACTTTAAGTTTGGAGATGTTAAGTGGGGAAAAAATGAAGAAATGTCTTCACGTCATTAATATAGGATCTATTTTCCCCAACAACCAAATCGGATTCGATCTGATCCGTCGTTTCCTCCTCCTTCAAGGCACTAAACAGATAATTGATGCAGACACGATAGATTTGGGGTGGATTTTTCAGGAGGCATTGAGGATAGTATCTAAGCCTTGCATTAATTTTCCTACCTCTTTCTCCTTCTTCTCTCTATTTTGAATCTATAAAGGTAGGGTCGGGGCTCTTTGTAAACTGTTGGACATTTTTTTTTGTGCCCTTCCTTCTTCTTTTGTTTACAGAAGGAATTTTGGATCTTTTCTAACCTCTCCTTTAGGTTTTAATGAAATTTTGGCCTCTTGGCTACTGCACTATATGGTATCAACTCCTGAGCAATAATATATATGTTTGTGAATTTTTCTCAACCCTCTCATGTATTTTTTATTGTCTCTCTGATCTCTTATTCTGATTTGTTCATCTGTACATGTTGTTTGTATTACATTCATATGGTCTGTGTTAAACTACAAAATGAGTGTCTAACATTCCTTTGGTGTAACACCTTGTTATCTTAGGTTTATTTTCCTGCATCTCTCTAACCCTGTCTCCTTGGTAGATAGAATGGACTTAGAATAGATCCTCTGTAATTTGTTTGTGTACACCTAAACGGAAGGATAGGAACCGGCCTCTATCCGGAGAGCTCTCTCAACTCGCAAGGTCCCACACCTTAAGATATGCTCCATATTGTGCAATCACACTAAGAGTCTCAACCCATCTGGTTGCAGACATTTAGGGGTGCTATGATTATGCACTAACAAAAAGCTAGTCAAAGGAAGGATGCACAATGACTGGAAGGATGCATATATTGATGTTTATCAAGAGGAAAGGGATTGAATATTTCTATGCACTTAGTCCTATAAATTATACTTGAATATTTTTATCATTTATCTAAATTTAAAGTGCCTACTGTTTTTCCTCCTAACTCCTTTTGGAGCTCCCAGAATCAGCTAGAGAAGTCAAGGTTCATAATTTGTCTACTCATTCCTTGCACCTAAAACCCGTTGTTGAACAAACTATCCCTAAATGATCAAAAATTTCTGAAATATTCCTAAACTAATTCAAAAACCTTCAATTATTTCAAATAAAAACTTTGGATACTTAATACCTTTTCATAACCCTCCTAAAGGATGCACACAGGCTCTAAAATGGCCAAAATTTGCATTTCTAGGCTTGATGGAGAATTAGTCTTTTACTACACTTAAATGAATGGAATAATGGACCTTCCTAAACATTTTTACAAACTTATACATGTTCACTAAATGCATTAGTAATACCTTAAAGGAAAAGGTGATCATGACACATGAGGAAGGTTATCCCAGAGAGAGATTCAAGATGATTTGGGTGCAAGATCTCACAATGTGGTTTGGTTTTCATGGTTTAAGTTTTACATTTTTGGGTTAATCAATTCACATGAAAACATATCCATATGAATATCATCCTCTTACTCTTCTAGGATTCAAAATCCTCTTTGACTGGAATTAGATTTAATATTCTCATACACTTATTTCTCATATCCCTCTCATGAAAATATGTGATTTCTTGATCCTTCTTACATGATGGTCCTAGATGCCTCAGTAGTCTGAATAGCTCATTTTTATTTTTTGTCTCAATGATATTTATACACAATGGTAGAGTCAAGATATGATGATCATAAATTCACTCCTTGAGCCTCAATTTTCACCTTTGAACATGAAAATATCTTATTCATCTCATACTTCACCTCCCTACCCTAAGATGTGGCCTGAGTATAAGGATGCTTATGATGTTTGGACACCCTTTTTCTTAATTTCTCCTCATGGAGATAGGTTTAATTATCCTGATAAAAGGTTTGTACCCTAAATGAAACTTTAAGGAATGTATGAGAATTAATTCCATGTTTTTGACCTCTAAAATGTACTGAAATACTGTGAATTCTATCTCCCTGACTTTTAAGATGTGAGTTCATTACCAAACATTGATTAAGTGTTTAGAAACACTCTCATAAAATATGCATTATTTGTGTTCCTGAGATGATATTCAACATCACGAATGGTGAGATTCTCATATCATGCTCCAAATGACCATTCCCTTGATGATTTGAATCTTGATGAAGCTCTTGATGTTTGAATTCTTTCATAGAACTCGTGATTTTTTTTATTGCACCCATTGTCCTCATGATGCAGAGGCATAAAAGCAAGAGATTATAATAATGTTCAAATTTATTATCATCATGTTTATGAAATCTAGAACTCGTGAGAAGGGATATAAGATACAAAACCAAGTGCTAGTTGGATAAAAAATGCTCATAACTTCAAATTAGAGGTTTTTCCCTCCAAGTCAAAAAATAAAAATCTCTAAGTATGTAAAAAGTTTTTAAAAAATGGTGTCTAAGGTGTTTTGAAGGATTTATAAGGTAGAGGTAGCAAAAAGTATTGAATTAAGTAAGAAAAGTAGAGGAATATTATTTTACAAGGTTTCTTTCGATGATTTTAAGGTCAAACAATGGAGATATGTTTTTGTTATTATCTATCTTAAATTTAACTAGAGGTTAAATAGACAAACCATGCTAAGACATTCTTATAGCTACCAGTCAAACATGATCTAAAATATTAACTAGTGTAAGAACCTTCACTTATAAGATAGAAAAAAGGAATATTTGCAACCATTTATGTGTCCAAAATTCAAAGTTTAAAAATTATTATAACTCTTTTTACAACCTTATTTGCTTTCTCAGGTTGAAGACATGGTACAACTAGGGCTTAGATTTGTAAAACCAAAATCATGGAATTTAGACTCTAAATTTGTAAGAATCAACAAAGACAAGGTCCTTGCAAGGAATATGAGGTAAATGTAAGTTTTCTTTAGTAAAAATCATAAATATCATTGACAATTACTATGCACAGTTACAATCAAAGTTTGAAGACCTAAAGGGAGACTAAGACAAAGGGTTTTGAGGGATGTTTTACAAAGAAGAACATATTGAAATCTTGCATAGATGGAGAAGGATTAAATGGGTATCTAGGAAACCCATTAGTATGGTTTGAAACCCCCTATATTGAAAGGTACAATAGAAAATGCACAAGACCAGGGTTATAAGAGAGTTACTAGGATAAATATTAGAAAAGGTGATAACAAGAGAAGTTTAACGGGTTAAATTTTTAAATTTATCATGCATTACACTGATCCCAAAGGGTATCTAAGGATGTGTTTTTTTAGTTTTAGATATTACTATAAGTGTATAACCATGGATCTTGTATGGGAATGGCTCTTGAGAGTTAAAACAGGGCATGATTGATTAAAAATTTAGAGGATTAATGATTTGTTTGATTAATTATCACTTTTTTGGAATGATTTACTATTTTTTTTTATTATTGGAAAATAGTTTTTTGAAAGGGAATATAACCTTGTACAACAAGGCTCAGAATCCAGAATAAAAATAATAAGCACAAAGAAAGGGATCAATATCTAGATATAACAATAAAGACCAACTGCAGAACTTCGTCTGCAAAAAAGAAACAATAACCAACAACTTCAGCAGCAACTAAACAACTGCTGAATAGCGAACACCCAGTAATAGTACACCGACACCATTGGAAAGAAAGCATGCTGTAATCCAGCCACAAAAATGATAACCATGTACTCCGGCCGAACACAAACAAAGAAAATCATCCAGACGGATAGCCCTCCTTAAGGGTGAATTTTTTTTTTCTTCTTGCTAACTGTAACCCAACCTGAAGGAGTCTCCACTGTTGGAGGAGAAGTCAAAGGAGGGTTATTCTCCTTAGTCACATTTGTCCTAAATGGGACAGCCACAACCTTAATCATATCCGTGTTGCCCTCAAAAACTTGAGCATTATTCATGCTGCTAATAGTTTGATTTTCGGAAAGAGGGGTTTCAAGGGTAGATTTGGATTCAGTCACTGTTTCTACTTTTGATTCAAGATCCCTTTTAGCATCAAAATTTAGGTGCTTTGGGAGTGCATCTTTCCACCAATTTCTCTTTTCATTTTGATGTTTTTCCATCTCGCAAGCAGTAGAGGTGTGTCCTAAGCCAAAACATCTTCTACAGCGGAAAGGTAGACCTTCATAATCAAGAGTTTGTGACCAAGTTCTATTTTTCACTCTAAGATCTATAGTAGCAGGAAGATTTTTATCAGTGTCTAGTTCCACAAGGATCCGGGCATAGGTAGTATGTGTGCAATTAGTGGTTTGAGAATCTATAAAGAGTGTAATTCCCAAGGTGTTGCCAATGGTTGTCAGACAGTCATGACTCTAGAATTGGATAGGTAAGTGGGGCAGCCTGATCCAAACAGGTTTCCATGAGAAAGATTCCGTGTGCGGGTTAAAGGATGAGAACCAGGGTTTTATGACCAAATATTTAGATTGACAAGTCCAGAGTTTGGAAGCAATTTTTTCTTTATCAGCTATTGAAGAGAAAGTCACAATGAAAATTCCCTTAGCACACAGATGTAAGTCTATCTTTCCAGTTAAAGTTGGAGTCCAATGTTGAGAGATCCATGCGTGAAGAGTAGGAATGCTGGGCCACAGTTCCCCGAATCTACAAATCAAAGCTTACTCTTTGTAGTAGATCTCAGATGAAATAACATCTTCCCCAAATGAAATACACGGGGTAATGTCTGCAGGTTGCATGGAGGATTCCTTTCCCTTTAGAATGTCTTTGAAGGAGGATCCACGTTTATTCTCTGGTGGAATAACAGGAAAAGTACCCTGTTCCAGCCCCCCACAAGAAGAGCCTTTCAGCAAGGGTTTGAGAGGGCCATTGTCTGGCATATGCACAAGAGCATCCCCAACTGGAGTTTGAAAATGGTTTGTGCCGCCGTCCTCAGGGCCCCCCGCATTTATGAAGGCCAGATCGATCCATGAAATCGTACCTCCTTCATCCCTTTCAACTGTCTGATCCTTGCATGGCGGGCATGTAGCTATGCGTGGATCCAAGGTGTTTTTAGTGATCTGTAGTTTGCCGACGCCATGAGAAGCTCGGGCCATTCCCCATTTAGGGTTCATGGGGGGTCTGTCGGAGTGCGCGGATTTCAGGTGGGTGCACGTAGAAACCATTATGGACAGAGGCGCACGCAGAGGCGCGGGTAAGGCACGCACAGGGGGCCAGAGAAGGCACGCACAGGGAAGTTTTCTAATTTGTTATGAGCATGGTGAAACAATATAAAGAGTCAAGAGGAGAAAATGGAAGAGAAAAATTCCAAATTTGTGCTTGATTTGGAATTAGGACACTTATGAGCATGGTGAAACAATATAAAGAGTCGAGAGGAGAAAATGGAAGAGAGAAATTCCAAATTTGTGCTTGATTTGGAATTAGGACACTTAAATCTAGTGAGAGGAATAGAGTGGAAGTCTGAGAAAATGACGTTTTACAAGAAAATGAGTCATGTTAATAGTTGATTGTGATTCTCTACAAAATTTGATAGAAGGGTATGGGAATTAGAAGGGTAAGTTTTAGATTTATTGTGCCATTTTTGCATATTTGAGCATATATAGCTTGTTGGAAAGATTTCTAAAAATAATATACTAATGAGAATGATTGAAACTAATTTTTATGAGTTGTGCATGTAAATGTGTTATATCTCTACATCACCACATAATGTTTCAGATCCTTCACATACCTCATGATGACCATTCCCTTGATTATTTGAATCAATAAAAACTTACTTATGTGTTATAAGGAATTGAATGATTCCATATATTCAAGAAATATTTGTTACCTTTACGAGTTGTGAGGTTTATAATATATAGTTTTGACACATATAAAACTCCTACAAATGTCAATAACCAATCAATAAGACTGCAAAACTTAGAAAATTACTATATTCTTTCCCAAAAAAAAATTAAATTATAGAATTTAAACCGTAAAAGCTTTAGGTTGAATGCTGAAATCTTGAAAAATACCTATGTACTGACTAGATTAGAATATGAAAAACTATCTTTAAAATTGTGACAGAGGGAGCCATGAGACTAGTTCCATAAGGTGTAGACTAACCCTAATTTCTTATATTTACTAAAATAAATATAAAACATGATAAATAATAAAGTATAAAGTTTAACAATAGAAAAGATTAAACCATTTATTTTAGTAAATATATCCCTCCCATAAACACATATACCACATAGTAAATAGGAACACGAGCACATTACAATGCACTCACATTTTAGGCTTGGTAATTACCATGCTTAGAAATTCATAATGCGCTCACACTTTCCCAAAACATTCTTATGTTTCTCTTAAAATAGAAAATGCGCCCACTTTTTAGTCCCCTATCTCCATGCACTTTCCCCATACCTTCTGTTAACCTTACTTTGACATTATCAAGGCACCATCTTCTTGCTAAACACACACACACATACGTCCTGATATCTTCATCATGATTAAATTACTGTGATAGTAACACAAATCAAGAATACATAACATTTTTGGTTTCATACTAAATGTGGAAAACATTCTGGATGTTGTAGACAACTCAAGCTTTTTCCACTAAGCATATGTTATTTTCTACCATGATTCCAATGTCCCTGTTGTACCTCAACCTACTCATCTCCGCCTGAAATTCATGCACACATTCATAGCAATGTGAAAACTACTAAAGCAAAAACTTCATGATCTTCCTTCAAATATAACTCTATGAAAATATTATTGCCATTATAATATCAAGGTTTTCAAGAATCTTTCTTCAAGATAAAATCCATGTAACATAGCTGATATATCATACAACCACTTGATCAAAACTTACTCCCCCTTGGATCATGCTCATTATACTCCTAATATTTGTTTTGAGGAATCTTTTGCCATGGAACTCAAGGACACTAACACAACTCCCCCTTTTATTTATCATATTATATTTTACTTCATGAATACTAAACCAATAATTTCATGGAAAGAGTATCCCATACCTGATTTCATAGATCAATGCTTCTATTTGAGTTAGATATCCTGCTACAGATCTTCCTCAAACCTATATACTCCATATGATATCTTTATAGACCTTCAACACAACCAAGATCCCCCTAGGATAATGCACACATTTGATTAAGAAAAACCTACTAGTCCTAAATACTTTCTCTTCATTTATAGATCAGACATACACAACCTTTATTACTAAGAAATTTTTCCTTGATGAAGCATGATATCTATCAATCTTCATAGAGCACTACCAAGTGGGTCACAACTATCATTTATGCATTGTTCCTCTGATTTTGGATCATTTAAAACTTTTCAAGACAACAATCATCTTATTGGATATTTAAACAAGGTCTCATACACTACTAAACATGATTACTCTTCATATTCCTCAAAATAACCCTTTAACTTGATTATAAGAGTAAGAAATACCCTTATGAAGCCAAATGAAACAAAAAACCTTGAATCCATTATGCAACATCCTTTTCAGTTATTTAATGGTCTGATAAAGTAATCATCTACGATAAGAGAGAATCTTCTTCACTTGTCTTCGTGTATTTCAAATATGTCATCTAATGCTCTGCCTCTTAGGAAAACTAATAAAATTTTGTAGACCTCATGAATTAACTTAAAAAAGTAAATTCATTTCATTTGTATTAGATTCTCAGACTTGTCAAGTCACCTTAGTTTTTCCAAGTCTAATGCAATCTCTGACGTCAAGATCTTCAAGAACCCTCCTAGAATCATATGTCACCTACAAAACACTTACTAAGACACCATACAATCCTGATTTTACAATATTGTGATCATGATTCTATTGAAATTTTTCGTTATCCATGAACTTGTTCTTCAAACTTGTTTATTGCTTATATTACCTTCATATCACAACTCAATTTTTCATGATACATGATAAGAAATCTTTCACTTCTTCAAACTCCACCTATTTTCAACATATCTCTTGGAGCTAACAAGCATTCTGAATTTGTACCATTTTTCTTGCATCTTATAGATCTTTATGATACATGACAACATAATCCCTTTGAAGAAACAATCAAGACTAAGGTCATTCGACTTAATTTTTACTTTAGCTTTACTTGATAGACCCTTATTTCAACCTTGGATAACCCTAACCACCTTCACTTACACAACTATACCAAGATTCCATAACCTATAAAAACCACCTTTAGAATAGTACTAGGACTCATCACATCAACTGAGAATTATAGTATCATAAAAAACATGTCTCTATCTTGATTCAAACCATACTAACTGTATAATGAACTCTAGGATGCACACACACAACAATCAACAACCTTTCAAAAACATGTATATTGAGCCTTCTTCACTTTTATATGAATATACAATTTTTGATAATGCCAAACCCTATTTGATCATTACTAGACTCAAGGATGCACATATCAACATGTTACGAATTACTAGGAATCAAATTCATATTCAACCTATTTATAGGACAAATTTTGAAAACACCATGTAGATTATACCACATTAGACAACCAAACATACCTCGGTGATTCTTAGAAATATCATATAACATGTGAGCACATCAAACATATATTTTGAACCATATCCAAAACATCCATACCTATAATCACTCTAGAATATCACACCCATGCTTCTATTTGTTGATGAATTCCTTCATGAATCCTAATGAGGACACCCCATGCTTGTTAGATTACTAGAATAGTATAAATTCATCAAAAGAGATAAAATTTTCCAACTTCTTTTCATCTATCTTGCAAGTTTCCTTTGATGTCATCTTATTCTTCTTGGATGAATTTTCAAGGATGGTGATAAAATTCTCATTCTTTATAATCGATTGGAAACCTTTCAAACACTCATGATATTACTCATTTAATAAATTGTTCTTAAACATTACAAACATACATTTTGGACTTGTTAATTTTTCAGTTTCATGTATCTTGATGGTCTCCCTTTCCTTATTTGCATGATTTGTTTTCAATATTCTTGTAGGTTCCTCCTTCACTTCATCTGTATTCTCATTCATGATAAATTTCACTATCCTTAAATCTTATTTGACTAACTTTATAAGGTCAATATTATTTATATATAGCTTATTATCTTAATTAATCTTATCCTGTCTAGATGGATCAAAATTCTTTCCTTAATTTGAAGACTCAGAATGACAAAATCTCACTATATGGCCTAGTTTATGATAGCTATAGCACAAGACATTATTCTTTCCTCTTAAATAATATGATCTTACATTCCAACTATAATCCATATCCTTATGAACATATTTAAAACATGAATAAGACTAAACTTTGAAGGATCTTTCATAATTCCATAAATAATCATTCTGTGATGGGACTTCTCTTGCAATCTCTAGGTCTATGACCTAATTCATGATAAACATAACAATGACCTTTGAAAGAGGAACCATACGTCACTGAATTTGGTTGTCTAACAAGGTTAGAACTCTTTGAATCTATCGTATTGGTCTCCTTCATGTCTTCATAAGCACTTGTACCTACCATGTTATCAACATAATTATTCACCAACCTTTCACATGTTTGTAACCTATAGATTTATGCTTTAGATCTATTTTAAAGGACTTCAACTCATCTTCATATCTGGTGCAATATTTTTCTCTAATTTTTATGGTTTTAATTCATACTAAATCTTACAAAATTATTCTTCTATTAATTTGAGGGGAAAGTGCACAAAAGTTTTGGGACCAAAAGTGGTCAAAAATCAATTGTTTGGTCAATTTTTCCATAACACCCTCACGTTATGGCTTAGTAGCTTTATAACGCAACAAGGGAAAAATGAATTCATGTTATAATGCAAGAACATTATGCTTCATATTTACAAAAATATAAGCCTCTCGTGTTATAACACAAGTGTGTTATAACTCACTCACATTTTGACTGTCATAAAACACAGTTGAAACCAAAGAGCCCTCATTTCATTCCAAAAAATAAAAAAATGATCTTAGAAGAGGAAAACGTGAGCGGTTTATTATGTGAATGCATTTTGTGGCATTTAAATCCTATGACACCTCAAATAAACTATGGAGGCAAGATCAAAAGGTCAATTCTTCTTGAATTTAGGTTAATTTTCTTTATTAATCATTATGTTTTCATTTTTGTTGATTTTTTTTCATTTCTAGAGTTTCAATAGATTTAATTCAATCTCCTCATTCACCCGTAGACAAATATGATGAAGTAAAATTATAGAAACACCCCCTATAATTGCAATACATCCTCCAAACACCCAATAAAACATTTTAGGGCAGATTGAAAACAAAAAAGTTCAAATGGATAGTTTAATAGAAACCCTAATGCGATGAATCCACATTGCCAAATTGTGGCTACATCATTAGAATCATTATTATCTAATATTGATAATGTGGTTGGTAAAATAAACACATGGGAGAGTTTTAAAACCAATTACCACAATTTCTATGTAGAGAAGTTGTCTTATGAAGAAGTGAAGAAGAAAAAATTACAAAAGATAAATTTTGTGCATTATTTACTGATCCTAAAACTAATACACTGTTATTATTGAGTTACAAAAGATTCCCCATCTACCGATGTAATCATGAGCGGATATAAATTAGTTTTGGGATAGGTGGTGGATCTTTTTCTACCAACCACCTTATACAAATTTTGAGGTGACAAATATTTATTGAGGAAACTTTATTCTGAGCTCATCCTCAATGAAATACCAAACTATTTTTATATTAGAGGTTTTAAAGGAAGAGGTAAAGTATTTGAACATGATAGAGTGGGCGTACAATGTTTACAAAACCATCCATCTAGACCCATTGATCACACATCTATTGATAATGTTTCAGTCCCTTCTATTGTGAAGGAGACAGTGGAGGTCGAGACTCTTGACTCTATCAAGCCATTAACATATTCATTTCTTTAGCATGACACTCGTATCTCCCAAGATGGTGAGGTTTGTCCTTATAGGAATCATACTTCATATATCATATAATTTCATGCTTGTGGGAGTTTAGGAACCTATGTGGTTGACCAGGAATCTCCATAGCCTAGGGAGACAACTCCAGAGCCTCATGAGGCATCTCCATTACATCTCAAGGTAATCCCATAGGTTGAGAAAGGTGTTCAATTAGAGGAGGTGAATTGTGATTATATGCTTGATAATATCATCATCCTAGTTTTCCTACTACATTCAACTTTTGGTATTGACCAGTAAGTAATTTTACATGAAGTTATGTAGTCATTTTTACACCCCACGAAGAACAAGGGAACCTCATGCACGTCGGCCTATCACCTAGCTAGCATTGGGCACTCACCTGAGCCACGCAAGAGGGATCCAAGTCTCTCTTTTATGTGAGTTCATTGGAAGGCATGATTCATGATTCTGTCTTAGAGATTTAATAGACATGAAGAAGTTATAGAGCTCAGGATGGATTCTACACCCCTTCAGTCATAATAGTAACAAAGTGCGTAATAGAATTAACTAGAACCAGGAAGTTATAAATCCATAATTAGACTAAGATTTAAGTAAAGTTCATGATTATACAAGATCAAAAGCATAGAAGAAACGTGCAGATAATACAAGAAGGAGACCTTAACATAAACATAGTGGTAACCCTATCACATTCATTCATAGTATTACTCCAAAACATCATAGAGAGGTGGACCACAGTCATGCACCATATCTGGATCCATACATGTATGCTTAGAAAATAAAATTTTCATTCCCCATTTCCCCATTACATCCTTCCTAGAATCATCTACCCAATTATCCCATAGTTCTCACAGTAATTCTACATAGCTTCGCTACCTTACTTGTGTCTCTATTCTTTGCCAAGGGTACACGTATAAATAGTCATTTTAGCTCTAACAAACTCTTCTACAACCTCATATCTACCCCCAAGTGTCAAGGTGTGGGTCACCCCAAGTGCATGCCTCTCCATGTCATGATTAGCTTTTTGGATCTTCCTATCACAAGGTATATTCCTTCCAGGACACCCTGTCACCAAGCTGGAACCTTATCCAAATGGAACATGTTCTTCATGTGTTCTGTCCAAAAGGTCAAAAACGGCTAAGTCCCGAATTGTTCTTCACACGGCGCGCACGTCCTTGGTTCTCCAAGAAGCCTTTTGAATTCTGCCTTGCATGCCTTCACTTGCGCGCTTCCTTCGGTCGTGCTCACCTACGTGCCCTTAAGATTTGGTAGCTACATTAGAGGCCCAACAAGTTAGTTGCAATTATATATATATATATATATATATATATATATATATATATAATTGCAAATAACTTGTTAGGCCCCTAATGTAGCTACCAAATCTTAAGGGCACGTAGGTGAGCACAGCCGGAGGAAGCGCGCAAGTGAAGGCATGCAAGGTAGAATTTAAAAGGCTTCTTGGAGAACCAAGGACGCGCGCGCCGTGTGAAGAACAATTCGGGACTTAGCCGTTTTTGACCTTTTGGACAGATATATATATATATATATATATATATACATATATACATATATATATATATATATATGTATATATATGTATATATACATATATATATATATATGTATATATGTATATATATATATATGTATATATATGTGTGTATATTACATATATACATATATATATATGTATATATATGTATATACACACATATATATACATATATATATATATACATATATACATATATATATACATATATACATATATATATATATATATGTATATATACATATATATATATATATATATATATATGTATGTGTGTGTGCGTGTGTGTGTATGTATGTATGTATGTATATATGTTTTACACAATATTATAAATAACAATTTTAATCAATTAGGAATGAAATTAATGATACATGTGTATTTTTCATAAAATTATAGGGTCAAACTATACATCCAATTTCACATTCCCTTCTCCACATTTTTTTGTGGGCTTGTCAACCCCTCAGGTATAAATTGGTAATAAATTAGTAAATCTATTTTGTTAATTTTTTTTCCATATAAAAATGTTATCCTAAAATTAGAATTTGATGTTGAACAGATAGATGTCAGTATGAATTTGCATGTTGGTGAATTTACTAATGTGAGTTTTATTATTTTTATTCGTCATATACATGAAGAGATTTAACTATAGTTAACATATGAAGATAAGGTCATGTAACTTGTATGTATGTTACTATTATGTCAAAAAAGTAACACCCTAGGATTTATACATTATAAATCCCTACTTTTGACTAACATGGGATTGTCTCAAGGTCTGGGACCCTTGCAAATAAGACAACCCTCTAGAGAAGGCTGGTTCCTCTACCTATTCTAATACTAAAAATACTCATAGATAGGGAAATGCAACTATTATAAGACTAACCTAGAATTTCCAAGGGACTAGGAAAGAAAGAGATGCATAAAATGAAAGTCCTAAACTTAGAGAGGTGATAACACCAAAAAAAGGGGATGAAGATATCCTTAGTGAGTGAAAATGGAAGAAAATGAGGTAGAAGAGGGTGGAAAAAAGTACCACATTCAATGAACACATTCAAACCTTCAATTTTGTGGAGCACAATGAATTTAAATCCTATTAAAGAGTATAACATGCATAATATACCTGAAAATGCAATGAAAGGAAAATGAGGCAACAAAACTTGAAATAGGGTGAGAAAAGACAAAAAAAACACTGATTTTATTGCTTAAAATGATGAAAAATCCATTAAAATATAGGAAAAATGAAAAAATCGTTTACAAAATGCACAAATTTAAGGCCTTTAGCTCACAAGAGTGCTGGAACAATTTTGGTAGAGTTCCTTTACAATCCAGAATATGTCTCCTCTCAAATGAGGGAAATATTACATATATAGAGAAAGGGAAGTTACCAATAGAAAAACTTCATTAATTTTTTGTATGAAGGTATAGGCAACCATACCAGTTCACTTTCAAATGGTAATTGTATTGCATGGTGAACAAGGGTGCCATACCTCATAAAATTGGTTGTTGAGATACCTTGTATGGTGCCATTAATACCTGGACCATATCTGAAACTCCTTGTTGATGCCTGACAGGAACCACCAGCTGACACCTGATAAGAACGAGGAGAGTCACCACTGATGATGGAATGATTTTTGCATGATAAGAAGAAATTTTTTCATGCAACAACGAAAAGAGGTCGACACGCCTCAAGAAGAAAATTTTATCACACGAAAATAAAGGGGCATGATGGGGAAGGAGGGATGACACACGAAAAGGGGGGAAGGATTGTCACATGACAACTAGGAATGCTGTCATGTGATAGGAGGAAAGTGGTGATGTGCTTCAAAAAGTGGTGGTTGATGAACATTGGGAGAATGGTTAATGTATGTCAAAGAGGAAATGGTTGACGTGTGTGAAGAAGGGATTTTTTCACATGACAAAAAAGGGGGGCATTGACGTGCATCAAGAAGATGGTTAACACATGTTAACAAGGTGATTGAAGCACATCATGAAGATGGTTGATGCGTGTCAATGAGGCGGTTGACATATGTAAAGGAGATGAAAATCTATACATTTTTCTAGTTTGACCATTAAAACAAAACCGGATCTAAACCTTTACTGCGATGAGAAATCTTGCCATGAGATACCGTGTAAAATTATCTCCATTACCTATCAATTCCCAGACCTATAGGTTAATCCATTTTAAAAGGGGTTGTAAATATGGATAGAAATTTGTTGAATTGTGGGGTGATATGCCTACTAGATCTGAAATACCAGTGATTTTGCATCCATTGGGCATGGAGTCATTCTGATTGATGAAACTGGTCTAATTCTTGAAACCCTTTAAACTTATGAAACACTGCTAGAACATTATTTCATCATTAGACCTTTCCTTAAATTGGAAGGTGCAACAACAACAAAGCACAAATATGTACAAACAAAAAAATCATGCATGTTCTAAATGGAACATGCAGAGAGTGCACAAGCACTTATTACAAAATAAACCTAAACTACAACAATGCAATGTGCTAAAAGCACTATGAGGAATTACAAATCTTAAACTAATATGTATAAGAAGGATATTTCACTCAATAACAATGCTTGCGATAAATTTCATAGACTGAAATCTACATTTCTTCTCCGTCCAACCTTGACAATTGGAAAGCATTGTTTTCTTTGCACCATGAAATCAAGCAAGGGCCACTTCATATTGCATCAAACTTGCAGTGCCTTCCTGGTTTGGTTTTCTCTACATCCCATTTCAAAGCCAAGTCTCTTTCTTGGAAATTTATATTTTTGGTCTTTCTATTAAATCTCATCTTGATTTGAGCTTGTTCCTTCTCCATTGTTTTCATGTCTTGGTTTCTTAGCTCTTCTAGCTCCATGAGATCTACATACCTGACTTCCATAGCTAGAAGTTCAAACAACTCCAGCTACTTAATAATCTCCAAGGATGGTAACTCAAGGGATATTGGCAATCGTGCTTCCCTTCCATAAACCAAATTGAAAGGGGAATAACCAGATGACTTCTTAGGAGTGATTCTATCAGGACACAAGGCTGATTTCAATTTGGTATGCCAAGTCCTCTAGTTTTCATCGAGAGTTCTTATTATGGTTCTTAGAAAGTTCTTGTTCATGGAGTCTACTTGCCCATTACCCTGGGGGTAGTAGTTATAATAATTTCTCAAGTAGATTTCATTTCTTACAGCCTAATTAGATATCTTTTATCTAATAAAATCTAAGTCATTATCTTATATTATAGTGGAAGGGACACGAAACCTTGTTACAATACATACATAGAAATCTAGAATGTTGGCTTCATTTGCTTCCTTAAGTACAAATGCTTTTGTCCACTTAGTGACATAGTATATGGCTATAAGAGTCCATTTGTGACCTAGGTTGGAAACTTGATGGATCACCCCAATAAAATCCAGCCCCCATTACATGAATGGTTCATTTATAGAGATGGAGTGTAGTGAGGGCTGCTAATTTCTCTTTACTTGTGAAGACGTCAAACTTATTACATTTCTTGATCCTTGACTAGCAATCATTGAAAATATTAGGCTAGTAATAACCAACCCTCATGATTATAACATCTATTAATTTTGGGGGAAAATGACCACCTACCTCTCCATCATGAAACTCATGCAATACCCTCTCTATATGATCTATCTTGATGGACATTAGGAGGACACCGTTCACATACCTTTTGAACAAAATATTATCTACAAGCACATATGGGATGCAATGAAGTATAAAATACCTCCTTTTGGATTTACTCAATCCTTGAGGACTTTGACCCATTTAAAGGAAGTATATAATATCTTGAGTCCAACAAGGAATGGGTATACCACTTGTAGCCCGTTCATGAGTATCTTGCAGCACCATAATAAATTCAGCATCATATCTTGATTCAACATGTTGGATGGAAGTTATTTATTCACAAAACCCTTTTCCCCTAACTAATTTGGTCACATCTATATCAATATCATAATCCATGACCTTTGTTATCCAACTAGCTCTCTTTTCATTAAATTACTTGTTTAAATGAAAATATTTTATGCCAGCATGTGAAACTAATAGATGATTTTTGTTTTTTGACACTAGATGCCTAAATTTCTTTAAACTTCTTATCACAGGTAGGACATGTTTTTCAATAAATGAATATCTTACCTCATAATATTCAAGTCCCTGGCTGAAGAATGCAATAGGCTGCTCTAGTCCTTCTTTGTTTGGTTGTACAAGTATTTTAGATATTGCATCTACGATACCAAAATCATAGAAGGTGAAATCCTTTGATAAATATGGATTGATGAGGGTTGGAGTCATACAATGGCATGTTTTATAGTTTCAAATATTTATTTTCATTTTGCAATCCATTTGAAAGGCATCCTCTTCTTCAACATCAATGTTAATGGCTTGACCAGCTTAGCAAAGTTAGGAACAAATATCCTAACAAAATTAATTTTCCCCAAAAAAATTTGGAGAACCTTCTTATGACATGGCAATGGTGAAGTGTGAATAGCCTTAATTATTTCTTGATCAATTGTTATCCATTCCTTTGAAACAATGTGACCTAATAGATTTCATTCATGAGCTAAGAATATGCATTTTTTGGGATTTAAGGACACTATGAATCTCCTTCATCTTTAGAACACTTGTTTGAGGTGAAAGAGGTGACTTGCTAAGTTATTTGACAACACAGTGATATCATCAAGATAAATTAGCACTATCTTATTGATCAATCGCTTGAACGCCATATCCATAGTTCATAGAAATGTTTCTATTGCATTATTAGACAGTCCAAATGGAACCTTACTATAAGCATAAGTGCCCCACTTCGTGGTGAAGGTTGTCTTGAATTGATCCTCTTCTTTGACCACTATTTGATTATATCTTGAGTAGCCATCCAAAAAATTAAAACCTTTCCAAATCAACTACAATTTGTAAAATTTTCTCCATTGAAGGGAGTGGATAATGGTATTTGAACGATGCTCTATTTAGATCCCAAAAATCCACACATAGATCGAAATATCCATTTCTCCTCCTTACTAGCACTAAACTCGTAACCCAACTTGAATGCTTAATAGGAAAGATGGCGGTAGCCTTAATTAGCTTATTCAAATATTTTCTCATGAGAGGTTCGATGTGAGGATTCACTAAATTTTTCTTCTATCTAATAGGCTTGGATTATGGATCTAACTCAATAGTATGTTGTGTAAATTTTGGATCAAAACCTATCAAATCTTTATCATTCCAGGGAAAGACATCTAGAAATTCTTGACAGAGTTGGGTAAAATAAGATTTCTCTTGATGAGTACTCACCTTTCCAATTTGGAGTACCTTATCCTCTCTAACTAAAATTGGTTCCGAATCTTCACCTTTGACCTAAATGTTGGCTTTCTCCTTTAGAAATGGTCATTTGGATTGAAGATGGATTCAAGAGTCGCTAGGCATTTTGGTAACTTTTTTTTCTTCAGCTGAACCACTTGATCACCATACTGCAACTCTAATTTGTCTTGATTTCTTGAGGAGAACTCAAATTATTTTTGAAAAAAAAAATTATGATTTGTTGATCAATTTAAAATACTTTCCATCTTGTATTGTTATCAGGAACAACCAACCTTACAATCAATCTACTATGAGGCTAAGTCTAATCTCTTTTGATACTGTAAATAACATCAAATGATGCTCCAATTGTTGTGATCATGTCCCCAACGTCATTCATTTTCCTTGGTATGGTGTGAATGTTGAATGCATAGAAATATTCCTTGAGGTCCCATACTCAATGCTTGTAGGCCTTAAGTAGATCATTCTTAGTAGCATGTTGTCCCTTAACCTAGTTAATAATCAACTAAATATCCCCAAAAAATTTCAAGTTTTTAATACCTCTCTTTGTTTCCCAATGCAATTTGTGAATCAATGCTTTATATTCAGTTGTTTTATTTGAACAAGCAAACTAAAAATCAAAATCTATGTATTATTTTATACCTTGCGGTGACACAAACATTACACCTCCTTCAGTGCCTTGTCTACTCCTAAAACCATCAAAGAATAGCTGTCATATTTCATTATCATCCTTTTCATCTTATTTGGTGATGCTAGGGAGGAGTGGATTATCTTCATGCAAACAATAAATGCCCATCTGAGCTTCCTCCATCTCTTTGTATGGATCAAAGCTATGTCTCCTTTTTTCCTATTCATCAAGAGTCAAATATGGAATGCCTCCAACCTTAGTATTCATTTCTGGAGTGCTTGGGCAGTATTCTTGATAAGGTTGTGAAATTTGCATTGATTGGGCTTGGTACATATGGCTCAATATGAAATTTCACAATAGGCCCAAATCTGATTATATCCTTAGCTCTATAACTTGTTCTAAAAATCAAATGTGACCAATCAGCAAACAAGTAGCCCCTAATTTTAGCTGTGAAGTCTCTTAACAAGCACAATGCAAAGAGTGGTAGAAAATAAATCCCTGATACATCTTGTAACACTATGACATTAGGGCATGCATGTAATGTGAGGCTCAATCCTTTGATTACTCCAAAAATTTTCACTATGGTCCTATATAATTACACTACACCTCTAGAAATGACTTTGTACTTAATATCTAGTTGATCAGCTATTTGTTTGGGCATCATTGAACTATTTGCTCCAATCATGCAGTTGTGCACAAGATTGTTTCCGATGATAAAAGATATATAGAATAGAGGAGGCTTCACGTTTATTCCATGTTGACCTCCTTGATTTCCTTATTATGGAGCTGCATTAGTGAGTACCTTCTCTATAATTTTGGAAAAATCATTTGAGATGGGAAAGTTGGCTATGGTTTCTTGAAAAAGGTCCCTTTGCATCAGAATTTTTAAAGATTCACACATATAGATACTTACCTTATTATTCTTCATGTGGTAGATGATATTGAATGAAGGTGGATTATCCTTCTGCTTGGCACTATCTTCTCTTGCACATGGGATGTTATAAAAGACACATGAGTTAGTCTAGAAGATGGTTTTGGTTGGTCTTGCATACTTGGAGCTGCACTCGGATTTTTGAATCCTTATAGAGTGGTAGATGGTTGAGTAACACTTGGATTAGATGAATTCCCTTCCTCCAAATTCCTCTTTTTAGACCTTGTTTTCGCTACCACACCTTAGGAAAGAGACTGATTTATACCGTATAAATATTTAGTTCACAAGTGTGGTCTCACTTAAAGTTTCCTCTTGAGTAGTTTTTTGTTGCTGATTTTCTTCTTGGTTTGTGTAGTGCCCACTTCCCTTTGACACCTTTCGATGCTTATGTTGATACTTTTGATTACATTATAGACATTACTATGTTTTGACTTAGTATGTTGTTAGACATTGATCATGGATTATTGTTGATCTTGATTTGATTTTGATGCATGATTATTATTAGAGGAACCTTATATGTGGATGATGATATATTATTTGATATGGATGTGGTTCGGACATGTGATTTTGGATATTATGAATAGATATAGAAAATTAATATTTAATGATGTTGATATAGTTGTGGATTAAAAATGTAAATGATGTAGTTGTTGCTTCAATGTTGTTGTGATTCATTTATATCACGTTGGATGTTTTGATATGGCCAAGAGGCTGAAGGAGGTATTTGTGTTTTGCAGGTTAAAAATATCACAACAAAGCATCGGGGGATCAGATACCAACCATAATGGAATTCTAGGTGAATTCGACAAGGTCACCATGACAACTTGTTTTGTGTTGAGTGTTGTTTTGTGAGGGACTCCCATGGGGGCGATTTCCTTTATATGTGACCATGGATATTATATATTTTATTAATGTGTTTCTTTTATTATTGTTATATGTATTTTATTAGTAATGTGTTCCCTTCTTTTAAGTAATTAATTGTAATAGATTAATGTGAGAATCATATGTTTAAAATTTAAATAAATTAAATTGGGATATGGGAAAATAATAATGGGAGTTGTTGGCTATTTGTATTTAATTTTGTAAGGGATGTGTAAGCTGTGTAAGAGCTTGTGTAAATCTGTTTTGGAGTATGAAATAATCCACCTCCATGACAAATTCGAATTTGTCCTTGGGAGCTATTTTTGGAGGCTTGTGGGACAAGTAAAAGTTGTCCCATGCCTCTAAATTTAATCTACCAACCATACTTATGGATGGAGATGTGATTTGTGAATTTTTTAAATGAATTTTTATAGTCATGTTGCTTGTTTTGGAATGCACTCTCTTACATTTCATTTATTTTTCTGTCCCTTGAGGTGTGGGCTCTTTGGAGTGTGCAAGTAACTTGTCATTTTTCACCCACCTCTATATTCTGCTTTGGAGATGGAGTTTTCCTTTTGTGTTTGAAATTGAGGATGTTTGATGTGGCATCCTACATGGATCCACATCATCTTCTTCTTTCCCTCTTCTATTTAATTAACACTCTCTTCTTGTTTTGTTGTTTTTGAATCATTTTGCAACTTCCTTGGGGGAGCATTTTTCTTGTGTGGAGCTCTTGTTTTTGGAGGAAGTTGGAGAAAGCTTTGCATGATTTGGAGTTGCTATTTTGGACTATGTTTTCTTAGAATTTGAAGCTTGCTGTTGGGAGAAAAAGTATCCATGGAGAGGTAGGAATTTAACTCTCATTCTTTTGCTATTATTTCCTTGTTGTGTTTTGTGAATGGTGGATGCTTTGTTTCTTTTGTTGGCTGGTTGGGTAGACTGCCTTAGGGAAGGTGTAGGAGAAGGATATGGGGAATCCATGTGGGGGGGAATAAGGAATGCCATTGGAATCAGATTTTTGTGGAGGGAGTTTGGGTTTGGGATCCACCATGGAAAATAAATAGCTTGCATTTCTTACTTGGGGTGGGCATAAGGAAATCTGTGGGGGGGCATAAGGATGTGTGTGGGATGAATTATTTTGGCGGGTTGTTCTGGTGGATGCCCAATTCACAATTGGGAGGCATAAGTAGCTTCTCTCATAGACCTTGATCCTTTGGCTTGCTTGATCAAGCCTGAGTTTTGATTGATATGTTTTCAATTGCAGTTGTAAACTGCTGTTTTGTTTTTATCTATGTTTTATTTTGAAATGTGTATGTGAAATAATGTTGTGTGTTGTGGAAGTCAATTGTTTCCATGGTTTAATTACACCTTTGATTGTATTTTGGTTGGGGCTTGAGGGTCAATGATGAAGGAAGACTTCTCCTTTAATTAGATGTATTGGTTGGGTGGAGAGCATTTCCTTTCCCCCTCTTTTGTTGTGATCAACTTGGAGAAAAAAGAAAATGTGCATGTTGCTGTTCTGGAGCAAAAGAAAATACAGTTTGACAGTCCCTTGTGAAAACCCATTCATTTGTAATCTTTTCCCACATGATGTGGATGAAATTGTAACAGTTATATTATGGAGAAATGATGTTGTAATTGATTATGAAAATGTATACTTGAATTGTGAAAGACATTTAAATTTTGTTTTGTTTATTGGAAAGAAATAGAATCGTGTTATTGCTTTCAAGAAATGGAGAAATGTGAAGATGTAAAATTTTATAAATGAATTCAATAAGGAATTGTAAGTTCATCTCTTATTTACATTGTTGTGATGAAATGGGAATATCAAATTGTGATTTGAAGATCTGTTTATTTGCAAAGGAAAGAAAATGCGTATGAAAGAAGAATGTTGCTTGTCTCTTTTGGGAAATACATATGAAATTGAAATCAGAATTTTTTTGAAATGATTTTTTGCAAATAACTAAATGTATTAGATCATATTTTAAATAAGATATTACACTTAAATGATAAAATTGATAAATAGATCCTTTAAAAATTTGATCAGTGGCATTGTGACTTTTAAAACTAAAAAAATTAATTAAATTGCATAGTTTAGACCAGCACTTAACAACTAACTTGGAAACCTTAAAATTCAACATGATATGTTAGCAATGAACTCAAATTGACAAAGAAGATTTAAGAGAATAATATGAACCATTGCAAAAGTGAGCTCAATCTCTTCCTCAACCGTTTTCTGTCATTTGTTGGACAAAATTAAAATGTAAATTAATTGAACAAATCAACTTCCATAAAACACTTTAAACTCTCCGTAGATCAATTCTCCATGCCTGTTTGGCATGTTGAGTGAAGGAGGAGATCCAATTTAATCAAATTGAAAAGTTGAAAATTGCCAGTTTGCTAAATAAAATCCTGAAGACCATTTTTGCAAAATTGACCCCTTAAACTTTACCAAAAATAAAAACTTATGTTTCCTATGCAAAGAGGACATCGAGATATTTCTAAAAAGTTCTTGTTTTCCCAAACCTAAGCTTTCTAGCTCAAGTTATGGCACTTTGAAGTTTTTGAGCCTTGACGGAAAGATTTGGGAAAATTTTCCTTGGTGGGCCCGCAACCCAAAAATTTCCCGTCGAATTGCCTTAGAATTTTTTTTAAAGAAAATTTGGTCCGGGAAAATTTTTCCTTTTGTCCCTGTCAGCCCGCAACCAACCAGAGGGTGCCACAAGGCACCTTGGGGCATCAACGGAGGAGGGAGAATTTCTTCGCTTTGGAAGTTTTGCCTTTGGGAATTTTTTTGTGAAAAACTCCATAACTTCGCACCCCTGCCCTCACCTTGGGAAACATTTTCATGGGTGCGTGGACCCACGCGACCATCTTTCACCATTTTTCTTCCATTTGGCAAAGTTTTCCAATCTGCCTCGCCACTCCGCCCTTCCCTCACCCTCTCCTACTTTGAACCTGGCCCTGACACATGTCCACCGGGGACCCGCGAAGGCACGGGAGAGATTTTGCATTTGCGCCACGTGAGTGGAAAAATTTATAAAGCCGCTCTATGACCTGCTAATCCTCCAAAGTTTTTTTCACCTCTGCTTGACACGTGTCCCCCTGGGGAAAATTTGACTCCAAAACTCTGCGCAATCATATCTTGAGTTTCTGAAGGAGTTAGAAGGACTTCTTTATATCACCGGAAAGATGAGAAAATTTATTATCCAATGGAAATGATTTAGGGAAATTTTGGAAGTGTTAAGTGAGAGAAAAATCAAGTTGAAACTCTGATCCTGTTAGAGAGTGGGTATGGGGGTAAATTACTCCCTGAACCTAACTGAAACCTCTAACCCTAAAATTTGAACCTTATGAACTTGAAAATTTTTTAATGAAGAAAGAATATGTTCTAGTAATTTAGATTTGTTCTGGAACCTAATAGGGTCAACTATTGTCTTGCAACTTGGTTGTGGACACTTCTAATAAAAAAAAAATTATTCCATAATTTTCTAACTAGTCCTAGGTTGTTTCTTGGGTCTCAAGTGGTTGTTTTAATGGGCATCACAATTTGTTTCTTGAGGCACACCAACAATTTATACCTTCAAGGCCTGATTTAGCATACCATTGAAACATGCTCCCTGGTTTTGAGGTTTACCATAAGGAAAGAACCATTCATATTCCTATGCAACGTTATTCTAGAATGGAACCAAGGCTTGGGATGTTGAAGGTGTATTAGGATTGTATATCTGGAATGGCCTAGTCGCTTGGGTATGTCTTTGATATTTTTTTGAAACTTGGGAAGGAGGTCTATTAGGATGATACATAGGCATATTTGGTTACGCCTGAGGCTAATGAGGTATGAAATTTTAGGTTTGTTACCTCTTGAGGGTCACCAATTCATTTCCTAGGTTTTGCAATTGCTTCATAACTTCTTGGAGTTCAGTTGAGGTAATATAATTAGAGGTAGAAGATTCATTGGAACTTTGATTTCTAGGAGCAAGAATAGGGGCTAATGTAGGAGTTTGACAAGAACTAGGATTATCTATTTCTGGATAAATAGGCATATGTGGACTAGGTGCTAGTTTACTTGCTTGAATTAGGAAATTCTCAGCTCTAATGGTTATGACATAAGTGTCTGGTAGGGTTATACCTCCCATAGATTGTGCCATAACATATATATTAGAATTTAAATCTTTAAGGAAATAGAGAAATGTACCTTCATTGGCTGGTCTCACAGTAATGGGAATCCTATCCCACGTCCTTTGAAATCTAAAATTGATGTTAGCCATCTGCTTGTTTGACACTCTCTTGATTATAGTAAGCTTCTTTAAAAGAGATAGATTGTCCATCCTTTCTCTGAACTAGCTACATAGAGATGTACATAATTCATCCTAGTTTTGGATTGACCCTGCTCCCAAGCTTATGAACCACTGTAAAGCTTTTTCTTTGAAAGAAGAAACTAGAATCTTTACTGCCACATCCATTTCAATAATCTCATGTGTGGCACAAACATTTCCAATGTCTTGAATGTGTGCAGACACAAAATTCAGGTCACACTCCCCTTGGTCCCATTTAATCAATTAACATAATGTGTTCACCTAAACATGACCCCTTACCCAACATTCATATTAATTTAATTACTTAAAATTTTATTAATGTTCATCCTCACATTATTAATTAACCTAAAATTAAAGTCCTATTCCTTATCCCAAAAAAAACTCACTTATCAAAGTGCCAACCCTCACTTGAGACCCAGATTGGAAATCAAAATCATGCTAAAAATAGTAAATATCTTCCTATTTTTGATAAACCTATACTTACCGACCTTAACCGACGTTGGTTATCCTTTGACCGGTTCCAGTCACCTAACTTCCATTGGTTACTTTATATACAACTTTGTAACCTTTTACCTAGGTTGGTCATTTAGTTATTGGATCCTTATTTCATTCAAGTTTGAATATTTAAGCTCTCCTACATCTATATAATAAACACACACAACCACAGTGCAAGACAAACATCATGTTATCTTTCCATAGCATTGGAATACTCATGGGAGCACACAAGTTATATTGTCGCAGCACTGGACTCAACCACCTCTTCTCTGATCAACCATCAAAGATCTCAACTCACAGGATATACAAAATACCAAGTAATGTGATTTTAATCATTCGTGTTCATCTCATTGTAGATATCTTGCTTCTTTCAATATTTTATTTCTTTTGTTACTTGCACATCATCTTCTTCCCACCAACCCACTATTCACCCACCACAATTATTTTCACCCTTCTAAACCTTCTTAGTGTTCCCAATTCCTCTTAGCCATATTATGACCCAAACCAAACTACCTTCACTCTCTGTGCAATCACAAAGAGCCTAAAAACACATTTTTAATAGTTCATTACCTATTACCCCTACCAACGTCGATTCCTTGACTATCGTCAGTTTAGTCCCCATACTGACACCAATATATGTGTTATTTCATATTCTCATACCAAAAAGCTTCCCACTCACCCAAAACCAACCCAAAACTCAACCAATCAACCCTAGACCCTTACCAAACCTTTGAAAAACCTGTATGACCTAAAAAAACCCGGTTCTAATTAGATTTGTTATTATTTTGATATCTAGCATAAAATCTAGTGTATTGTGTGTATGAGAATCTGAAATCATTACGTTATAATAGGACTTATTTATTTCAGTTTCTTATTCACATCAAATTTGTTATTAAATAGTTGATTGATAGCCTCTCTAGGAAGCACCATGCTTCCTGAATCTAGCATACACTAGGCAGTCCACTGTCATATGCTATTTAATACTCTATTGTAGACTTTCTTTGCATATACAGGTAGTCCTTCCTAGAAAAAAATGATTTTTGTACGATCAGCTTGGATAAAGTCAGTAACCCGCGCATTCAACCTCCGTTTTAACCAAATAAAAATTAGGTGAAACATCTTCACACACCCGATGGGACCCATCAGGGGTTCTTTGTATTTTTCATTCCTAGGGAAATATTGTGTTTCTATTTTCATTCAAAATGAGTTCACATTAATATTCTTCTCTTGAAATATTCTTCTCTTTTGATTATCTCACTAACACTTTTCTTTCAGGATTAAAAAGAATTCTTCTTTTTTTTCTTGTATTGCATTTAGTGAAATTCATACCCTTAACCTCTTCATAATTTATTCTCATCAAATATAATTTATGGATTTGGGTTTTAAAACTTGTGCACTTGCATTGTTTAGTTTGTTGCATTATAGCTAATCTAAAAGTGTGGGAAACCTATATGCTGGAAGTCATGCCTAGTTGATGGTTGAAAAAATGAACCATATCTCACATTTTGCACATTCTCTATACCAAATCACACAATTATTAAACAACATCTTCCTTGGAAGAAGATTTCAAAGATCACATGATCAGAGGATTTATAGTGGGCTCAATCTAGTTTCTCTGTCTATTCATCATCTCAAAGAAGGATCTCCCATGCCAAAACTTAACTAAAACCAGCCATAGTTTTTAGATTTTATAGGGAACCCTTGTTAACCAAAAATTCTATTATACTTACATTCATTCCTAAATGGCATAAGCCATAACATAAAATATACAACGTAGGATTTCATGTTTGTTAGATTTTTTTTATGCTTGAATTTTCAGGTGTGATTTGCATTTCTTCATTCATTCATATCCTTTTATACCCCACATCATAAATGATGTATTACGGTTTTATTATGAGTTTATTAGGACTCCTCATAGCCATACTCAGTCTCTGGGTTGGCCCTTTTATTTGATCTAAATCACCAAAAATCCATTTTTTCTTCTCTTCCCGGATTTCACAATAACTGATATTGGTCGAGTGACTGACATCAATTGTATCATATTACTAGCATTGGCTAACTAACTGACATCAATTTATATAATTTTTGGTTATTTTTCCTAGAATAGTATTCTTCACCTTCCTGTTCTTTTCATGCTTTGTTTTTCCATTTTTATACCACTTCTAAGTCTTTGATATCATTTTCAGAATCCAGGTTAACCCATTTTGACCTGTCATTGCCAAATATTTGAATCTCTTATTCTTCATAGTAGCTGACATCATTTTGAGAAGAACGGAAATGGTTACCCTCATACCAACATCTGTTACCCCAACCAACATCAGTCTCTATGTTTTCATTTTCTAATCAGAACAACGATATAATCACTTATTTTAGACTAATTTTTCCCATTACTATTGTGTTTATGCATCATCACCTAAGCTTAGAATACCTATTTAATCGTTAGTCACATGGTTTTGACTCATAAAAAATCTAATGCTCTCATGTTTCATGCTAGCCACCAACCACTCCCACAATTCCCATCGCCCTCATCAATATCATTGCATATGGACCCCAATCAAGCTCTTTCCATACCCACTAGTGATGAGGAGTTCACAAGGCTCCTTGATCATAATCCCACTGCTCTACAATACTATCTAGCTCATTCATCTACCCATGATTCATTAGGGAAGCTTGTATATGGTATGCCTATGTCCATTCTTCCTACCCTCACACCCACTTTTGCATCAGCTACTACTAGCTTGACATTACCCTCTTCTACCTTACCACCTGTGGTGTCCCAACTTGACCCTACATCATTGATATCTATTACACCTATGGCATATGTTGTGACTTTGATGTCAATCCCTCCTATGATTTAAACCATGTATTTATTAATCACCTTGAGTGTAGGTCTATCTGCACCCACCACCTCTCATATACCTATTGCATCTCAGCCACCCATGGTGTCAAAATCCCATACTCCCTTGCAAAATATTGTCCTCTCCATCCTACAGTCTCTTCCTCTGATTGTTATGAGATTCGTGACGTCCACTCCACCTACCTACAATTATCACCAACAACCCCATATTTCATCTATCGCTTATTCAAGATACTTTCCATCTACATTTATTCTGGCCTATATTCCTCCTTCACAATTTTCATACTTGGCATCACCACATACTGGGATTCTACCCATGTCATACCCTCCTCATCTACCTCCTTATACTATAAGGTTTTCCCAGTCATGAAAACCTACCAATGATCTGATCAAAATGATGATGGAAAAGATGCATACATTTGAAGCATCTATCTCCATCTCATGTAACTCCCTGACATAATACGAGATTTGTAATGAGACCATTCACCCATCCATTTCAATTTTTCCAAACCCTATGCATCGGGAATTTCCTAAATTCAGTAGATTTAACAACAAAGAAGACCCATAAAAATACTTGTGGTCTCTTAAACATGGGTGTTATCTAATCACTCATGATGACCCTTTGACCTTGTGAACATTCCCAATGTTCTTGACATGACCTGCTTTGGATTGGTATAGTGCTCTACCTAAGCACTCCATTTTCTCATTTAACCAAGTAGCTCAAGATTTCCTAGACCACTTTTCTATAAACATTTTCAAGAAGGTCACCATGACCAAATTGTATGTGACACACCAATACAAAGATGAATCTATCACAGACTTTGTTGTTCATTGGCAGAGTCTCATAAACCAACTCAGATTCCAAGTGCCTCAAACTGAGTTAATAGAGTTGTTCATCATGACTTGTGCTAGACACATCTCACAAAATCTCCAAGTTCAAACATTCCAAACGTTTGAAGAGGTGTTCACAATGGCTTGGAAACTTTAAATTCGTGTCATTGAAGAGAAAATAATATGATTTCGTAACAAGAATGTTGTGTTCAAATCAAATAATATCTCTTCTTCTTCCAAACTAAAAAAAAATTATTCTAAAACAAAAGGATCTACCAATGTAGTAGTTTTGAAATCTACCCCATCTCACTCATCTAGTCAATCAAATATTTTTTCTAATCTTTCTTCTATTTAGGATTTTTAGTTCAAGCGGGAGCAACAAAAATATACACCCATAGGATAACCCTACTCTTTGGTTTTAGAAAAAATTCTAAAATCCGGAGAAGTCACTCTTCCACCTATCAAACCACATACTAGTATTTGACCCCTCTCATCCTATGCTTACATGCTACAAAGAAAATGATTACTATAACTATCAGCGTGTTAAAGGTCATAGCGATAGTAATTGTGTAAATTTAAAAAATATCATCCAAGAAATGTTAGATAATGGAGATCTTGTATTGGATAATCCTAATGCATATGCTAATCATAACCTTCACATCTTCAAGAATTTGTTCCCAAATCACACCCCATCATCAAACCAAACCAGTGAAACCTCAACCAATGACATAAACATTCGTGAGGTTCATGTTGTTTTTGACATCATAGAAGATATTAGTCAATTTACACCTACTCCATATATGAAGGAGATTATTCTACAAGCTCCTTCATCCACAAAGGGAATTGTTTCATCTGATCCTTTACCCACAAAGTATCCCCCCTTATCTCCTTCTTCACCCATGGAGGAGTTCTCCATATCTTCCGATGTAGTTTCCCCACTCACCTCTCAACCTGATGAGCAACCCACAATGCTTAATTTTCTACCCATAGGAGGGTCATTATTACCTTCTTCTTCATTAAAATATGAACCTACCTCAATTAACTTATCATCTCCCCAACCCACATGAGATCCATTAGCAACATCCATTCCTATTGGTGACGATTCTCTATTGGCTTCCAAATATCCTGTTGATTTGCACTTGGCCCTTTTACCCACAGAGTCTAAAGCCAACCATTTCCCTATCTCATAGACATTCTTTATACGTATTACTACCAAATAAACATCATCCCCCCTACAAAAGTGCCATTATCATGTTTAGATGACCACTTGAATTATGTTGAAAATTCCATGCTTTGGGACACCTTCGGCTGCCTTTCTCAACTCATATGAAAATGTTGTCTGCTGATACGTCCATGATCTATCTAAAGGTGTTTCAGATAGCCAAACCCACCATGCTCATGATAGTTGTAGCAAAATATTCTTCATCACCCTCACTCACACCTAAAATGTTATTATCAAATGAAATTTTTCCTATGCCTAAAACCTTACCTGCACCTATATCTTCTTTAGTGTCCAAACCTATTTCCACATTGGGAGTCATGCTGACATCAAGCCTAGTCCATTTTCCTATCAAACTATATTTATCACATCCTCACAAGCTATCGCAAATACTATTCCCTCATCTAAGAGGAAGACGTAACCTCTTAGGCCGCATACACTGGGTTCGTCCACTACCCCTCTTTCACCTTCACCACTTCCATATATCCTAGGTCATCACCCATCAATCTTGGCCAAACAACCTCCTACCTAGAGTAAGCCAAAAGCACAACAGCGTACCTCATCATGATCCTTTGTTACACCCAAATTACCTACACATATTACACCTTTTCCATCACCTACATCATTTTTATTTCCTATACCTACATCACTTCCAATAGCCTCATCATTAACCATGTCATTCCCTTATCTTCAACCAATACCTTCCATATTTCCTCCTCCCATATCCTTCACCACACCTCCATTATCACCTTGGCTAACCCATCCCCTTTCGCCATCTTCCTTCCCTTCTACATCATGCACTATTTCTTCAACTTTACCTAAGAAGGTGCAATAAAATCCCAAGAACCCACTACCCTCTGAAGAGGTAGTTAAACCTACACCACCTTCAACAATGAGTTCACCTACTACATCTTTACCCAAGAAGGTGCAATCGAAACCTAAAAACGTACTATTTACCAAACAGGTGGTCAAACTTACTCAACCTATGATTCCACCTCTGGTGGCACCTCTCCCACAAAATTCACCATCACTTCCATCTTGTCCCATACTTACTTCACGCTGTGATCCATTTGCGCTTACCATTGGCAGGGTATTATGCCAACATCTTAGCTAACCTTTTGGAAAACTCTATCATCACATTGCCACCACTTAGGCCTTTCAACCCACCCAAACATAAACCATAAGGGTTTGATGATGCCAAAAAAATTTCTTACCATAATGTGTTAGGGAATGATGTGGAAAAATGTAATGCTCTTAAGAGTGACACAGATTCTTCTATAACTATGTCCTCTCAAAGAAAAAATTGACGATGATATTTTAGATGAGTACCCTATTCCACTTGCACCTATCACCTCACATCCTCATCCCATCCCAATTCAGTGACCTTCATCTCCCCCTCCACAACCCTTTTATCATTTTTTTTTTTGCCCCCTCCCTCCTCCAACATTTTAGATCAATATGGTCCACATAAGAGAGCTAGTCAAACCTCCACCAAGATGCCAATATGCTGCATTGTTTTCAAAAAACTAGTATATGCCCTCACCATAATTTTTCCCATCCTATCCCTACACCTATCATGACTCATTTTCTCCTTTACCACAGAGTTAATATGGTTCAAATTTCCACTCAATCCTAGAATGAAAAAGGAAAGGAGAAAACAACTAGGTCACCTTCCACTCTTTTACGCAATATTCCATCTGTACCTACACCAAAAATCACAATCTGTGAACCCATATACCATATTTCTAGTGGGGCTTCCCATCATATAATTCTTAAAAAATTGCACCAGTATCCTCTCAAAATGTCTTTGTACGACCTCGTCCAAACATCCGAGTCTCATTGGTAGGCCCTCATTGAAGTCCTTCAATCTATTGAGGTTTTACCTAATGACCCTACTCCTATTGCATCCATTATCATTCCTCATCATATCGACTCTCTCCCCACTTCATCCCCTTCCTCTTTACCTACTACCACTCATCAAGTAGCCGCTCTTATTTTCTCTGACGATGAGATTGTACCTCTCCAATCATATGATCCTGATCCCACCCTATTTATTTATATCTACATTGATAATATACACATTTGACGTGTTATGATCGATGGAGGTGTCAGTATCAACATCATTTCTTCCCATATGTACAACCAAATGTGCATCCCTTCTAATTGCATGCATAATAACCCAGTTATGTTGCATTCATTTAACAATGCCATGACTTCCACCCTTGGCACCATCATTCTCCACATTTGTGTAGGCCCCCGTGTCATTCCTAAATTATTCTATGACTTATAGGGGGAATTCTAATATAACATGCTACTTGGTTAACCTTGGATTCACGTCATGGGTTGTGTTCCTTCAACCTTACACCAATGTTTAAAATTTGAACATGAAGGGCATGATTATACCATTCCATCTGAACCTTCACTATTCAAGACCTGTAACATGTTGTATTGACCCAATGATGTCCTTATACCAGTATAGGCATATAACACCACTATCACTTCTTCTTCATCCACTGCCTCATCCACCAATGTTTCCACTATCTCTTCCAAAACTAACTCCTTTATTTCCACTACTACCACAACTTCTACACCTAACCCTTCAGCCAACCCCTCTACTTCTCAAACAACAAATTCTTCTTCTTCCCAAATGACCAGTGAGTAATCCATTCCTGCTACCCACATACCCACTACTAATCCCTTAGAAGGTGTTTTTCAATGCCTCACTCTGGGGGAGTACTACCTTTATAACATTGACACATTTTTTACTCCTCAAGAGTACGGTAAACTTTACCAACATCCCCGCTATGATAACCACATAGGAGAGGTTTTCCCCTACAGTCTTCTCCACCTTTGCACTAACTTAATGTATGGGGGACTTGATGCTTCTACCTACTTTCCCAAGCCACCTTCTCAAACTTGACCATTTTCCTCTGACCTTCAATCTCTCACCAACCGCCACTTCACCCACACCTTCCTTCATCGATGTGTTTGGAAGGGATTTGGCTTTGGTTTATATGAACAAGGCCACCATACTGTCATTCCTTGCACCACTCGGAAGCATAAAGACTGAAGTGGCATTGGATTTGCATAGCCATATCCCAAGAAATCCCAAGTTAAACTCATTAAGGATGATATACATTCCCCACCCCATTCACTAACTTCACCACCTTCACCTACAAATTCTATGGATCTAGAATCCATTCCTCCTAAAAACAAAATTCATGAACACCATTTCCCTAGGACCTATAACTTATCAACACGATGGTGAGGCTCCCTTTTTTCTTCCCTTCCTGTATACTAACATGAATGATGATGATACCCCTTGTATTAATGCCATCCAATGTAAGGATGATGAGTCTATTCTCACCTACCTTAGTGTGGAAGATTCTTATATTCATTGGTCATTACCTTCTGAGATGTAAACTATGTTGAATGACTCGATCATTGTAATCAATATTCACACTAAGGATGACCCACACATTCTGAAAATAGGCTAATCTTTAGATGTTGCTGAATAGGAAGCTCTTACTTCTTTCGTTAGGGATCATAGAAAAGGTTTTCCTTCGTCCTACGCTGATATGCCCGGTATTGACCCAAACATTGTGGTCCACAATATCGTAACCATTCATGATGCCAAACCCATGAAACATAAGCTGCGAAAAATGCATCCTCGCATTTCCCTTCTTATCAAAGAATAACTCCAATGCCTTCTTTCAATTTCCTTCATCCTACCCATTGATTATCCCCAATGGATATCTAACATTGGTCTTATCAAAAAAGTGACAAGGGGACTCTACATTTTTATGGATTTCTATGACCTTAACTTAGCCTACACCAAATACGATCTTCCTCTACCTATTAATTACTAACTATTTGATCTCACCGCCGGCCATGAGATGTTATCACTCATAGATGGTTTCTCGGGTTATAACAAAATATTACTTGCCCTAGAAGATCAACAAAAAACCACCTTCATCACTCCTTAGGGGACCTTCTACTATTGTGTCATGCCCTTTGGCCTTAAAAATGTTGGTGCTACATATCAGTGGGCTATGAATTATATGTTTTATGAAATTATGCATCGCACATTGGAAAATTAGATTAACAATCTTCTTGCCAAATCCAAAAATTGGGCCAAATACCTTAGAGTCCTTAAGGTTATATTTTACCATCTCATCAAATATTATGTTCCCCTTTAATCTAAGAAGTGTGTATTTTTTCTCTCTCTGGTAAGCTCCTTGGTTTTATTGTTTCTTTGCGTGGCACTAACAATATTGGAAAGGATTTGCACACGCACATTCCTTTTTCCTTATGGGCTTATTATACTAGTATTCGTACCTCAACTACTGCCACACCTTTCTCTTTAGTCTATGGTACAGAGGTTGTCTTTCCTCTCGAAGTCTAAATTTCATCGCTTCATATCTAACTCAAAAATATGCTCAATGATGATGATTTTTTTCATGATCATTTAACACACCTTGAGTTATTAGAAGAATTCTATCTAAATGCTTTTTATCACCTCCAAATCTACTAAAAACATATCAAACATGCCTATGATAAACATGTCCAAGAGAAAACCTTCCATTTTGGTGACCTCATCTTGAAGGAAAATAAACATGTAACAAAAGTGGAGAAAAGTAAACGGGGAAATTTTGCTCCTAATTGGCTTGGACCTTATATCGTTACTCATGCCTATGGATTAGGTGCTTATCATTTATATTCACTCAAAGGTAAACCTGAACCTGAGCCCCTCAATGCCTTGCATCTTTGACCATTCTATTGTTGAATAAAGTCATGGATCATCTTCTATTTATTAAATGCTTATCCCTTGAGCACCATTCACTTTCCACTTACTTGTTTTAAGGATCAACGAATAAACAAGAATCATGTGATTACCCGTCACCTTTTAGCCTTATCTTCAATATGAGCACCACGGATCTACTCATTGCATGATTCTCATGAATACTTTTCATCCTTTTTAAGATGGAATCCTATGGTTTTTTATCACTTAAAACCTCTCTTTTATATCAAACCCCTATGTGCTATTGTTTTGTCTTCATAAAAGAAGCCTATACTTCTATATAGTGTTTTCCATGACGTAAAACTCCACAAACAATTCAAAAGCAATATACAAGATTTTCAAATTAAAAATCCTTAAGTCAAACTTATAGCAAAAAGATGACTCCCTAAAAAACGACATCTATCTTTCTATCTTGTTGTTATAAATAGATTGATCCCTCAAAGGAAAAATATGAACAGCTAGCCATACTTTACATAGTCTATCACAATAAGAAGACTATTGTTGCAAAAATAAAATAAAAATATTATGAAGCTTCCTAGATCGATCAACTTCATAAAGACCTCAAGGAGATATTCTACTCATCCCACCTATACATACCGCATCGATCAGTCTATAAAACAAAAGGAAAAAGAAAAAGATAACTTTTTTGTCATGGAATCACATATTTTTATCTTGGGTATCTTACCAAAGAGGAATGTTGTCTCACACCAAGTTATGCTAAAAAAACCTCTTTCACCTCAGTGCCTTTCTTCTCTAATCTTCTTCCTACTCAATGGATGTGCCGTAAATGTGACATTTCATGATCATGTGACCTTATTCACCCTTAGAACAGTCAATCATGCAACGCCTTTAGGATTTTATGTTCATAAGCCAATATTTTGTATGATATACTTGTAATGGTTCTTCTCAATTAGGTAGCTTTTGTCTCCTCAAACCATTCACCTCTTCTCTTACTTATTGATCCTCTTTCACATGAACCGATATTTGACACCTACATTTTAGTAATTCCTCTTCCATCAAAATCATGCATATATATTCAATGTTGACTCAACCATGCCTATTTGACCTATACTCAACCATGCCAATTCGACCTATACTCAACCATGCTTAAATTACCTCGACTCAATCATGCCTAAAACCTACTAAGCCATTCATATACCTCATCATAATATTCTCTAGATTATGGGAGAACTACATTGTCCTAAGGCCCCTTTTCATCGAGGATATGTAGGCAGAACTCTGAGGGCATGGGGCCTTTGGAGGTTAGCTCGGCCACTTTTTCCCCTAACCAATTTTCCCTCTTTAATATTCACATTTTACCTTATTTAGTTTCCATTTTACACAACACTTAGAAATTAAAAAATCATAAAAACATACATACCTACCATTTTATAGCTTCAAATATATCATACATCAATCATTTAACATTTCCATGATATCAAATATTTGGAAATTTACACCACAACATACATATACATTATTATTTATTTTCCATAATACCAATAACTTGGAAATTATATCAAACGAAAAAACATGACCAAACCATGCCTATACCTGAAAAAACCTTGCCTATACCTAACTCCATGCCTTTACCTGACTCCATCATTCCTAGATGACCTTAACTCCATCATGTCTAAATCATATAAAATCCACCATGCCTATACTTGACTCCATCATGCCTACATGACCTCGACTCAATCATTCCTAATTTAACTAGTTTCCATAATACACAATAACAATGGAAATTCAAACAAGTACATCATACATCTAGTAAACATCATCAACTATACAAGGGGAGTGTTTTTGTATCAATAAATATATACATATAAATAAATATCAATATCTCAAAAATATCATGTACAATCTAACAATTTTGGCACGCAGGTCGATATATATATAAAAAATCAAAATAATGGTACAATATCACATATGGATATCAATCATCTCCCCACCTAATACCCTCCTCTCCGGTCTCACCTATCTCCTCCTCCCTACCAATCACACACCCTGCCAACATTTCACTACACTCTACTGGTCCGTTCCTGGCATCCATCTCCTCCTCCTCGCCTTCTATCAGGCCCAGTCTCCAAGAGCTAGTAACCTCACCATGACGACCCCATGTGCTACCATAACTGTGAGTCCTTGATCTAGTCTGATCACGTGCTTCATGTTGGGATCAATACTAAGCATATGAAGGCACATCAATTCTTATGGTAGCTAGATGGTCCTAATAATATAGATCCTCATTCAAGGAATCCCAAAACCTCACCAAAGATATCATCTAGGGTGGTGTCATTGGCCTAACTACCCCCTGTGAACTATTCCCAACAAAGATTGTACCTTTTCTTGGTGTAGGTGTTTGTACTAATGGGACCATGTCCCCATGCCTATGTTGGTACTTTTGTATCTACATGGGCTTGTAGGGCCATAACTTATGCCTATGTTGTGGTCAACTAGCCCTATAATCTAGCCACATGTGCCTGTAAGGAGGCTACTGGTCCATCTCAATCTTAACCCTATACAGGAGCCTGTGCATGTGTTACCTAAGCCTGTAGGTCCTTCACCTATGCCTATAACCCTATCAGCTATCCCTTTGATTTCTTCCTATAGGGTAGCCACCTAACCCTATAATGTATCCCTCTACACTATGATTATCACTAATTAAGAACTCTCTAGCCTCTACGGTGCCACCCATAGTTGTGCCACCCACCACTACCTGTATCCATCAGTGAATCCCACATCATTAATCCATTTATCTAGGACCTTCTCCTCCTACCCTATGGGAACACTCAGACGTGGTAGAGACATGGGTCTCTCCATGTCATCTCTACGGTATTATGGAAAAGGTGGGGGCACGTCCTACCATAGTCAAAAATTTCATCTGACCCTATCCATGGGTATCATCTCGTGTTCCCCAATGCACCACCCTTGTATAAATTTTAGTAATTGAATCTCCTCTAACTCCTCAACCATTCCTCTATATGACAAAAAGTCAACATATGGCCACCGCACAATATTTTCCACTGATAAGCTCTCCAACAGCCGTCTATAATATATAACATCATATGTGGCCCTGTTCACTCTTGTCTATGCCCCAACTAGTACCCATCTCCTAAATCCTACTCTGTACAAACCACCCCTAAACCAATCCTATCATGGTAACCCAACTAGACGCACACACACAATGTGCTCATACGCCCAACAATGTAACAAGAATATGCAACACATACCAAACCTCCTCAACCTACCATAGGCCCATATCTCCCAAGAAAGGTTAATGCCTAAGAAAATCATACGTGATCCTTGATCATGTCTTGTAACACCCCCATCAGTGCTCATGGAAATATCCCACCCTTAGAATCTGGGAGAACAAAATAGCCTGCTGCCACCATCATCAAAACAGATAGTCTAGTCTCCTCGTTGATATGTCATGCATACATATCCCCGTAACTTAGACTCGCACTATGATAACTCAACATTCCCATATTCTCACCAAATATCGCCACTATTGGCTCAACCAACACCTCACTCAAAATTGAATACACTTGCTCCCTAATAATAGGAAGCCACATGATCCTATACACGTCCTCCAATGTGATGGTCATCTCACTAGTCGGTAGATGAAATGTATTGGTCGTGGAGTCCCATCTATCGATGAGAGAAACCATCAAGATAGGATCTCAGCCTATATGCCTATAATGCCTAATTGAACTAAGTCCCACATATGTTATGTGCTCCCACTCCTCAGATATCACGTTAGGTCACATTTGTACCAATAGATGTGGTGCTCTATCTCTAATAGTCAGTTGATCTCTCACCCAAATCATCAAAAATAACACTATCAAGTCGCAACCCTCTTAAATTACTTATTTCTTAAAATCTCATACTTCATTTTTTACCAAATCATACCTAAAACCATCCATCATACCTACCCTTTACGTATTTCACCTAAAAACCTTACTATCTCCATTATGATACTCACCCAATATCCTAGATCATTTCACCTACATAACTATCACATGTCAACAACATAGTGCCTTACCCTCTTCCACCTACATTTGCCTTCACTTACCCCTACCTTGTATGTTTAACTTTCCCATCTAGCCCTTCTTTCACCTAGTCAATTTTTACAGTGACCGACATCGGTCAAATTGACTGTAATCAGTCATATTGATCAGTGCCAGTCACCCCAGCATTGACCAATGCCAGCCAAAAGCAATTGATGTCAGCCAACCAATGATCAAAGTCAGTCACTATTTCGGTGATGAAACCGAAACCCCCATCCCCAATTGTTAAAAATTAACAAAAAAAACCTAAAAAACCTACTCCTCCCCACCCAAATTTACCCTACATTCATTCCTAACCCTACTTAACCTACATTTACCCCTTTCCCACGCTCGTTTCACCCCTTTTTACCGACAATTTCAACATACAACTCCCACCCCCATTTTACCTAAACTAATCAAATCTTGTAAAATGTAATAAGAGGTGTTGGAATACCTCCTACCTCTACTCGGTGTCATCTCCCTAGTGGCACCTCTGGTCTCTATGTCAGTGATTCCCCACCCCTCTACCATGTCAAAATCCACTCCTCACCTCACAACCAATCAAATCCCTCCAATCAATCTCGTGGACCCACCTACTGAATTTCAATCACCAGCTAGTCACTTTCCAACTTGGTTAGAGACCTCGTACCATCACTTTTCTACTATCCACTTATTCTCTACCATTTTCCACAAATGGTAAAGTAACAAATAAATTTGTAAAACATGGATTTTACCTTTATTAGCCCTAAATCAACATGACTGACATCGGTCAAGTCATGCCCTAGCCAACCAATGTTGGTTAAGCTATAACTGGCATTGGTTACATGACATAACCATTTGATACACACTATGCCCAATTTACCTCCAACCCATGTTGCTCACACAAATTTTACCCTTACTAACACCTATTAAAAATCACCCACAAGTCTACATTAACTGTACATTTCCTTACTTACATTTACGACCATGTTATTTACCTATACCTTGGCATTACACATGCCTTGACCTACATACCATTGTAGACACTAAAATTAGGTCACACTCCCCTTTGGTCCCTCGACAAATAAGCACCCTTCATCACATTCACCTAGCCATGGCCCCCTTCACCTTAGTAATATTAATTTAATTAAATTAATTTATTATCCTCACCATATTTATTATTTAAATATCTTAATTTAAATAATATCCACACATACACTTTACCTAAACACTTCATCAAGCCAACTCACCCTAATACCTTTTCTTAGTAACTTGCCATAACTAACTAAGACTTACCAAAACCCTAAAAATCAATTCCTACATTCTCTCTAACCACATTCCCACATAGTTACAAGAAGCTTCAAGTTTAATCCATAGGTTAATGACACAAGATCCAAGAAAATCAAGAGGATCTCCCTAGTTTAGTAAACCTAGGAAATCCCACCATGACCGATGCCAGTTAGCCCTAACCATCACCGGTTAGGCTGGAACCACCACTGGTTACCCTTTTAACCCCCAAAACAACCTTATTGCCAAGGTTGTAAAAGATTAGAAAAAGTTGGAAAACATTGAGATCTTCCTAAGATATATCACATCTTTTGAGAGTGAATTTCAACGAGAACACACATGCAAGGAAGGAGATCAAGTATTTTGTCCTACATAGCCACCCCAATAATGATCTGATCTAACCAAGCAAAGAGGAATTCACATGCATCCCATGAAGAATCTCTCCTATGATTGGTAATCACCTGCAGCCTTCAACCTCTTACTAGCACCCCCATCCCTCACTGACAGGCGTTTAGGACCAGAATCCAAGTAAGTAAAACATTCTACTTCTCTGGTTCACTTCATTTTGTCATTATATTATCACCTATTGTTTACCTAGCCACCCATTGACCTCCTTCAACATTCCCCCTCCATATGCCCATTAAATCCCTTCCAAATCCCTCCCAAATCACCCAATACCTCATCCCGACCAACCAAAATCCTTTGTGCAATCACAAAGGAGACCCCAAGCCTATTCTGTGGCATCCCCAGAACTCCACAGTAATTGGCACTGGTCATGCCTGACTACCATCGGTCACCCTTAACTGGCATCAGTTACTGTATGTGCTCATACAACCCAGAACGGGGATCTATCCACCTAACTTTACATCCCCTTAATCACTTGTGACCTACCTGAGACTTTTGTCAGACCTACAGAGACCCAAGACCAACTATTTGACCTTCCAATTCTGTTCTAACATATCTTATTAGATTAGATTTTTCTTATTTTGTTTTAAGTGAGATACCTAAATCATTTCAAATTACAATAGGATTTAATTCATTTCCCACATTAAATTGTTTAAAACAGTGGACTGACAATCGTCTAGGAAGTATCACACTTCCTGGATCTAGCACATGCTAGGAAGTTTAGTGCACATATTGTTTAAATCTTTCTAGTGGTCTTTCTTTTCATTACAGGTAGTTCATCCTAGCCAAAAGGAAGCTCTCACGATCAGTCATGGATTCAGAAGTCATACGTGCGCAATAACCCATCAACCAACATTAAAACAGGTATTCCTCCTACGCCCATTACCCTATCTGTTTCATGAATACTTCAGAGAAATGTATAAGAATCAAGTGAAACATTTTGGCATGCCCAGTGGGACACATCCAGGGTTCCTTGAATTTTATTCATTACTCGGAAAATTTATGTGTTTGTTTCCCTTCTGAAAATCATACACATTAATTTTCTTCCTTGGTAATCTACCTTTTCTTTCTATTTTCTCTAAAAGAAATCTTTCTCTTGGTATAATTAAAAAGAACCATTTCTTCATGTTTTTGCATTGTAGTGAAAGAGCATCCCTCTTCCTCTTCATATTTTTGTGTCATCCAACTTCACACTTTGATTTGGGCTTAAAAATAAGTGCATTGCATTTTGATTTATCACATTAGATCACATTAATTGTGGGCAGCCTATACGCTAGAAGTCATGACCAGCTGATGGTTGACAAATGAACTATAGAAAGCATTTTCTTTCTCTTTCTCTCTCTCTCTGAGTCTTACCAAACCTCACAAAAATTGAAAATACACACATTCTTAAACAACATCTTACCTGGAAGAAGATGTAGGTGATCACATGATCACGGCATAGTGGGCACCCAACTCGTTGCTCTACCGAGTCATACTTCAGAGCGAGTCCCGCTCCCACCATAACATACCTAAAACCTCACCTTTTAAATCTCCTTCTTTGTAGGAAGCCATCCTCACCGAAAAAATCTATTTCACAGTTCATGTGTCAGTCCTTAAATAACATAAGCTCAACAAACATAATAGAAAAGGCACTCTTAGGATCACATTTTTCTTAGTGTTTCTACTTGGCTTGTGTTTTGAGGTGAAAGAGCATGTTCTTAATTTTTTTTCTTGTTCATCGTTGCACGCTCCTCATCATATCTGGTGTATTCCAGATTCACCTGAGTGTGCCTAGACCATATTATCATCATTCTGATAATTTTGGGTCTGATTCCACATCAAATTTTAATTCACAACTACTATTCTTTCATTACTATTTTAGTTTCACAGTAACCGTCATTGGTTACCCTCTGACCATTGTCGGTTGTACCCAGCCAACATTGGTTCTAGGTCCTTTTGTTAACCTACTCAAAGGGATATTTTTATTCATCTTCTTCCACTTTTCACAGTCCCTATCACTGCCATCATTCCCATTGACATTGTAAAACTCATCATATTTGGCATACCTGTCAGATTTGACCTCCTACCTTGTTTTTCACTCACTATCCATTTTCTACAGTGACCGGAAGTGGTTACCCTTGATCGGCGTCAGTTTTCCCTAACTGACATCAGTTATCCTGTTTCATTTCCCAACCCACATTTGGTACCTAATACACTTTTTACTGTCACATTCACCTATTCCTACTATTATTTTGTGTCATTTACAGAGAAGCAACTCTACCTGATCAGTACTGGTTCACATGGTGCTGAACCAAAAACAAGAAAGTGCACTCATACTTCACGCTAGTTGTCAACCACTCCCACCTAGTCCTTTACGACCTTCCATTTTATAACTAGCCATGGATCCCATCCAACCTATCACTATCACTACCGGAGATGAGGAGTTCACATGACTCCTTGACCAAAACCCTGCCGCTTTGTGGTTTTACCTTTCCCATTCATCTACACGAGATGCCTCAGGTCAGTTGATATATGGCATGCCCATATCTATCCCCATGACTCTTGTTCCCACTTCTACATTGGCCCCATCTTACTCTGTGCTTCCCATATCTACCTTACCCCTAGTTGTTTCAAAGTTAGGTCCTATATCCGCTATGACCACCACGTCAGCCACCTCCATGGCACCTGCTGTAATACCCTGAACTGTTGTTACTTTCTCCTGAGCATGCAAGTGTTGATATATGATTTCTTATGTATAAGGACATGTTCCTTTGGTTTGTGAAGTCATGCTTAATATGGATTGTATCTTCTTTGCTCTTGAAGATCTTTGACTGAGCCAGAATATGCTTGGGATCTTTTGTTTCTTTCATTCTTCACACTTGAGTTTAATTTGATTCCGGATGAATTGTCGATTTATCCATCTTTATGACTCAACCTTGGATTGGTTGCATTGATCCAAGGAATGTTTTATGCTTATTCAGGATGAACAAAATTTATTGACCTTACGAAAGTTACAAGGTCTGAATGAGTTTGAATGATCAATCCCGAAGTTTAACTCAGGCTGATCACGATAAATGGACTTTAGTTACAGATATCATAACATCAGGAAGGCCTAGACCTTAAGCCAGGTAAGATGTTCATGTGTATACCGTAAGCTTAATTTAGTTATGCCAAATAGAATCCATTAAAGGAATGTTTAACCCTATATGGACTCTAACTTTGAGTGGTCCTATTTTGGAGACCTAGATTTATTTCGTTAAGGTTAATAACCTTAACCTAAACATATAACCTATTGGTTTAAAACAATTGCTAATCCAACCTAGCCCTAAACTATAAGCTTAATGATCCTAAGAGTTAACTACACCTAGCGCTATGGAAGGGAGACTAATGTCTTAAACCCTATGATCTAACCTATCTTAACTAATGATAAGAATGGAGGGGGACCTTTGAAGGGTCGTGAGTCATGGGCGATGGTTTCCATGGCATTTATGAGGGGGATAAGGTTGAAGACTTGGGATGCTGTCAGATTTGGCAGAGGTTGCAAACAGCTAATGTGACCTGACGTGGCAGTATCACCAAGTATGGGTGTGTTTGTTTGTTTTCTTTTGGCGATCACTAATTTTGGCAGTCGGTGGCAATGGAGAATAGGTGGGAGGATGGCAGTTAATACAATTAATGAAATTTGGTTCCCGAGCGCGGATTGCTTGGGAAGCCATGCAAATGGAATATTTTTTGGTTGTTTTGTTTTCCATGCACTCTATTTTTCACTTTGATTGAGCACTGGTTCTTCGAACCAATCGTCTACTCTGTGTTGCATGGCAACTTTGAGAATTTCTAGCTCCCTTCTCTGTCAGGGAAATTTTATAAGGCATGAAGGTAACAATTTATTGTTGTTTAATCTATCGTGGAAGAAGAAGAGAAGGAGCGAGCACATTCAGAGGTCTTCTTCAAATTTTTAAGTGACACTATCAGGCATGATAGGCCCTAACTTTTAAAAATCTTGCTTTCCTTCAAATGCTTTCATTAGAACAACTCTGTTCAAATGATTTCTTCTTATACAGTTGGTTTGACTGGAAGTAATGTATTGCTTTTCTTCTTCTCTTGTTGATTTGGGAATCCCTGGTTATGCGAAGACCCTGTTGAAGTCCTAGGAGTGTTTTCATATGAATTTGACTTCTGTTGAAGTCCTTGCTGTGTTTGCATGTTGGTTCAACTTTTGTTGAAGCCCTTACTGTGATTACTTTATTGATTCAACTTCTGTTGAAGTCCTTGCAGTGTTTTCTTATGAATTCGACTTCATTTGAAGTCCTTGCTGTGTTTACATGTTGATGCGACTTCTGTTAAAATCCTTTCTGTGTTTACATAAGGGTTGAGTTCTGTATATGTTTTTACCTAGTCTCTTGTTTGACTGAGGTAATGAGTTCATAATTGTACCATGTCAGACGATTGCGTTGGATGATTTCATGTTTGAAGAATGACATGGAAAGAATTGTTGTGTCTAATTTGGTTGGTTTATTGATTATTGCTTGGTCACAAGAGCTATTTTATTGCTTGATAGCTTCAGGTGAATATATAATTGAATTGTGATGAAACTGTAGTTCCTTCTTTTGAGCTCAACTGATTTAGTCGCATGTGTAAGATATATGTTAAATTTGAGCCTGCACCTCTGTGAAAAGGGTCTGGATGGTCAATGATTATAGGTTCTATACGAGATGAAATATTATTGTAGTTGTTGTTTTCTTTACGACCTTGCTTGGTTAATGGGAACACAGCCTGACCGAGAGAAATCTTGCTTTGAGGAACTCTGATTCTTAAAACGTGTGGGTAATCAAGGATCTGCATGGATGGAAATCAATTTTTGTATTTGGAAGGGATGGGATTGTGTTGATTTCACCGGTAGTGACCTTGAAATCTAACATTAGAAATAATATAGTGATACTGGAAGTGCTATTTTTTTAGTATCCTTGAAACACAATTACAAATTATCCACTGTAACAACTGGAAATAGATAGTGTTACCTATCAGTAAGTAAAAAATATTGGGTACCCTAACTTTTAGTCTAGAATGATTCAAGTCCTGGGTGAAGGGAAGACTGTTTTATTTGGGCCATGATTGTGTACTAATATTGAACGCATATGTATTTCTGTTTATAGCAATCTATGTCTTTTGTTAATGTGCAAGTGTAAGACCCTTGGAATCTTAGGACGACCTTTCTAAACAGTTCTATTAGATTGGAGCTAATGGTAAACTTGGGTGTTGATTTTCTTGCTTCTCTTCTTCCTTATTGAATTCAAGATTGAATGTTTATGCATTACTCTTGGGAAGTTGGTACAGTCCTGAACATGTTTGGAATGGAGATATGAATGCCTCTATTTCTTTCTCCTAAGCTGTAAAGTATATGTTGATATATAACCTTTGGAATAAGAAAATATTCTCTCCCTTGTCTAGAAACTATGAGTGCTCTCTTCTTTTCTACCTTTATGTGAACTCTACGGTACGGGCATAAGAAGAATAGATTGTTACAATTGTAAGCATCCTCATTTTATACATTAGAACAAGTGAATTTTTTATTTTTTTTTTTTTTGATAAATGCTTACTGGTTCTAAATACATAATTTAGAACTCACAAATCAAATAACCATTCTTATAACAGAAAACCATATGCCGCTGTAATGACTCGGAGTACCTCCGATCTATTCATTCCATGACTCGGTAATCTACCGATCTATTCATGAGTAATAAGAGTTGGCGTTTTTATTTAACACTCCACTCTTGCGGTTCTCTTCCCTATTCTGGGATTCAGAATGCTCTGTCCAAGGAACCTATCTGAATAATTGTTACCATTATTCATCGGCATCTCATCCCTTAGACTAGGTGAATTAGGACAACGCAATCAGCAGCTTGCGATACTTTGGCCAAAGATTTGAAACATACTGCTTATGTCTCGTATTCCTTAACGGCATACTCGTCAATCTGGAATACGTCCTACACCCCATTCCTAAGTTATATAGAACGTCTTATACTGACTTCTGTCAGTCCCTCCTATCCCAAATTATTCACTCGGAAATGGATTAGTAAGGTGATAACGTTATATGGATGCCCACGAGGACTAGGGATACGATGACATACTGGTTCAACCCTAGTTAAACCAGTGTGTCAAGATACCCCGAATCTCCTAGGCAGCCTTATAACGTGACCACATTCCTAATCGGTCCCAGAGTAACTTGTTCGAGTTCAAGGTGTAAATCTTATCGATCAATGCAAAGGGTGTCGTCACAAGACACCTGCATTGTTGTATCTTCGAGAAGATCCTAACCTTCTCGGAGGTACAACCCTGCAGTTGACTTGTGCCGTCAACCTTTAAATCCGCCTCGAAAAGATCTACTTATTAAAAAGTGTTACATACGCTGAGTTAAATTATATTAAAAGACGTTCCCCTAAGGTTAGCCTTTCCCAATCCCTGGGTTCCTCACCTTAGAATGACCTTTCATAATAAAACCCTTTACACAGAGAAGTTATTAAGACTAAGGTTCCATCAAGGAGTTCATAGAATATACATAATTCTAAATCAACGAAATTGGACAATAACCCATAATCTTCACATGTGATTGCCAACAGAACCCCTTTTTGGTTTATTTCAGTTCTCATTACTGAATTTATATCGTACTTATAAGTATCAAGATATAATGATTAAGAATCCAATTAAATGTTGTCCTGGCTTAATCAAGACTAGGGATTAATAATTTAATTCAGCTTGTTTAGCGTTCTGCTTAGGTTTATTTTAACCCTAGTTTCCAGTAAGACAGTGATCTATATTTCAATTTAGCTTTAGATAGAACATACTAGAATTGCTAAACAATCATAAGTATTCAGTCACATATTCTTGCAAGCTTACATTGATAATCACAAAAGTCTCCAAATTATACAATAATAACAATGCTCTCCAGATATTTGAACCGAAGAAGGTCAAACTATCAAGATAAGAATACAAACACATAAGTAACAAATATCAATTTCCATTCCTTTCAGAACTAATCAAATACATTTTATGCATTCAACATACTTGATACAATACTCTACGGAAAAAGAACATCTTTCCACATGTAGTACATTTAGAAAATCAAGCTGTATTTCAACTTAAAATCAAATTAAACAATCTGATCATCCTATCAGATCTGCGTGCTTTTACCACTTACGGCATCCATCTGCAAAAATTGTCAACATGGGTCAGTTCGATGAACTGAGCATGATAAGCACTAACTCTTAAAACAATTGCAATCCATCAATTGTTTTCATTAAACACCCTGTTTAAATGAGATCAATTCACCCAACAAGTAAACATATTTCATCAAAATATTAGGGATCAAGAAGAACGAAAGTATCTGAGACAACTATCCATCTGAATCCCCAGGACAGCAAACATCAGACAGATCATTACATTCATCATAGTAAAATGAATATCATAACAACCCATGATTCCAGCAGTAGTTAAAACAGTTCCAACAGTTAGATAAAAATATATATCAACATATACTTTACAACAGAAGAGAAATAAACGATCATACATATTTCCCTCAGAACTAGCTCATGACTGTACCATCTTTCCAAGAGCAAAGCATTCACCTTAAACACATGCGAATAAATCAGACGAGACCACCAAAAGCACCACTGTTTTGTTTAAGTTTAAAATATAATAAACTACAGTACAGTAGCTCTCACGCCAAACAGTGATGACTATCTACCAAACAGACTCTGCATGACCTCCCACACGAAGTGACAAACAAGAAGATAATCACAGCCATTGCCTGTTGAGGTGCAGTCGACAACTCCTAAGTTCAATTAAACTCAAGAATTGATATCCATGCGACAGAAGACGTAACACGCCAACAATCCCTTACATCAACCTACAGCCCATTCTAGTCCTTACTAAACACTGTAAGGCTTTTCGACCCAAGGTCGAAATCAAAGAACTTCTATTTTATCGCAGTCAACAATGGACTTCTTGACATTAAGCAATTGATGTTTCCCTAAGACTATGCAGAGATAATCTTACAACATTCCCGCAACATGCACAGCCTCATCTAACTGGAATAATCAGAAAGGAAACATAATATACCGTATTCACATCTGGACGCATTCAGAATTTGAAGTATGGTATTCACGACCCACTTTCACAGAGCCAAGATACATGATATCTATCTATACTCAAGGAACCCAACAGTGCCAAAAACAACAACTGTACCAATCAGCTTAAATAGAGGCAGATACTATAGCTACCTATCAAGGATTCAACTGAATCCGAACAACAGTATACAAGATAAATAATAGTTAATGATTCCAACGGTGCCAACAATGGTAACCATTCAAAATCAGGCTTACACAAAAGCTAAATACTGATTTCGTAACAAGGAATCCAAACTGAGCCTCTTCAATATTTTTCACTCAAGCTTTCACAGATGGGAAACGTAAAAGTACACCCAAAGAGTCTGTACCAGAAATTCATTACAAATTAACAGAGGTCGTATTACCTGTTACTCCTTCAAGACTCTGACAAAATCAAATTACCAACATTCAAAGATATATAGCTTCAACAGAGGTCCATAATATACGAATCATCCAATGTACTCCATAGAGTCGTTTTGAATACAATAAATAATTATAATGCAAACTATCACCGAGTTCAATCCCGTAATTTGCAACGCAAGGGAGGGAGAAACAACTTCTAAAGGGTCGCAATAACTACTGAAACACAGCCAGTTATCCATTCAACAAAACCTAAATAACATAGCGAAACCCAACAAGATTCAGTAACCACTACCTTAATAACCTCGACAGAACTTACAAAGAAGTCCAATCAAACTGAACAAAAAGTCCATCAGTATCCTTTCCAACGAGTATCAACAACAAGCATCAACAGTAAGCATTAACAACAAGTATCAACAGTAGCCTGTACCCATCAAGAGAACAATTCATGGGCTCTCACAGAGCAGGCCCAGCATACATTCTTGCATATATTTCACAAATTAAAGCCGGAATGCAAAACACCATGAAATATTGCAACAGTTCGAAAAATAAAATACACCCATCAAGGTTTTAATTGAAAAATCGAACCAGCAAGAAGATACAGTAACAAAATCACCCCAAGCTACCATAAAAACCATCTAATTCCAAAAATCATCTGAACAGAGTTGTTCTAATGAAATCATTTGAAAGAGAGCAAGATTTTTAAAGGTTAGGGCCTAACATGCCTGGTTATTTGCTTAAAATTTCGAAGCAGACCACTGAAAGAGCTCGAACCTTCTCCTCCTTTTCCAAGTTAGATCCACCAACAAAATTTTGCTATTACCATGACTTATAAATTTTCCTTGCCAGAGAAAAGAGCTAGTTACGCTCATACTTGCCATGCAACTCCAAGAAGACTGGTGCGAAGAACCAGTGATCAGACAGAGGGAAAACCGGAGCGCTTGAAAAACCAAACAAACCATTAACTTTCCATTTTGCATGCCTTCCCGTGAAACCCGAGCTCGAAGACCGAGTTCATTAATGACATTTACTCCCAATTTCCCGCTCAATCTCCACTGCCACCGACCGCCATAGTTGGCGATGGACAAATGCACATCAAAGACCATTTCCAACTTTGGCGACCTGCCACGTCGGCTCAAGTTAGCCGTTTTAAAAACCTCCACCAAATTACCTGTCCCTCATGCTTATCCATGCATTTAATGACATAGAAACTGCCGCCCATGGTTCGCACCCTTCCATAGGTCCCCTTCTTCCTTGTTCAATAGTTAGGTTAGTAACTTAGGTTAGGATTTAGGATAACACCTAGTCTAACCTCTTAGCACATAGATACTAACTTAGAACATTAGCTCTTAGCCTAGGTCTAGGTTAGATTAACACTAATCTAACCCCTAGGTTAGGTTTAGTTTTAGGTTACTAACCTTAATAAATCCAGTTAGGTCTAATATATCAAATGCTCAGAAAAAGAACCTTCAACATACATTCACGAACAGGGTTCACTCCTGTACTGCCAATAGGCTATAGAATTTTATGTAACTGAATTATTACCTGGTCCACGATCAAGACCTTCCAGATATATCACGATATCGGGCACCAGTTCATTTAACATGATCAACCTGAGTTATACTCCGGACTAGCTTATTCAATGCATCCAGACCTTGCAACCTGCTTAAGGTCTATAATTTTAATTCATCACGAATAAGCTTAAAGCACCACTTGGATCAATACCACTGATCCAAGGCTTGGTCTTATAGATGGATAACTCCATAATTCATTCCAAGATCAGATTAAACTCAGGTGTAAAATGAAAGAAATAAAAGAGTCCAATCATATTCCTGACTCAGTCAAAGATCTGCAATTTGCAAAGAAGATACAGTACATATCAAGCATGACTTCTCAATCAAGGGAACACATCCTTTCAAAAGAAATCACATATCAACACTTGTATGCTCAGGAGGAAGTAACTACAGTCCAAGGTGTTACATGCTTCCCTCCTAAAAGATTCATCGTCCCGATGATTACATATTTGATTAACCTTCAGGTCAACCAATTTATTAGTTCACAAAACAATGCGACTATTTTCCAACTTGAATAGTTCCAGAAATCAATGTCACAACACATTTTATTCAGCCTGAATAATGTTTGCCTCCATCTGGCTTTCATATAAACTTAAAAAAAATATAAGTTCATAAAAGAAATGTTTTGTCAACAGATTTCATTCTGTTGAAAAAGAGAAGGAAAAGCAATCTTCATCTCTTCCAAATTTTCCCAAGTTGCACTTTCTTCGTTAAACTGGTCCCACTGGACCTTACATTGCTGTATTTCACGATTTCTCAAATGCAATTGGCGAGTTTCCAGCACTCGTGTGGGTTTAACCACGATTATTCCTGGGTCTTGGACCTGCAAGGAATTCCAATTTAAAACATGTGACAGATCTGAAACGTATTTCTTAAGCAAAGAAATATGGAAAACATCATGCATGCGAGATAAAGCAGGTGGTAATGCTAATCGATAAGCTACAGGATTGATTATTTCGACAATTTCGAAAGGTCCCACGAATCGAGGTGACAACTTGGCAGCCTTGCCAAAAGTTATAGAACTCTTTCTGGGTTTAACACGAAGAAAAACCTTCTCACCAAGTTCAAACCTGCGATCAATCCGCTTAAGGTCAGCATAGCTCTTCTGTCTATCCGCTGCTTCCTTTAATCGTTCACGAATCAGCTTAACTTGCTGTTCCATTTCTGTGAGAATCTCTGGTCCAATTACCACTCTATCCTCAACACTATCCCAGCTAACAGGAGTTCTGCACTTTCTTCCATAAAGTGCTTCAAATGGTGCCATTTTAAGAGATGAGTGATAAGTGTTGTTGTATGCGAACTCAACTAATGGAAGATACTCTTCCCATTTATACTGTTGATCCATGCAATACATTCGCAACATGTCCTCCAACACTTGATTTACCCTCTCAGTTTGTCCATCCGTTTCAGGATGATATGCAGAACTGAAGTTTAGTTTCGTTCCAAGAGCTGCGTTAAGCGTTTGCCAAAATCTTGACGTCATTCTTGGATCCCTGTCAGATATAATCAATTCTGGTACACCATGTAATCTGAAAATTTCGTGTACGAATCTTTTGGCCAGCACTGGTGAATCATCCTTTAGATTTCCAGCGATGAAATGAGCTACCTTAGTTAGTTTATCTACAACTACCAGGATAACATCATGTTTGTTCCTGGACATGGGTAACCCTTGTACAAAGTCCATGGTTATTACTTGCCATTTGTACTGCGGTATGCTATGAGGATATAACAGTCCAGCAGGGTGCATATGTTCTGCCTTAACCCGCTGACATTCCAAACAATGAGTCACAAAATCAATGACATCCTTTTTCATACCTTTCCAAAAGTATTGTTGTTTCAAATCAGCAAGCATTTTTGTGATTCCCGGGTGTCCAGAGAAAGGTGAATTATGAAATTCAACTAACAACTTCTTCCTCAAATCATTCAGCATAGGTACGTATACCCTGTTTTCATAACGCAAGATTCCTTCATTATCCAAATGAAAACCTTTATACCTTATATCCTTTGGTTCTGCAGCAAGCGCTGCTTTTACTTGCTGAAAGTATGCATCTGATTCTGAGGCACTTTTTACCTCATCTTTAAACTGAGTTCTTAATGTTATAAGAGCAGAAATGTGCCTCCTACGACTTAGAGCATCAGCTACTCTATTCTCCTTCCCTTTGATATAGCTAATATCAAAATCATATTGTGATAAAAATTCTAACCACCTTCTCTGTCTGGCATTCAGGTTAGGCTGAGTAAAAATATATTTCAGTCCTAAGTGATCAGTTTTCAACTCAAAAGGTTTCCCAAGTAAGTAGTGTCTCCAGACTTGAAGTGCATGAACAATGGCAGCAAGTTCCAAATCATGAGGGGCATAATTCAGCTCATGTAATTTAAGTTTTCTACTTTCATATGCTATGACTTGATCATTTTGAAGCAAAACACCTCCAAGGCCTTCCCCAGAAGCATCCGTTACAACAGTAAAACTCCCATTAGGGTCTGGTACAGCTAATATAGGTGCAGAAGTCAACTGGTCTTTCAGACTTTTGAAAGCCGCTTCGCACTTATCATTCCATATGAATTTCTTATCCTTCTTTTGCAATGAAGTTATTGGTGCAGCTACTTTAGAAAAATCCTTAACAAATTTTCTATAGTAACCAGCAAGACCCATGAAGCTTCTTACTTCGTGCACATTCTTTGGTGCAGGCCACTCAGTTATTGCCACTATTTTTGAAGGATCTACAGCAATTCCTTCTTTACTTATGACATGACCCAAATAGTGAACTTCTGAATCAAAGAAAGAACATTTGGATAACTTACCATACAACTTTCTTTTTCTCAAAATTCCCAAAACTATCTTCAAATGCTCATTGTGCTCCTCAACGCTTTTAGAATAAATGAGAATATCGTCCAAGAATACAAGTACAAACTTGTCCAGATATTCTTGAAAAATATTGTTCATTAAGTTCATAAAGGCTGCGGGTGCATTAGTTAATCCAAAGGGTAGAACCGTGAATTCATAATGTCCGTACCTTGTTCGGAAAGCTGTTTTATGAATATCTTCTTCTCTAATCCTTAACTGATGATACCCAGATCGAAGATCTATCTTAGAATAAACCACTGCTCCACGCATCTGATCAAATAGATCGTCGATCCTTGGAAGTGGATATCTGTTCTTGATTGTTGCTTTGTTCAACATCCGATAATCAATACACAGCCTTAGTGTTCCATCCTTCTTTTTTACAAATATTACGGGTGCTCCCCAAGGTGAAACACTTGGCCTAATCAAACCTTTAGACAAAAGCTCTTGCAACTGTGCCTTAAGCTCAACTAACTCTGTAGTAGTCATCCGATAAGGTGCTTTGGAAATAGGTTCTGTTCCTGGTTTGATTTCGATGGTGAAGTCAAATTCTCTCTTGGGTGGTAACCCTGGTAATTCCTCAGGAAAAACATCCCTGAAACTTTGTAATAGAGGAAATTGTTTCATGAAATCATCATCTTCTTCTGAAAATTCAGATATCTTTACTGCATAAAGGGTGCATCCTTTATTTTTAGCCTTTTTAAGCTGCATAGCTGACAGTTTTCTAACTGAAATTTCCCGTTTCACACCTTGAATCTCTGTTGTTTCCAGCTGATCATCTAAACATTTTATGTTCTTTTCATAGCAATCTACCTTTGCTTTATGATCAGCTAACCAATTGACACCGATGACAATGTCATACGATCCCAAAGGTGTAACATAGAGGTCAACTTCCGTGGAGAAATTAGGTAAGTCAAGGACTGCCCCAAAAAGACACATACTCACTGTATGAACAGAGTTATTACCATACTGTACAGTCCAAGATTTATCCATTTTTCCAGCTTTTCTTTTAAGTTTAGAAGCAAGTTTATTAGAAATAAAACATTCAGTAGCCCCTGTATCAAAAAGAATAGTGACAGGTATGCCAAATAACTTACCCGGAACTTCTATAGGTGTCACTTGCTTTTCAGCTTGCTTGTCTGCTACTGCAGCATGTATCTTATGCTGCTGATTACGATCATCCTTCTTCAAAGGGCACTGATTTGCGTAGTGATCTTTGCCACAATTGTAGCAGCCTCCTACAGGTCCCTTTTTAGGCTCAAAATTGCCTCCAGTCTTGTAATTGTCACGTTGTCCTCCATAGGGCTTCTGCCCATTGTTATAATTTTTAGCAAAATTATCCCTTACATTTCCAGTAGGCTTAGTTGCCACTGCTTTCTTACTATTATCCCCTGGAAACTTACTTTTGTTTCCAAACTTTTTCCATGGTCCCTTTTTGGGTGCAAGAGAGGTTGAAGAAGGGTTTGCAGTCTTCTTCCGCACTTCCTCTTTATGAGCAGAAATAGCCTTTAATTTCTGTTCTTGCCTTATGGCCTTTTCAACAACTCCTTCCATAGTGGTTGGACTGTGAACATCGACCTCTCCCCCTATCACGGGATTCAATCCCATGATGAATTTCCGTATTCTGAACTTCTCGTCAGTTTGATACTGCGGTACATACTTGAGGAGTTTTGTAAACCGCTCCCAGTATTCAGTTACCGTTAGCTTCCCTTGAGCTAAGTTCTGAAATTCTGTCATTTTCTGATCATAGAAAAGTTGTGGCAGCCAACGTTGCCTAAAATAGCCTTTAAATTGATCCCAAGTAACGTTGGTCTCATCAATGTTTAGTTCAGCTTTACGGCTATCCCACCACGAAGATGCTTCGTGGGAAAGCTGATAGGCTCCCCAAATAGCTTTGGTTTCCTCTGAGAAGTTCCTTATTGCAAAGTACTTCTCCATTTCGCTGAGCCAGTTCTCAGCTCCATCTCCTAATGTGGTGCCATCATACTTAGGTGGGCTTATCCTTTTTATATCATTAGTGAGTTCTGCTGCCAACCTGGCCTTTTTATTTTCTGGTTGGACAGGTGCATTTCCAGCATTAACATCAACACCCATATTGGGGTTGTCCTCAGGAGGTTGCTGATTGTTATTATCAGCTTCTTCATCCTCCTCATTTCCCATCACCTGCTGTTCAAGTACAGCTAAACGATCTCTTGTGTCCAACAGGGCAGCAAGGATCTCATCAAGTTTTTGGGTTGTTGCCGCTCCTCCTTCAGGTGGAGCATTATTCGCAACGTTCCCCCTTGTTCTAACCATTTTCTGTTACAAGAAAATTCAGGTTTTATCAGATTATGGACACAATAGGCCCAAGAGCTGCAACCTTCAGCTCTGATACCAAGATGTAACATCCTCATTTTATACATTAGAACAAGTGAATTTTTTTTTTTTGATAAATGCTTACTGGTTCTAAATACATAATTTAGAACTCACAAATCAAATAACCATTCTTATAACAGAAAACCATATGCCGCTGTAATGACTCGGAGTACCTCCGATCTATTCATTCCATGACTCGGTAATCTACCGATCTATTCATGAGTAATAAGAGTTGGCGTTTTTATTTAACACTCCACTCTTGCGGTTCTCTTCCCTATTCTGGGATTCAGAATGCTCTGTCCAAGGAACCTATCTGAATAATTGTTACCATTATTCATCGGCATCTCATCCCTTAGACTAGGTGAATTAGGACAACGCAATCAGCAGCTTGCGATACTTTGGCCAAAGATTTGAAACATACTGCTTATGTCTCGTATTCCTTAACGGCATACTCGTCAATCTGGAATACGTCCTACACCCCATTCCTAAGTTATATAGAACGTCTTATACTGACTTCTGTCAGTCCCTCCTATCCCAAATTATTCACTCGGAAATGGATTAGTAAGGTGATAACGTTATATGGATGCCCACGAGGACTAGGGATACGATGACATACTGGTTCAACCCTAGTTAAACCAGTGTGTCAAGATACCCCGAATCTCCTAGGCAGCCTTATAACGTGACCACATTCCTAATCGGTCCCAGAGTAACTTGTTCGAGTTCAAGGTGTAAATCTTATCGATCAATGCAAAGGGTGTCGTCACAAGACACCTGCATTGTTGTATCTTCGAGAAGATCCTAACCTTCTCGGAGGTACAACCCTGCAGTTGACTTGTGCCGTCAACCTTTAAATCCACCTCGAAAAGATCTACTTATTAAAAAGTGTTACATACGCTGAGTTAAATTATATTAAAAGACGTTCCCCTAAGGTTAGCCTTTCCCAATCCCTGGGTTCCTCACCTTAGAATGACCTTTCTTAATAAAACCCTTTACACAGAGAAGTTATTAAGACTAAGGTTCCATCAAGGAGTTCATAGAATATACATAATTCTAAATCAACGAAATTGGACAATAACCCATAATCTTCACATGTGATTGCCAACAGAACCCCTTTTTGGTTTATTTCAGTTCTCATTACTGAATTTATATCGTACTTATAAGTATCAAGATATAATGATTAAGAATCCAATTAAATGTTGTCCTGGCTTAATCAAGACTAGGGATTAATAATTTAATTCAGCTTGTTTAGCGTTCTGCTTAGGTTTATTTTAACCCTAGTTTCCAGTAAGACAGTGATCTATATTTCAATTTAGCTTTAGATAGAACATACTAGAATTGCTAAACAATCATAAGTATTCAGTCACATATTCTTGCAAGCTTACATTGATAATCACAAAAGTCTCCAAATTATACAATAATAACAATGCTCTCCAGATATTTGAACCGAAGAAGGTCAAACTATCAAGATAAGAATACAAACACATAAGTAACAAATATCAATTTCCATTCCTTTCAGAACTAATCAAATACATTTTATGCATATAGCATACTTGATACAATACTCTACGGAAAAAGAACATCTTTCCACATGTAGTACATTTAGAAAATCAAGCTATATTTCAACTTAAAATCAAATTAAACAATCTGATCATCCTATCAGATCTGCGTGCTTTTACCACTTACGGCATCCATCTGCAAAAATTGTCAACATGGGTCAGTTCGATGAACTGAGCATGATAAGCACTAACTCTTAAAACAATTGCAATCCATCAATTGTTTTCATTAAACACCCTGTTTAAATGAGATCAATTCACCCAACAAGTAAACATATTTCATCAAAATATTAGGGATCAAGAAGAACGAAAGTATCTGAGACAACTATCCATCTGAATCCCCAAGGACAAGAAACATCAGACAGATCATTACATTCATCATAGTAAAATGAATATCATAACAACCCATGATATCAGCAGTAGTTAAAACAGTTCCAACAGTTAGATAAAAATATATATATCAACATATACTTTACAACAGAAGAGAAATAAACGATCATACATATTTCCCTCAGAACTAGCTCATGACTGTACCGTCTTTCCAAGAGCAAAGCATTCACCTTAAACACATGCGAATAAATCAGACGAGACCACCAAAAGCACCACTGTTTTGTTTAAGTTTAAAATATAATAAACTACAGTACAGTAGCTCTCACGCCAAACAGTGATGACTATCTACCAAACAGACTCTGCATGACCTCCCACACGAAGCGACAAACAAGAAGATAATCACAGCCATTGCCTGTTGAGGTGCAGTCGACAACTCCTAAGTTCAATTAAACTCAAGAATTGATATCCATGCGACAGAAGACGTAACACGCCAACAATCCCTTACATCAACCTACAGCCCATTCTAGTCCTTACTAATCACTGTAAGGCTTTTAGACCCAAGGTCGAAATCGAGAACTTCTATTTTATCGCAGTCAACAATGGACTTCTTGACATTAAGCAATTGATGTTTCCCTAAGACTATGCAGAGATAATCTTACAACATTCCCGCAACATGCACAGCCTCATCTAACTGGAATAATCAGAAAGGAAACATAATATACCGTATTCACATCTGGACGCATTCAGAATTTGAAGTATGGTATTCACGACCCACTTTCACAGAGCCAAGATACATGATATCTATCTATACTCAAGGAACCCAACAGTGCCAAAAACAACAACTGTACCAATCAGCTTAAATAGAGGCAGATACTATAGCTACCTATCAAGGATTCAACTGAATCCGAACAACAGTATACAAGATAAATAATAGTTAATGATTCCAACGGTGCCAACAATGGTAACCATTCAAAATCAGGCTTACACAAAAGCTAAATACTGATTTCGTAACAAGGAATCCAAACTGAGCCTCTTCAATATTTTTCGCTCAAGCTTTCACAGATGGGAAACGTAAAAGTACACCCAAAGAGTCTGTACCAGAAATTCATTACAAATTAACAGAGGTCGTATTACCTGTTACTCCTTCAAGACTCTGACAAAATCAAATTACCAACATTCAAAGATATATAGCTTCAACAGAGGTCCATAATATACGAATCATCCAATGTACTCCATAGAGTCGTTTTGAATACAATAAATAATTATAATGCAAACTATCACCGAGTTCAATCCCGTAATTTGCAACGCAAGGGAGGGAGAAACAACTTCTATAGGGTCGCAATAAATACTGAAACACAGCCAGTTATCCATTCAACAAAACCTAAATAACATAGCGAAACCCAACAAGATTCAGTAACCACTACCTTAATAACCTCGACAGAACTTACAAAGAAGTCCAATCAAACTGAACAAAAAGTCCATCAGTATCCTTTCCAACGAGTATCAACAACAAGCATCAACAGTAAGCATTAACAACAAGTATCAACAGTAGCCTGTACCCATCAAGAGAACAATTCATGGGCTCTCACAGAGCAGGCCCAACATACATTCTTGCATATATTTCACAAATTAAAGCCGGAATGCAAAACACCATGAAATATTGCAACAGTTCGAAAAATAAAATACACCCATCAAGGTTTTAATTGAAAAATCGAACCAGCAAGAAGATACAGTAACAAAATCACCCCAAGCTACCATAAAAACCATCTAATTCCAAAAATCATCTGAACAGAGTTGTTCTAATGAAATCATTTGAAAGAGAGCAAGATTTTTAAAGGTTAGGGCCTAACATGCCTGGTTATTTGCTTAAAATTTCGAAGCAGACCACTGAAAGAGCTCGAACCTTCTCCTCCTTTTCCAAGTTAGATCCACCAACAAAATTTTGCTATTACCATGACTTATAAATTTTCCTTGCCAGAGAAAAGAGCTAGTTACGCTCATACTTGCCATGCAACTCCAAGAAGACTGGTGCGAAGAACCAGTGATCAAACAGAGGGAAAACCGGAGCGCTTGAAAAACCAAACAAACCATTAACTTTCCATTTTGCATGCCTTCCCGTGAAACCCGAGCTCGAAGACCGAGTTCATAAATGACATTTACTCCAAATTTCCCGCTAAATTTCCATTGCCACCGACCGCCATAGTTGGCGATGGACAAATGCACATCAAAGACCATTTCCAACTTTGGTGACCTGCCACGTCGGCTCAAGTTAGCCGTTTTAAAAACCTCCACCAAATTACCTGTCCCTCATGCTTATCCATGCATTTAATGACATAGAAACTGCCGCCCATGGTTCACACCTTTCCATATGTCCCCTTCTTCCTTGTTCAATAGTTAGGTTAGTAACTTAGGTTAGGATTTAGGATAACACCTAGTCTAACCTCTTAGCGCATAGATACTAACTTAGAACATTAGCTCTTAGCCTAGGTCTAGGTTAGATTAACACTAATCTAACCCCTAGGTTAGGTTTAGTTTTAGGTTACTAACCTTAACAAATCCAGTTAGGTCTAATATTTCAAATGCTCAGAAAAAGAACCTTCAACATACATTCACGAACAGGGTTCACTCCTGTACTGCCAATAGGCTATAGAATTTTATGTAACTGAATTATTACCTGGTCCACGATCAAGACCTTCCAGATATATTACGATATTGGGAACCAGTTCATTTAACATGATCAACCTGAGTTATACTCCGGACTAGCTTATTCAATGCATCCAGACCTTGCAACCTGCTTAAGGTCTATAATTTTAATTCATCACGAATAAGCTTAAAGCACCACTTGGATCAATACCACTGATCCAAGGCTTGGTCTTATAGATGGATAACTCCATAATTCATTCCAAGATCAGATTAAACTCAGGTGTAAAATGAAATAAATAAAAGAGTCCAATCATATTCTGACTCAGTCAAAGATCTGCAATTTGCAAAGAAGATACAGTACATATCAAGCATGACTTCTCAATCAAGGGAACACATCCTTTTAAAAGAAATCACATATCAACACTTGTATGCTCAGGAGGAAGTAACTACAGTCCAAGGTGATCGTAAGTGGTAAAGGCATGCAGATCTGATATGATGCTCAGATTGTTTAATCTGGTTTTTATGATGAATTCTAACTTGACTTCTCAAATTGTATTATAGGAAGAAAGATATTCTTTCGATGTTGATTATTGTATCAAATGTGCCGAAGTGCATAAGTTGTAAATGTATGGTCTAGCAATGAATGAAATGGGGAGATTGTTACTTATGTGGCTGCATTTTTATTTGATGGATTGAGCTTCTTAGGTCTGATTGAATGTAAGTGCATTTTTATTGTATACCATGGGAGTTATTTGGATTCTCTAAGTAGGCCTTGTAAAAATTATGTGACCGAATACTTCGTGAATGAATAGTAATTCTTTTATGTTATGAATAAGGCTAAATTGGAAATTAGTCCACTGCCTTTCGAGAAGTTAAGGTTAAACTACACCCTAATAGGTAGTTGAAACATGAAGAGTAATCTATTACTCCCTATCCATGATCTAAGTCAAGACAATGTAATTGATGGTTTTAAATCACTATATCTTAATAACAATAAGTAAGATATATTTTAGTCTTGGAAGTCGATATAAACCCATATGGGTTTAGTTAGCTTCCTTATGAAAGGACTTAGGGCTATTGCCCAATTATGTAGAATAAGATTATTGGGAACCAATGATATCCTTGACGAGATCTAAAATCTTATTAAACTTCTCTCTGTGAAATTAAACTTAATTGCGTAAGGAAACTCAAAGGTGTGGAACCCAGGGATTGGGAAAAGACTACCCAGATAAGAGAGTCTTAAATTCAACTTCAACTCAACTTAAGTAACTCCTTGAAGTTATGTAAATATTTCCGAGGTAGTTTTGTAGGATGTCGACACATGTCAATGGCAGGTTTGTACCTTTGAGAAGATTAGGATCTTCTTGAGGATACAACAATGCAGGTGACATATGGCGACACCCTTTGCATTGATCGTTAAGATTTACACCTGAAACTCGAACAAATTTTTACTCTGGGACTGGTTGGGACCATGGTCATGTTATGAGGCTGCCCTTAGAGACTTGGGGTTAACTGTGGTTGACCCAGTATGTTAGCTTACCCTAGTCTTCAAGAGCATCCTTATAACGTGTGTCATGTTATTAACCCGTTCCTAAGTGAATGACTTGGGACAGGGGAGGCTAACAGAAGTCAGTATAAGACATTCTATTTAACATCAGAGTGGGGTGAAGGATGTATTCCAGATTGACGAGTATGCCATCAAGGAATATGAGACATGAATAGTATGTTTCCAATCTTTGGCCAAAGTATCGCAAGCTGCTGATTGCGTTGTCCTATATCACCTAGTCTAAGGGATGTGATGTCGATGAATAATGGTAACAATTATTCAGATAGGTTCCTTGGACAGAGCATTCTGAAATCCCAGATTAGGGAAGAGAACCACAAGAGTGAAGTGTTAAGATAAATGCCAACTCTATGATACTCATGAATAGATCGGTAGATCACCGAGTCATTGAATGAATAGATCGGTGGTACACCGAGTCATTACAGCTGCATATGGTTATCTATTATAAGAATGATTGTCATGATCTGTGAGTTCTAAATTATGTATTTAGAACTAGGAAGCACTTATAAAAAAAAATTTAAAAAATTCTTGTTCTAATGTACTTAAATGGGAATGTTACATCTTGGTATCAGAGCTGAGGGTTGCAGCTCTTGGACCTATTGTGTCCATAATCTCATAAAAACCTGAATTTTCTTGTAACAAAAAATGGTTAGAACAATAGGGAACGTTGCGAATAATGCTCCACCAGAGGGAGGGGCGGAAACAACCCAAAAACTTGATGAGATCCTTGCTGCCCTATTGAACCCAAGAGATCGTTTGGTTATACTTGAACAGCAAGTAATGGGAAATGAGGAGGATGATGAAGCTGGTAACAATAATCAACTACCTCCTGAGGACAACCCTGATACGGGTGTTGGTAATAACACTGGAAATGTACCTGTTCAACCAGAAAACCAAAAGGCCAGGTTGGCAGCAGAACTCACTAATGATATCAAAAGGATAAGTCCACCTAAATATGATGGCACCACATTAGGAGATGGAGCTGAGAACTGGCTCAGTGAGATGGAGAAGTACTTAGCAATAAGAAACTTCTCGAAGGAAACCAAAGCTATTTGGGGAGCCTATTAGCTTTCCCACAAAGCATCTTTGTGGTGGGATAGCTGTAAAGATGAGCTAAATATTGATGAGACCAATATCACTTGGGATCAATTTAAAGGCTATTTTAGGCAACGTTGGCTGCCACAACTTTTCTATGATCAGAAAATGACAGAATTCCAGAACTTAGCTCAAGGAAAGCTAACGGTAACTAAATACTGGGAGCGGTTTACGAAACTCGTCAAGTATGTACCGTAGTATCAAACTAACGAGAAGTTCAGAATATGGAAATTCATCATGGGACTAAATCCTATGATAGGAGGAGAGGTTGATGCTCACAGCCCAACCACTATGGAAGGGGTTGTTGAAAAAGCCATAAGGCAAGAACATAAATTAAAGGCTATTTCTGCTCATAAAGAGGAAGTGCGGAAGAAGATTGTAAACCCTTCTTCAACTTCACTTGCACCCAAGAAGGGGCCATGGAAAAATTTTGGAAACAGAAGTAAGTTTCCAGTGGATAATAATAAGAAAATGACAACGAATAAGCCTACTAGAAATATAAGGGATAGTTTTGGTAAAAATTATAATAATGAGCAGAAGCCCTATGGAGGACAACATGATAATTTCATGGCTAGAAGTAATTTTGAGCCTAAAAAGGGACCTGTAGGAGGCTGCTATAATTATGGCAAAGACCACTACGTAAATTAGTGCCCTTTGAAGAAGGATGATCATAATCAGCAGGATAAGATACATGCTGCAGTAGTAGACAAGCAAGCTGAAAAGCAAGTGACACCTATAGAAGTTCCGGGTAAGTTATTTGGCATACCTGTCACTATCTTTTTGATACAAGAGCTACTGAATGTTTATTCTAGTAAACTTACTTCTAAACTTAAAAGAAAAGCTGGAAAAATGGATAAATCTTGGACTGTACAGTATGGTAATAACTCTGTTCATACAGTGAGTATGTGTCTTTTTGGGGCAGTCCTTGACTTACCTAAATTTTCCATGGAAGTTGACCTCTATGTTACACCTTTGGGATCCTATGACATTGTCATCGGTGTCAATTGGTTTGCTGACCATAAAGCAAGAGTAGACTGCTATGAAAAGAATATAAGATGTTTAGATGATTGGCTGAAAGCAGCAGAGATTCAAGGTGTGAAATGGGAAATTTCAGTTAGGAAACTGTCAGCTATGCAACTTAAAAAGGCTAAAGAAAAGGATGTACCTTATATGCAGTAAAGATATCTAAATTTTCAGAAGAAGATGGTGATTCCATGAAACGATTCCCACTGTTGCAAATTTTCAAGGATGTATTTCTGGAGGAATTACCAGGTTTACCGCCCAAAAGGGAATTTGACTTCACCATTGAAATCAAACCAGGGATGGAACCTATTTCTAAGGCACCTTATCGAATGACTACTACAGAGTAGTCAAGCTTAAGGCACAATTGCAAGAACTTTGTCTAAGGGTCGGATTAGACAAGTGTTTCAACCTTGGGAGTTCCAGTATTTTGTAAAAAAGAAGATGAAACACTTTGACTGTTTATTCTTACGTATGTTAAACAAAGAAATAATTACGACCAGACTTCCCACTTCCAAATTGACAATCACTATTTTATCCATGTTTGGAGCATGTTTAATTCCAAGATCGATCTCGATCTGGGTATCAATCAAAAGGATTAAGAGAAGTATTCATAAAATAGCTTTCCGAACTAGTACGTAAATTATGAATTCACTGTTCACCCTTTGGATTAACTAATTGCACCCGCAGCTTTATGAACTAATGGAAATATTATCTTTCAGAATATTTGGACAAATGGTGTTATATTCTTGGATGATAATTCTCATATATTCTAAAATTATCGAAGAGCACAATGAGCATTTAAAGATAGTTTTGGAAATTTTGAGAAATAAAGTTTCATAAAACGTTACCGTTAGCCAAATGTTCATTCTTGATACTGAAGTTTCACTATTTGGTCATGTGATTAGTAGGGGAATTGGCTTGTTGGATCCCTTCAACAATAGTGGCCACTAACTGATTGGGCCTTCACCAAAGAAGTTTAACACGAATTAAGAATCTTCATGGGCTTGCTGGTTTATTATATAAAATTTTGTAACGAATTTTTCTAAAGTGCTGCACCCCGATACAATCATTACAGAAGAAGGAAGGAAATTTATTTGGAATGATCAGTTTACTTATTTTTAAAAAAGTTTTGAAATCCAGTTGACTTCAAGCACCATTTTAGTTGATACCAGACCCTTATGGAACTTAACTATTTAAACGGATGCTTCTAGGGAAAGGCCATTGAGTTTGTTTGTTACAAATGATCAAGTCATATAGCATATGAAAGTATAAAAATAAGTTAATGAGGATGAATTTAGCCCCTTCATGATTGTAGAGCTTGCTGCAATTGTTCATGCCTTCAAGTATGGAGACAATATTACTGGGAAACCTTTTGAGTTGAAAAACTGGATCATTTAGGGCTGAATATATTTTACTCCAGCCTAACCTAAAGGCAAGACAACGAAGGTGGTTAGTAGTTTTTATCTCAATATGATTTTGATATTAGTTACATCAAGCGAAAGAGAATAGAGTAGTAGATGCTTCAAGTCGTAGTTGAAGCACATTTCTGCTCTTAAAACATTAAAGAACTCAGTTAAAGATGAGTAAAAAAACAGGGCGCCTCAGAAATCTGTTATATACTTCAGCAAGAACCGCAGAGCACTTGCTACAGAAACTAAAAGATGATGGAAAAAAAAAAAGGGTATAAATGTTTCATTTTGATAATGAAGGAATCTTACATTAGGAAAAAACAGGTATATGTAAGCTTGCTAAAATATTTGGAAAGAAATGTGAGTTGAATTTCATAAATCACCCTTTTCTGGACACTGGGGATTACTAAAATGGCTCGCTGATCTAAAAAAAGCAATACTTCTGGAAAGGAATATGCAAAAGGATTGTTATGAGTTGTGACTCATGTTGGAAGTCAGCAGGTGGTTAAGGAAGAACACACTGACCCGCTGGACTATATATCCCCCATAGCATACCCGCCAGTATAAATGGCAAGTAATAAGACGACTTTGTGTACCAGGGTGCCTATGTCGAGAATAAACATGATTTTTAATGGTTATTTGTAGGACAAACTAAAAAGGTTAGATTCATTTCATCGCCTTAGAAATCTGAGGATTTTTTCTCCAGTGTTAGCAAAAAAGATTCATGCATGAAATTTATAGGTTACATGAGTACAGAATTGATTATATCTGGACAGGGACCCTAGAATGACATAAGATATTTGGTAAACACTTAACGAGTCTTCTTGGACGGAAACTAAAATTCAGTTTTTGCATAATCACCCAGAAAAACGGAAAAGTAGGTGAAAGAAAAATTTGGGGGGGGGGGGGGTGGGGGGGGATGGAAAAACTGAGAGAGGAAAGCAGGTGTTGGAAGAGTATGTTACGAATGTTATTGGATGGTCAACAGTAATAAATGGGAAGAGTATTCTCGCATAGTTGAATTTTGCATATAATAACACATATCACTCTCTTAAAATGGCACCTTTTGAGTAATTTATGGGAAGAAAGTGAAGAAACCACTGTAGTTGGGATAATCTGAGGATTTAGAGTGGTAATTGCGACCAGAAATCCTCACGAACATGGAACAAAGGTAAGATGTGTGATTCGTGAACAATTGAAAGGAAGCAGAGATAGGCCAAAAAAGAGCTATGCTGACCTAAAGTGGGTTGAGCAAAAGTTTTCTGAACTTGGTGAAAATGTTTTCTCATGTTAAAACCCATAAAGGTTTATAAACTTTTGGCAAGGCTGCCAATGCTGTTCACCTCGGTAGTGGGACCTTTCGAAATTGTTCGGAAATAATCAATCCTGTAGCTACCGATTAGCATACCACTTTTGATTTGTCTCACATGCTGATGTTTTCCATATTTCTTTTGCTTAAGAAAACATTTCAGACTTGTCACATTTTTTAAATTGGAATTTCCTTGCGGTCCAAGACCAGGAAGGAATAAAAAATAATTGGTTAAAAACCCACACGAGGTGTTGGATGGGAAAATGCCAATTGCATTTGCGGAATCGTAAAATACAGCAATTGTGAAGGTCTAGTGGGGACCAGTTTAATGAAGGAAAGTGACAACTTGGGAAAAATCTAGGAGAGGATGAAAAATGCTTTTCCCTTTCTTTTTGAACAGAAGGAAATATGTTGACAAAAAAAATTAATTATTATGAACTATCTTTTTTTTCATGTCGTACTAAGCAGCTTGGAGGCAAACATTATTCCAAGTTCAATAAATTATATCATGACATTTATTATGGAAATTCAAGTTGGAATTAGTCTTTTTTATTGATAATGCTTACGCGTACTGACTCTAAATACATAATTTATAACTCACAAATCAAATACCATTCTTATAATAGAAACCATATGCCGCTGTAAATGACACGGATTAACCTCCTTCTATTCATTCCTGACTCGTTGATCTCCGATCTATTCATAGTAATAGAGTTTGGCGTTTTTTATTTAAAACACTCTACTCTTGCGGTCTCTTCCCTATTCAGGATTCAGAATGCTCTGTCCAAGGAACCTATCTGAATAATTGTTTACCATTATTCACGGCATCATCTCCTTAGACTAGGTGAATTAGGACAAAACGCAATCAGCAAGCTTGATTACTTGGCGAAAGATCGAAACATACCCTGCGTATGTCCTCTGTATTCATTCAACCCTTAACGGCATACTCGCAATCTGGAATACGTCCTCACCCATTCTAAGTTATATTAGAACGTCTTTACTGACTTTCTGTCAGTCCCCTCCTATCCCAATTATGCACATCAAAAACGGATTTGTAAGGTGATAACGTTAATGGATGCCCACGAGGAACTATGTATCCTATGATCATACTGGTTTCAACCCTAGGTTACAAACCATTTGTCAAGAATACCCCGAATTCTCTAGGCAACCTTATAACCGTGACCTCACATTCCTAATCGGTCCCCAGAGTAACTTGTTCGAGTTCAAGGTGTTAAACTTATCGATACATGCAAAGGGTGTCATCACAAGACCCCTGCATTGTTTATCTTCGAGAAGATCCTAACCTTCTCGGAGGTACAACCATGCATTTGACTTGTGTCTTCAACTTTAATCCAATCCGCCTCAAACATATCTACTTATTAAAAAGTGTTACATACGCTGAGTTAAATTATATTAACAGACGTTCCCCTAATGTTATCCTTTTCCCAATTCCCTGGGTCCTCACCTAGAATGACCGTTCTTAATAAAACCCTTTCAACAAGAAAAGACGTTATTAAGCTAAGTGTTCCATCAGGATTTCATATAATATACCATAATTCTAAATCAACGAAATTGGACATAACCCATAATCTTCACATGTGGATGCCCACAAGACCCCTTTTTGGTTTTCAGTTCTCATTACTGAATTTATATCGTACTTTAAGTATCAAGATATAATGATTAAGAATCCATTAAATGTTGTCCTGGCTTATCCAGACTAGGATTTTAATATTTAATTCAGCTTGTTTAGCGTTCTGCTTAGGTTTATTTTTAACCCGAGTTTTCCCAGTAAGATAGTGATCTATATTTCAGTTTAGCCTTTAGATAGAACAATACAAATTGCTAAAACAATCATAGTAATTCATCACATAGTCGTGCAAGCTACATTGATAATCACAAAATTCTCCAAATTATACATAATAACAATGCTCTCAAGATATTTTGAACCGAAGAAGGTGGAACTATCAAGATAAGAATACCAACACATAGTAACAAATATCAATTTCCATTCCTTGCAGAACTAATTCAAATACATTTTATGCATATAGCATACTTGGATACAATACTCTACGGAAAAGAACATCTTCCACATGTATACATTTCGAAATCAAGCTATATTTTCAACTTAAAATCAAATAAACAATCTGATCATACCATCAATCTTTCGTGCTTTTACCACTTACTGCATCCATCTGCAAAAAATTGTCAACATGGGTCCAGTTCATGAACTGAGCAGATACACTAACTCTTAAATAATGCAAGCCTCAATTGTTTTCATTAAACACCCTGTTTAATGAGATCAAAAACCCCAACAAGTAACCTTCATTTTAGACTATGCATTGTAAAACACATGACTATAAACACGTAGCTCATATTTAGTCACTAAAGATCACAAATACTTTCAAATATTCATCAAAACCTTAGAGACCAAGAAGACAAATAAATCTAACCACTATCCATCTAATCCGAAGGACAGCAACATCCGACAGACTAGTATATATTCACATAATAAATGAATAACCTTTCATGTCCATCAGTCATGATCGAAACAATTCCAAGTTAGATCAACCATTATATCAACCTAACTTTATAAAAGAAGAGAAATACGAACATACATATTTCCCTCATAACTAGCTCATTAACTGTACCGTCTTCAGAGCAAAGCAATTCACCTTAAACACAGTACATAAATCAGACGAGACACAAAGCACCACATGTTGTTAAGGTTAAAATATCACAACTACTAGTATAATAGCTCTCACAGCCAAACAGTGATGACTATCTACCAAACAGACTCTGCAGGAACCCTCTTCACACAGTGGACAAACAAGAAGATAATCACCCGCCATTTCCTGTTAAGGTGCATTCGACAAACTCTAGTTCAATAAACTCAGAATTATATCCCTGCGCCAGCAGACGTAACAATGTTCCAACATCTCTTACATCAACCTACAAGCCCTTCTAGTCCGTTCTAATCACGTACGCTTTTAAAAATTAAAAAAAAAACCCAGGGTCGAAATTGAGACCTTCTATTTTATCACAGTCAACAAATAAGACTTCTTGACATTAAGCAATTGATGGTTTCCCAAGACTATGCCAAGATAATCTTACAAACAACGTTCCCGCAACCTGTACAACTCATCTACACTGGAATAATCGAAAGGAAACCTAATATAACCCGTATCTCACGTCTGGATGCATTAAATTTGCAGTATGGATTCCACGACCCCTTTCACCAAGGCCAAGATACCTGAATATCGATCTATACTCAAGGAACCCACATGCCAAAAAAAACACCAACTGTACAATCGCTTAAAGAGAGGCAGATACTATAGCTACCTATCAAGGATTCAACTGAATCTGACAACATAAACATGATAAATAAAAGTTAATGATTCCAACGGTGCCAACAATGGTAAACTTCAAATCAGGCTTACACCAAAGCTAAATCTGATTTTTCGTAACAGGATCCAACTGTATCCTCTCAATATTTTTCGCTCAGCTGTACACGGAAAAGAACATAAATACACCAAGAGTCTATACAAAAGCTCTTACAATAACATCAGGTCGCATAACCTGTTACTCTTCAGACTCTGACCAAAATCAAATTACCAACTTCAAGGTATCTATAGCTTCACAGAGTCCATAATATATGGAATCATCCAATGTACTCCATAGAGTCATTTTGAATACAATAACTAATTATAATGCAAACTATCACCGAGTTCAATCCCGTAATTTGCAACGCAAGTGAAGGGAGAAATTACCTTCTAAGGGTCCTCATCACTATTGAAACATAGCCAGTTATTCATTATCATCAACAAACAAACTTAAATAACATAGCGAAACCCAACAAATCAGTAGCCACACCTTAATAACCTTTACAGAACTTACAAAGAAGTCCAATCAAACTGAACAAAAAGTCCATCAGTATCCTTTCCAACTAGATCAACCACAAGCATCAACAGTAAGCATTAACAACATATCAACAATAGCGATACCCATCAGAGAACAATTCATGGCTCTCAAACCGAGCAGGGCACCAGCATACATTCTTGCATATATTTCACAAGCTTAAAGCGGAATGCAAACCCATGAAATTTGCAACAGTTCGAAAAATAAATACAAAAAAAACAAATTAAAAAAACACCCCATCAATTTTTAATTTGAACCCATCGGACCAACAAGAGAGACAGTAACAAAATCACCCCAACTACCTAAAACCATCTAATTCAAAAATCAGCTGACAGAGTTGGTTCTAATGAAATCATTGAAAGAGAGAAAGATTTTTAAAGGTTAGGGCCTAACAACCTGGTTTATGTTGTTAAATTTTGAAGCAGAACCAACTATAAGGCTTGACCTTCTCCTCCTTTTCCAAGTTGATCCACCACAAAATTTTGCTATTTACCATGACTTATAATTTTCCTTGCCAAAGAAAAGAAGCTATTACGCTCATACTGCCAGCAACCCAAGAAGACTGTGCGAAGAACCGTGTCAAACGGAGGGGAAACCTGAGCAATTGAAAAACCAACGAAACCATACTTTCCATTTTGCATGCCTTCCCGTGAAACCCGAGCTCCGAAGACCGAGTTCATAACTACATTATCCTTCAAATTTCTCGCTAAATTTCCATTGCCACCAACCCTCCATAGTTTGGCTATGGAAGATGCCATCAAATACCATTTCCACTTTGGGGCATACCTGCCACGTCGCTCACGTAGCCATTTTTAAAAACCTCCACCAATTAAACCTGTCCCTCATTCTTATCTATACATTTACTGACATAGAAACGCCGCCATGGTTTCGCACCTTCCATATGTCCCCCTTCTTCCTGTGTTCCATAGTTAGGTTAGTAACTTAGGTAGGATTTAGGATCACCTGTCTAACCTCTAGCGCATAGATACTACTTAACATTAGCTCTTAGCCTAGGTCCTAGGTTGATTACACAATCTAACCCCTAGGTAGTTTTTATTTTAAGTTACTAACCTTAATAAATCCAGTTATTCTAACTTTCATCTGCTCAAAGAACCTACAACATACATTCACGAATAGGGTTGTTACTCCTGCACTTCCAAATGCTATATAATTTTATGTACTGAATTATACCTGGTCCACGATCAAGACCTTTCTAGATTATCATGATATCGGCACCATCTCATTTAACATGATCAACCTGATTTTACTCCGGACTGGCTTATTCAATGCATCCAACCAGCCCTTGCACCTGCTTAAAGGTCTATAATTTTATTCATCACGAATAAGCTTAAAGTACCCCTTTGGATCAATACCACTGATCCAATGCTTGGTCTTAGATGGATAACTCCTATTCATTCCAAGATCAGATTAACTCATGTGGTAACATGAGAAATTAAGAGTCCACTCATATTCTGACTAGTCAAAGACTCTGTCATTGCAAAGAATATACCGTACGATATCGAGCATGACTTTCTCCATCAGGGAACACCTCCTTTCAAAAGAATCACATATCAACATTGATCTCAGGAGGAAGTTAACTACATCAAGGTGGTTACACACCTGTTGGATACACACTGATAGGAATGCTTCTTGAATGGAAAATTTTTGTTGGATTATTGTTTTGTCTTTGGTTTTCAGATGGATGATGTTTTTTTTGGATTCCATTTTGTTCTTCTTAGGCTCTAATATATATAGATAAGGGAAAGGTGTGCGCAAAACCAATAGTTAAAGAAAGCGTAAAATAAGGGAAATCAGAGGAGAGGGATGACCTATCACTCCTCTGAATATTAGGTTTCCCTGGAAGCTATAATAATGAATCTAGGCGTTAAATTCATATTAGAATTAAGAATATGATTAGCCCAGATTCATGTTTAAAATTTGCAGAATGATTTCATTTAAACAGGTTTTTTAATGAGAACAGATGGAATGCAATTGTTTTAAGAATTAGTGCTTCTCACTGCTCAGTTCACTGAACTGACCTGTGCTAGAAATTTTTGCAATGGACATTCGTCCGTGTAAAGCATGCAGATCTGATATTAATGCTCAGATGTTTAATCCTGGTTTTTAATGATGAATTCTAACTTGACTTCTCAAATGTATTATGGAAGAAAGATATTCTTTCGATTTATTATTGTATCAATGTGCCGAAGTGCATAAGTTGTAAATGTTGGTCTAAGCATGCTTAAATGGGGGGGGGGAGATTGTTACTTATGTGGCTGCATTTTTATTTGATGGATATGAGCTTCTTGGTCTGATTGAATTTAAGTGCAATTTGTTATTGATACCATGGGAGTTTATTTGATTCTCTAAGTAGGCCCTGGTAAAAAATATGTACCGAATACTCTTGAATGAATAGTATTCCTTTATGTTATACTAAGTCTAATTGGAATTTAGTCCACTGCCCTTTCGAGAAGTTAAGGTTAAAACGACACCCTAATGGTAGTTGAAACTTGAGAGTATCTATTACTTCCCTATCCATGATCTAAGTCGAGACAATGTTATTGATGGTTTTAAACACTATATCTTAATAACAATAAAGTAATATATATTTTAGTCTTGGAAGTCGATATCAACCCATATGGGTTTAGTTGCTCCTTATGAAGGACTTACGGGCATTGCCCAATTATTGTAGAATAAGATTATTGGGAACCAATGATATCCTTGACGAGATCTAAAATCTTATTAAACTTCTCTCTGTGAAATAAACTACTAGTGCTTAAGGAAACTCAAAGTGTGGACCCAGGGGATTGGAAAGACTACCCAGATAAGAGAGTCTAAATTCAACTCAACCTCAACTTAATAATCCTTGAAAGTTATGTAAAATTCCCGAGTAGTTTTGTAGGATGTCGACACATGTCAATGGCCGGTTTTAACCTTGAGAAGATTAGATTCTTCTTGAGATACACAATGCAGGTGACATATGGCGCACCCTTTGCATTGATCGTTAAGATTTACACCTGAAACTCGAACAAATTTTACTCTGGGACTGGTTGGGACCATGGTCATGTTATTAGGCTGCCCTTAGAGACTTGGGGTACGTGTGGGTTGACCCATTATTTATCTTATACCCTATATCTTCAAAGAGCATCCTTATAACGTGTGTCATGTTATTAACCCCTTTCCTAATGTGAATACTTGGGACAGGGAGCTAAGAAGTTCCGTATAAGCATTTCTTTAACAATCCTAGTGGGGTGAAGGATGTATTCCAGATTGACGATATGCCATCAAGGAATATGAAGACATGAATAGTATGTTTTCCCAATCTTTGGTTGGCCAAGTATCGCATCTGCTGATTGCTTTGTCCTAGATATCACCGAGTCTTAAGGATGTGATTGTCGACTGAATAATGGTAACAATTTATTCAGATAGGTTCCTTGACAAGACATTCTGAAATCCCAGATTAGGGAATGAGAACCACAAGAGTAATTGTTAAGAGAAACTGCCAACTCTATGATACTCATGAATAGATCGTAGATCACCACCGCTTCTTGAATGAATAGATCTTTGTTACACCGAGTCATTAAGCAGCTGCATATGGTTATCTATTATAAATGATTGTCAATATCCTGTGAGTTCTAATTATGTATTTAGAACTCGGAAGCACTTATAAAAAAAAATTTAAATTCTTGTTCTAATGTACTTAAATGGGAATGTTACATCTTGGTATCAGAGCTGAGGGTTGCCTCTTGGACCCTATTGTGTCCTCATAATCTCATAAACCTTTAATTTTCTGTAAGCAAACATGGTTAGAACAATAGGGAACGTTTCGAATAATGCTCCACCAAGTGAGGGGCGGAACAACTCCAAAAACTTGATGGATCCTTGCTGCCTCTATTGAACCCAGAGATCGTTTGGTTCATACTGAACAGCAAGTAATGGAAAGAGGATGATGATGAAGCTGGTACATCTCTATCAACTACCCTCCTAGACAACCCTGATACGGGTGTTGGTAATTAACACTGGAAATGTAACCTGTTTCAACCAGAAAACCAAAGGCCAGGTTGGAGCAGAACTCACTATGATATCACAAGGATACGGTCCATCACCAATATGATGGCACCACATTAGGAGATTGACTGAGAACTGGCTCAGTGAGAGGGAGAAGTACTCTTAGCATAAGAACTTCTCGTAATGAACTCAAATCTATTTGTGGAGCCTATAAGCTTTCCCCAAAGCATCTTGTGGTGGGATAAGCGTAAGAGATCTATATTATTTATTGAGAACCAAATATCACTTGGGATCAATTTAAAGGCTATTATTAGGCAACGTTGGCTGCCACAACGTTTCTATATCAAAAATGACCTAATTCCAGAACTTAGCTCAAGGAAATCTAACGGTAACTAAATACTGGGAGCGGTTTAACGAAACTTCGTCAAGTTTTACCGTATTTCAACTAACGAGAAGTTCAGAATATGGACAATTCATCATGGGACAAATCCTAGATAGGAGGAGAGGTTGATCTCACAGCCCCACCACTATGTAAGGGTTGTTTGAAAAAAAGCCATAGCCAAGAACATAAATTACAGGCTATTTCTGCTCATTAAAGAGGAAGTGCGGAAGAAAGATTGTACCCCTTTTCAACTTCACTTGCACCCAAAAGGGGCCATGGAAAATTTTGGAACATAAAGTAAGTTTTTTCCACTGGATAATAATAAGAAAATGACAAGCTAATCCTAACATAAATATAAGGGATATTTTTTTGGTAAAACTTATAATAATGATCAGAAGCCCTATTGAGGACCACATTAATAATTTCATGGCTAGAATTAATTTTGAGCCTACAAAGGGACCTGTAGAGGCTGCTATAATTATGGCAGACCACTACGTAAATTAAGTGCCCTTTGAAGAAGGATGATCATAATCGCATGATAAATAGCTGCTGCAGTAAGTAACCAGCATCTGAAAAGCAAGTGAACTATAGAAGTTCCGGGTACGTTATTGGGCAACCTGTCACATTCTTTTTGTACAAGAGCTCCTGATGTTTTACTTTCTATACACTTACTTCTAAACCTAAAAGAAAAGTTTGGAAAATGATAAATCTTTGGACTGTACAGTCTGGTATAACTCTGTTCATATCCAGTGAGTATGTGGTCCTTTTGGGGCGTCCTTGACTTACCTAAATTTTTCCTGGACGTTTGACCTCTATTTACACCTTTTGGATCCTATGACATTGTCAATCGGTGTCCATTGGTTTGTCTGACGCATAAAGCAATAGTAGACTGTATGAAAAGAATATAAGATGTTTAGAATGATTTGTGCTGAAAGGCCCCCCCAAAAAAAGCAGAGATCAAGGTGTAAATGGGAAATTTCAGTTAGAAACTGTCAGCTTGCAACTTAACAAGCTAAGAAAAGGTTACTTATATGCAGTAAAGATAGCTAATTTTTCAGAGAAGATGGTGATTCCATGACCGATTCCCACTACTGTTGCAATTTTCCGGATGTATTCTGGAGGAATTACCAGGTTTACCGCCCAAAAGGGAATTTGACTTCACCATTGAAATCAAACCAGGGATGGAACCTATTTCTAAGGCACCTTATCGAATGACTACTACAGAGTTAGTCAAGCTTAAGGCACAATTGCAAGAACTTTTGTCTAAGGGTCTGATTAGACCAAGTGTTTCACCTTGGGGAGTGCCAGTAATATTTGTAAAAAAGAAAGATGAAACACTTTGACTGTGTATTGATTATCGGATGTTAAACAAAGAAATAATTAAGAACAGATACCCACTTCCAAGAATTGACAATCTATTTGATCAGATGTGTGGAGCAATGGTTTAATCCAAGATAGATCTTCGATCTGGGTATCATCAATTAAGGATTAAAGAAGAAGATATTCATAAAATAGCTTTCCGAACTAGGTACGGAAATTATGAATTCACGGTTCTACCCTTTGGATTAACTAATGCACCCGCAGCTTTTATGAACTTAATGAATAATATCTTTCAAGAATATTTGGACAAATTTGTGCTTATATTCTTGGATGATATTCTCATATATTCTAAAATTATCGAAGAGCACAATGAGCATTTAAAGATAGTTTTGGAAATTTTGAGAAAAATAAAGTTATACGGTAAGTTATCCAAATGTTCATTCTTTGATACTGAAGTTCACTATTTGGGTCATGTCATTAGTAAAGAGGGAATTGCTGTGGGATCCTTCAAAATAGTGGCAATAACTGAGTGGCCTGCACCAAGAATGTACACGAAGTAAGAAGCTTCATGGGCCTTGCTGGTTATTATAGAAAATTTGTAAAGAATTTTTCTAAAGTGGCTGCACCGATAACATCATTACAGAAGAAGGATAGGAATTTATTTGGAATGATAAGTGTGAAACTTATTTTAAAAGTTGAAATCCAGTTGACTTCAGCACCTATTTTTAGTTGTACCAGACCCTGATGGAAACTTTACTATTGTAACGGATGCTTCTAGGGAAGGCCATGGAGGTGTTTTGTTACAAAATGATCAAGTCATAGCATATGAAAGTATAAAAATTAAGTTACATGAGATGAATTATGCCCCTCATGATTTAGAGCTTGCTGCAATTGTTCATGCGCTTCAAGTATGGAGACAATATTTACTTGGGAAACCTTTTGAGTTGAAAACTGATCATTTAGGGCTGAAATATATTTTTACTCAGCCTAACCTAAATGCAAGACAACGAAGGTGGTTAGAGTTTTTATCTCAATATGATTTTGATATTAGTTACATCAAAGGAAAAGAGAATAGAGTAGTAGATGCTCTAAGTCGTAGGAAGCACATTTCTGCTCTTATAACATTAAGAACTCAGTTTAAAGATGAGGTAAAAGGTGCCTCAGAATCTGATATATACTTTCAGCAAGTAAAAGCAGCACTTGCTACAGAACTAAAAGATGAAAGGTATAAATGTTTTCATTTTGATAATGAAGGAATCTTACATTATGAAAACAAGGTATATGTAGCTTTGCTAAATTATTTGCGAAAGAAATTGTTAGTTGAATTTCATAATTCACCCTTTTCTGGACACCTGGGTATTACTAAAATGCTCGCTGATCTAAAACAGCAATACTTCTGGAAAGGAATGAAAAAGGATGTTATTGAGTTTGTGACTCATTGTCTGGAATGTCAGCAGGTTAAGGCAGAACACATGCACCCTGCTGGACTATTATATCCCCATAGCATACCGCAGTATAAATGGCAAGTAATAAGCACGGACTTTGTACAAGGGTTGCCTATGTCGAGAAATAAACATGATGTTATCTTGGTATTTGTAGACAAACTAAAAAAGGTAGCTCATTTCATCGCTAGAAATCTGAAGGATGATTCTCCAGTGTTAGCAAAAAGATTCATGCATGAAATTTATAGGTTACATGGAGTACCAGAATTGATTATATCTGACAGGGACCCTAGAATGACATCAAGATTTTGGTAAACACTTAATAGAGCTCTTGGAACGAAACTAAAATTCAGTTTTGCATATCACCCAGAAACGGATGGACAAACTGAGAGAGTAAATCAGGTGTTGGAAGATATGTTACGAATGTATTGGATGGATCAACAGTATAAATGGGAAGAGTATCTCGCATTAGTTGAGTTTGCATATAATAACACATATCACTCTTCTTAAAATGGCACCTTTTGAGGTAATTTATGGAAGAAAGTGCAGAACCCCTGTTAGTTGGGATAATATTGAGGATAGAGTGGTAATTGGACCAGAAATCCTCACTGAAATGGACACAAGTTAAGATGATTCGTGAACAATTGAAAGAAGCAGCAGAAGGCAAAGAGCGATGCTGACCTAAAGGGGTTGATCAAAGTTTGAACTTGAGGTGAAAATGTTTTTCTTCATGTTAAACCCCATAAAGAGTTCTATAACTTTTTGCAAGGCTGCCCAAGCTGTCACCTCGTTATGTGGGACCTTTCGAAATTGTCGAAATAATCAATCCTGTAGCTTACCGATTAGCATTACCACTTGATTTGTCTCACATGCATGATGTTTTCCATATTTCTTTGCTTAAGAAATACATTTCAGACTTGTCACATTTTTTAAATTGGAATTCCTTGCAGGTCCAAGACCCAGGAATAATCATGGTTAAACCCACACGAGTGTTGGAAACTCGCCAATTGCATTTGCGGAATCGTAAAATACAGCAATGTAAGGTCTAGTGGGACCAGTTTAATGAAGAAAGTGCAACTTGGGAAAATCTAGAAGAGATGAAAATTGCTTTTCCCTTTCTTTTTGAACAGAAAGGAATATGTTGACAAAAAAAATTAATTATTATGAACTTATCTTTTTTTTCATGTCTTTATATAAGCCAGCTTGGAGGCAAACATTATTCAAGTTCAATAAATTATATCATGACATTTATTTATGGAATTATTCAAGTTGGAATTAGTCTTTTTTATTGTGAACTAATAAATTGATTGACCTGAAGGTGAATCAAAGGATGTAATCATCGGGACGATGAATCTTTTAGGAGGGAAGCATGTAACAACCTGAACTATTGTTACTTTCTCCTGAGCATGCAAGTGTTGATACATGATTTATTCTGTATAAGGACATGTTCCTTTGGTTTGTGAATTCATGCTTGATATGGATTCTATCTTCTTTTCTCTTGAAGATCTTTGACTGAGCCAAAATATGCTTGGGCTCTTTTGTTTCTTTCATTCTTTGCACTTGAGTTCAATTTGATTCCAGATTAATTGTGGATTTATCCATCTTTATGACTCAGCCTTGGATCATTTGCATTGATCCAAGGAATGTTTTAAGCTTATTTAGGATGAACAAAATTTATTGACCTTACGAAAGTTACAAGGTCTGAATGAGTTTGAATGATCAATCCCGGAGTTTAACTCAGGCTGTTCATGATAAATGGACTTTGGTTACAGATATCGTAACATCAAGAAGGCCTATACCTTAAGCCAAGTAAGATGTTCATGTGTATACCGTAAGCTTAATTTAGTTATGCCAAATAGAATCCATTACAGGAATGTTTAACCCTATATGGACTCTAACTTTGAGTGGTCCTATTTTTGAGACCCAGATTTATTTCATTAAGGTTAATAACCTTAACCTAAACTATAACCTATTGGTTAAAACAATTGCTAATCCAACCTAGCCCTAAACTATAAGCTTAATGCTCCTAAGAGTTAACTACACCTAGCGCTATGGAAGGGAGACTAATGTCTTAAACCCTATGATCTAACCTATCTTAACTAATGATAAAAATGGAGGGGGGCCTTTGAAGGGTCGCGAGTCATGGGCGGTGGTTTCCATGGAATTTATGAGGGGGATAAGGTTGAAGACTTGGGATGATGTCAGATTTGGTGGAGGTTGCAAATGGCTAATGTGACCTGACGTGGCAGTATCACCAAGTATGGGTGTGTTTGTTTGTTTTCTGTTGGCGATCACTAATTTTAGTGGTCGGTGGCAATGGAGAATAGGTGGGAGGATGACAGTTAATACAATTAATTAACTTTGGTTCTCGAGCATGGATTTCTTGGGAAGGCATGCAAATGGAATATTGTTTGGTTGTTTGGTTTTCCATGCACTCCATTTTTCACTCTGCTTGAGCACTGGTTCTTCGAACCAGTTGTCTACTCTGTGTTGCATAGCAACTTTGAGAATTTCTAGCTCCCTTCTCTATCGGGGAAAGTCTATAAGGCATGAAGGTAACAATTTATTGTTGTTTAATCTATCGTGGAAGAAGAAGAGAAGGAGAGAGCACATTCAGAGGTCTTCTTCGAATTTTTAAGCGACACTATTAGGCATGATAGGCCCTAACTTTTAAAAATCTTGCTTTCCTTCAAATGCTTTCATTAGAACAACTCTATTCAGATGATTTCTTCTTGTACAGTTGGTTTGATTGGAAGCAATGTATTGGTTTTTTTCTTCTCTTGTTGATTTGAGAATCCCTGGTTATGCGAAGACCCTGTTGAAGTCCTAGGAGTGTTTTCATATGAATTTGACTTCTGTTGAAGTCCTTGCTGTGTTTGCATGTTGGTTTGACTTCTGTTGAAGCCCTTGCTGTGATTACTTTATTGATTCAACTTCTGTTGAAGTCCTTGCAGTGTTTTCATATGAATTCGACTTCAGTTGAAGTCCTTGCTGTGTTTACATGTTGATGCGACTTCTATTGAAATCCTTGTTGTGTTTACATAAGGGTCGACTTCTGTATATGTTGTTACCTAGTCTCTTGTTTGACTGAGGTAATGAGTTCCTAATTGTACCATGTTAGACGATTGTGTTGGATGATTTCATGTTTGAAGAATGACATGGAAAGAATTGTTGTGTCTAATTTGGTTGGTTTATTGATTATTGCTTGGTCGCAAGAGCTATTTTATTGCTTGATAGCTTCAGGTGAATATATAATTGAATTGTGATGAAACTGTAGTTCCTTCTTTTGAGCTCGACTGATTTAGTCGCATGCGTAAGATATATGTTTAATTTGAGCCTGCACCTCTGTGAAAAGGGTCTGGATGGTCAATGATTAAAGGTTTTGTATGAGATGAAATATTAGTGTAGTTGTTATTTTCTTTACGACCTTGCTTGGTTAATGGGAACACAGCCTGACCGAGAGAAATCTTGCTTTGAGGAGCTCTGGTTCTTAATAACGTGTGGGTAATCATGGATCTGCATGTATGGAAATCAGGTTTTGTATTTGGAAGGGATGGGATTGTGTTGATTTCACCGACAGTGACCTTGAAATCTAACATTAGAAATCATCTAGTGATACTGGAAGTGCTATTTGTTTAGTATCCTTGAAACAAAATTACAAATTATCCACTGTAACGACTAGAAATAGATAGTGTTACCTATCAGTAAGTAAAAAATAGTGGGTACCCTAACCCGTAGTCTAGAATGATTCAAGTCTTGGGTGAAGGGAAGAATGTTTTATTTGGGCCATGATTGTGTACTGATATTGAACGCATATGTATTTCCATTTATAGCAATCTGTGTCTTTTGTTAATGTGCAAGTGTAAGACCCTTGGAATCTTAGGACAACCTTTTTAAACAGTTCTATCAGATTGGAGCTAATGGTAAACTTGGGTGTTGATTTTCTTGCTTTCTCTTCTTCCTTATTGAATTCAAGATTGAACGTTTATGCATTACTCTTGGGAAGTTGGTACAGTCCTGAACATGTTTGGAATGGAGATCTGAATGCCTCTGTTTCTTTCTACTAAGCTGTAAAGTATATGTTAATATATAACCTTTGGAATAAGAAAATATTCTATCCCTTGTCTAGAAACTATGAGTGCTCTCTTATTTTGTACCATTATGTTAACTCTACAGTACGGGCATAAGAAGAATAGATTGTTAAATTTGTAAGGAGAAACTGCTAAGTACTGACTCTTGACCAGAGTCTTCTTCTTTATTGACGGTTATATTATTATCCTATTTGAGCTGTTCGGTTATCCACTTTTATAAAAATAGTATTGTAGTAGAGGTTGGTATACTTATCAATGTCATTGAAATAATGCTATGAATATAAAGGAATCCCGTCAGTTGAACTTGCTGGATGTTATAATCTGTCTTTGCTTGAATTGTTAATTACACACCTGTTGGATACACGAACTGATAGGAATTCATTCTTGAATGGAAAATTTTTGTTGGATTATTGCTGTCCTTGGTTTTCAGATGGATGGATGTTTTGGATTCATTTTGTTCTTCTTAGTCTCTAATATATATGATGAATCATCTGAAATATATTTAGGTTTAACTGGAAGCTATAATATGAGTCATGCGTTAAAGTCATATTAGAATTGTAGAAAGATTATTAGCCTGATTCATGTTTAAGGATTTGAAGAAATGATTTCATTTAAACAGGTTGTTAATGAGAACAATTGGTGGAATGCAATTGTTTTAAGAATTAGTGCTTATCATGCTCAGTTCACTGAACTGACCTGTGCTAGCAATTTTACAGATGGACATCGTAAGTGGTAAGGCATGCAGATCTGATATGATGCTCAGATTGTTTAATCTGGTTTTTATGATGAATTCTAACTTGATTTCTCAAATTGTATTATAGGAAGAAAGATATTCTTTCGATGTTGATTATTGTATCAAATGTGCCAAAGTGCATAAGTTGTAAATGTATGGTTTGGAAATGAATGAAATGGGGAGATTGTTACTTATGTGGCTGCATTTTTATTTGATGGATTGAGATTCTTAGGTCTGATTGAATGTAAGTGCATTTTTATTGTATACCATGGGAGTTATTTGGATTCTCTACGTAGGCCTTGTAAAAATTATCTGACCAAATACTTTGTGAATGAATAGTAATTCTTTTATGTTATGAATAAGGCTAAATTGGAAATTAGTCCACTGCCTTTTGAGAAGTTAAGGTTAAACTACACCCTAATAGGTAGTTGAAACGGGAAGAGTAATCTATTACTCCCTATCCATGATCTAAGTCAAGACAATGTAATTGATGGTTTTAAATCACTATATCTTAATAACAATAAGTAAGATATATTTTAGTCTTGGAAGTTGATATAAACCCATATGGGTTTAGTTAGCTTCCTTATGAAAGGACTTAGGGCTATTGCCCAATTATGTAGAATAAGGTTATTAGGAACCAACGATCTCCTTGACGAGATCTAAAGTCTTATTAAACTTCTCTCTGTGAAATTAAACTTAATTGCGTAAGGCAACTCAATGGTGTGGAACCCAGGGATTGGGAAAAGACTACCCAGTTAAGAGAGTCTTAAATTCAACTTCAACTCAACTTAAGTAACTCCTTAAAGTTATGTAAATCTTTCCAAGGCATTTTTGTAGGATGTTGACACATGTCAATTGCAGGGTTGTACCTTTGAGAAGATTAGGATCTTCTCGAGGATACAATAATGCAGGTGACATATGGCGACACCCTTTGCATTGATCGTTAAGATTTACACCTGAAACTCAAAAAAGTTTTTACTCTGGGACTGGTTAGGACCATGGTCATGTTATGAGGCTGCCCTTGGAGACTCGGGGTAACTTGACACACGGGGTTAACTGTGGTTGACCCAGTATGTCAGCTTACCCTAGTCTTCAAGAGCATCCTTATAACGTGTGTCATGTTATTAACCCATTCCTGAGTGAATGACTTGGGACAGGGGAGGCTGACAGAAGTCAGTATAAGACATTCTATTTAACATCGGAGTGGGGTGAAGGACGTATTCCAGATTGATGAGTATGCCATTAAGGAATACGAGACATGAACAGTTTGTTTCAAATTTTTGGCCAAAGTATCGCAAGTTGCTGATTGCATTTTCCTATGTCACCTAGTCTAAGGGATGTGATGCTGATGAATAATGATAACAATTATTCATATAGGTTCCTTGGACAGAGCATTCTGAAATCCCAGATTAGGGAAGAGAACTGCAAGAGTGAAGTGTTAAGATAAAAATGCCAACTCTATAATACTCATGAATAGATCGGTAGATCACCGAGTCATGGAATGAATAGATTGGCGGTACACCGAGTCATTACAGCTACATATGGTTATCTGTTATAAGAATGATTGTTATGATCTGTGAGTTCTAAATTATGTATTTAGAACTAGGAAGCACTTATCAAAAAAAAAAATCTTGTTCTAATGTACTTAAATGGGAATGTTACACCTGCCACATCCACCATACCCTCGATAACTACCCACAATGCAACCTCATCTGCCCCTAATGTAGCTACCCGTAGCTACACTACCACCTCCTGTTTTAGTGACTCCTACCCCTTTTCAAAATGTGGTCCTTTCCACTCCACAATCATTAGCCTCCATTGCCACTAGAGTTACCTAGACCCTTCCACCTCCATATACATACTATCAGCCACCTCCCGTTTCATCTATTATTCCCTCCAGGTACATACCCCCTATTTCACTACCTTTTGCTTAATCAACCAACATGGCAACACCATACACTAGAGTGCCACCCTCGTTATATGCCCAAAACCAACCCCCTCATGCTACAAGATGCCCCCAATCATCACAACCTACCAACGACCTAATCAAATTGATGTTGGACAAGATGAAGACATTGGAGGCATCAGTTTCTGGCTCCTGTAACACTCTCACCTATGATGAGATTCTCAACAAAACCAGCCACCCATCCATTCCTATCTGCCCATATCTCATGCATTGGGAAATGCCTAGATTGAATCGTTTCAATAGCAAAGAAGACCCGCAGTAGCATTTTCGATCGTTCAAACACAGGATTTATATATTCACTCACAATGATGCCTTGCTCTTGATAACCTTTCCCATGTCTCTAACTGGACCTGCATTAGATTGGTATAGTGGGTTACCTAGACACTCTATATTCTCATTCAATTAGGTAGCCTAAGCCTTCTTGGATCATTTATGTATCAATATCGTCAAGAATGTTACCATGACTGACCTATACTCCACATGTTAGTATGAGGACGAATCTATCACAGATTTTTTCACTCACTAGCATAGCTTGATTAATCAACTCACCTTCCAACTGCCGCAAACATAACTCATTGAGCTCTTCACATGGGCTTGTGCTAGACATATCTCACCAACCTTACAGGTCTAAACCTTCTGAACATTTGATGAAGCATTCACTATGGCATGAAAGTTAGAGATTTGGGCCATCGAAGAGAAGAAAATCCAGTTATGTACTAAGAATTCGGCATTCAATTCGAATGATACCTTTTCTTCTTCCAAACCACAAACCAATTACTCAAAAGCTAAGGGCACCGCTAACGCAGTGGTACTCAAGGTTGGCCCAACTCATCCATCACATTAGGCTACCCCCTCATCTAATCTCTCACCCGTACAGACTTTTCAATTTAGATGAGAGTAGCGGAAATACACCCCAATCAGGGAACCTTACTCTTCTATCTTAGAAAATTTTATCAAATCTAGGGCCATTACCCTTCCACCTATAAAACCACACACTAGTTTCGACCCTGCTTGCCCCATGCCCGCATGGTATAAAGAACATGACTTTTATAACTATCATCGAGTAAAGGGTAATAGTGATGGAAATTGCATCACTTTCAAAAATATTATCCAAGAAATGCTCGAGAAAGGTGAGTTAACCGTGGGTAATCCTAATGCACCTACCAACCAAAACCTACACATCTTCAAGAAACCATTTCCTAACCATGCCCCTTTGTTTGATCAAACCGGTGAGACCTCAACTCATGATACTCATACCCGCAAGCTTCAAACTATTTTTACTAATGTACTTGTCACCTCCCAGTTACCCCATATTCCTTCCATAGAGGAAATCCTAGCCTGAAATCCTCCTTTCGCGTTGGAATCCACCGCACCTACTCCTCCACCTGCAGATGAACACCTTTCATCTCCTTCATCACGTACGGAGGAGTATTCCACTAACATCAAGACCATTTCTCCTTTGGATTCTCCACTTAGAGAACTTGTACCCACAGTACCTCCTCCACTCACAGAGGAGTTCCCATTACCTCCTCCACCCACAAAGGAGCACCCATCATCTCCTCCACCTATAGAGGAGCTCCCATCATCTCCTCCACCTATCATAGACCCAGTTAAGATACCTTTTCCTCTTGGTGAGCATTCTCCATTATTGTAGTCATTTTTCCACCCCACCAAGAACAAGGGAACCTCATGCATGTTGGCCTATCACCCAGTGGGCTCTGGGCACTCACCTGAGGCACGTGAAGGGAGCTGAGTCTCTCTTTTATGTGATTTTAGTTGAAGGCATAATTCATGATCTTGACTTAGTGATTTATCAGACATAAAGAAGCTATAGAGATCAGAACGGCTTCTATACCCCTTCATTCATAACAAAAAAAAGCGTGCAACAAAATTAATAGAACTAGGAAGTTGTAAATTCCCTAATAGACTTAACATTCAAGTAAGGTTCATGATTATACAAGATTAAAAGAATAATAGAAACATGCAGATAGTACAGGAAAGATATCTTCATATAAATGCAGTGGTAACCTTATCATATTCATTCATAGTATTACTCCAAAACATCACAGAGTGGTAAACCACAGTCATACACCATATCTGGATCAATACATGTATGCTCAAAAAAAAAAAATTGCATTCCCCAATTCCCCATTGCATCCTTCCTAGAATCATCTACCCATTCTATCCCATAGTTCTCGTAGTAATTATGAAGATCTCCACTACCTAACTTATGTCTCTATTCGTTGCCAAGGGCACGCGTATAAATAGGCATCTAAGCTCCAACAAACTCCTCTACAACCTCAGATGTGGCCCCAAGTGTCAAGGTGTGGGTCACCTTAGGTGCATGCCTCTACATGTCATGATTAGCTTTTTGGATCTTCCTATTACAAGGTATATTCCTCCCATGACACCCTATCACCAATTTGGAACCTTATCCAAATGGAACACGTTCTTCATGTGTTTTGTCCAAAAGGCCGAAAATAGCTAAGTCCTAAATAATGCTTCGCGAGCATGTGTCCTTAGTTATATAAGAATCCTATTTGAATTCTTCCCTACGCACCTTAACCTACGTGCTTCCTCTGGCCATGGGCACCCACACGTCCTTAAGATAAGGTAACTATATTAGGGGCCCAACATTACCCCACACTTCACCTGTTCTCCACCCTCGGGAACCTTTTCAAAGAATGCAGTACAAAAATGCAAGGCCTTGCCTTGGAAAAGAATGGAGGGAAAGAAATAAAGAATGGGGGAGAGAAAAAATAGAGGGAAAAATTTTTAAAGAAGAAGAAGGGGAAATTTTTTCCGCAAGTCGGCCTCCAGCGTATTCCAAGCACTGACTTCATCCTAAGCTCTAGTGCAGATGTCGCCAACCAAGGTGCTCACCTCATTGAAGGTTAACCCTTCCCCCTTCGTGATAATGGTCTCCACCATAGTCTCCAATTCCTTGGTGTGATCCTCCAGGGCATCCATCTTCCTCATAATGACCTTATAGAGCTCTTTTAGCCGGGTTTTGATTGAGAATCACCGGTTCTCAATAGCTTCAGACTTCTTTTCCACTTTGGCTATGATATTTTCTTACTTGGCTCTATTGCCCTTATTCTTATCCCTAAAGTCTTTCAACGCGGCATCGTCACTGGGAAGTAGCATGCTTGTCACCTTGTCTTGATCCACGTAATGGTCGTAGGAGACCCCCATGGTTTATGCAACTATTTTTAAGTTAGCGAACACCTTGTTGTATTTGGCCATGAGTGTGACAACCTTCAACTTGTCCTCCTTCTCCAAGCATGCATCTACCTCCTCTTCTGACTCCAAGGCCAAAGGCTACCTTTCCATGGTGAGGCTCCGAGTCAATTCCTCTAGGCATTCCAAGGAGGATCCATACTTTTGCACGGGAGGGTTAAGGTCCAGGTGCTTCATGATAATAGCTTGGGAGATGGGCTCCACCTTCTTGGAAACTTCACGTACCCTGGCCTTTTCCTCTTGAAGCTCCCTCTGTAGTTGAGAGCTAATTAGTTTCTCAAGGATGAGGTCCTTTGTTAGCTTCACTACTTCTTCCTTCCTCTTCTCCAATAGGTCCTCCAAGACTTTTACCCTGTCATTCCTGCAGAAGAGCCTAGCCTCAATTTCCATAGAGACTTTTTTGAGCACGTTACACACTTGCTCATCTGATAGTTGTTGCATTTTTACAATGGGGTTGTCCCCCTTTCCTTCAAACATCTCTAATACCACTCCTTGGTTAACCTCGAACTTAGGCTCATCGAGGTGGGAGTTGAATGCCCATGATAACATCTTCCTCGTGTGTGGGTACCCACCCTCTGGGTCAAAGGATTCCATGGCGGTGAGCTCCTTGGTGGACATGGTACTCTGGAAACATGCACCCAACACTTTTTTGGGGTCATCAATGTATCCCATCACTGTTCTTCCCCCTTCTGTGCATTTACTTCATGTGTGCACACCCTTGGGAATAGTTACCAAAAGAGTTGGGCCTTTTGTGCTACCCACACTCTTCTCCCTCTGCTCTTCTTTGAATTCTTCGAGTACGAGCTCTGTGCTACATTCCAACTCCTCTGTGACCAAGGTATTAATTATCTTCTCTGCCTCCCTTTTCACTTTCTCATCCACCTCCTCCTTAGTGAGCTTGGGCATATCTGTCCCCTTAGTACTTGCCCCTTCACTCCTTTCTTTGCTCTACATGCCTTCCTCCCCTTGGGTGCCCTTCCTCCTTATAAAGATGAAAGCATCATTTGTATCCTTTGCTCTCTCTTCCGTTGAATCATGGACATCAACTGGCTCCTGATTCACCTCGAACTCTTCCCCTTCATCATCATCCTTTTCACCTATATAGGCATTCGGGTCATCTGTATCTTCATACTCTTATTTCTTCATCCCTTGTTCTTCTTCCTTTGCAAAAAACTCTAGAGTCAGGGATGTTGTCCTCTCTTCATCTGAGGGTTCTTCAGGGGATGGTGGCTTCGCAGGCTCCGGGGTCTTCTCCTTGACCACCATTCTCCTCTTCTTCCAGACATAGGTACTCAGCCCCACGGTATCTACATTCTACTTCTCCACCACCCTTTGTTCTTCCTCCTGTTCCCTCTCCTTGTGCTTTGGCGCTAGCTTCTTCCTTCCCATAGGGTCATCTAGGATGGATATCTCATTTTCCACGTACACACCCTTTTCAAATTTTAGCCTTATCCACAGGTAGATCCTTACGGAATTTCTCCTAGCATTATGTAAGGTCAACGGCCTTACAATATGCACATCCTATGACATGTACCTCTCAACATACGTGCGCTTCTCTAGGTAGAACAACTTATTTCTCATTTCCCTATGCTCTCTGTCAAGGGTGGACAACTCTAGGTTTAATTTCTTTGATTCCATGTATCTATTTACCCCTGCTTGGAAAAACTAGGCAATAAACGAGAATTGGAGTTTGCACCATGGACTCCAACTACCATCCACCAAGATGAACCTCCCAATGTAGAAGTGCTAGTAGACCACAAACTTTTCTTCTCCTTCGGTTGCCATGGGGAGTTGTTCAGGGATCTGTCATTCAGCCCCGAATGGGTTCCTAAGGTGCTTATACCATTTTTCTAAGTGCGCCTTGTGTACCCCTATCATTGATTCACATGTATATTTATGAAATCTCTCTACAGGAGAGGGATATTCAGTATGGTACTTCCACATGAATTTATCAGATGCATCTGAAACCCCAATTTCTGAGAACACAATTGTCAACAGAATGTTCCCAAATAGCATTTTCCCCCATTCTCCACGTTGCTTATGATTTCTTCTGCTATGTACTGGGAGATGTTGTGTACGGTGCCCTCCGTGACCTTCCTACAGACATTCAGCTAGGGCTTGCTCACCTGGGTCCACCTTTCTTGTCCATTCAGCTTGGAGACAAGATACGTGGCCATCTTCATGACCAGATCACTGATATCCGAGACATCATATTACCTTGATCCCTTCTTCAATTCCTAGGATGTTATGGTTTCCTTGATTGCCTCCTCATCTTGTAGGTCATCTATGAGCACATCCCCTGCACAGGTTAGGCCTGTGAAGTGAGAGATTAACTAGGGAGTTATGCACATTTTGTGCCCTATGAAGTAGAAGAAGTCTTTGTGTACGCATGTCATCAGCCATTGGTATAAGCACTTGGGCTTCCCAAAATATGGCAACTCATAAAGTTGGAGAAGCCCTACCTTGTCCATTTTTACCTTGACCACGTCATTGTAGATTGGTAACCCATCAAGTGTTCATTTATTTGTTGGGTGCACAAGCTCCAGTGCCACTTACTTCATTATTATACTTGATCGGTGATTGTAGTTGATCACGGTCATCTATCTTATGTGGGACTCCCACTCTTGCCCTAGAAAAACCCCATATAGGTACTGCATCTCTGAATACCATTCTTCGTTCATATCCAAGGGTATTTCCTCTTGTTTATTCTTCCCTTTTCCTTTACCCTTTCCCTTCTTGGATTGTTCTACAGGTTTACCTACTGGTTTTGTGGCCATCATTGCACCATTTTCTTTCATTCTAGGTTAACTTGCAAGTTTGTTTGAGAGTTTTCCTCACACACCCCATGCCCTAGAACACAAACCCTAATCTCTGATTTTCCTCCTTCGATCATGGTGCTCCTTCACAACATTCCTCACACCGTGAATCAGGTCTACTCTGGTTTGCAGATCTAATGGACCGATTGTGCTTAAGTTTTTGGGATTTTCCTTCGCACGAGTCAGTTCTTGAACCCTAGCTCTTGAAAGATAATCACTCTTCTTGTTTTCACAAAGTAAAATAATGAACTACCCATTCTTGTATTTATAGCTTTTCCCACTTTTATGCATTAAAGGATAGGCTACCTACCACCATACAACCATGTTTAATGCGGTATTTCCAAACAAAACCCAAATTAAGTGCTTCTCTTTACGTGCCCAATCCTTGCGCGAAACTGCTTCCACCCGTGCCCAATCCTTGCGCGAAAATTTTTCCATCCTTCTAGCATGTAAATAATCCATCTTGATAGAATAATATTGAGTGTGTGTTACCAGTGCCAAAGCTACCTCTTCCATCCTCATGATTCTTACTTTCACCTACCTCATGTTTTTGTGCTTTTTCTCGTTGTACATGGATTTCCAATGTAACCTTATTTTGCCACCCATCAACCTTCTTTTCTCCTAATGCATCTTTTCAACAGGGCCAATTCAAATAGTCTACCAACCCAATCCTCTCGTAGAATAACTCCATGCTTCCCTTTATCACCTCACCCCACACTAAATCGATGTGCAGTCCTCTACGCATTCATAAGTTTAAAAAGTAATAAGGTTACCAGTGCCCAAGGCACAAAACAAAACAACAACGCGAAAGGGAAATACAAGAAAGGAAAAGCATAAAAGGAAATTCTAAACTAATTAGCAAAACTAACTTATTTAGAAACACCAAGAAGCATTATTTATAGTAGGGCTTCAGCCTACTCCCATTAAAGTGTCCATGTAATTTTGTTCGCATCTAAAAACTTGTAATTGGCACGTGCCCGAATCAAGGATGTATGAAATTACATAAGGACCCAACCAATGCACCTTTAACTTTCCAAGATGGCATAGAAATTTAGAATCATATAGTAATACCATCTGGACAACCTCAAACTTTTTGTTCTTTTATATGTGAGTTCATGTCATGCCTTTTGCTTAGATTTTTCAGTTGTTTGGCTCCATCTTTCTAGTGAGCACCTTTCATACAACTTTATCAATTCATCTATTCTTTCTTCTAGTGCTTGCTCATTGTCCAACCCTCCTGCATGCATGTTATACACAGACAATGGTAACATAAATTCAACCGGTAAAATAGTCTCTGTGATGAACACCAGTTGAAATGGTGTGGCCTTGTTCAATCTTTTATATGTTGTTTTGTATGCCCAAATAATTTTTGACACCTTTTCGTCCCAATCCTACCTACCCACATCACATATCTTAGTCAATGTCTGACTAAAGATTTTGTTAAATGCCTCTGTAGTCCCATTTGCATGATGGTGATAAGGGGTATTCTTGTGATGGGCTACCATGAATTCTACCAATAGGATCTTGATGGTTTCATTTAAGAAGTGAGTTCCCCTATCACTTGTTAAACTTAATGGGAACACATACCTGCTTATAATGTTCTCCCACAGAAATCTAGTAGCCATGGCTGCGATGCAATCCTTAGTGGGTGCGGCCTCTACCCACCTTGTTAGATAATTAGTATAGGTAATGATATACCATGAGTTAGTCCTTTCACACAGCTAGTGAGATTGGTCTGAAAAAATCTATTGCTCATTTCTCAAAAGGTTCCACGCTGGTGACGGGGTGCAAGGGAATCTCATCCCTTCTTCTAGGTTTTCCAAGGCGCTGGCATTGGTCATAGGCCTTGCAAAACTCAATGCAATCCTAGTGAATAGTCTCCTGCCATAGTCCGGTGACTAGGATCTTGCACGTGGTTACATTCCCTGTATAGTTTCCTCTAGTAATCCCACTATGGGATTCTTCTATTATAGCCTATTCGTGTTCATGTTCTAATACACACCGGCACAAAACCCCATCATGCAGCACATTTTATACAAATCTCCATTGATCAACATAAAGGGGTTGGCGCGTATGACTAACATTTTCTCTTTCCAATGCATTCATTCCTTCGGGCACCATACCTTCCTTGATAAAAACAACAATGTCCTCTAACTCTGAGGGCACACGTGCCGCAACCTGAATAGTTGTGCAATCTGGCATGGTTTCCTCGATACTTTGCGCGTGTCCTCTCCTGAATCAATCCTTGAAAAATGATCTGGACCATAATTTTTCTTTCCTGATTTTACAACCACTTTGAATTTAAATTCCTGAAATAAAAGTACCCAACAACATATGTGAACCCTTGCAACACTACTTTGTTTACTAGATACTTCAAGGCCATATGGTCATTGTAGAATATGAAGGGATTTGCCAGAATATATTTTCTAAGTTTGTGGAGTGCGTAGATCATTGAAAATGCCTCGTACTTGGTCGTTGTATGATTCTGTTTTGTTGGTGTAAAACTTTCTACTTACAAAAAATAAGGGATGATCAACAATCCCCTCTCTTAGTTGAGCAAGAGCGGCTCCCATTGTTGTACCAGAGACATCTACGTGGACATGGAAAGGATTATTCCCATGATGGGAATTATAGAATAGGTGAGGTGACAAGCCTTTCTTTTAGAGTTTCAAATGCCCTTCTGATGCGCCTCTCCCCGTTGACAAGGCACTCTTATGTCTGAGTAATATTTCCAAAAGGCACGGCGATCTTGACGTATCGCTTTAATGAACTTTTTGTAGTACCCAATGTGTCCAAGAAATCTACACACAACGCTTTGGCTGGTAGGCTCCCCTAATCCTAAAATAACTGTAACTTTTGTGGGATCCACCAGTAAACCCTCCTTACATATGATTTGCCCCAACAACGTTCCAAAAGGGGTTACAAAGACACATTTCTCAATGTTGAGGGAAATCCACAACTGCCAAAATCTTTTAAACATCAATCTCAAGTTATCTCAATGGTCCTTAACCAATCCATACACTGTCCAATCATCCCAATATACTTGAAGGAACTTGTGGATGAAGTCCTAAAATGCTTATACCACTATGCAAAAAAAATACAGCGGGCACATTCCTTAATCCGAAGGGCATGACCATGTATGCAAAGCTTCCCCACTTGGTAGCAAAATTTTTCTTTTCTTGGTCCTCTTTGGCAATCCTTACTTGGTGATATCCTAAGAATCCATCCATGAAGGAATAAACCTCACACCCAAAAAATCCTTCCAAAATCTCTTTAGTGAAGGGGGTTGGAAAAGGATCTATGATACAAACAGCGTTTAACTCCTTGTAATCCACACATATCCTTATCCTCCCATTCTTCTTTATGTTGATCACCATTAGACTTATCCATTTTGATTCCTCCACAAGCCTTAATGATACCAGATGCTATCATCTTGTCTAGTTCTTCTTTAATCCTTACATGCATGTTGAGGTTCATCCTATAAGGTTTCTTCCTTGACCGGCGCGCGCACCATCCTTCAACTTTATCCACATTTCCCCCAATGAATGGTGGACGCCTTTCAACTCATGGTATCCGCACAGGAATAAATCCTCAAATTTACGTAAGAGATCGATGATCTTTGATACTTCCTTATCCAACCAGTAGTCCCCAATGATAGCTTCCTTGGGTTCCCTCTCCGAGCCGATGTTAACTTTATTGGTTTTGAGTGGTTCATGATATGCACGTGCACTTGCATCCACACTGTCAACTACTTCACGTGTTCTAACTGAATGGTTGACATTCAGGCTCTCCATCTCCTCTCCATCAATAACGTATACCATCTTTCCTTTCTCCTTTTCCAGTACACGCATGCTTGAATTGTAGGTCTTCTGGTTCCTCCTCTTCGAACCACACTTCCAAACTAGGTCCACTAAGTAAGTTTACTAACCTATCTTCTGCCATGGTGCAATCCCCCAAAGTGAGGTGCTTGATAGCCTGCAACGCCTCATCAACTAGGTTGCATGGTACTTCAGTACTCGAATGTGTGAACCAAGTCAGCCACTAATTCCTACCAATTTCTCATGTTTGGTGGTGAGTTTCAGAATGGATGTACTAAGTGCGTGCACAACCTTGTAATGTTGAATACAAATTGTGCACCCAAAGGGAGGGTGGTAAAGCTTCCGCGCCTTCTCCCCAAACCCTCTCACATGCCTGGATGTGGGAAGAGGCAGGGTCCATTTCCATTGTAATCCTTGATAGCGGTGGGTATGTTTCTCTTTGAGAATCAAATAGTGAGCATAATTCTAACTTCACGCCACGCCAACAAGTTTTCATTATGCGTGGCCCACCACCTCACTATTGTTCCTATCAAAACATAACCTAGCATACCTCGTCACTCATCCCCCCTCCATTGAGCTTCCATTTCCCTCAAAAAGACCTTGGGGTATGCATCCCCATAATACTTGGTTATTGCCTTTCCTCCCAAGTGCCAAACTATACGCATGTTGTGGTTACCCTGGTCACTGATCCTTTCAGATGTCACCCAATCAATTCATAAGTCCAATGTGACCAATTATCACATGTTATACTAGTAGTATCACTGACAGATTGAGCATCATCAAATTGGATGACTCCTTCTATAGGATGGAGGGTCTCTGGATCTCTTATGGAGTGCACATATATTCTATCTAAGGACCTCCTCTCCAAGGGGTTTCAGTATAGGGTGTGGAATTTCCATCAGCAAGTGGTATAATCACCCTCTCTTCCTTGTTTTCAAAGCTTATGTACCCCTTGTTAAACCAGAGATCTGCATTATTCTTATAGCACCACGGGTGCCCAAGTAAAGCTGGGAAATTATCTGCCTTGGTAAGCACCAAGACTTCAAAATCCCCAGTAAACCTAGTCCCCTGAATGGTAATGGTCGCATCCTTCAAGACACCTATGGGAATTGCCTTTGTTTTATTTTCCATATACAACACATTTGAAGATGGTTGTAATGCAGGTCTTCCCATTTGATGTCAGGCATCCAGAGTGAGAACATTAACCTCCACGCCTATGTCAATGAGGATGTTGCTAAGCAACCATCCATCCACTACTGCATTCAAGGTAATCTCTTTGTCATAATCAAGGTTGTGAGGTGGGAGGTTTGCATGCAGGATTTGCCTTTCGTGCTCTTCCTTGGTGTGCGGTACCTTTTCTCTCAACCATGCTCCTAGTAGGGGAATAACATTCTCTTTACCTCAGCATAGTTTACACACCTCCTTCACCTTGTCCAAGTCATCCTTTGGTGCTTATACTGGTCTTCTTTTCTCATCTTTTCTAGTTTTCTCTTTTAAGCATTAGATCTCCCCTTGTAAGCTTTGAATTACGTCCATGGTTTCTTGGTAGAATTCTTTTTGGTGAGCTGATTTTGGATACTTCCCATGTACTACTTCTTCCCTCGAAACCAAAGGTCTCTACCTAGTTGCTTCCCTTGTGCATGCATGGACTCCACCTTGTTGTTACCATAACAGGCTCTAGTTCTGATTCATGTATTACTCGCAGGAAGTCATTGCACGCATCAACCTTCTTAATACTCACCATGATAGCGTCCTTATTCTTCTGGTACAACTAAATCATATGTTTGTACAACTTTGGGCATTCTTTGTACTTATGTTTTTTTCCACACTAGGAGCATTGTAGAAGATTTGGACATTCGCACTTATAATGGTCTGTGGCTCCACAATTAAAACATGTCCCATGTGGGAACTCACTTCTTCCTCCATGGTTACCACGACCATGAAATCCTCTGTAAAACCCTCTTCCACATGCACCTCCATCCCCACGCTCTTCATACCCACGGTCATCTCCTTTGGAACTGCTGGCAATGCCAGTCTGGCACACACCAAGATCAATTGCCTCATGAATCTGATCAATCAATCTACAATCCTTGGTGTCATGTGTGGTTGAGGTACATATCTTGCAATAACAGGACACACTTTTGTGGATCATGCATGTTGTAAAAGGGGGCACCTACTTGCATCATGGTCCCTGTGACATATTTCACAATTTACCGTTACAGCACATACCACCTTCCGAGTACATATCCCACCATTATCCTTTGTGTGCCCTTCTACGTTACAATCTATGCACCACATCCCACTGTGAAGTCTCTGGAGATGTGTTGGCAGATAATTTCTCCAACTGCTTAGCCATGGTAGCAATCTAAGCCTCCAGAAATGGGCTAACACTAGTGTCAACACTACCAATTGTCTCATTGTGAAAAGCATCTTCCAACGCTTCGGGCAGGTCCGTGAATGTTTTATGAGAAAAATCCCTCCTAAAGGGTGTGATCAACCCTCTGACAAACCACTGAGCATGTTGTGAAGGGTGGATATCATAAGACAGTTTAGACAATAGAGTTTTAAAGTGTGCATCATATTCCCTTACACTCTCTATCATTCCCTACTAATATTCTTTAAGAGAGCTGATGCTCTTCTGTTCAAACTTAGGTATGTGGAATTCCACCAAGAACACATTTCTTAGTGTAGTATAATCCACAACAGTCTGATGAGGGTCATACTTTCTATACCAACTATGTTTGCATCCTTGCAAGGTCATCGCAAATTGACTGGCCTTTTGATCCTGGGTCGTGATCCCCTTCGTTTTCCATAGCAGCTCCACTTATGCACAACATCTTCTATCCCACTGTAATCTGGTAAGTGTAGAGACATCTCAAAAAAGACTTGAGGAGGTGGCTGAGGTCCTTGTCCTCCCAATCCAGTCCCTTGGTTTCCTCTGGTGTTTCCTCCTCCACCTAATCCACTGGATCCTGAGCCACCAGCTCCACCACTTCCACCTCTAGATCCTCTTGTGTTAGGTATAGGGCCTGTGTTTGTTGTGTTGAACACTCCCATCATTCCACTGAATTACGCGCCGACAGTTTGTGAACTAGTGCCACTCCCAGTCATATTTCCTCCCACCACTTCCTAACGCATGCTTCCAAAACCAGTTGGTATATGTGCCTTATCCAAACATTCCACCAAATACTGGAATAGTGTGTGAAGCCATAGAAGTCCCAAATGAGAAGTTGTATCTTCTAGGTGCCGATCAGTTGCTTCTACTAATATGAAATGGATCAACTATACGTTTCCTTCATTCAAATAAACCAAGCACTAAGGTTTGGTCGCTAGGTGGGGTCAGATGTGCGCCAATGACTCTTCTTTCTCTACACGACGAACTCTCATCAGAAGCCGTAAGGTTTTCTCTCCCGCACTTACCAAGATGGGGTATCATAGACTGTTTGGGTTCCACATCTTTCGCGTGAACCTCAACTCCTTTCCACCATGTATGGCTCCATTCCAAAACATCATAGAGTGGTAGATCCCATGTAGCCATATCACCATCTCTAGATCTATACATGTCTACTCGTTAAAATTGAAATTTCATCTCCTCCATTTCCCCATTACAGTCCTCATACTCAGCCATCATCCCTAACCCATTTTATCCCATAGTTCTCAAAGTAATTCTAGCCAGCCATAGGAAATTCCTCTAAACCTCATAGTTGCATCAATCCTTTTTATTTGCTAAGGGCGATAGCATATATATATGATCATCTGGGCTCCAACAAGAACTCAAACTCAACAACCTCTAGATAGGACCCAAGTGGAAGGTGTGGATATTCTAGAGTGTATCCTAGTCCATACTCCATGATCCACTTTTTTGATCTATATCGCAAGGTATACTCCTGTTAGATCACCATCTTGCAAGTTCTATAAGTTTCTTGTGTCCAAGCATGTGACTTATAACACCATTTGATCTAGATGTATAAGCCAAAGAGCTCATTCCAACGAACTCTGCTGGGAAATCCTAAGTTCTCCAAGAAGGTTTTGTACAACTCATGATAAAGAGTTCCTTCCACCCGCGCTTCGTGTGTCAAACGCCTACACGTCCTTTAAGTATTGGAAGCTACAATAGGGTCCCAATTCATCCTCCATGCTTATATTAAACACCATGCTTCAAAATATTCCTCATAAATAAAGGTTTAAGAATGTGTCATCACTTATGTTGACACATTAAGACATGATGTATGTCATGTTCCACTACAACTTCGAAAAGAGGTCCTAGCAACAGAACCAAGATGTAGTCATTTTTACACCCCACCAAGAACAAGGGAACCTCATGAATGTGGGCCTATCACCCAACGGGCGCTAGATTCTCACCCGAGGTGCGTGAGAGGGAGCTGAGTCTCTCTTTTATGTGATTTTAGTGGAAGGCATAATTCAGGATCTTGAATTAGTGATTTATCAGACATGAAGAAGCTATAGAGCCCAGAATAGCTTCTATACCCCTTCAGTCATAACAAAGCAAAGCGTGCAATAGAATTAATAGAACTAGGAAGTTGTAAATTCCCTAATAGACTTAACATTCAAGTAAGGTTCATGATTATACAAGATTAAAAGCATATTAGAAACATGCAGATAGTATAGGAAAGAGATCTTAATATAAATGCAGTGGTAACCTTTTCATATTCATTCATAGTATTACTCCAAAACATCACAGAGTGGTAGACCACAGTCATACACCATATCTAGATCCATACATGTATGCTCACAAAAAAAAATGCATTCCCCAATTCCCCATTACATCCTTCCTAGAATCATCTACCCATTCTATCCCATAGTTCTCATAGTAATTCTGCAGAGCTCTACTACCTAACTTCTCTCTCTATTCTTTGCGAAGGGTGCACGTATAAATAGGCATCTGAGCTCCTACAAAATCCTCTGTAACCTCAAATCAAGCCCCAAGTGTCAAGGTGTGGGTCACCTCAGGCACATGCCTCTCCATGTCATGATTAGCTTTTTGGATCTTCCTATCACAAGGTATATTCCTCCCAGGACACCCTGTTGCTAGGTTGGAACCTTATCCAAACGGAACACGTTCTTCATGTGTTCTATCTAAAAGGCTGAAAACAGCTAAGTCCCGAATTGTGCTTCATGGGTGGGCATCCTTAGTTCTATAAGAAGCCTTTTTGAATTCTGCCCTACATGCCTTAACCTGCGGGCTTCCTCTGGCCGTACGTGCCTACGTGCCCTTAAGATAAGGTAACTATATTAGTGTGCCCAACAATGAATGGGATGGGAACCAATTAGAGGTCCTGCAGACCCAAGTGATAAGAGATCCTACCCACAGAAGGAGGTGATAGTAAAATGATGAACAAATTATCCTAGGGTAGGAAGACACAACTGTTGAAGGGAGTCTCCAAGTGGGAGAGTCCTCATAAACTCCAAGCCAGAGATAGAAGATAATTACTCAAGTATCAGACATAGAAATCTACTTCTAGTCTCAAGTATATAAGATAGATGCAGATGTCACTTACTGATACTTCCACTATCTACCCAAAAGTATTCCAACCAATCAAGACCATAAGAGAAAAACCTCAAGTGATAGACTCCTTCCATAAAACCAAGTAAAATAAGGTGTCTCAATGATGACCCTGTGACCCATTATAGGCAAACTGCATTGTTTAAACCCAAACCCACCCCTATGTAGGATTTAATGCCTCGATTATGAACCTATTACCATCCTTTAGGGGTTACCCCATACCACTGATGCCTGATACTCATCCATGGAATTTCAATCTACGATGTAAAAAAGGGAATCATCAATCCGATAAGTCAATATCCATGTGAGGACATCACTGATAGATATCATTAAGGTAAGGAAGAATGGAGGGAACCCATAGAGCCTAATGAGAACTAGATGATGGCACCAATCACACCTTGACCTGAAGGGGATTGGGCTGAATGCTTATGCATACGATGAGAAGGTTCACAGAACGCTTGTGGGAGATAACTTGATAAATAACATCAATATGTGCCAAAACCATGAAAGAACAATCCATTGGTGTCCTCAGAAGTAGGTTGCATGGATTTTTTTGGTCTCACAGACGCCCAATTTGACTTTCACCCATATGTTGTCGATAGCATCCCTATCTAAAACATCATTCTCCAAAATCCACATGTAACAGTAATATGGTTCACTTCGCAGGTGGGCTAGGAGACATAATGGTAAGAAGATTTGGTGGTGATGTTGTATAAACTATAATCATAATGACATATGGATGAGTAAAATTGAATGAGTGGGAGATGTCATAATAGGCATGTATGGGTTATCCAAGAGAGTGGGTATGACTCAGGCATCATATTCCCCAATCTAGGGGAGTATTACTTCATAGTGCTCATACACTTATAGTCAAAATTACCCAAGTAGGAATAATTGTCAAAAAAATAAGACTCCATCTACCACACAATAAGATAGTCAAAACAACTTGTTATCCAATTTTACACACATGGAAAGATTGGACAACGGGGTCCTATCACGTTCAAAATGAAATAATAATGCCAGGAACCCACCTTCGGTTATTAACGAGATGCAATAATTAAAAATAATTCTTAAATTGCATGTATGAAGAGATCACCTAGCATCGAAAGGCACCCAGTTGATCTCAACTCAGTGAAGAGTTTGGGGTCGAGATGATAGGGAGCTCGGTGTCAAATTGATAATCATCTCAGAAATCATCTGCAGTAATGAGACTCTCAGTTGTAAGAGCTCAGACGATTGGTCTTGTTAATGCAAACCACCATAGCATAGAGTTGGATAAAATGTGAGAAACGAGATGAAAATGGAGGTAACTACACCTACTTCACTAGCTTGTAGCTTCGATGCTATAACCACCATAGTCAAACCCATGGGTCAGGCATTGGAATCAAACTTCCGAGCTATCACTAAAGTCTAGAATGAATTAGTGAAACAATCTCAAGCCTCATTTGCAAGCAACTTGCCTCAGAGATAAGGAGTTCGAGCTCATCTTCCATGGACTCAGTGACTTTCCAGATCATGAAAAGGTGAGACAACTCAACTAAAACTTTATCTCGTTCTTCAGAGCTACAGGTGATTCAAGATTTTGCAAGCCAACTGCATCAAGACTGTGGTCATAAAATGAATGGAGAACATCAGTGATCAACACCAAGAGTTCCTTGATGGATTTCCCTATAGTAACTGTCACAATTAACTCTCTCGAGCAGGCCACTAGATAATTATAGGAAACTTGTACTTCGTGTGGATGAAAGAAGAGCCCATGGCTACTCAGTAGGAGGGACAATTCCATGGTGCTCATTGATTAATGCAAAACTGGGAGGCCTACTGGAGAATAATTTCCCCTCTTACCAAGTGGGGATGTTAGCATGGTATGCTGGATGGCAAGATACTCTGCTGGGTTCCCAAGGGCATTGCCAAGTGAATAGAGTATATATGGGGTCGACTGAGCTATGTTCAAGCCCAACGTAGTCGGAAGAGCATATCGGTGCACAATCCCAGCAAGCTATGTTGCATGTATAGTAGGGGAACTTTTGAAGCAATTCCAAGTGGAAATATTTGGTCGTCCAACTACGGTGATATCTATTCGAGCATGGGAGAAATGATCAAATTTCCAAGTGGAGATCATATGATGGCAATCCCTCATGAGATATTCCACACAGCTTGGAGTCGATTGAGTGACAGTAAGCGAGTCACCAAGAGGACTTAATAAGACAATTTGAATTACAAAGATGGGTCTATGGGGAAAACTTACTTGTTTTACGATGATAACTCAATTGGAAGCGGAGGCTCATAGAGATAGAACTGTTTCATATCAGAATATTCATGCAGCATAATTTGTCTAAATGATACAAGTAACATGAGCAAGTGGGGGTCAGCACTTGAGTTCACTAAGTTGGCGAGCATAAAGGATTTAGCCTGTCAGAATCACTCATTCACCACTATGACGAATGCTAAAGTGGCTTCATATCTCATTGCAGGACCCAGAAAATGATGTGTTAATGGCTCATGCTGAGCAGAAATGTGCGAAGTTTGTGGCCATAGGCGATGCATGAATGAACTATGTCCAAATGGAAGGGATAGGTGACAAGCTCCCACGCACCAGGTCCTAGACATGGGAAATAAGGCGAGTATAGTGAGAAGTGGGTTTTCGTGGATGGCAAACCAAGAGAAGAAATTCCACGCTATGTTGTTATCTGATTCAGGAATGCATCCTCCAGGTGGAAGATATTGGATTTATAAATCAATTAAGTGATAAGTGAGAGTGTTACCAGCGAGATGGGATGAAATCGGATTCAAGATTCTGCCAAGTACCTTAAATATTTTGATGGCTAACTCATAGGAGTGAATACTTCATGGAGGTGGAACATGTTTCATAACAAATATTCATGAAGCACAATTTGCTTTGGAATGGTTATGAGCATCTTTCAACGAGTCACTAAGTTGGAAAGCATTAATAGGATAGTCTGTTAGAATTGGATCGGGTACATGGATTAACAAGCGTGACAACTGATACCATGTTTGCACCGAGAGTTTGATGGCTACAGGCAAACCCAATGAAGGAAAATGCGTTATATGGCTCAATACGGTAGATTCATAGGGCCAAGGGTTTGATGGTAATCAGTTATGTTTTGAAAACTCCAGCGTCCTTAAATCATGGGGTTGGCTTTGTAGCTGATGTTTTGAACATGAATGTGGTCGCTAGACATGAGCTCACAAAGCACTTTGGGTTATGCAGCAATCAGCTGCATTGAAGCAATCTAGTGACTGAATCCGGTGCATTTGAAGGAACTTCCAGCAAGATAGGTAAATATGTCTCAGTACATAGACATGTGCTTATCCTTAGTCTGAACTCGGATGCTCGGGTCGAGCATGCAGGAAACAAATAGCCACTGCCGATGTCATGATTGATTGGAGTCGTGGTGTTCAAGGTTTCATGGAGTTTGAATGTGGAATCATGTGAATATGAAGGTCCAAAACAGTGCAGAATGAAATAACTCATATCTGCTCAAGATACTTCTATCTCCTAGAAATCGAATCGATTGAAGTGTTGACAGGGCCACTTTGACGTGATCCTGGTTAACAATTTTGCATAGCTCAAAAATCATTGTCTAAATAGCGTAACATGGTCTCTTTGAGAATAATCTGTGGGCATTCATTGAATATTTTTACCATTCTATGTGGGTCACCAATGTCCATTATCAGAACAATAGCCACGAAGTATTGATTTACCAGGTTCAAAGAATATTGTGGAAATGTTTTACCAATGGACGATAAAGACTGCAGTGGGTGTCGAAGTTTAATGTATTATGTAGAGGCTTTCAATTTCTAGCTTAAAGCTTCATGATTCACGATGCATGTAGGTGGATTGGTAATTCAGAATGGTTGATTACCTATACATTTGAAGCAAGGTCCATAGTAGTAGCATTCACCAGGTGAGTTCAATGTAACTTTTGTCAGGCTAGGTTCACAGGATCAAAAATGCACCTTTTCTTAATGAGGAAGATATACAACTCAGTCAAGGAACCCTATGTTATGAGCATCGAGAAGAGCTGTGAAAGTCATGAGTTGTGGCAGAATTGAGTTCATTTTTATTAGCTCAAAGGTGTTTTCTCATTCGTTTGGAAGTAAATTGGATCTGTTGAGCTTATAGCTCGGATATTCATGTAGAGAATGAACCAAGCTCATGGAAAAAATAGAGACTCAGAAAGGATAAAACTCACCAAGAGCTCGGTGACTTCGTGGGGAAGTTCGTGGTGATGTTTCACGAAAGTTTGAATGTGGAATGCATAGATGGCCTCGAGTTAATAGAGGAAAATGATAAGAATCAAGTTTGATAGCTCACCATTTGAAGGACTCAATGCAAAAGAGCGTGATTACCAAAGCAAGGAAAGAGTTAGTGTCGAGTTTAAAATCAATTACAACACCAAGTTAGAGGATTCGAAAACTCACCGAGTTGAGATTTGTGCAGACTCTATTCACATGGACCCCCCTCCTCTTCAAGTCAAACAGGTCAATAGGGGGTCCCGACATTATGTTAATTAATTTAATATTTTTATTTAAATATTTTAATAATAATATTTATTATTATTATTTAAATATTTTATTTAAATATTCTTTTAATTAATTGAGAAGACTAGGTCATCAGGAAATTAATGACCCATGATGGAACCTTCTCAGGTGGTTCAACTAACTGTAATAAATACATCATGGGCCTTCAATTTAGGAATGTAATTATGACCATTTCCTCTTCTTTCTCACATATTCTTCCATAAATGTAAGTTGGAAGCTCATTTCAAAGGGTTCCAACAGTTCAGACAAGTTAGATAGTTAGATATCTTAGGCGAGTGTATACTTTTTCAAGAATCCTCTCTCTTCTGCAAGTTGTTCTTGTGTGTTGAGAGAACTTTCAAGCCTCCTCTTCAAGACTGTAACAGAAACTATTGCCTCTTCTGAATGTATGATGCATTGTGCATGTTATTGAAGCAATAAAAGTGTGTGTTTTGTGACTAATCTCGGTCCTTTCATCCTTTTGTGCTTCTTTGTGCCTTTCTCGTACTTGCAGGTACACTGTGCAAGTTTAAGTTCTATTACAGGTTCTTGGAGTTCTATGCTTATCGAGTTGTGGAGTATTGCATGCAGTTGAGTTGTGGTGTCTATTCACCCTTCTTGAGTTCATCCTTCTTCACTGGGAAACTGGTATATTTCTCGGTCTGATAAAGTTTAACAAAGGGAACGCATGTCTCTTAGTTTGTGGTATCCTGTACCCTCTCTAAGTTGCAGTAGGTGAAGTTGACCTGTGGTGCACACACCCTCTTCAAATTAACCCTTCCTGAGTCTGAAGACACCCTTTATTTGGTGCATCACCATCCCTAGTATAGTTTAATTTCTGTAAATTTCTTTCCCTAAAACCCCATGAAAATGTTAGCATAGGACTAGATAATCATTTTTGTTACACTAGCAGTAGTACAACACTTAGTTTAGGAAGAGGAAGTCGGCCTTCTCCAGAGGTTCACCTCGAGCCCAAGTCCCACAGCTTGAGAGGTGATCTCATGTGTCCCAATCACACCGAACGTCCTATTCACATCCTAGCCATTCGGAGGGTGCATTGTTTTGGCGACAATAGTTTTTGGCACGCCGGGTGGGACAGAGTTGGTACTTCTCTTCTCACTTACACAAGTCAAAGTACCTGGCGACTCTATATCTCTGGATTCCAAATCTCAGTGTGGTAACTTATGCGAAGAATTCAGACAAGAGCTTCTTCAAAGAAAGGAAAGTATCAGCATATCGAAATTTCCTTGTCTCCTCCAAAGAGAAGCAGAAGAGGCATTTCCACATCCCTAGTTGCAGATTTACCTAGTAGGGGTCATTCAACTCCTCCTTATGGAAGGTTTCCTCCACCCAGGAACAATCAACCTTTCGTTGCTATGGCGAGGAACCAAGTTTTTCCCCCTTTCAATGCTAGCAATCCTCTTATGTTGGCTCAACGTGACCCGATACCTATTGTGGCACTCAAAAGTTTACCCTTCTACACGGGGGAAACTTACATTACTCTAGTGGAGCATATCTTTGATGTAGCTAGCATCTGTGCAGTACATAATATCACCAAAGAGAACGTTGCAGTTAGACTTCTTGCTACCTCTTTTAAGGGAAAAGTGCTTCAATGGTTTCGCGGGTTAGGTGTTGGCACTATAACCACTTGGGACGAGTTGGGAGAAAAGTTATGTAAACAATTTAAAGACAAAAGTGATCACCTATCACTTTTGGAACAACTTACTACCATAAAGAGAGCTTCCCAAGAATACATGAGTGATTTCAACTTCCGATTCCATAGGACTTGGAATAGGATTCCAGTGCTCGTAAAGCCTTTTGCAAATAATGGATTCTTGTACTATTTGCGAGCCTTGAATAGCGATGTAGCAGTTATGATCTAGTCCATGGGAGGGACTACACTTCCTGATGCTTACGAAGTTCCCATAAGTGCAAAGAATTCTTTGATTCAGGCTGGAAAGATAGCTCCACGACCACCAATGCCCTTTTTTCCAGATCTTACGAATCATCAGCCTATCATTGCTCCTATTCCAGTAGACTCCAAGCAACCATCTCAATCTTCCCCTGCCTCTTCAAATGACCTATTTGAATTCAAGTCACTACTACAAAATTTTGGAAATGAGCTCGTTGCACTCAAAAGGCAACAATTTCAATACAATCATCCGTATCAGCCACAAAATCAGCAGTATCAAGCTAACCATTCTCCTTTTCAAGGGAACAATCAGCCTCAAAATCAAACTACAAGTCAAGTTACAAATGTCAGGCCCTTGAACTTTCAGAACCCTCTTGTAGCTAGCTCATCTAGAGCTATAGTACCTGTTCAAAATAATCTAGTTCAAGACTACAAATGGTGTTATCCTTGCTCTCAACCTCATAATCAAAATCTTTGTCCCAATGGGGTTCTTAGCCAGGACCTTATGGTTTAAAGTGTATTTTCCCCTTCAGATTTAATAAACAATTCATCTACACAAGAAGCAACAAATAAACTATAGGCACCTGAAGAATCCGCTTTGCTAAAATAGCAAGCAAAAGATTTTTGCGGGTTGAATACAGATTCCTCGTCAGTGGCAACAAACACTCATTCCAAAAAGAGAGCAATGGAGCCTCAATCTCCTCGAAGCTGATCTAGCGTCCACTTCTCAACCTGGGTTACAAATGGCAGTTGACAAAAATGTGGGAAATAAATCACCAGAAACACCGGCTAGCCACGCCTCAGGAAAAAGATGGTTCTCCAGGCATCACGGTACCCAACAAACATTTTCCAAAGGAGGACCCCAATGCCCAAAAAAGTGTCATCAAAGTTGGAGTGATTCCCTTCAGCGTAGTAGAACAAATGAAGAAAACCAATCTGAGTGTTACCATGTGGGACGCACTCTCGATCCCTTCCCAAAGAAACCTGTTGCGAGAAGCTCTGAACAGTTTTAGTACAACCAGTGGATCACCAAGCCATGGAGTGACAAATGCTACAAATTTGTGTCAACCGGAAGAGAAAATCATTCCTATGGAAAACAAACCACCACCATTCTACATTTCCCTGATTGTTGACGACCACCTGGTACATAATTACATGATCGATCCTGGTGCCAGTAGCTTTGTCATGCTGAAACAAATTACAGATGTACTAGGCATACAATATGCGCCAGTTGCAAGAGGCGTTGTTCAGCTGGATAACACAACTATTAAGACTGTTGGGGTTATCAAAGGACTTCAACTTACCATTCATGCATGCCCAAGTTTTTCATTCACCCAAGATATATCGGTCATCGATCTCCCTCCCCTCTTTGCCATCTGCCTATCATGGGATTTCACTGCCAAGATGGGTGGTTACCTATCAGCCGATTGGTCACATATGATTCTCAGGACTCGATATGGAACCAAAGTAACTATAAGGGTAGAACCAGTCTGCCATAATCATGTAGAACCCTACAACACGCTAGTCCCATAAATGGAAATTACAACCATCGGTGATCCAGAAGAGGAAGATGTTGATCATGAACCAACCACCCTTGTTGAAGAAGTTCCTGATACTTTGCTGGATGAAGTAAGTAGAGATCATCAATACGATCCCTACGCTGTTGTATTAGCAGAAGAAAAAGCTGGTTTGTTGGTCTTGGAAGAAACAGGATTAGGTACTTACTGTATCCCTGAGAAGATACGATCATACCACAACTTGTCAAAACAACACCAAGTAATTCTAAAGGATTGTGGAAATTGTTCTTCGATGGCTCAAGAAGTAAGAATGGATTCGGTGCTGGTGTTATGTTAATTTCTCTAGAGGGAGATAAGTACTTCTCATCTTTCTGGTTGGCAGTTCAGTTGCACTAACAATGTTTTTGAATACGAGGCTCTGTGCAAGGAAGTCAGCTAGCCCCAAAGGAAGGGAATCAAGGCCATGGACTATTTTTGGGAGATAGTGAGTTTAGTTGTTCATCAAGTTTCGGCACGTAGTGCATCCAAAAATGATATTTTAAGATCATACAAGAACCGAGTCTAGGACCTGATTGAAGATTTTGAAGCTTTTGGAATCCATGCATTCCCTAGAGATCAAAATCAAGATGCAAATAGGCTTGCTACAATTGGTTCACAATACAACATACCAGTTGATATCATGAAAGAAGGGCAGCAATTTTTTAAAATGGTGGTTCGACCAGCAGTCCCTGATAATGTGAGTAGTTGGCAAGTGTTTGATAGTGACAAACAAATTGTCCTCTTCCTACAAGAAGAGGCAGAGTTTGCTACAAGAATCAAGATAAGTTGCAGGAGGCATATGGTGAGAAAATTATCCAATGAAAAGAAACAAGTTACCAAAAGGTTAGTCACTTTGGAGTACCATTTTCAATTCAGATGACCGAGCCACAATACAAAGCCCTAACATGGTGGGTCAGAGAATAATATTTTGAGGAAGTCGAAGTATCAAATGAAAAATTTCTTAAGATCGGAAAGTGTGTACTTCTGAAGAGAAAGAATCTTTCATCAAAAATTTTCAAGAGTATCATGACATCTTTGCATGGAACTATAAAGATCTGCATGGTTTTGATCCATGTCTAGCACAACATACCATCGAACTGGATCCTAATGCTAAGCCAGTTCATCAGAAACAGAGACCAATTAATCCCAAAATTGAGCCACTAATGAGAAAGGAACTAACCAAGCTCATCAAGGCCTGTATAATTTTTCCCATCAAGCATTCCTCATGGGTAGCCAATTTGGTGCCCGTGAGGAAGAAGAACGGAGAGATCCGGTTATGTGTAGATTTTAGGGATTTGAATCATGCATCATTAAAAGACCATTATCCTCTTCCATCGATGGAGCAGATCCTTCAAATGGTGGCAGGAGCTCAAATATTTCTTTTCTCTATGGATATTCAGGTTACAATCAAATCCTAGTCCAAGAATCTGACCAATTCAAAACAGCTTTCACTACCAAGTGGGGCACGTATGCCTACAATAAAATGCCATTCGGATTGTCCAATGCCGGGGTTACTTTCCAAAGAGCCATGGACATGGAATTTAAGGGACTAATAAATGATATTATTTTAGTATACCTTGATTATATAACTGTATACTCTAAGCATGCAGAAGATCACATCACAGATCTAAGGAAAGTTTTCCAAAGGTGTAGGGAATTTGGGGTTTCACTTAACCCCAAGAAATGTATTTTCACAGTGCATGAGGGAAAATTGTTGGGACATGTGGTTTCAGCAGAAGGATTATCAATCGATCCAGCTAGGATTCATTCAATTATGTCCTTATCTCTCCCAAGTCACAAGAAGGGCCTCCAGAGTTTTCTAGGAACCATAAATTTCATGTGGAGATTCATCCCTCAATTCACGACATTGGCTAAACCACTGACAGCCATGCTAAAGAAAAACACCCCATTCTCATGGACAAAGGAAGGATGAGAAAGCTTTAAAGCCATCAAAATAGCCATTTCCCAAGCTCCCATGCTTGTGAACCCCAGGTTTGACAAATATTTTATCCTTTATGCTTTTGCAGGTCAAGAGAGAATTTCATGGATCCTCACCCAACAAAACAACAACCTAATGGAACAACCAATCACTTTCTTCAGTCAATCCCTCAAAGAATACGAGTTCAAATACTCATTCATTGAAAAGCAAGTCTTTGTGGTTATTCAAGCTTTGAAGAAATTCAAGCACATGTTGTCCAACAAGATTCATCTGATGGTGTCTCATCTAGGTGTCAAGGAGTTTTTGCTGAACAAAGAAATGAATGAAAAGCGTGCTGGATGGATCACGAAGGTAATGGAGTATGACGTGCACATCAAAGTCACTAAACTTGTTAGAGGTAAGGGTTTATGTCAGCAACTTGCAACAGACATGGAATCAAAACTAATGAGGACGTGACACTCCTAAATACTGATGAAAATGTTGATCAAGCTGACTGGTTATCCAAAATGAAGAGTTTCCTCTTCTCGGGAGCATATCTAGTAGACATGGATAAAAACCAAAGGCAAACTTTCCATCTTCAATCTATCCCATATGTTTTGGTAGATAGCATTCTCTTTCGAAAAGATTTGAATGGCGTCCTCCTTCGGTGCATAGGACCAGAACAGGTCAGTAAGATACTAGAAGAATTTCATAATGGCCTATCTGGAGGACATTATTCCACACGAACAACAACTACCAAGATCATGTGAGCTGGCTACTATTGGCTAGATTTATTCAAGGATGCCCATCTCTGGGTAAGGAAATGTAAGGAATGTGCCTTTTTCACAGGTAAGCAGAAGCTGACAGCTCTTCCGCTGCATCCAATTCAAGTGGATCAACCCTTTGTTCAATGGGGGTTGGACTTCATCGGAATGATTAATCCTCCATCCAGTGACAAACATAAGTGGGTCCTTATCACAACAGACTATTTTACTCGATGGACAGAGGTGGTAGCATTAAACAAGAGCAATGAAAAGACAGTTCTAGATTTTTTGGAGGGTATAATGACGAGGTTTGGTGTTCCGTTTACAGTCATTTCAGACAATGCGCTAGCTTTTCTTGGTATGAAATTGAGTGAATGGGATGTTAAAAATGGGGTATACCTCAAAACTTCATCCAATTACTATCCTCAAGGAAACGGATTTGCTGAGTCTAGCAACAAAAACCTCATAAGGATTATTAAGCGCACAATGGAAACTAACAAGAGGACTTGGCATACACAGCTTAAGACTACCTTATGGGCAAATCGGATCACACCTAAAAGGGCCATCGGAAATTCTCCTTTCATTCTTGTATATGGAAGAGAGGAAAAACTCCCACTCTCATTGGAGTTACCTTCTTTGGAGCTAGCTCATCAACTTGAAGTTATAGAGAGTGATCCTCTGACAGTAAGGTTTGCTGAACTCATGGAGTTAGAGGAAGTACGAGACAAGGCTATGAAAACTTTGGAGTAGCATCAGGCTCAAGTTAAGAAATATTTTGATAAGAAGGCATCCAACAAGTGTTTTCAAGAGGGAGATTTAGGTCTCAAATGGGATGAAGACAGGGCCAAACCAGGCAGGCATGCCAAGCTTGACGCACTCTGGAGTGGGCCATACATCATCACAAGTTGCAAAGAGGCAAATTCGTTTCATCTATCTAGGCTCAATGGAGAAGACTGCCCATTCATGTGAATGGGATACATCTCAAATCTTGTTTTTGAGAAGCATTCCACCCCTTGTACAGTTAAATTAGGTGTTTTTCTCCAAGTGCTTATGCACATTGTTTCATCATTGGAAGGTGTCAAGGAGAAGAAAGGTTCAAGGTTTCCATAACAGTTCAAAATCTGCTTCATTCAAATTTTTGCAGTGTTCCATGGATGTCAAGCATTCAACAGATTCAGTATACTTCATGCTTAGTATTCCAGGGAGGTTTAGGATATCAGCAATGCTCAAAGAAATTCTGGGATGTGTCAAATAAAATCATACTACTTTTAGAATTCCAACACAGACTCCATGCCCAATGGATGACTTAAGGCTACTGGAATCATGCTTAGCAGGCAATCATCCCTGAGAGGTCGCCAAAAATGTTATCCAATTTTGCACACATGGAAAGATTGGACAACGAGGTCCTATCATGTTCAAAATGAAATAATAATGCCAGGAACCCACCTTCGGTTATTAACGAGATGCAATAATTAAAAATAATTCCTAAATTGCGTATGAAGAGATCACCTAGCATCGAAAGGCACCCAGTTGATCTCAACTCAGTGAAGAGTTCAGATTCGAGTTGATAAAGAACCTAGTGTCAAATTGATAATCATCTCAAAAATCATCTCAGTGGAGACTCTCAGTTGTAAGAGCTAGATGATGGTCTTGTTAATGCAAAATATAGCTCATTGAAAATTGACAAATGAAAGGAACTCTACAAGGATCTCGGTGAAGATCGATGTAAAAAGAAGTGAAATCAGAGTCAGGGAGAGTCAAAGTTCGAGCTATCAATAAAGTCTCAATGAATTGGAAAGGTTCAAGCCACAGGCGGAAGTAAAGGCAGAGATAAGGAGTTTGACTCATCTTCGTGACTCGTTCATTTTGGAGATCATGTGGTGAGCTTCTTTTAGGACACATTCTGCAGAGCTAGGGTGATTCAAATGCAAGCCAAGGCATCAAGAGTGCCATAAAATGAATGGAGATCGTTGTGTAAACAGAGATACGTGATGGAGCCCTATCAATGGGAATCATCGAGCATGATAGATAATTCAAGGCAACTCGTTTCATGTGGATGCATTAAAGATGGTTTCTAGGATACAATTCCAGGGCTCATTGATTAATGTAAAAATGGGAGGCCTACTCAAAATAATTTTATAATGGTAAGCTCGCAGGTGGTAACAAGAATGTTGGGCCAGGGTATAAGTGAATATAGTATATATATTTTCGCTAATGTTGTTCAGACCTTCCTCGGCCGAGCATTCGGTACACGGGCAGCAAGCATGTTGTGGTATAGTAAGAGTTCTTTTGAGCACTTCTAACAAGCAGGTCGTCCAACTACGTTTTTATCTATTTAGCATCGAATGCATCCTCGAATTCGGGATTTTCCCTCAAGATATTTTTTATGAAAATCGATTAAGTGACAGTAAGAGTGTTACCGGGAGACTTGATGAAATTTATTACAAAGATTCTCTATCGAGACCTTACTTGTTTTACGATGCAACTCATGGAAGTAGATCTCATAGAGGTGCAACTATTTCATATCAGAATATTCATGGAGCATAATTTTCTTTGCAATTATATGAGCATCTTCAACGAGTCACTAAGTTGGTGAGCATAAAGGATTCTGTCGGAATTATCACACCTTAAAAGCTACAACTGAAATGTTTACACCGAGAAAATGATGTCTCCTCACGTTGAGCGGAAAGGTAGAAGTAGGTGGCCATCTGTCCAAAATGAAATATGGCCAAATGATAACGAAACCCCGCACTCCAATCCCGGATGTGGGAAATAAGGTGACCAATGCCAAGTGAGTTTTCGTGGATGGCAAGCCAAGGAAGAAATTCCACGCGGGGGAGATTCAGGTAAGCACCGCCAAGCGGAAATATTGGATTGGTAAACCATGATCAAACTTCCGTGAATGGGAGAAATCAGATCAAACTGCCAAGTGCAGAAATATTTCGATGGCTATCCAACATGATACTTCTACATGGGCCATGTAAACAAAATTTTGTGCAGCTTGGAGTGGTCCGAGTCTTTTTGCGAGTCACCGGGAGGATTAATAGGATAGTTGTGAATTAGAGCAGGTCATGGATTAAAAAATGCAATGTGATACCAATTTCAGCGGAGGCTACAGGCAGACCCAACGAAGGTGATGCGTTAATGGCTCAGTAGGGGCTCATATGCGAAGAGTTTGATGGGAAAGCAATGCTGAAAACTCCACGTCCTTCTCCTCATTCTCTATACAGTTCTGAACTTGATGTGGTCGTGAGACAAGCTCCCACACACAGGCAGCAGTCATGATGCAGTACAGTTGAAGCCTTTTGAACGCTTCCAGCAAGCAGGTTGTCCAACTGTGGCTTATCCTTATTCTAAACTCGGATCTATGGAAGCTGCAGGAAACAAATATTCACTGCCGTGTACAATGGATTGGAGTCACGTTGTTCAAGGCTTCATAAAATTTTCCTGAATTAGGAGATGAAGGTTTAAAATGGTACAGAATGAAACGATTCATATTGCTCAGCACTTCTTCTCCTAGAAACGAAGTGAAGGTGAAGGTCAACTCTGAAATACCTGGTTGGCTATTTTGCATGCTACAACCTTGTTACTTGTAAAGGGTCTCTTTGAGAAACTCTAAGGGCAGAAGCAATATTTATACCCTTCCATTATGTACGTCCAATCAGACAATAAAAGTGTTCTTTTACCAGTTTCAGAGAAGCTGTTTTAACAATGGACGATTATACTGTAATTTCAAGCTGATTTTATCTAGCTTATTTCTATCAGCTTTGATCCATGACTAAGGAAGAATTCATATGGTTGTTACCTGTACATTTTTCCAAAGTCCTTTTGGTTGCCCCAGTTGTTCAACGTATGTTTTTGAAGGGCTTATTTTATGTGTTGCAAGTTGTAACATAAAGGATCTTTTAGTTTATGGAAAAATGAGTATATGGTGTAGCTCATAGCTACCTATGCCATACTAAGATCCCAATAGTGGCATAATTTTTGATTGGAGACGAGATTTCCGAGTGCACTACCAAAATACCGAAGGGCTCTTTGGCCAAAAAATCAGTCTTAAGGGTGTCTATCGACATGTTATGGGCATGAGCCTGGGTCATCATCATGGCAGCATTAGGTCTTTATTGGTAATGGAATTTTCTCATCATTTGGAAGGTACAATTGTGCTTATTATGGCCAAGCTAAAACATTCTTACTGCAAGTGTTATATGATAAGGAAGAACTGTGGGCATTTTGGTAAAACCATTCTTTTTAGAAATGTTGGGTTAAGCTCGACATTCAAGTGAGTTTGAGCCCAGGAAAGGTAAGATCGTTTGCTGGATGAAGAGCTCGGTGACTTTGCAGGGAGCTCGTGGTGATGTTTCATGAAGTTTGAACGTGGAATGCATAAATGGCTTCGAGTTAATAGAGGAAAATGATAAGAATCGAGTTCGATAGCTCACCATTCGAAGGACTCAATGCAAAAGAGCCCGATTGCCAAGACGAGGAAAGAGTTGGTGTGGGGTTCAAAATCAATTGCAACACTGAGTTAGAGGATTCGAAAGCTCACCGAGTTGAGATTTGTGCAGACTCTATCCACATGGACCCCCCTCCTCTTCAAGTCAAATGGGTCAACAGGGGGGTCCCAACATTATGTTAATTAAATTAATATTTTTATTTAAATATTTTAATAATAATAATTTATTATTATTATTTAAATATTTTATTAAATATTCTTTTAATTAATTGAGAAGACTTGGTCATCAGGCAATTAATGACCCATGATGGAACCTTCTCAGGTAGTTCAAACTAACTGTAATAAATACATCATGGGCCTTCATTTTAGGAATGTAATTATGACCATTTCCTCTTCTTTCTCACATATTCTTCTATAAATGTAAGTTGGAAGCTCATTTCAAAGGGTTCCAACAGTTCAGACAAGTTGGACAGTTAGATATCTCAGGCAAGTGTATACTTTTTCAAGAATCCTCTCTCTTCTACAAGTTGTTCTTGTGTGTGTTGAGAGAGACTTTCAAGCCTCCTCTTCAAGATTGTAATGGCAACTATTGCCTCTTCTGAATGTATGATGCATTATGCATTGTTATTGAAGTAATAAAAGTGTGTGTTTTGTGACTAATCTCAATCCTTTCATCCTTCTGTGCTTCTTTGTGCCTTTCTCATACTTGCAAGTACACTGTGCAAGTTTAAGTTCTATTGCAAGTTCTTAGAGTTCTGTGCTTATCGAGTGGTGAAGTATTGCATGCAGTTGAGTTATGGGTGTCTGTTCAACCCTTCTTGATTTCATCCTTCTTCACTGGGGAAACTGGTATAGTTTCTCAGTCTGATAAAGTTTAACAAAGGGGAATGTGTGTCTCTTAGTTTGTGGTATCCTGTACCCTCTCTAAGTTGCAGTAGGTGAAGTTGACCTGTGGTACACACACCCTCTTCAAATTAACCCTTCCTGAATCTGAAGGACACCCTTTATTTGGGTGCATCACCATCCCTAGTATAGTTTTCATTTCTGTAAATCTCTTTCCCTAAAACCCCATGAAAATGTTTAGCATAGGACTAGATAATCATTTTTGTTACACTAGGAGTAGTACAACACTTAGTTTAGGAAGAGGAAACCGGCCTTCCTCCGGAGGGTTCACCTCGAGCCCAAGTCCCACAGCTTGAGAGGTGATCCCATGTGTCCCAATCACACTGAACATCCTATTCACATCTTGGCCATTCGGAGGGTGCAGTGGATTTGGCGACAATACATAGCTTGAGGACACCCTGGCTTTGGGTGTCATCCACCATGGGGGTGGCTATTCGAAGTGTATGGGGCTTCCATGTACCAGGTGGCGGAGAAGAAGGAAATGAAATAGCTCGGTATTGTACTCAGAATGAATAATACCATGAAACAAGAGGTTAACCATACCTATGTACCCATGGGGGTGGAAGGGTCACTGGTAACCCTAGTGGCAATAGGGGCTAATGCATTGTCCTATGGAAATTTTTTAACCAACATTCTTGAGAGTGGGGTCAGGACATTACCGACACTGAAGGTGGGACCTGTACGATATGGGTCATGTGTGAGGACATTAGGGGTATTCGTTGAGGGTATGGTGGATGTAATTGGGTGCCTACCATGAGGTAACAGACGTGACAGTCATGTTGGGTATAGAACTATGAGGCATGTGAAAACCCATCCTGGGGGTAAAGTGGATGTAGGTAGCACGAAGTCCAGACTGGGGCTGATGCAAAAGTGGGTGCGAGATTCTGGGGGGGATAGATACGAGCATGCCGTATATCAACTGACTTGATGCACTCAACTGAGTGGACAAAATGGGAGAGGTGACAACTGCAAGGTGGCAGGTTTTCTGGTCAAGGAGTTGTGCGAACTCCTCATCATCCGGTAGTGATAGTAGTAGGTTAGACTGGGATCCATGACTGGTGACCCAAATAGAAGGTGCGTGACAGGACTAGGTGGGAGGTGGTTGGAAATTGGCATGGAACATGTAGGGCATTTGTTTGTCTTCGGGTCATTATACCATGTGAACCTAGTACCTTGATCCATGTAGGGCTACTTATCTATAAATGATATAAAGAATAGCAGGAACATGTGAATACTGGTGATAAAGAATGGATGAAGGTGAACAAATGGTGGGTGGAATGTGAAACAGGATAACTGATGCCGGTATAGGTAAAACTGACCGTCTGCACCCACACCCTAAAACCACTGTCTGCAGTCACTTTGTAGAAAATTTATAATGAAGTAACACAGTGAGGCACCAAGCTCAAACAATTTGACCAAGTATACCAAATCTGGGGATGTCCTAAAATGACCTCAATGAGACCTCAGAATCCCATCAGTGACAGAGACTTGTGGGAAAGTGGAATAAAGTGAATTGAAAATTTCCTTTTGAGTAGGTTAGTACCCAAGGACCCTGGAATTGACGTCGGTTAGCCTCCATAATCGATGGCGGTCCATCAGGTAACCTGTCTCACCAAGTTACCACCTGTGAAATTGATCCCACAGTGATTAAAGAAAAGTGGTTGTGAGTTAAAATCTCAAATGTAGAGATCGTGCCACACCAAAATGATGACCTAGACCCAATGATGATGATCATGGCTCTAGGAACACTCAGGTGACAGCCGAAATACACCAACTATGATGATTGATGCGTGTAAGGCACTGACCATTAAAAAAAGTGTATGAACGTGCATTCTTTCAAACCTGCAAAACTGACAATCTACATGTACAAACATCCTATCATGTTGCATTCATTCAATGATGCTACTACCTCTAGGAGTAGGCCCTTTGTCATCCTCCATGTTTGTGTTAGCCCTTATGCTATTTAGGGATTGACACATGAATTGTGAAATAGAGTTTTTGGTGAGGTGTGACTTCTTACAATAGAAGGATGATGCTTGGGAAGACCCTGAGGTTTCAGGTCATGGGTTATCGGTGGGGACAATTTACTTCACTCTGTAAAGGTATGAACTCGACAGAGTAGAGAGCTGGGAGCCCACTATGCCATGATCGTGATCCATCACCTTTAGCTTCTTCCAGGTAAGATGTTCTTTACCGACCCAATGATGTGCTCATACCCATTAAATCATCTACCTCTGTGACCACCATCGCTTCACCTCCACCTCCACTTACCAGTATAGTCACTACCTCAACCACACATACCTCCTCCATTCCTACTACTACCACAACCTCCATGGCTGACCCATCAGCTTCCAAATCCATTAACTCTACCTATGCATCGACCTCTAACACTTCGTCCATTCCAACTACCTACATATCAACCACCGATCCCTTGTAAGGTGTTTTTTAACACCTCACTCTGGGGGAGTACCGCCTATATAGTGTCAATACATTCCTTACCCAACAAGAGTATAGAATCCTTCAATAACACCCTCATTATTATCACCATATAGGATAACATCTCCTGTATGGTCCCCCTCACCTTTGTACTAGTCTCACCTATGGGGGACTTGATACTACCACTTACACACCCGAACCACCATCACAAACTCACCCATTTCCCGTTGACTTCCAATCACTGACCCATTACCATTTCACCCACACCTTCCTACACTGATGTGCATGGAAGGGTTTTGGTTTTGGATTTTATGAGAAAGGCCACCATACTATCATTCCATGTACCACCCATAAACATCATGACCATAGTGGTATCAGTTTTCCTGAACCACCTACCAAACAGGCCCGCATTGAACTCATTAAGGACACTAGCCCTTCTCCACCTTCTTCACCTGCTCCACCTTCATCACCACCCTCACCAACTGAGTCGATGGATTCTGAATCTATCCCTCCTAAATTTTTTTTTTTTTTATAAACACCATTTCCTTAAGGCCTCTAACTTATCAATGTGAGGGCAAGGCCCCTTCCACTCTTCCCTTCCTGTACCCTGAAATGATCGATGACGATACACCTTCAACTAATGTCATTCAATGTCAGGATGATGACTCTATACTCACCTAACTTGGTGCTGAAGACTCATATATTCATCAGTCATTACCTTCTGAGATGCAAACCATGTTGAATGAATCAACTATTGAGATCAACATTCACACTCAGGACGACCTGCACATCCTAAAGATCGATCAATCTTTAGATGTTGCTGAACAGGAAGCCATCACTTATTTACTCAAAGACCATAACCACTCTTTCACTTGGTATTACACATACATGCCCGGTATTGAACCCACCATAGCAGTCCACAATATCATAACCATTCCCGATGCCAAACCCATTAAACAAAAATTGAGGAAAATGCACCCTCGTATTGCCCTTCTCATCAAAGAAGAACTTGAGCACCTTCTTTATATTTCCTTCATCATTCCCATTGATTATCCTTGTTGGATTTCTAACATTGTCCCTATCACTAAGGTGAAAGGGGACTCCATATTTACATGAAATTTTGTGACCTCAACCTAGCGTGTCTTAAAGATGACTTTCCCTTACCTAGTATTAACTAGCTTGTTGTCCTTACCACTGACCACGAGATGCTATCACTCATGGATGGCTTCTTAAGTTATAACCAAATCCTTCTTGCCCTAGAGGATCAACACAAAACCTTGTTCATCACCCCTTAGGGGACCTTTTGATATCAAGTCATGCCTTTCGACCTTACAAATGCTGGTGCCACATATCAACGAGCTATGACTTAAATCTTCCATGACCTCATGCATCACATATTGGAAGATTACGTGGATGATCTCTTTGCCAGATCTAAGCACTTCTTTAAACACCTTGTCATCCTCAAAACCATTTTTGATCGCCTCATTAAATATTGCATCCGCCTTCAGCCTAAGAAGTGTGTCTTTGCAGTTCTCTCTGGAAAGCTCCTAGGATTTATCGTTTACCTAAGTGGTATAGAAGTTGACCCTGATAAATTCAAGGCCATTTTGGAAATGCCTCCACCCACTAACCTTAAACAACTCTGTAGCCTACAAGGTAAATTGCAGTCTATTTACCATTTCATTTCATAATTATCTTATCAATGTCAACCATTTCATCATTTTCTCAAGAAGGATGTCTCCTTTAAATGGGATGATGATTACCACAAAGCTTTTGAGACCCTAAAACAATACCTTCTCCAACCACCCGTACTCATTCCACCTAAAGACGATCAACCTTTTTACCTATACATCTCAACTACTAATCATTCCTTAGGAGCCATGCTCACTCATCATGATGAACAACACAGGGAGTAGGCAGTTTATTACATAACTTGTACTATTGTGGACTATGAAACCCGATACACCCATTCTGAAAAAATTTTCTTAGCCTTAGTTTTCATTGCCACCAAACTCCATCATTACCTGCTCAACCACAAAACCTATGTTGTGACCAACACTGACCCCTTACACTTCATGTATGCCAAACCTTATCAAAATCAGAGTGTCACACGATGGCTTATGCTTTTAACTCATCTTGACCTCAAATTCATTCATCAAAAGTCTATCAAGGGCCAAGAAATTTCTAACTAATTGGCTGACGCACCTATTTTTGGGGATCAACCCTCTAATTTTGACTTTCCAGATGAGTCGATTACTACCCTTTCCTAGGACGAACCCCCTTACCAAATGACACTCTTCTTCGATGGTTCCAAGTGTTAACGTGGGGGTGAGGCTAGTATTATCCTCATTCTCCTTTATGGTGAACCCATGCCTTTGCCTTTCAAACTAGATTTTGAATGCACCAAAAATATTTCCAAATACAAAGCACTCTTACTAGGTCTCCAAGCCAGCTACGCCCTAAATGTCAAATCCATCAACATCATTGGTGATTCTCAATTGGTCATAAACCAAGTCAATGGTATATACCAATGTCGTAAGGAGATACTTCAAAATTATAAACATCATGTAGATGTACTTTGAACCACCTTTTATCGTTACACCCGTCAAACCATCCCATGTTCAACCAAAAAATTTACAGATACCATGGCCTGCTTAGCTTCCCAAATACCCGCTTCACTCACCGATTCTAAAATCTTTGTCACCATACAACAACTCTAATAACCTTCTTATTTACCATAATATGTTTACTCCATCGGAACCATCACCTCTAACCCGAATGACCTTTGGTATAAACAATACTCTAACTACCTTTCTCTCTCCATCTTACCTCCTGATCTCACCTGTAATGGACAACACACCTTCCTTAAAAAGGTCTCTCATTACCTCATCCTGAGGGGAATCCTCTATAAGCATGGATTTGATGGTATTCTCTTACGATGCCTCATGAGTTCTAAAATTCCTTATACCATTAAGGAAGTTCATGATGGCATATGTGGAGGTCACTTCAGTGGCCTTACTGTTGCTAAGCGTATTCTTCACCTGGGCTATTACTGGCTGACCCTTAACTATGATTGTTACGACTACATCAAACGTTGTGTAAAATGCTAACAAAATTCCAATCTTCATCATACACTTAGCCATGCCTTACAGGTCACCCGTGACCTTTGGCCCTTCTCTCAATGGGGTTTGGATCTTGTCAGAGAAATCAATCCCCATTCTTCCCAATGCCATCAATGGATCATCACTACTACGGAATACTATACAAAATGGGTGGAAGCCATACCACTCATCTCCACGAAAGTTGAGAAAATATGTGAGTTCATTAACCACCATATCATTTGTCACTTTGGTGTTCCTCATCGCCTCATCACTAAGAATGGAAAACAATTAAAAATAAAAACATTGTAAAACCTTTGTAATGCCTTTAACATTCAGCTTAGTTTCTCATCACCCTATTACCCAAAAACCAATGGCCAAACCAAATCCACTAACAAAACCCTAAACAAGATTCTCATGAAAGTGGTCAATGATACTGGGAAGGATTGGCATACAAACATTCCTTTTTCCCTATGGGCATACCACACTAGTATTTGCACTTCCACTGTGGCCACACTCTTTTCTCTGGTCTATGGTACAGAGGCAGTCCTACCTCTCAAAGTCCAAATTCCCTCACTCCGCATTTCTCTCCATGACATGCTCACTGATGATGACTTTCATTAGGACTGTTTAGCACAGTTAGAGTTACTAGATGAACGTCGTCTTAACACTCTGGATCACCTTCAAGTTTACCAAAAACGTATCAAACGTGCCTATGACAAACATGTTCATGAATGGACCTTCCAAGTCAGTGACCTTGTCCTGAAAGAAAATCAACACTTAACCAAAGAAGAAAAAATTAAACGTGGCAAATTTTCTCCTAATTGGCTTGGACCATACATCGTGACCCATACTTACGGAATAGGTGCTTATTGTTTATATTCACTCAATGGTAAACCCAAACCTGATCCCCTTAACACCTTGCATATTCAACCATTATATTGTTGACTTGTCATCCTACCTCACCTTTTGTCTCTTTCCATGCTCATCCCTTGAGCACTATTCACTTCATACACCTCACCAACCAATTAAACAAGAATCATGTGAGTACCCATCACTTGTTATCTTCTCTTGAATATGTGTACCACGACACTACACATAGCATGATTCTCATGGATACTTTTCGTCTACCTTTAGATGAGATCCCATGGTCGTTCCACCTTGCCTTTTGAACAAGAGTCCTATCCTTCACCTTGGTCTTGTCCATGACTTCAAAGCCCTCACATGGGATATAAATCCTTGAGTCAAACTTCCACTCAAAAGATGACTCCCTCAAAAGGACATCTTCCTCTCGACAATCACTGCTATAAATAGACTGCTCCCTTGAAGGACAACTATGTAAAGCTTAAAACAAAAACAAAAAAAACAAGAGCAACTGAAGCTTCCCACATCGATCAGCTCCACGAAGACCTCAAGGAGTTAAATTTTCTTCATCCCATATAGACTTCCCGCATCTATCAGTCTATCTCACCTATAAGTCAAAACAACAAAACTTTTTAGTCATGGACTTACCCATTGTGACCTCAGATCTCTTGCCCAAAGAGCATGCTACCTCACACCATATAACAATTAACTACCTTTCACCCTTCTTACCATTCCAACTCCCATTTCCTATTACCTCAAGGGACTTCTTAGAACTTAGACATTTGGTGATCATGTGAATACTTTTCACTGTAGAATAATCAATCATACAATGTCTTTAGGGTCTTACGTTCATCACCTCCTCCAAGGAATGATCTCCTCGATATGATCCTACCCAATCAAGTGGCGTTCTTGCCCCCTCTTATCTTTTAAACTATCTTTGTTTATGTTTTGATTACCTAATACAAGACTTGGTCCTCGACGCTTAATTTTGGGGTAATATTCTTCTTTTGCCATAATCAAAAACACCTACATCACTTTACCTATAATCCACCCACACCATTCCTAAAACCTACTAAATCATTTTCATACCTCATGATATTCTTCCTTAGGTCATGGGATAAATACATTGGCCTGAGGTCCCCTTTCACGGGAACTATGTAGGAAACACTCTGAGGGCATGGGGCCGTTGGAGCTTAGCTTGGACATTCTCTACCCTAAACAATTCATCTTCCATGTTCCTCACACCTCACTTAGTTTCCCTTTTTTATCTTAAATTGGAAATTAAACCAAACAAACAACAAGTTACTTCATATTTTAAATCCTTATCATAGGATACATTTATTACGCCTAGCATTTCTTTATCATCACTATGCTTAGATTATACCACATCTCACATATGACCCATATTATCATTCATTGCATAAAATAATGAATCACAACTTCACCTACTTTCTAACTCAACCATGCCTACTTTCTAACTCAACCATGCCTATAACCTGACTCGATCCATGCCTATGACCTGACTCGATCCATGCCTAAACCAACCTGACTCGATCCATGCTTAACCAACCTGACTCAATCCATGCCTAAACCGACCTGACTCGATCCATGACTAACTGACTTGACTCGATCCAGGCCTAAATCAACCTGACTCCATCATGCCTAACTCACCTACTTTCCATCCATATCAAAATAAAAAATCAAAATCTCATCAACACATCAAAAAATCAAAAATACCATGTATCTCATCATATAAATAAATCAATGTGTATCTCAAAAATACATGGCTATCTCATCGTGTCCATCATCTCAAAATCATCGGTACACAGGCTAATACATAATACAAAATGTAATCTCACCTATCGACAAGTGGAACGGTTGGTCTCATATATACAATAAAATAATGAATGCAACCATCAAACTATCTCTTCGGACACACAAGCCGGTATAATGCTTGAACCCCACTACAAACCACTACCTACATCCTGCAGCTCCTTCAGGGTTGTTACGCAGGCCGTATATGTGATAACAAATAGGGACTGGATCTCTTGTCACGCAGGATGGTAGCTGCACTCTCCCCTGACTATCCATATAATCAAAACATTAATCTCCATTTATCTATATCGCATATTTGCCAATTGACCTCATGGGTCCCTACTAGTGCTTCACCCTAGATCTTAATCTAAACCCATGCACTTTTGGTTGTTCCTAATAACTTGACCGGGCCTCGGAGCTCTTACTAACCCGATCACCCCTTAATGGCCTCTGTCACCTATATGGTGACCGATACTGGTCCTCACCCTACCGACCACATGTCACCCCTTAACTCAGCATAGGTCACCTATTTGGTGACTAATCCCAGCTACCATTAGCCTGTCCTTACTGATGCTGTGGCCAAACATGACCAATGTCGGTCACTGTCGCGGTAAAACCCGTGATTTTCCCAAAACCCCCCCTTTTCTAAAAAACCTCCCCTTACTCCCTTTTACCCACCTATAAAGACCTACACTACCCCTAGACCTCTACCCACCCCACCTATCCCATTTATTTCCCTCTCTATTCCTCTTTTTACCCACTATTCCCCCCATTTCAATATTTAACCCATTCCCGCCCACAAAAACAAAACCTAACCGAAACTACAAAAAACAATATACTAATCCTCTAGTCTATCTAATCACATACACCTAGAGTAGGGCGCTTACCTTGTCACGCCACCATCATCTCGGTGACACTTCTGGCTGCTACATCGGTGGCCCTCCCAATCCATCTCTGGCCTTTTCCATCACCGAATCGGTACCCATAACCTCTACCCAATCAAATCCCTCGCACTGATCCTGTGGACCTGATTCTCTCCAACTGATCACCCATCATTCACACTACCAACTCAATGCTCTACTCCATCAAGAAAATTTTCTCTCTTTTCTCTCTCTTTTTTCATTTTCTCAAATAGCTAAAAGACAAATGAATAACAAAAAATGTCAATTTTTTGTTTTTATAACAAACCTGACCTAACCAACGTCGGTTACCCTTGACTGGAATTGGTTGCATGCCCTACGCAACCATGGTTGGTTGACCTCTATCGACGTCAGTTATCCTTGACTGGAATCAGTCACCCTCACTTTTCCATTCCCTTAAATTTTACCCTTTTACCCTACACCTACCTCCTTTATTTACCTCATTCAACCTTCACCGTGATCATTTACCCCACCCCACCTTTACCCAGACCATTTCCCTCACATTCCCAACCTCATCATTTACTACCTCCCTTTTTCCTCCTCTGGGGACTCATTATTTTACCCCTACCTTGGCCTTACCCATGCTATGACCTAGATATTTGGACCTGGACCATCACTCGTGACCTTTGACCTCATGTGTTCACTATACCTTGTGGCACTGTTACCTGTGTTGTTGACCTAATGACCTTACCTAGCCTATTGTTGTGACCATTTATCCTGACCCTACCTTTGGTGTACCAGAACATACCTAAACGTTCCTGCACCTAACCTATGTCGTGTTTCCTGACCATATCCTATACCTTGGATACTAGAATCACTTCAACCTCATTTGGATAAACCTATCGACCTTAGACGATGTAGAGTTTGACTGCTCTTCAAACCTAGTAGCGTGCTGCAGTTTAGACGTGTGTGTGCATTTAACTGTTACTACCTTTAACCCTGACCCATTACCTAGCTTACCTCGAGTAGACCTTGCTCGTCTTTCCCCCATTACCCGCCTTTCTTTTCATCACATTTACCTTTTATCAAACCACTCACCGATTCTGCCTGCTGCCCTTGTCAGTTCCTGGCTTGAGGGGGATCACATTCACCACACATGGGGCAACCACATCTTATTTTTTTGTTAGTCGTCGCTTACTAATACAAGCTACGCAACAAAAAGGGGCAAAATGTAGACACTAAAATTAGGTCACACTCCCCTTTGGTCCCTCAACAAATAAGCACCCTTCATCACATTCACCTAGCCATGGCCCCCTTTACCTCACTAATATTAATTTAATTAAATTAATTCATTATCCTCACCATATTTATTATTTAAATATCTTAATTTAAATAATATCCACACATACACTTCACCTAGACACCTCATCAAGCCAACTCACCCTAAGACCTATTCTTAGTAAGTTGCCATAACTAACTAAGACTTACCAAAACCCTAAAAATCAATGCCTACATTCTCTCTAACCACATTCCCTGCATGCTTACAAGAAGCTTCCAGTTTAATCCACGGGTTAACGACATGAGATCAAGAAAATCAAGAGGATCTCCCTAGTTTAGTAAACCTAGGAAATCCTACCTTGACCGACGCTCGGTTAGCCCTAACCATTGCCAGTTAGGCCGGAACCGCCATCAGTTACCCTTTTAACCCCTAAAACAACCTTATTTTGCCAAGGTTGGAAAAGATTGGAAAAAGTTGGCAAACATTGAGATCTTCCTGAGAGATATTGCATCTTCTGAGATCAAATTCCAGCATGAGAACACACATGCAAGGAAGGAGATCAAGTATTTTCTCCTGCATAGCCACCCCAGCAATGATCTGATCTAACCAAGCAAAGAGGAATGCACATGCAGCTGATGCAGAAGCTCTCCTACGATTGGTTATCACCTGCAGCCTTCAACCTCTTACCAACACCCCCGTCCCTCACTCATAGGTGTCAAGGACCAGAATCCAAGTAAGTAAAACATTCTACTTCTCTTGTTCACTTCATTTTGTCATTATATTATCACCTATTGTTTACCTAGCCACCCATTGACCTCCTTCAACATTCCCCCTCTATATACCCATTAAAACCTCACCAAATCCCTCCCAAATCATTCAATACCTCATCCCAACCAACCAAAATCATTTGTGCAATCACAAAGGAGACCCCAAGCCCATTCTGGCATCCCCAGAACTCCACAGTAACTAGCACCGAGTTACGCCTAACTACTGTCGGTCACCCTTAACCGGCATCAGTTACTGTATGTGCTCATACAACCCAAAACAGGGACCTATCCACCTAATTTTACATCCCCTTAATCACCTGTGACCTACCTGAGACTTTTGTCAGACCTACAGAGACCCAGAACCAACTATTTGACCTTCGGATCCTATTCTAACCTAGCCTATTAGATTAGATCTTTCTTATTGTGTTTTAAGTGAGATACCTAAATCATTTCGATTTATAATAGGATTTACTTCATTTAATACATTAAATTGTTTAAAACAGTGGACTGACAACTGTCTAGGAAGTATCACACTTCTTGGATCTAGCACACACTAGGTAGTTCACTACACATATTGTTTAACTCTTTCTGGTGGTCTTGCTTTTCATTACAGGTAGTTCCTCCTAGCCAAAAGGAAACTCTCATGATCAGCCGTGGATTCGAAAGTCATACACGTGCAACAACCCATCAACCAGCATTAAAATAGGTATTCCTCCTATGCTCGTTACCCTATCTATTTTGTTAATACTTCAAAGAAACGTCTAAGAATCAGGTGAAACAACCATGACCTAAATTTCCTTTTGTGACATTCAAATTTGTATTCTCACTATAAATTGTGATCATTCTACCCATGTTGTTTAGCCTAATGACCTTACCTTGCCAAATTTCATGATGTTTATCCTGACCACACTTTCAGTGCCCTATAACAAAACCAAATACCCATTCCTACACCTTTCCTAGTTGTGATTCAGGACCATATCCTATACCTCGTTTGGATAAACCTATCAACCTTTGATGAAGTAGAGTTTTTAATCTCTTAAACCTAGTACCTTATTACAATCTATACATGTGCGTGCTTTTTATTTTCATTACCTTTTACTAGACCCGACCATTACCCTTACCCACAATCCATCCATCCTTTTTTATTAACAACTTGTTTATCAAATCACTCACCACTTATGTCTACAACTTCAACATTTCCTAGTTTGAGGGGGGATCACATCCACTCCTACATGCCCACCCCAATTGATGGAATCGATTTTGATGAAAATATTAAATTGTGTCACGTGATAGTGAAAGGAGATTGACATGCATCAAAAGGAAGGATTATTGCACGAAAGCAAAGGGACATGATGGGGAAGGAGGGACGATGGATGAAAAGGGGGGAAATATTATTGCAAGATAGCTAGGAATGTTGTCTCGTGGCTGGAGGAAAGTGGTGATGTGTGTCAAGAAGTAGTGGTAGATGCACGACATGAGAATGGTGGATGCACGTCTGAGAGGAAAATATTGACGTGATTTAGGAAGGGATGTTGTCATGCGAAAACAAAGGGGGAATTGACATGCGTCAGGAAGATGGTGCAAATATAGATAAAAAAACATGGCTCCAAACCTTTTTTGTGATGAGTAAGTTCACCGTGAGATACCCTGTAAAATTATCTCCATTAACTATCAATTCCCATACTTGTAGGTTAATCGATTTTTGAAATGGGGGTGAAAATATGGATAACAGTTACCCTTTTCCTTTTTTTAGTTGATGACATCATTATGATATCCTGTTGAGATTTGAGGATCATTAGATATTGGAGTTTCTATGGGCATTGCTTTTTTCTATGCCTCTTACTTAGGTATGCACTAGTAAAGTAATTTTCATAATGAATTGGTTGTATTAAATAACATAATGTAGTATCATTGAATTCCATTCATTTGTATTCTAATTTTCATCATAATGGTTTCCATAGGAGGAATTGACAACTCTAGTTTGTGCAACTCATGTTGATGTTTTTAATGAACTTGAGAGGAAGAGGATGATTTTGAGTGATCATCAGATTATAGTAAGTATTAATTTGTTATAAGTTTCATTTTATGTCATTAATTATATAATAATGGGTATGTTGTTTATTTGTATTAACAGATGGAGCTATAAGCATCCTTTGAGCATAGGAGGTCTGATAGGCATAAGATACATTCTAATGATCTTCATGAGGCATCTTCCTAGCGGCCAAAGAGAACTAGATTATTTGATGATACCCTAGATAGTTTATATGTATACAAAATTTTTTTGTCTACCTCTGTGGCATATTGGCAAAGATTTATATTTTGTCTATGTATATCATTGTATATGTCTTCATGGTTTTATTAAGATATTGATTTTGATCAAAAAATTTATGCCATCAAGGATTTTTGAATCAATATAATCTATGAGACAAAATTACTTTGTTTTAAATCTTGTATAGTGGGTGAAACATGCTTTATACATGTATATAAGTGGATTGATATTTTTTTATGTTTTAAACATGGGAATTAAAATAGAGATGTAACTAATTTACAAATTTTCCACTACTATAATCATTCAATTCCATCAATTATAATAATATAATGTCATCCAATTCATGTCATTAAGAGAGGGAGAGAGAGAAATTTACAACCTTTACACTACCACAATCATTCAATGCCATCAATTATAATAATATAATGTCAATGTCAATGTTATCCATGTCCTATATTTGAGAGAGAGAGAGAGAGAACAAAAATGAGAGAGAGTGTGAGAGGGAGAGAGAGAGAAACAAAGAAAAATAAAGTGCGTGAGAGAGAGAATGAGAGAGTGAGATAAGGAGAGAAATAAAGAAATATAAAGGGTGAGAGAGAGAGAGAGAGAGAAAGAGAGAAAGAGAGAGAAAAAATGAGATATATAGAAATATTCATTGAGAGTGCGAGGCGAAAACAGAGTGAGAGTGAGAGTGAGAGTGTGAGTGAGAGTGAGAAAGAGAGTGAGAGAGAGAGAACAGGAGTGAGAGTGAGAGTGAGAAATATTGTGAGAGAGAAAGAGAGAGTCAAAGAGAGTGAGAGAGATAGTGTTTCAGAGAAAGAAAGAGTGTCAAAGATAGAGAGTGTGTGAGAGTGAAAATGAGTAAGAGAGAAAGAGTGACAGTGACAGTGAGAGAGACCGTGAGAGAGAGATATAAATAGAGTGAGAAAGAGTGTGAGAGAGAGAGAGAAAGTGAGAATGAGTGAGAGATAATAAGATAATGAGAGACAAAGAAAGTGTGAGAGAGTGTGTGTAAGAGAGAGAGTGTGTCTGTGGTGTTATATACTATCGGTGTTGTTCAGTTTCCAAATAGTTAGTGTAAGGTTGTCTAATGCAATATTTTGCAAAAAAATCTTGTGGAACCAAAAACAATGTAGACATGGTTCAGTGTGGCTGGTAAATGCTTGGGAAGCTTCATTTCAGTTCCTAACATTGTCATTGCTCTCGAGCTATGTCAACCAAGTGTAGTCCCTTAAGATCCCTAAGAGAAAAAAAAGAATATAAGTTCATGGGGTGATTTCTCAGTCTCCAAAGAACCTTGAAAGGTATCATTTGATCCTACATCTCCACTTTCTGACCATTTATGACATCCTATCTCAATTTTCCCCATCTCAATTTGGTCCTCTCGTTGTCCTATTATTTGCAACTATGCCAAATATTGCAGTGTGAGTCAGTGTAATGTTGTCCAATGAAATATTTTTCAAAATGAATCTTGTGGCAAAAAACTAACTACACACATGCATTAGGGTGGCCTGGTAAAAGCTTGGGGATGCTTCGTTTTGGTGCCAAATGGTGTCATTGCTTCTCGGCTACGCCGGTCAGGCATAGTCCCATAAGAGCCCTGAGAGAGAAAAAATGATATAAGTTCACTGTAGGTTTTCTTTGTCCCCATTTTACCTTGAAAGGTCTTCTCTAATCCTACACCTATGTGTTGGGATGCTGTAGAAAAACCTACCTTGGTTTTCTCCATATCAATTTGGTCCTCTCGTTGTCTTATTATTTGCAACAACACTGAATAGTCCAATTTAAGTCAGTGTAATGCTGCACAATGCAATATTTTACAAAATAAAGGTTGTGGCAGTGAACGGACTATGAACACGCATCTGGGTGGCTTGGTAAACACTTTATAATGCTTCATTTTGGTGCCAAATGATGTTGGTGTTGTTAGGCTACGTCAACCCAGCGTAGTGCTTTAAGAGCCTTGAGAGAGAAAAAATCTATAAGTTCACTGGGTGATTTCTTCATATCTGTGGCACCTTGAAAAGTGTCGTCTCATCCTATACCTCCGACTTGGGAATATCTAAAAAAATTTGTCTCGGTCTTCTCCATCTCAAATTGGTCCTCTTGTTGTCCTATTGTTTGCAACAATGTCGCATAGTCCAGTTTGAGTTAGTGTAATATTGCACAACGTAATATTTTGCAAACTGAATCTCATGAAACCAACCAGACTCTGTACACGCATCAGGGTGGCCTACTAAAAACTTGGGAAGGATTCTTTTTTTATCCTAATGATGTTGGTTCTTCTGGGCTATGTCGATTGGGTGTAGTCCTTTAAGATCCCTGAGAGTAAAAAAGGTTATAAGTTTACTGGGTTATTTTTCTACCTCTGCGGAACCTTAAAAGGTCTCGTCTGATCCTACACCTCTATGTTGGGACCCTCTCCAAAAATCATGTCTTGGTTTTCTCCATCTCAATTTTGTCCTCTTGTTTTCCTATTATTTTCATCAACGTCAAATAATCCAGTTTGACTCAATGTTATATTTCCCAATGCAATATTTTACAAATGGAATATCATGGCATCGAATAAATTGTGCACACACATCAAGGTCTCTTCGTAAAATCTTGGGGAGGATTATTTTTGGTGCCTGATGGTGTCGTTTCTTCTGGGATACACTGGTCGAGTGTAATCCCTTAATATTCCTCAAATAAAAAATTCAATAAGTTCATCGGGTGATTTTTTAGCCTCCGTAGCTCCTTTAAACATCTCATATGATCTTATACCTCCACGCTAGGGTCTTATAGGAAATATTTTCTCAGTTTTATTCATCTCAAATCAGTCCTTTTGTTGTCCTATTATTTGCAATAGTTTTGAATAGTCTAGTTTGAGTCAATGTAAGGTTTCCCAATGCAATATTTTTGAAATGAAAGCTCATGGCACTGAACAGACTATGCACACGCATTGGGGTGGCCTGAAAAATGCTTGGGGAGGATTCATTTCAGTTCTCAATGGTTACTTTGCTTGTGGGCTACATCAGTCAGGCATAGTCCCTTAAGAGCACCAAGAGAAAAAAGGCTATAAGTTTCTCGGGTGATTTCTCGGTCTTCATGGCACCTTGAAAGGTATCATCTAATCCTAAACCTATAAGAAAGGTTGTCTTGGTTTTACCCATCTCAATTTAGTCCTCTCGTTGTCCTATTGCTTTCAACTATGTCGAATAATGCAGTATGAGTCAGTGTAAGGTTGTTCAATGTAAAATTTTGTAAACAAACTTTTGTGGCACCAAACCAACTGCATTAACATGTTAGGGTGTCCTGGTAAATGCTAAGAAATGCTTTGTTTTGGTGCCCAATGTAGACACCTATAATTTTATCAAAGCAATATTATTACTAACATTTCACTAAATTTTCTATTCCCTATAAATTGACAACACTTTGTCAATTAGACTCATTTTCACTTCAATTCCTCTTAATTGACCATTACACGTTGATTAATTTTATTATCTTGCAATTGAATGATAAATCTTCTTATTATCTAACACCCACTTCTAACACTTCCAAAATATATTGAAACCTCCTCTAGATGCTCCTAGAAAGCTTCCTAAGCCTACTTTGGACCCCTAATTAATCCTAAAATATTAATTAGTTTCTAAACCTAGTCAAATCTTGTTTTGACTAGCTAAAAGTGATTTTTAGAGTTATCTTTTGTTCCACATACACCAAAATCATTCCATTCTTAGAGTTGGAAACCTATAAATAGAACCCACCTCCTCATAATTTCTAAGAACACTTCTCCTCTAGCATAAACTACAGGAAATTAAGATTTGAGTATTTCTTCATTTGTATTGAGATATTATCTTCACTATTGCATATTCAAACCCAAGCTTTGATTAATATGAAGAGAAAAATATGGCCTTGCAGCCATTAATGGTGAGACTTCATTCTTGAAATCTTCATAACCATATCAAAAAATCACATTTTATTGCTAGGATCTTCATAGGTTCATGTTTTATTAGCTTTCAAAGAGTAGAAAGTAACTTAGACATGTTAGTTTTGATGCTTTTTAAAAGTTATATTACATTGTTAAATAAGTACTTTCTTTAAGCTCTTATCTTTATGATTTGTGTTATCTTATCTAGGCTTTGAAACTTCTTAAGAATTCTAGTTTCATTTCTTAAGCTTTCTAATCTTTACTTGAATACATTTGGCACACCTAGTGGGACATAATCCATAGTCCTTATAAGTTGATTCAAGAATTGTCATTTATATCATGTTTCCCACCATTTTCATGCATTTTGAAGGTTAGATAGTTTTGTCCAAGCAATGTACTAACCTTATAGGTGTTTAATCTCCCTTTTTCATGTAGGATTAATGGGTATCATTTAGAAAGTGATTTAAAATAGAAAATTTCTAACCTTTTGGAAATTCTAGAATTTATTTTTCCATCCTTTTTTGTGTTGTTATAGGAAGGTGCGCATATGTTATAAAGGGGCACGTACATGTTAAACCCCACACACACTTTTTCCTTGGGCGCGCAGGTGCATTCCCAAGCATGCACACATGCTTCTCTTCCTACACACATGTTAGCTTCTATTTTTGACCATTTATGCTAAAATTTTACAAACACACGTAAATGTCACGAAATGCATGCATATGCTATAATCTGCACGCATACACCTCTTGGAACATGCATACGTTAAACTTCCCTCTGTGTTATCTAGTTTTTCTGCAGATGCACATATATGCTCACAAACACGTGCAGGCACCTCTCATCCCACACATATGTTATTATTGATTGTTTTGTCTAAAAAAGGTGATCATGTCTAATAAATCTTGTGTATATGTTGTTTGATCTTCACATGCGTCATAAGGGGTGCACATGAATTACAGTGCAATGTTAAACAATTTCTTAAAATTGGCAAATTTTGTTTTCTTAATTATTCTAACACTTTGCAAGGTATTTTTGGAACTAAGCAGTTGTTTATAGGGTATTTTAGAGTTCATTATGTGTCGATTTTCTTAGTCAAATTGAATGAATGTTGCATTTTTACTTGTATGATTTGGATTATGTATGCTCTTCCCTCACACCTTCTAGGTGATCTTGGGAACCAAAAATGGTTCAATACCTTTCTCATGATTTCAAAACAAACACTTCAATTTGGATAAAAAACAAATAAATTTTGTATTTGGTTTATAGGCATTTTTCATTTATTTTCTAAAGCTAGTGAGTTTTCTCGTTGCGTATGCTCTTCCTTTGCATCTTAGGACTATCTTGGGAATCAGAAACAATGTTCAAATCTCCTTTTAAGTATGCATTAAATTACTAATATTGGTGTGCAAGACCCAATATCACTTGCAAAATAATTGGATTCTAAATGAAGGCTAACTCATTTCTTGTAGGTTACCAAATGGTGTGAGACAAAAAACACATTAAGGTTAAAGATAAAAAACACACCATATTAAACACACTTGATTTACAAGTTCAGATAAGGGTAAACCCGTTCAATTTAAACTAGGATAAAATCCCTTTGGCATAAGCCTTTAGCTATAACAAAGGGGATGCTCCTAGGAACCCCAAAGTAGTCCACATAAGAGGGAACCTTTTGGATGAAACAAGAAGTGCTCCACTTACCCACTTGACTAGTTATACATTTTGCAAGTTAGAGCCAAAATTATCTCCATTGCAAACCTAGTGAAAATACAACTAAACACATTTTATGCTCATTGTGTCAAAGGGGGTAAATTAAATCTGAGATACGCCAAGACTATTCATTGTGACTTTCTTGAAAAATCGAGCTCGCAAAGGTAGTTTGTGGCACCTAGTTGAGAGAACTAATAGGAAGCTATATCGTCTTAAAGCCCACTTTTCCACATCAAGCCATAATGTTTTATAGATCTCTCATGAAGTGATGAATTTATTGGATTCAAAACCTTGTTATTGGAATAAGGTGAGATTCCACTTAAGTTGAAGCTAAGTGTTTTTCATCACGAGACCTATGACATGTCACTTTGTCCTAGTTTTTGACTTGTCTTAAGATAAGGCAAAACCCTGTCCAAGTTACACTTAGTTTTTTTCATCATCACTTGATCTACACCTTTGCTATCTTGTTTTCCATTTTAGTACAAGAGATCACAACATGCTTAGATACCACTAGAATAATCATGTCCACCACTTTTTTAGTCTACTTGCATGACTAGGTTATAATTCCAAAATGTAAGTGTTGAAAGTGTGAATGGTACGTACTCATATTATAGTAGCTCCCTTGTCTCAAATCCATATTGAGACACATTATCATCATAGTTAGTATTGAATCATCACTGATCCTCTTTAGAAGTGTTACGTTATTCGCATCACCTTGCCACAATCACAACACTTAAATCTTGTTTCTAGTAAACGTAATCTAAGTGTCCATATTGTGATGTTACACTACCCACATCTTAGTAAATCCTAAGAATACTTTTGACATATTTTTATTTCAAACATTACCTTGATTTTTCAAGAGTGTTGATTACTTTTTTTGCATCATCTTTATATTAGTTTGATACTAATACCTCACGTTTTTCACAAAGCTTGGATATCGTATCTTAGTAGTATTGTTATTTCGCAAAGGGACTATACCCTTGTTTACAAAAGGAGGCCTAGAAGCTCTAGAATAAGCAAGAAAACCAGACAGAATCAGGATCAGAATCTAAATGTACGTACAATGAAGTTCAAAGTTGCCAAAAAATAGCTACCAAGAGTTGACAAAACAACAAAATTACTGCAAAAAAGCAGTAAAGGGTCCACAAAAAAACTAGCATTGAAAACATACAAGGACGGCTGAAGCATCAACAACTACTTTTTAGTAGCTTTGTCAATGATGGTTTTTATATTCTTCCAGGATTTAAACATTCCCAAAGTTGTCATGTGGGTAGTGTCATTATAATCCAACTGCTCTACAGGTCTTCTTACTTTCCTTATCATTACCCCAAAGAGTTTCCGGGATTCCGCTTAGGTTGGAGACACTTTTGACGTGTTGCTCAATGAACTCCTCAATCGCCCTAAAGATGGCTATGTTGTAATCATGACGAGTTTTGTCTTTCCCTAAGCAGGAGTCTAAGGAGTGTAGTTTCTTGTAAATATCTTCAATTTGGCTGATCAACATCCTTCCTCTTCCTTCTTCCTCTTTCCTTTCTGTTTTGCCAAGTTTTTAACTTCATCCTTCAATATTTCATATCAGCCTCTAAGGCTTCTACGACCTTCTAGAAGCTAGCTTTCCAAGTGCACTTCGAATGAGGGACTAGCACTGCTGATATTCAGGAGGTCATGAGCAATTTCAAATTCCTGAGAACCCTTCTCCACATGCAAGAGTCTCAAGGTTGAAGCTTCCTAGAAGCCCTGGTAATTGGTATCCGCGAGGTAGAGGCTAAGTGGGGGGTAGGAGAAATAGAAGGCAGAATGGGAGAAGAATGCCTAAACGACCGAGTAGGGGGGTGACAGACAGCGGTGACGGGGGCAGAGAGAGGAGAAACAGGGCTGGCAGCAGCAGAGCCCGACGTAGAGGGGAAACGATAGGGGAAGATGGACCCTCAAAATGAGGAGACATTCATTAGTACAAAGGTAAAAATAGCCCTTGGTGTAATTTTCACATTATTGCAGGAGCTATAGGGTAATTTAGATTAGTAGTATTGTTAAGTAATTTCACAAACGAATTCCTCCACATCAAGATTTGGGTATTTGACTTGTACCTAGAATTGACATAAGTATTACTGAACTTAGATATACAAAGAACCATCCAGAAGATGAAACTTATGAAAGCATCTTAAACTTTACAAAGAAAATTGCAAAATTTTGTCTAAAATACTGAATCGAACATCATTACTCCTCTAGCACAAGGTCTAATTTTATTGAATGAAGAATGGAAAGTTAATACTAGAATCACTTGCATGCTTAACAAAGTATGAAAATAATACAAAATCTAACTTATATTCTTTATCTAAGGATTGATTGACCTTTTTGAAACCATAGGGAAAAATAGTTACACAATACATCTAGGTTTGTTTTACCCTTGAGTACATTAAATGAAACCTTGTATAAACAAATATTACAATGGTCCAAATCACAACAATGGAATCCAAGAGGTGAGAGCTAATCCCTTTTCCAAGACACAATTTAGGTCATCTCTTCTCCCAAATAAAGGAAAAAGATGAGTTAGTTTATCATAGAGGAGACGAGAGTGATTCATATAAAGATATCAACAACATTGATGTCTCTCAATTAGACGAATTCCTATTCTGAAATAGATATTGAGTGCTTGCACAAGTTTAAGAGCTAGGTGCCACAGTGTCACAAAAACAAGAATCCCCTAGCCAAGATACTAATAGAAATGAAGAAGAAACACAAATACCTCTCATGAATGATAACGTTGAAGGAAGACATGCTTTTACCTCTGGTAGCCACATGGAAGGTGAAACATCAAGACAATGATGTGGTTCTCGACTGCCACCCCTTAAAATGTGTCATTACATTAGGGTAGAATGCAAACATGAGGAGTTACATCCTCCCTAAAATATGAAAAGAGGACCATCAAAATGAAGAAGTAACTATACAAAGACAAATACAAACCCTTATCAATAGCTAGCGAACTTAGCTTCTTTTGTAAGTAAGAACACAAGCAAGGGTACACGTCAAGAAAAACCTAGAACTAAGGTTAGTGAACTTTATAAAGAACCTTCAGAATATGAAGCCTTCAATAAAAATCGAGTGCTTAGAGCATCTTCTCCTACGAGAGAGAAACTCTTTACACAATAGTTGTAATCAATGAAAACCATACTTACAACTCTTCCATAAAGTAACGTAGGCCATAGTAAGAAATATTAATATGAGGAGATATGAACTTATCCTTTCAAGATAGACATGTTGCTAAATCCATTTCCAAAAAAAAAAATATTTCCAAAAATTTGATAAATATAAAGACAAGGGTGATCCTCAAGATCACATAAAACACTTTTACATGGCTTGCCAAGAGGTAGCCTATAGCAACAATTTCCTCATAATTTTGTTCCCTTGTAGTCTAGGAGGACAAGCACCGGAATGGTTCCTAAATTTACCAAAGGGGTCTATATTCACATGTCCCATGCTGGCAGAAAAAATCATGTGTCACTTCTCATTAAACATAGATAATGACGTAACCATGATAGATTCATGCAATGCGAAACAAAGACAAAATGAAAATTTCTCTAGTTTGTTGCAGTGTTGGCGAGGGATAGCTAGCTACTTCCCTTGTATAATTACAGAGAAATAATTAGTTAGTACATTCTTTCCCAATTTGAATATGGACATCACATTCCACTTACAAATGCATTTTGTTACTAACTTTGAGGAATTTATTGAGAAAGGAAGCCAAATCGAGAAGGATTTAATAGTGAAAGGAACAATAAAACCCTTCTCAAAAGACAAACAAAATTCAAAACTTGCAGATAAACATGAATTATTTAAAAAGAAAAAGAATGTCATAGAAGATGGTATCAAAGAATCTAAGAGAGTTCAAATAGTTCAAGCTATTCAAAATCGTCCTCTCCTAAAACTGACAAAAGGACTTATTCAAAATCCATTAAAACAACAAGTGTTTACTCCCCTCATTGATTCATTATCCACAATTTTGAAACAATTAGAGTTGATAAACATGGTTCAATATTCAACCATGGTGCCTTACATAGATGATGCACCCAAACCAGGGTGGTATAGAGATCATTACTATTGTGAATTTCATTGTGTCAAAGGACATAACATAGACATGTGTTTAAAATTGAGACACTTTATTCAAGATCTCATAGAGGATGGGAAGATTGAAGTTGATTCACTTGAATCAAGATAATGGCCTGATGGAAAAAATGGGAATCTTCAAGCAACCCTTCCCTAACCATAATAAATAAGGGATAAATAAGTCAGATCAAGTTCACTCATATGATAACTATAGATCCACAAATGATGTATATACTTCCGCTAAAAATCCCTTTGATTCACTCATAGTTTGTATCCATTCATCGAAAGAATGTTTGAATACCATCAAAATCATTAGAAATGATTATGTCATGGAAACATGGCGTGATCATCTAATGATCCCAAAACCTCATATATTTACCCCTGAGAAGATTTAATATGATGTTGTGGATCAACTTGAGAAAACATCCGCTAAGATTTCGATCTTAGACTTTCTCAAGATATCAATCTATCATAAATATATCCTTTATAAGACCCTTTAGGGGTCAGGAGTATCAACGGATGTCAATCCATCACACCTTCAATCCATGGTGGCCAATATTTCCTAGAATGACTGTATTCCCTTGGACCAGAGTGAATTCCCACCCAATAACCACACACACAACTTACCCTTGTACATTCAAGTATTTCTCACTCGCTGAAATATTAAAAGAGTGCTTGTGGATAATGGGTTGGGTCTAAATATTTTTACTTTGAAGCTTGTTAGATAGCTAGGGCATACAGAAGTAGAGCTATATTCTCATGTAATCACAATCATGGCTTATGATAATGTCGAGCGGGGGTCATTTGGAACCATTCTCTTACGTATGGAAATAAGGACCAAAAATAATGATACAAAGTTCCAAATACTTTATTTGTATCTTCCATATAACATGTTCCTAGGTAACTGATGGATCCATGCCATGTAGGTTGTACCCTCCACATTTCATCAATGCATTAAGTTGTATCATGAGGGGAAGATGATCACAGTCCTAGGAGATCCTAAGCCATTTACACATTGTAGAGTGTTGCATAGTTTCTCTAGAGAAGTGCATGAATTTCCTTCAACAAACATTGTTATACCACTATAAAAAATATCTCTAAAATATCAGGTTGATCTTGATACAATACAAGCTGATAAGAAGGATCCTTCATCACTAATCTCTCCCTTTGCTTCATGAGAACTAATGGTTGGATCATATGGCCCTATTGAGAATTTTAATCTTCAATAGGCCCTCTTAGTATCTGACCTCTCCCTATCACCTAAAACATGTGGTAGACTTGATTTCCAATTCAAAATCTCCCATGCTAGCTATCCTATCCCCTTCTAGAAGTATGTTTCTCGTGGTCTTATATCAAACGAGAAGATTCTAGATACACCTATAAGTTGGATACCTAAAGGAACAACTGCATGATGTAACCAGGCTCCACAGTATGCCAAAACACATAGGATGATGCACGTCATGGGGTTTCATGGATTTGGATGTGGCCCCGATGCACAAGGTAGACTAGAGCCTCTTTTGATCCCCCCTCATAAAACAAATAAGCATGGCCTTGGAATTAATATTCATGAGGTTTCACCCTCTGAATTGGATGATACTTATTCAAAAATTGAGGATGATTAACTTCATTCATATAAGGACTAAATTCCCACTATAGCATATACGAGAACCTTTCCTCTACTAACCTTTTCCTAGACTCTATCATGTTTACCCTATCCCAGTCCAAACCCTAGACTGATTCCAAAATCACCCTTGTATATCCTAGCCTCAATGATTGAGGCCAAAAACTTCATGTGCTAGTTTATTTCTTTGAAAATGATGGGGTCATTTTAGAGTTCATCGGTACTCGTGACACCATTCCAATTAGTGACTATAAGAAAGTTTTCTCCATCAAATTGGATGCATGTGTGTACTTTAGGGAAGAGGAAGAAATATGTGGTCGCTTAAGAGTAAAAATAATAAGGGAAAAAGTGTTACAAAAAATCCTTACCAAACTAATAAGTATAAGTCCCATAGTGAAAACCTCTTTGAGGTGATTGTGGACAAACAAACATAAGAATCAATGGAAAAAATAGTTGACCCACGTGCAAATAAAACTATCTTTGAGCCACTTGTAGAAGTGGATCTTACTCCCCCCCTTGATGCTACACACATGGAAGATACATCCAAAATGTTGGTCAAGGATACTATCAATGTTAATATTGGATCATAATAGGATCCAAAAATGGTAAAGTTAGGAGCTTCACTCTCAGCACAAGAGTAGAAAACATTTTTGGAGTTGCTAAAATATTTTTTAGACATATTTTCATGGTCCTATGTAGATATTCCAGGTTTGGACCCAACCTTATTCATGGATAACCTTGTTGTGCACCCAGATGCAAAACATATCAAGAAAAAGTTAACAAAGATGCACCCACGAGTTACACTTTAGGTAAAATAAGAATTAGAAAAGCTATTAGCAACAGGTTTTATCAGACCAATTGATTACTTAGAATGGATCTCAAACATCGTGTGAGTTCAAAAGAAACCAGTGGGTATCTGAATCTACATGGACTTCAGGGATATAAAAAAACATTCCCTAAAAACAAATTCCCTCTGCCTTACATTATTGTCGATTCAACTGTGGGGTATGAAATTTTTTCCCTCATGGATGGATTTTTAGGATATAATCAAATCAAGATCACTGAAGAAGATCAACACAAGACAACATTCACAACCCCTTAGGTGAAATTTTTCTACCAAGTGATGCCCTTTAGTCTAACAAACACAAGATACACTTATCAAATATTGTCATCTTCCATGACATGAAGTATGACATCATGGAGGATTATGTACATGATATTTTGGGAAAGTCTAGAACCATATAATAGCACCTAGAAGTGCTAAGGTGTATCTTTCAATGCTTCCATGATTATAAAGTCAAATTGACTCCTAATAAGTGCATCTTCGATGTACAATTAGGAAATCTATTAGGATTTATTATGTCTAGAAGAGGGATTGAGGTAAACCCTACTAAGGTTCCAGTTATCACTGAGATTCCCCCACCAAAAAATCTTAAGCAATTGCACAATTTACAAGGTAAGATTCAGGAAATCCACCGATTCATCTCATAACTTGTGGATAAGTGCCACCCTTTCACACATCTACTCAAGAAGGATGTTAGCTTCAATTCGGGACTTGAGTGTCAAAAATCCTTTGAAATGCTTAAATAGTACCTAATTAGCCCCCCTCTTCTCATGCCACCTACCCCCAATGAACCCCTGTTATTGTATATTTTAGCTACCCAATACGTTATTGGTGCACTACTTACCCAATATAATATGAGCCAAATAAAAGGGAGGTTTATTATTTAAGATGTAATTTGATTACATATGAACTGAATTATAAATAGATTGAGAAAGCTTCCTTAGTTGTGGTATTTACTTTCCAAAATCTATGCCACTATTTACTGAATCAAAAAACCAAGCTGATTTTCAAAGTTGACCCCTTGAAATCCCTTCTATCTAAACCTGCACTCATAAGATAGATGGATAATTGGATCATCCTCCTAAGTGAGTTTCATATCGTTTTTGTAAATTAGAATTCACTCAAAGGGCAAGTACTTGCAGATCAGTTAGCAGAAACTCTCCTATCAGGGACCAAACCATTGTATCTAGATCCTTTAAATTCTTATATGATTTACATTGAGGAATATATTGTATGGAAAATGCAGTTCTATGGATCTTTCAATTATCATGGTTCGGGAGCTGGTGTGGTGCTTATCACACTGACAATATACTTCATCCCACATGCTTTCAGGATAAGTTTCCCTTGCACTAATAACATTGTAGAGTATGAGGCACTCATTTTCGTGCTAAAAATTGCTATTAAATGGAATATTAGATAGCTAAGAGTCATGGGTGATTCACAATTATTCATCAAGAAAGTTAATGAAGAATAAAAGGTCAAGGATGAAAAACTCATCCCATATTAAAGGATGGTTGAGAATTTAAAATATTACTTTATAGGTATCAATTTTGAATAGATGTCAAGGGTGCAAAATTGATTAATAGACATTGTTGGTGCCCATTTTAATCCTCTACCATTTTGACCCAAATTTTCCTTTGGTTTGCATGCTCTACAATGTTTTTTCTCTTAAATTGGTGATCTGTATACTTTTCCCATCCAAATTGAATGCCTTGAAATTCTCATAAACTTATTGTTTTGCCTTAATTTGAAAGAAATATGCATGTATGCCCTATTTTGTGCCCTAATTTTTCCCTTTTCAAATACCTCTGCCATTTTTTCCACTTTTCCTGGCCTTTGGAGCTCGTGATTGTTCGTTTTATGAATATTTTCCCTCAAAAATCCCTTGCCATGGTCATAAATTTCCTAAAATCAGTTCCAATTTGTTTTCTGATAAAAAAAATCTTCACCCACGAAGAAAAAATTGATTTAGGGCATCCCTAGAAATTTTTGTGTTTTTTGACTGTCATATGGGTGTCCTTTGCCCATCAAATTATAGATCAAGCATCCCCTCATTCTTGTCCATTTGTGGTTGGACAAGATTCAGCAGGCCTGATTGAAAACTTAACATTTTTTGGTTTTTGGCAAAAAATCAAAATTTCCCCCACAGCTCCGCAAGTCCCAAATAAGGTACACATGTTGCATGCAGAATGAAGGTGGATGGGTGGGTTGTTTTGTGCCTTAAGGTATTTTGGAATAAAAATTTAAAGTACAAAGGAAATTCCTAAGGCCTGCATCTAATCAAGGAAGGACACGTGGAAGCTTCAAAGTGCAGGGCCACAACAAAGTAAAATGGAACACGTGACAGCTTCAGAGCACAAGCCTTCAGTGAATCAAAGGTGGACACGTGTCGTGTTCTCATCAAAAGTAGGATGGAAGGTTGGCAAAGAACTTGGAAGATTTTTTCCTTTTGGTGAAAAGGGGCAATGGCCCACATCAAATCAGTAGTGGACACGTGTCAGCGTCAGAGCACAAGGAGGGCCGACAGAAGAAAAGTGGGAAAATTTCACTTGGTGAAAAAAGGAGTTAAAATATGAAATGAGCCCACAAATCCTCAATGAATCATAGGGAGACACGTGGCAGGTGCAGAAGGGAGTGTGGGGTGCCAGAGGAAAAAGAAACATTTTTCCCTTTTAACAAAATGACCTTAAGTGAAAATTTGAAGTGTGGCTCCGTGATGAATCAACAACCGACACATGGTAAGGATGGAATCGGAGGCACGGGTCCACGGGAAAAAATGAGAAAAATTTCCTTTTTCCAAAAAGGGTGGAAATGTGTAGAATTGAGTTGTGATTCCAATGGGGCCCACCTTGGGACACGTGTCAGCACCAAATCTCAAGGGCGGAGGGGCAGAGAAAAATGTCAAAATTTTACATTTTTCTAAAAATGTTAAAAATTCAAAAAGTGATCCCAAATCCATTTCCAATCATGTTATAACACGTGGAGGGCTCAGATTGAAGGGAGAAAGGAAGATCAATGGTAACTGTGCATTTTTCAGTTTGGCCTCCATTTGAGCTCTAGGAAGCTTGGAGATGTGAATTTTGCATCAATTTTCATCAAATTTTTGGAAAATTGTGTCGATTGTGCCTGCAAGGACCAATGCAATTGGTGTTAAGGATAAATTTTCAAATTTGAAATGTTTTTGAAGTAAATTTTTTCCCTAGCCAGTGTAAAAATGTAAAATATCAAATCAAGAAGTTGCAGAGCCAAATTTTGGATGGATAAGGATGAAATGATGAAATGAAAGGGGCCTTATTACTTTGAGGATGAAAAATGTACCCCCACAATGAATAATGATGAAATTTTTGTAATGATTGACCTTTTGAAGGAACAACTGGCAACTTTTATGAGTCTGTTAGATGTCATTTTCCAAAAATATTGCTAAGAAAAAGTGCTCTGAATATTCCACTTTTAGAGGGAATATTTGAGGGGAAAAGTGAGTGAAAAAGTTATATATTGCATGAATTTTTCATGCAAATGGTCAGAGAAACTTATAATTTCATGGGAAAATCTGGGAAAAATCCCATTCTTTGAGAAACCACCTGAGAACCATTTCTAATTCCTTTTTGCATCATATTTGTATCATGTTGAGTTGGTTTCAGTTGTAAAGCCATCAACAAGCTCTGAGATTGTTCTTATAACATTCCCCTACTGATAAATTTGGTCATTCTAGATTATTTTGTGTTGTCTCTTGGCAAAATTTGCATACACTTATGTTTCAAAATGTTTTCAATCTGTGTTTCTTACTCCTATTGTAGTCTTGTGTTTAAAATATCTCTTGATCATACATGGTCTCATTTCTTGTTGATAGTTTAGTAGACATTTGACAATCTCACATTCAGAAGAGATTTCATCTGATAAAGAGATAAACAAATTTAAAATCACTTTACCTTCCTTGAATTTAGAGATTGTTTGTAAACCTTTGGGTGCACCTTAGGTCATGATAAAATAGATATTTCTGGATGCTTTGTTGGTTCATCTGCTTCAAGATTTTGTGGTAGGTTGTCAAAGATTGTGTGGAAGAGTAAAAATCTGGGCCTCCATTCGGTGCACATATCCTAGTTGAAGGAGTACTTTAACCCCTTTGAAGCATTCTGTTGTTTAGGTCTTACAAGCTTTTTGTAAAGGTCCTCAAAGAATTTGGCAAATTCTGGTTAGTCTTGTCTAAAATCTCCCACCAAAAATTTCATTCAAACAAACCAATCCTACCTATAATACCCCTGCATTGCATTATGTGTCAACAAAAGAGTACAATCCATTTACAAAAAAGCACAAAGCAAATCAGGATCATACTATGTCTTCAGTAACCCTTGCCTTGTCTTGAAAGCATTTCCATTATTTAGTAGTGAAATATCTGTTGAGTTTGAATAATGGGAAATTGATCATGTTTTTCTTAAGGCCATTTTCATACTATTTGCACAAATTGAGGGATATCTTCATCTCCTTCACCATTTGAGGGTTACAAAATAGGTTCTCTTACCTTGGTTAAAAGGCACAACCCAAAATAGTTAGGACAAGATCAAGTCATATTTGAGTGATATCCATCTTCTCCACAAATCTGAGTGTTAATTAGATCACATCCTTGACTACAAAATGACATACATCATGATTTATCTATCTTCAAGCTTCATGCCATATCTTTGATGCTACTCAGACTGAGAAGGAGAAAAAAACTGGGTACCAACACTTATGTTGCCGTTTCTAGGGAATTTTTTGAATTCCTAGGAAATAATTTGCATTGTTGAGATTGATTTTTTGATTCATTGCTAATCCATATCTAATTAGCCCGTCACCAACACCTTTTTAGCGTTTTTCCGGGGACACTTAGTTGAATCTGATCCATGTGCATACATATTTGAGATATTTGGTTGAATATCAAACCCTAGTAGTGTCTCTTGCAAGTTATAACTACAAATATATTGTTAAAGCATCATTCTATACTCAGCTTTGTAAGTTGAATATAAAGGTTTCCAGTAGTAGTTGCACTTCATTTGAATTTTTGGTTGATAGATTCAAGAAAAAGGAAGGTCTGATCTATAAAGTTTGGCAAGATTTTTAGTGTTGATAGGTATTTGACAAAGTATTTTAGTGAATTTTCACAACTAGGATGAAATTCCTTAGTGGTGAACTCCAGGATTGTTTTGATCTTGATAAATACCAGTGTCTTAGCTTTCCGTCATTTATTTTTGTGTTGCTAATCTCTGCAAAACTAGAAGGAAGAATATCTTTCTTCATTAAAGACTCTACTAAGAAGTTGTTTTCAGATTCAAGGAACTCAAAGTTAGAAGGGAGAAGAGTTTGGAAGGTTGTTAAAGGATAGACATCAGGCAAAGGTATATCCATTGCTGAGAGAGATCAGCCTTTGGTAGAGGATTATCACTCTTCTTCCAGTGATTCTGATTCAAGAAATCCTCTCATAAACTTGTTTACTTCAACTAGTGAAGGTCCTTTTGTTGTACCTGGTGAGTTCCTTCTTCAATTTGCACATGTATTTCAATTCTAATAAAACTTTCCAAGAAAATTAGCACTTAGAGAATACCAATCTTAAGAACCACATTCTTGAGCCCCAAATACCTTGCACTCCTCATCAGCTTGTGTCACCCCCAAGATCACCTCCACCTAAACAATATGGCTCAGCCTAGACCTCCATTTGTTGTTAACACCTTTGGTCCTATAGAATTTAGAGGAATGGATGGTTACCCAAATGCTGTCCCACAAGATGTCAAAAATAGGTTGCCAAAAGTTCCAAGGTAACAATGCAATAACTGGTGATCAGCATCTCAAACTTTTTGTTAACATGATGGAGGATTTTGAAATAGAGTTTGAAGATGTGTATGTAAATTGTTCATTCATACACTAGAAGAGGATGTTAGGGATTGGTACAAGGCTCTGCCTGATAATTATAATTGATTCATGGACTGAAATGAAGAATGCATTTAGGTTGCAATATGGTGACAAGACTGATCCTAGATTTCTCTTGTCTAAATTTGAAAATATCAAGAAGAATCCCAATGAATCATTTCATGACTTCAACACAAGGTTTAACAAAACTTTGAGAAGGCCACCTATTAGTCTGAGGCCTTGTGATGAGTCTTGTTTAATCAAATATGCAGATGCATTTGATAAAAAGGCAGCCTATTACCTAAGAGACAAGAACCCTACTAATCTAAGGCAATATTTCACCATGGAACTTCAAATTGAAAACAATATCAAAGCAATTGGGAAACCTCTCAAGAGAGATGGTGTAAAGTTTATAAACCTTGAAAAGCCTCAAGCTAGTAAAGGTGTTGATTTGGAGGAGGTTGTGAAAACTTTGGCAGGGGCTGTCAAAGAAATCTCATACAAGTTAGCAAGAGATGAGAAAGGAATTGGGCAGACTTCACAAGGTCAGCAAAAGGCAAAAATCCATGACAGATTTGCCAATCATCCTAGTGGTCATAAAAGGGCAGATGATAGAGGAAAACGACCCATGGGGTCTGTAAATAGACATCCTCAAGCACATGAAGGAAGAGTGTTACCTGATCCCCTAACTGCTAGGGTTGTTACTGTTGAGGAAGTTGCTGATATTGATTGGTGTGATAGGTGTTTTCTTCCCCATCCTCCATGTGAAGTGGACCAAAAAGATGGTGAAGCTATTAATGATGATGGTACTGATGATGATATCTACATGGTGGGTTGTTCTTAAATCTCACAAGAAGGAGCAACATCAAATGAGGTAATAAGTGCAAGGAAGCTACAACCTTTTGGGATTGCATGAAACAAGTACAAGTATTTCTTCCCCCTCATACTCTTGAAGTTGATGTAGTGCAATCTTTTGAAATTCCTAACAATGACTTTGAATACTTAAGAGCTTTGATGATTAAGAAGTATGATGTGGTATCCCTTCGGAGGAAGATAGACAATTGTTAATGAATGATGTTGTGGCTCAAGAGAAAGACTATAACACTAGGAGAAAATTTGTTAAGGGAGTTGGGCCTCAAGCCAAACCTAAAACACCCTTGCTTACAAGAATTCCCAAAGAAGCTCCTAGAAGGGAAACACCTGCCAAAAGTTCTGTTGTCCCAAGCAAAAATTACAGTCCTCCTCATGACCAAATTGCCAAGAATCCCTTGCCATCTAATGAATCTACTTGTCTCCATTCCAATGTTGCCTTTCCAAAAAATGTTCCCTATGACATAGCCCAAGTATTGAGCCAAATCAAAGTGAGTGTTCCAATCATTGAGTTTCTTAGGATTCCTGAGCATAAGAAGAGAGCATTTGAGTACTTGGGATTAAAGGAAGAAAAGAGTACCCCAAGCAGAAATGTAAATGTTGTTGAAACTCCTCCTCAAATCATTGTAGACCTTGAAACACCACCAGCAGTAGAGGATCTTGAAGAAACACTTGAGGTATACTTGGGGACATCCTTGGTTGATTCCCAATTGAATGTTGATCCATTCTTCACAACTTTGATCATAAAGGATAGGCTACTTCACAATTGTATGTTTGATTCTAGTGCATCATGTAATTTCATGCCTCTAGAAGTCATGAATGAGTTAGATATCAAAGTGACAACAGCCTATGGAAAGTGTAATTCCATGTACTCAAGAGAAGTGTTGGTAGTTGGTTGTGTGAAGGGTTTGGTGGTGCAACTTTCATCTTATCCTGGGAGGAATTTAAAATTGGATGTTGTGATTGTTGATTGCCCTGCCAAATGGGGTATGTTATTGTCAAGAAAGTGGGCTATAAGTGTTGGAGGGAGTGTCCAAATGGACATTTACTTTTCCACTATTCCCATTGAAGGTAGCCTTTTCAAGCTCTATGGAGAAAAGAAGATGTTACATCTAATTGAAGATCCAAAAAATGCTTTTTATGAAGTCTTATTTGCTGGTGTTGATGCTGATAATTTTTTTGGGTTTCTTGATGGAAAAGAACACAAGATGGATCAGTCAAATTTCCTTGAATAGGTAAGTTCTCCTTGGACCTTGCTATTTGATGGAGCTTGCTCCAAATTTGGAAATGGTGCTGGTATAATTCTGATTTCTCCTAGCTTGGAAGAGTTTTTTTTTTCCTTCAAGATTAATTTTGAATGTACTAACAACATTGCTGAGTATGAAGCCTTGTTGTTGGGTCTAAGAATTTCATGGAAGTATGGTGTCAAGGACATCATTGACAAAAGGAGATTCAGAGCTAGTTATCAAACAAATAAGAAAATTGTATGCTACCAAAAATTAGCTGATGAAACAATACAAACATGCAGTTTGGGATCTAATTGAGATGTTTGATTCCTTCAACATTGTGCATCATGAAAAAAGTTTCAATGCTACTGTTGAGAAGTTGGTAGTGTTGGGAGTCAAGATTTGGAGATTACACCATTTCACCTTATTGTGAGTACAATGTTGAAGTGTTAACTAGGCCAGATTATCCCTGACAACATCAAGCATTGGCAAGTGTTTAATGATGATGCTCAGGTGTAAAGGTTCTTAAAAAATCAAGGTGAGTTTGTAGATCAGAATTTTGATTGGGAACCAATGGTGTGTGTGACTGAAGAAAGATATACTTTGTTTGGAAAATATATTATCCAATTGAAAACTAACACCATTCCTATAGGTCTTGTTGCACTTGAGTCAATTTTTAGCGATGTTGATTGCATCATCAATAGAAACATGTCTACCTCAAGGGATATGGAAGACCATAACTTGGGAACTAGTGATAAACCAAGAAAAATTTGGTTGGGTAGTAACCTAAACAAGGAGGAAAAATAGTCCTATGTTCAACTATTGAAGAAATATCAGGTTTGTCTTGCTTGGTCTTATTCAGAGCTGAAAGCATACAAAGAAGATCTTGTTTCAGCATGAGATTCCTCTTGAAACAAATGCCAAACCATTCAGAAGAAAATTAGAGGCCAATTAATCTACTCCTCTCAATGAAGATGTAAGATGAATTGAAGAAACTGAAGGAGGGAGGGATCATTCAGCCTACAAGGTATTCATCTTGGGTTGTAAAACTTGTGCCAGTCAAAAAGAAAAATGGAGATATCAGACTTTGTGTAGACTTCAGAAATCTGAATAGAGCTTCATTTAAATATAATTATCCTTTGCCAAACATGGAAAACATGCTACAGTTAGTGACTGAATCTGAATTGTTTTCCACCTTGGATGGTTTCTCTGGCTATAGTAAAGTCGTTGACAAGGAGTCAGAGAGATTTAAAACTGCCTTTACCACTCCTCGGGGAACATATGTTTATATAAGAATGCCTTTTCGTCTCATGAATTTTGGGGCTACCTTCTAAAGAGAAATGGATGTTGCTTTTTCTAGTTACATAAATCATTTCATTGTAGTTTATCATGATGATGCGACTGTATTTTCAAGGATTATAAAAAATCATTTGCAACACTTGGAAAGAATGTTGATCGGATGTAGAGAATATGGCATTTCTCTCAATCCAAAGAAGTGTCATTTTGGGATGTAAAAGGCCAAGCTATGCTTGGTTATATTGTTTCAAAGGTTGGTGTCATGATTGACCCTGAGAGGGTAGAAGAAATCAGCAAGGCTCTAATTCTAAGAACAAAGAAGGGCATCCAATCCTTCTTTGGGCAAAATCAACTTCATTAGAAGCTTTGTGTCAAATTTTGCTGAATTGGCTCTTCCTATTACATGCATGTTAAAGAAATATCAAGTTATCAAGTGGGAAGAGGATGCCCTTAAAGTTTCTGAAGGAATCAAAGAAGCATTGAAACATGCACCTATCTTGGTAGCTCCAAATTACAAGAATCCTTTCCAAATCTTCTCTTTTGCTTATGAAAATACTATTGCATTTTTTTTCTCCAAAAGGATGAAGATGGGGCTTGAGATACCTATTTCCTTCTTTATCAAGGCTTTATAAGATGTTGAGTTAAAGTACACAATCATGGAAAAACAAGCATTTAACTCGGTGAAAGCAAAAAAGGTTTTCAGGCCTTATATCTTAAGTTTAAAAGTTTTTGCTTATGTTCCCCACACCATGGTAAAATACATCTTATCATAGACGGAGATCTCAAGAAAAATATGTAGATAGGTGAACAAACTGTAGGAGTATGACATGGATATCCAAACCATAAAGCTGGTGAGAGGTTTGGGTCTTGCTAAGCTCATGGCTGAGAGCAACTTGTAGACTCTGGAAGTGAATGAAGTAGAGGAAGAAAGGGAAGATGTTCTTGGGAATTTGGTAAGCTCTGAGTGGTACAAAGACGTAATTTTTTACCTCATACACCTATGTTGTCATGATTATTTGAATAAAAATCATAAAAGATCCCTCAAGCTGGCTTCTCAACAATACATCATCATTGAACTTTCGGCTGGCTTGGAAGAACCCTTAAGGTGTCCTCTTGAAATGTATAACTGAAGATGAAACTCCCAAAATAGTTACTAATTTCCATAGGGAAGTTTGTGGAGGACACTTTCCTGGAAGGGTTAAAACACACAATGTTTTGAGAGTTAGTTATTGGTGGCCTACTCTTTTCAAAGATGCAACCATGCTGATTAGAAAATGTGAAAGCTGTTAGGGTTTCTATGGAAAAATAAAAGCTTCAGGATCCCTTCCTTTGCAGCCTGGTATCAATTGAAGCTCCTTTCAAACAATTGGGGATGGACTTCATTGGAGAAATTTTAGACCCTTCTAGTGCTGGACATAAGTGGATCCTTGTAGCCACATATTACTTCACCAAGTGGGTAGAAGCAATTCCCACCAAGGGAGCAACACACCAATTTGTTTTGGACTTCTTATTAAATCATATCATATGCAGATTTGGTGTGCCAGTCAAGATTATTGTTGATAATGCCATGTGTTTCAGAGTTAAACCCTTGATGGCAATGTGCAAGGAGTATGGAAATAATCTGACTTATGCTTCAAACTATAACCCTTAATGAAATGGACACGTTGAGTCTAGCAATAAGAACTTGTTGAAGATCATTAGGAGAACCTTGGAGTTGAACAATAGAAAATGGGGTGAACAACTAAAATTTATAGTTTGGGCTAATAGAATTACTACCAAAAGAGCTACTGGTAAGAGCCCATTTGAATTGGTGTATGGAACTCAAGCTCTGCTTCCCTTACATCTACAATTATCTTCATTTCAGTTTGTTCAACAACTTGAAGATCAATAGTTCAGTCCATATGAAGCACGAATTAATCAAATTGTAGAGCTAGATGAAGAAAGAAGAGCATCCCACCAAAGGCATGTTAGATTTAGAGAGAATTTAAAGAGGCTGTTTGACAAGAAGTTCACTCCTAGGGCCTTCAATATTGGAGATCTGGTTTTGTTGTGGGATAACAGAAATGAAGATAAGGGAAAACATGAAAAATTTGATGCATTGTGGATGGGCCCTTACTCCATTGATATCAAAATTGGTGAAAATACCTTCCTTCTCAAGGACTTAGATGGGGAATTTCTTGAATTCCCTGTTAATGGTAGGCATCTGAAGCATTTCTTGGATTAATCCCCAAATTTGAGGTATGCACCAACTTGTACAGTGTATAGTGTTTGGTTTTTGCTCTATTTTTGGTGTTTTTTCAGTTTGTGGTTTGCCTTGGTGTGTGGTAGCCTTTTTTGTCAGTTTCTCAGCTAGTTTTTGGTGGCTTTGTCTCATGAATTCCTTTTCCCAATGGATAATTTTTTCACTTGGTATAATTTTGTTCTTGTGGAACTCACTCGGAGTGCCCATCCCCAAGCAGGAGCTGATGTTGGTGCCCATTTTGATCCTCTGCCATTTTGACCCTAAATTTTCCTTTGGTTTGCATGCTTTGGAACATTTTTTTCTCTTAAATTGGTGATCTACAACTTTTCCCTCTAGATTGAATGCCTTGAAATGCTCATAAAATTATTGTTTTTCCCTAATTTGAAGGAAATATGCATGTATGCCCTGTTTTGTGCCCTAATTTTTCCCATTTCAAATGCCTCTACCATTTTTTCCACTTTTCTGGCCTTTGGAGCTCGTGATTGTTCATTTTATGTATATTTTCCCTCAAAAATCCCTTTCCATGGTCGTAAATTACCTAAAATTCACTTCTCATTTTTTTTTGATCGAAAAATTCTTCACCCATGAAGAAAAAATCAAATTCAGGGCATCACTAGCAATTTCTGTGTTCTTTGACGGTCATACAGGCATCCTTTGCCTGTCAATTTATAGCTCAAGCATCCCCTCATGGCCATTTGTGGTTGGAAAAATTTTCAGCAGGTCTGATTGAGAACTTAACATATTTTGGTAATTGGCAAAAAATCAAAATTTCCCCTTACAACTCTGTTGGTCCTAGAGAAGGTACACGTGTTCATCAAATGAACTTAACAGTTTTTCTTTGCTTTGGAATTTTGGAATAAAAATTTAAAGCAAGGAAATTCCTAAGGCCCACATCTAATCAAGGAAGGACATGTGGCAGCAGAGTGAGGCCCACAATGACGTAAAATGGAACACATGGCGGCTTCGGATGCAAGCCTTCAGGCGGAGGTGGACACATGTCATATTCTCATGGAAGGGGTGGAAGTTTTGAATTAGAATAATTTTTCCTTTTAGCAAAAAGGGATGAAATTTTTGAAAAGGGGTGCATGCCCAAATAGAGTTAGTATTGGACATGTGTCAGCATCACAGCACAAGGTCAAAGGCCTGGCGGAAGAAAAGTGGGAAAATTTCCCTTGGTGAAAAAAGGAGTTAAAATATGAAATGAGCCTGACAGATCCTCAAAGAATCATAGGGAGACATATGGTAGGGGTAGAGGGGAGTGTGGGTCACCGGAGGAAAAAGGAAATTTTTTCCCTTTTAACAAAATAAGTTAGAGTGATAATTTGAAGCTGTGGCCCCGTGGAATGAATTAATGACTGACACGTGGCAGAGGATTTCCTTTGGAATCGGAGGGACGGGTCTATGGGGAAAAGTGAAAAAAAATTCCTCTTTTCCAAAAAGAGTGGAAATGTGTATGATTGAGTTATGATTCCAATGGTGCCCACCTTGGGACATGTTTCAACACCAAACCTCAAGGATGAAGGGGTGGAGAAAAATGTCAAAATTTTAAATTTTTCCAAAAATGTTAAAAAGTAAAAAAGTGATCCCAAATCCATTTCCAATCATGTTATGACACATGGAGGGATCAGATTGAAGGGAGAAAGGAAAATCAACGAGTAACTATGCATTTTTCTAGTTTGGCCGCCATTTGAGCTCCAGGAAGCTTAGAGATGCAAATTTTACATCAATTTTCATCAAATTTTTGGAAAATTCATGTCGATTGTAACTACAAGGGCCAATGCAATTGGTGTTAAGGATCAATTTGTAGATTTGAGATGTTTTTGAAGTAATTTTTTTCCCTAGCCCATGTAAAAATGTAAAATATCAAATCAAGAAGTTGCAGAGCCAAATTTTCGATGGATAAGGATGAAATGATGAAATAAAAGGGCCTTCCTGCTTTGAATATGAAAAACATGCCTTCACAATGGATAATAATGAAATTATTGTAATGATTCACATTTTAAAGGAACAACTGACAACTTTTTATGAGTCTGTTAGATGTCATTTTCCAAAAATATTGCAAAGCAAAGGTGCTCTGAATATTCCATTTTTGGAGGGAAGATTTGAGAGGCAAAGGATCAATTGTAATGAAAAATTATATATTGCATGAATTTGTCATGCAAATGGTCAGAGAAACTTAGAATTTCACGGGAAAATCTGGGAAAAATCTTTTCCTTTGAGAAACCACCTAAGAACCATTTCTAATTCTTTTTGCATCAGATTTGTATCATGTTGAGTTGGTTTCAGTTGTAAAGCCATCAACAAGCTCTGAGATTGTTCTTATAACATTCCCTTGCTGATAAATTTGGTCATTCTAGATTATTTTGTGTTGTCTCTTGGCAAAATTTGCATACACTTATGTTTCAAAATGTTTTCAATCTGTTTTTCTTGCTCCTATTGCAGTCTTGTGTTTAAAATCTCTCTTGATCATACATGGTCTCATTTCTTGTTGATAGTTTAGTGGCATTTGCAATCTCACATTCAGAAGAGATTTCATCTGATAAAGAGATAAACAAATTTAAAATCACTTTACCTTCCTTGAATTCAGAGATTGTTTGTAAACCTTTGGGTGCACCTTAGGTCATGATAAAATAGAGATTTCTAGATACTTTGTTGGTGTATCTACTTCAAGATTTTTTAGAAGGTTGTCAAAGATTGTGTGGAAGAGTGAAAATCTGGGCCTCCATTCGGTGCACATATCCTGGTTGAAGGAGTACTTTAACCCCTTTGAAGCATTTTGTTGTTTAGGTCTTACAAGATTTTTACAAAGGTCCTCAAAGAATTTGGAAAATTTTGGTTAGTCTTGTCTAAAATATCCCACCAAAAATTTCATTCAAACAAACCAATCCTACCTATAATACTGTTGCATAGCATTGTGTGTCAACAAAAGAATACAATCCATTTACAAAAATGCACAAAGAAAATCAAGATCATACAATGTCTTCAGTAACCCTTTCCTTGTCTTGAAAGCATTTCCATCATTTAGTAGTGACAACTCTGTTGAGTTTGAATAAAGGGAAATTTATCATGTTTTCTTAAGGCCATTTTCATACTATTTACACAAATTGATAGATATATTCATCTCCTTCACCATTTGAGGGTTACAAAATAGGTTCTCTTACCTTGGTTGAAAGGCACAACCTAAAACAATTAGGACAAGATCAAGTCCTATTTGAGTTCTATCCATCTCTCCACAAATTTGAGTGCTAGTTAGATCACATCCCTGGCTACAAAATGACATACATCATGATCTATTTGTCTTCAAGCTTCATGCCATATCTTTGATGTTGCTCAGACTAAAAATGAGAACAAATTTGGGTACCGACAGATGCCATAGACATGGTTGGAGATTTACTTTATATCCCACCTTAGGAAAAAAAAATTCCTCTCTTCATGGAAATTATGCAAAAACTAGTGTATGACAAACCAAAATCATGTCTAGTATGTGAAGTTGTTGGTCCAATCTACCCTTGGTACGAGCCCATATTTAACTACCTACAAGATAATACCTTTCCTCTAGAAATTTCCCATACTGAAAAAAGATCCCTTATCCATTGTATAGCTTGTTATACCTTATTAGGAGGTACCCTTTATCATAGAGTCTACAGAGGGAATCTACTACATTGTCTCAATTAGGTTGAGTCATTCTAGGTAATAAAATAAGTCCATGAAGGATTTTTTGGATCACAAATAAGTAGGATGGTGCTCACTAAGAAAATACTAAGAGTGGGTTATTATTGGCACACTATGGAAGCATATTTTTATAATTATGTCAAAAGGTGTGAATTTTTCAAAAGTACAAAAACGTGATCCATGCACTAGCACAATATTTTCAACTAATTACTACACCATGGTCGTTCTAAAAATGGGGATTAGACTTTATAGGGAATGTCACTCCTATCTCCTTAGATGGCCATACATATGTCATAGCCTCATTTGAGTATTTCACAAAATGGGTAGAGGTTGTTCCTCTTACATTTATTACTGGTGCACAAATATCAAAATTCATTATGAACCATCTCATCTGCCATTACAGTATTCCCTCTGTCATTGTAGTAGACAATTGTAAGTCTTTCAAGAACAAGACAGTTAAGGTGTTATGTCAACACTTTCAAATCCATTTAAAATGGTCCACTCCATATTACCCTCAAGTTAATGGATAAGTTGAGGAAACTAATAAAACACATGTTCACATCATGGAAAATATGGTAAGTAAAATAGGTCGTATTTGGAACTTACAAATCCATCCTAATTATTGGGCTTATCAAACCTCAATCCACACTCCTACTAGTGCTACCCCATACTCTCTAGTATTTGGCACTGAGGCCATCATGCCATTGGGGATTAAGATTCCTTCCCTGAAAATATCTCTTGGAGACTATCTAGACAAGGATGAGTATTATCGAGTGGCTTGACTAGTAGAGTTGGAGCTACTAGATGAGAAGCACATGTAGGCACTTAATCACCTCAAAGTATATCAGAATCAAGTGTCACGAGGCTACAATAAGTGGATGATATCTTGCTAGTTTGAGGTAGGAGACCTTGTTGTTTCACCAATAATTTTTATGCTTTCTAGGACAAAACAAATAGAAGGTAAATAGTTAAGGAGGAATACATGTGAGGAAAAGGTGGAAGGTGGAATGCATATGTTGTAGACTTTTGATCTAAGTTGATTGTGTGAGATTCCCTTTGGCTAGGAGGAACAAACTATATAAGAAACAAAACAAGACCACCAGAAAGTATTAAATAGTAAGAGTCATAGGACTACCTAGTAAGGCTAGATCCAGGAAGCATGATGCTTCCTTGAATGGATGTCAATCCTCTATTTAATATAATTTAATATTAGAAATATCAGTTTCTATTGTAGTCAATAAGATTTAGGTATCTCCTATTAACATACAACAAGTTAATTTAACTCAAAAGGAAATTTTTAAAATTATATCCAGATGATTTATGGGCTGGTTTGGGATTTTAGGTGTAGTAGAGGCTATAATTGAGGTCTGGGTGAAATTAGACAAGGTTTTGAGCTGTTTTGGGGAATTTTTTAACTCGTTGTTATATGAGAAATTACCAATCTTAGAGACCAATATCGGTTGGTTGACTGATACCAGTATAGGAGAGAGAATGATGCAAGTTGGATAACTGGTATTAGTAGGGACAATTTGCTTCAAATGTTAAAACATAAGTTTGAACCTCTTTGTGATTGCACAGAGAGTGAAGGGGGTGTTAATAAGGTTATGATAATTTTAAGTTGACTATGGTATGCTAAAAAGGAGGTTGAAAAGGATGTAAAGGCTTGGTATGGTTGAATATTGAGTTAGTGGGAAGACTGTAATATATGGGTAATGGAAAGAATGAAGTACAAAAAGAAATGAAAGATCTATACTTTAATAAGCACAAATTATAAAATCACAATACTTATTGGGTATGTTGTAGATCTTGTGAGTTGAGATAGCTGATGATCGATCAAAGAAGAGGTTCTTAGGTCCAAATTCATAGAAGTACAACCTATGTGCTCTCGTAAGTATTCCAATGCTTTGGAAAGAGAACCAGATGCTTGTCTTACAATGTGGTTGTGTGCATTCGTCATTTGGATGTAGGAGGGCTTGAATATTTGCACTTAAATGCAATAAGGCTCCAATAACTGAATGGCCAACCTGTGTAAATATTTTTGAAAGTGTATATAAGGTGACCGATGGTGGTTAGGTAACCAGCACTGACCAAGGAAAAATCGGCGTCAGTTAGGGTGAACTAGTCCCTTTTACCAAAAATAGGAAGATCTTCCAAGATTTAGCATGTTTTCCAAGTTGAATTCACTTAGGGAAGTGGAATTCTCATTAGAAAAGGTAGGAAGGTCATAGAACAAGTCCAATTAGGTTTGAGAAGAATTCTTAGTTAGTTAGTTCAAGTGGCAACTCAGTACTAGGAGTGATGACCTAGTGTTGAGAGTGACGAATTGGCCATTGTGAGTTAAATGCCCCCAAAACGGGTTAGGGTGAGGTGTAATGATGATGTGGGGGTATGAGGATGAAATTAACTTAATTAAAATAATTAAATTTATTAATAATGTGAGAATAAATATTAATATGGGATGAATGGGTCATGATTAGTTAAATGTGTTATGTTAATTAATTGAAGGGGACCAAGGGGAGTGTAACCCAAATTTGGTGTCTACATTTGCCCTTTTTGTCATGTGTCTTGTATTATTAAGCGACATTGACAAAAATAGAAAGTCAATGCTCTAGGTATGATTGAGGGTTAGGTTACCCCAAGTGTGGGTAGAGGTGATCCCCCTCAAACCAGGAATGAATGAGGTGTTAAATGGAGTCCGTGAGTGGTTTGATAAATGGGTAAGTGATGAAAATGAGGGTAGGTTGGTCATAGGTAAAGGTGTTTTTGGTCAGATAATAGGTAGTGGCAGTATAATGCATGCACATGTATAGATTACGATAAGGTACTAAGTTGAAGAGATTGTAAAATCTACGTCGTAAAAGGTTGATAGGTTTATCCAAGCAAGGATTGAAGTGGTTAAGGTATATAATATAGGATATGGTCCTGAAATAATACTAGGCCAGGTGTAGGAACAGACAATAAGTTTTGTTCTAGGGTACCAAAGGTATGGTCAGGATAAACAACACGGCTTCAGGAAAGGTAAGGTCATTAGGCAAAACAACATGAGTATCACATCGCAAGTTATAACAAGTACATGAATTTGAGTGTCACAATGAGTAAGGCTAGGTTGGATGATTTAGGTAAGGCCATAGTAGGGGAAAATCCATGCCTCAAATGAGTCTAAGGTTGGGTGATAGGTAATAAGGCCATTAGGGTCATGAGTAAGGGTAGGGTTGATTATGGGGTAGGTGGAAAAGGTGGCAGGCAAGAAAATTTAGTATGGGATAAAAGGATAACCGGTATCAGTGATGTAAAACTGACATCAGCTAAAGGTAACCGATCGTGGTAAACTAGGGCACTTTATCAATGTCAGTCAAGAAAAACCAACTTCAATCAGGTCACAGGTGTGGTAAAAAATAAAAAATATGTATAATACGGATTCATTTTCACCTGCCTACGTAGAGAAAATGACAGAACGAAGAGTGTTTTGTGTTTTTCATGGAGAAAAAGATGAGGTACTATACTCAGCTGACTTGGTAAGGAATCATTGGTTGCTTAGATTCCATTTTCTAGGCCCACGAGATCAAGATGAATGATTCGATTTATGGAGAGTGAGGGGTTTGATTCAAACATGGAAACAACATGAGGAGGTGTGGGAGGGGCTTAGGAACTTGTCCTCGAGATTCCAACATGACGGTGGCAGCGTGTAGAGGTAGGAGTCAATCCTTTAAGATTATTTTTAATGGAATTATATGTAAAAATAAAAAAAATAGGGTGGGGAAATAAATGTGCAAAATGTAGTGAAAATAAGTAAAAATGTGGGTAGGGGGTTGGGAAATATAGGTTAATTAGGTGTAAAGTTGACATTTTGGGTAGTTTTAGGTTGGTTTTCTTTTGTTTTAATTTTTTTTTGGAAAATTGGGGATGTGGGGTTTCGGAAGTGAAGTCGAACCAATAACCAACGTTGGTCGGGTCTCGACCAACATCGATTCAACATGCTTATGTCAGTGGGGAAATAAGTCTATCGACGTTGATTGAGGGCAACCGGTATCAATCAAGGTGACTGATATTGGTCATAGGGAAAAGTGATCAGGTCCAAATGGGTTAGATTTTAGATGGCCAAAATGGGGTAAAAATCAAATGGGAGAGTACATGGGTAAAGAATGAAGGAAACCTAGATGGATGAGGTATATAATTAGGTGGGTTTGAGTAAAATTAGGTAAATGTAGGTAGGTAAAATGTGATGAAATTAGTATGGAAACATAATAGGATGAATTAGAATGAATAATAGGTAAGGGAGGTAGTTTAGGACATAGATAGGTAGGTAAAAAAAGTTGGGTATGTGGTGTAGGAAGGGGTGAGTTAATTAGTTTTGAAGAAATGGGAAAAAGTAGTTCAATACTTGACATTGTTAAATTATATGAATGCAGGAACGACAACAACTCACGATGCATGATAGACAACCATCACTATTGGTAGAGATCAGACCCACTGTCATAGAGGATGAGTGGGACCACATCCAAGATGTCGGTCTTAGAGGTGATATAGATGTATTGTTAGGGATAATAATATGATGGTAACTCTCATTGATAGATGGGATTATATGACCAATACCTTCCATTTTCTGACTAGGGAGATGAGTATCACCCTGGATGATGTATATAGGATCTTGAGGTTCCCCATTATAGGGTCAAAAATCTACCAGATTAGAGCTGATGAGGCATTTGAGCCCATGGGTATAGTGTTTTTTGATGTTGTAGTAGATTTGACATACCACAGTGTGAGTGTCAGGTATGGATAGATATACGTGGCACACCCTGATGAGACTCATTTGGTAGTGTTGATGATGGTCATGATTAGTTGTTTTGACCTCCCAAATTTAGAGGGTGGTCAGTTTCCTCTAGTGTTGATTAGTGTTTTGGAGGATATGGTAGAATAGTGAGTACAGTTCACATGGGCGCCTAGATTTCTAGTGCAAATATACAGAGAGCTATGGGAATATTGGTGGATACATAGGTTTGGAGTGTGTTGTACCTTCTTATTACATTATTGGGTGTATGAGCATAGAGTGTCCGTATGACTAGTCATACTTTCGAGGTAGGATTGGGTTGGAGAAGTATCTTGATTTGTTTTTAGCAGTGGGTACCGGTGGGATCCCATCCTAGGCTTATAGAGGTTGTCAAGGATGTGACCTATTATAGAACTATTTGATGCCATATCAGCCATTGATATATTATGGAGACCTTATATAGGGTTTCCATCTTATAAAGTTATGGTAGCTGAATCTGATGGATTACAGCTAGTTAGGTGAATAAAGGACAGACGTGTTGGCAAGCATGAGATGATCCCTTTGGATAGATTCTGGTGCAAGTTCAGGCTCCAGTAAGATGTGTCTCCACCTTTTCCATTATACCATATAGATGATGTTGAGAGACCATTGTCTACACCACATCTATTATATCCACTTAGGTAGAAGGAGAGGGTAGCAGATAGGAGGATTGATGATGTAGATACCACTGATAGCTACAGGAAATGGTGGATAGCACAGTTACAAGCACCATTGAGTCTATGGAAACCTGATTTAATGACAGTGATAGTTAAGAGATGCATTATAAGGGAAGGTGGGTGCCCTATAAGTATAAATTATAGGGTTGAAGGGATATTTGACAGGGAAACAAGCATAGGTGACCACCATGCAGGCACATGTGATGACCTTATAGGCCTAGGTAGCATAAGTACAAGATCCTGCACAAGGTGGAGATGGGGATGTAGGGTAGGTAGCCACCTTACTAGAACATGTGGCTGGATTACAAGGCCAGTTGGCCACAACATAGGCATAAGTTGTGGCTGTATAGGCTGAAGAAGCTACATAGGTACTACCACTAGCTCCTACACCAGGAGAGGGTCCTCTTTTGGTGGGTAAGAGTTCTTAGGTGGTCGTTAGGATGATGGCACCTCCACAGACCATATCCATGGTAAGGTTCAGGGATGCCCTAAATGAGGCTCATTACTATCATGACCAGCTAGCGGCTACATGCATTGATGTGCCCTCCTACGCCGATCACTGAGCCTAGCAGGAAGCCAATGAGTGGACTAGATCCATTACTCGCAACTCAGGTAATATAGGGATTCATCAGTCCCAGAGACGGGGCTAGATTTAGGTTACGAGTTCCCAGAGACCAGGCCCCATAGAGGGAAAGGAGGAAGAGATGGAGGCTAGGAAGGGACCAATAGATTTTGGCGAGATGATGGCAGGGTGCTTGATTGGAGAGAAGGAGGAGACATGTGAGACTGAAGAGGAGGTCATTAGGTGGGGGTGATTGATATCCATAGCGGATATTGTACTATGATTTTGATGTTTGTTATATATATCGGCCTATGTGCCGAAGATGGGAGATTATACATGAGTGTTTTGAGATACTGATACTTATTTATATTGGTGTATATATGTATACATAAATAGACACTCCCATTATATAGTTGATGATGTTGTTAGATGGATGATGTACTTATTTTAATTTCCATTTCTATTATGTATTATGGAAACTAGTTGTGTTAGGCATGCTTGAGGTGAGGTCATATAGGCATGATTGAGTTAGGTGTAGGCATGGTTGAGTAAAGGGTAGGCATGGTATAGTTAGGTATAGGCATGGTTAAGTCAGGTATATGCATGGTGGAGTCATGTATAGACATGGTTTGGTCATGTATAGGCATGGTTTATTCATGTATAGACATGGTGGAGTCAGGTATACAGATTCTAGGTAATTTCCAAGTTATGATCTTACAGAAATAATGTATTTTATGCATGTTGTGGTTAAATTTGCAAGTAATTAATATCATGAAAATATGAAATGATTTAAGTAGAATATGGTTGTGGTGATAAAATGGTAGGTATGTATGTTTTTTGATATTAATTTCCAAGTTTTTGTGTAAATGAAAACTAAGGTATAATGTGATTGTAAAGGGGGGAAATTTTTTACGGGTAAAAGTGGCCAAGCTAACCTCCAAGGGCCCCATGCCCTCGGAGTGTTTCCTACATAGACCTGACAAAAAAGGGGCCTCAGGCCAATGTAGATCTCCCATAACCTAGGGAAGAATATAATAAGGGATATGAATGGTTTGGTAGGTTTTATGCATGATTGATTCTAGGTCATTTAGGCATGGTTGAGTATAGGTTGAATAGGCATGGTTGATTCTATATTGAATAGGTGTGGGTGATTTTAGTAGAAGAGGAATTCCCAAAATGTAGGTATTGAAGGTCTAGTCCTATGAAGGAGGATCAATAAGTAAGAAAATAGGTGAATGGTAAGAGGAGACAAAAATCCACCTAATTGATAAGAACCATTATGAGTCTATCATATCAAATATTAGAGTGTGGACATAATAACCTAAATGTGTTGCATGATTGATTGTTCTAAGTGTGAAGAAAGTCACATGACCACAAAATGTTGCATTTGTGAAACATCTCTTGAGTAGGTGAAATATGAGAAAGAAAATACGGTGAGGTGAAATGGGTTGTTTTAGCATAACCTTGGTGTGAGACATCATGCCTCTTCTGTAAAATACCCAAGACCAAAATAGGAAAGTCCATGATGAAAAATTTATCTTTTTCTTTTGGCTTTTGATTTATAGACTAATTGATATGGGAAGTCTATTTGGGATGAATAGAATGCCTAATTGAGGTCTTCGTGAAGCTGATCGATGTGGGAAGCTTCATAATATTTTATTTCATTTTTGTAGAAATAGTCTTTTTTTATAGACTACGTATAGTATGGATAGCTTTGTATAGCTATCCTTCAAGGGATTAATCAATTTATAGCAACAAAATAGCAAGATAGATGTCCCTTTGGATGGATTCATCTATTTACAAGAATTTTTATTGAAAGAGTTTGAATTTTAAAATCTCATATATTAAATTTGAATTTTTTGGACTTTTAGGTCATAGAAAAGACTATAAAGGAGTATAGGCTTCTTTTATGAAGAAAAATGATAGCACATGGAGGCTAGCTATGAAAGAGATATTTTAATTGACAAAAAACCATGGGATTCCATCCTGAAAAGGGTGAAAATTATCCATGAGAATCATACCGTGAGTAGAGCCATGGTACCCATATTGAAGATAAGGCTGAAAGGTGATAGGTAATCACATGATTCTTATTTAATTGTTGATCCTTAATAATAGCTAAGTGGAAGGTGAATGTTATTCAAGGGACGATCATTTAATAGATAGAAGGCTATATAGAACTTGATTCAATAATATAATGGTTGAAGATGCAAGGTATTGATGGGCTCAATTTTGGGTTTACCTATGAGTGAAGATAAATGACAAGCACTTGATCCATAGGCATGAATAATGATATAGGGTCCAAGCCAGTTAGAAGTGAATTTTCACCATTTACTTTTTCTACTTTTGTTACATGTTTATTTTCCTTCAGGACGAGGTCACTGACCTTGAAGGTTTTTTTTTGGACATGTTTATCGTATGCACGTTTAATACAGTTTTGGTAGATTTGGAGGTGATCAAGAGAATTTAGAAGTCATTCATCTAGTAAATCAAGTTGTGTCAAACAATCCTAGTGAAAATCATCATCGTTGACCATATCTTCGAGTGAGATATGAACAGATGGAATTTGGACTTACCTCTGTATCATAGACCAAAGAGAATTGTGTGGCAGTAGTTGAGGTGTGAATACTAGTGTGATAAGCCCATAAGGAAAAAGTAATGTGTGTGTGCCAATCCTTACCAGTATCGTCAACCACTTTCATAAGAATTTTATTTAGGGTTTTGTTATTCAATTCATCTTGGCCATTTGTTTGAGGATAATAGGGTGAATAAAAACTAAGTTGAATTCCGAATGCATCACAAAGTTTCCATAGGGTTTTTTTTTTGAATTGTTTTCTGTTATCAGTGATGAGGCAGTGAGGAACACCAAAGAGACAAATGATGTGATGGTTGATGAATTCACATATTTTCTTGGAATTTTATAGAAATAAGAGGTATGGATTCTACCCATTTAGTGTAATATTTGGTATTGGTAATAATCCATTGATGATGTTAGGAAGAATGAGGGTTGATCTATCCGACAAGATCCAAACCCCATTGAGAGAAATTCTAAAGGTATCGTGTAGCCTGTAAGGAATGACTAGGGTTGTGATGAAGATTAGCATGTTGCTAACACTTCACACAATGCTTGACATAGTCACAAAAATTGTAGTTTAGGGATGGTCAATAATAGCCCAAGAGAAGGATGCGCTTGGTAATAACTAATCCACTAAAGTGACCCCCACAAATCTAGTCATGAACTTCCTTGATGTTGTATGAAATTTTAGAAATTATAAGGCATCGTAAGAGGATATCGTCAAATCCATGTTTATAGATAAGACCACCCATGATTACATAATGTGATACACTTTTGAGAAAGGCTCGTTGTCTATTGCGAGTAAGATTTGGATGAAGAATTGAAAGGGAAAGGTAGTCAGCAAACTACTTATACCAAAGGTCATGTGGGTTAGTTTCAACATTTCCTACAAGGTTGACATCTCAGATTAGATAAGAAGGTGATTATAACCTTTATATTGTGATATAGATTTTTCAGTCAGAGGTTAAAGTGGGGATTTGAGAAGCAAGGTAGGTCATTGTGTCCACAAATTTTATAGTGGAACGTGGAGTGGTTTGAACTTCATAATGGTCAAAGGTAGTCAAAAGCATGTCAACATGATATTTATACTTTTGAATTATTTTGTTACGAGACTGGTATATACCATTAATTTGGTTCACACCCAGTTGAGAGTCGCCAAAGATATTACATTATTTAACATCTAAGGTTATGGTGGGTTGAAGACCTAACATGAGTGCTTCATATTCGGTGATATTGTTAGTACAGTCGAAATCTAGTTTGAAAGATAATGGCATAGGCTCACCATGAAGAGGAATGAGGATAATTTCGGCACCACTCCCACACTAAAATTTGGAACCATTAAAGAATAAGGTCATCATGTAAACGGTATTGTCTAGGGAGAGGGTAGAAATGGATTCATCAGGGAAATCAAATTTAGAAGATTGGTTTCCAGAGAGATGTGTGTCTAAGAGTTGGTCAGCAATGGTTTTTCCTTTGACAATTTTTTTATGGATGAATTTGAGATCTAGGTCTGAAAGAAGCATAAGCCAACATGCAACACGTTGATGTTGGTAGGGATTAGCATACATGTAATGTAAGGGTTCATTATTGGTGGAAACAAAGGTTTTTTGGTTGAGTAGGTAATGGTGAAATTTAGTGGCGACAAAAACTAAGGCTAAACAGATTTTTTCAGAGTGAGTATATCTAGTTTCATAGTCTAAAAGCGTACCGATTATATAATAACCACTTTATCCCTATGTTTCTCATCACAATGAGCGAGCATGACACCCAAGAAATGATTAGTAGTAGAAATTTAAAGGTAAAATGGTTGTTCATCCTTAGGGGGAATGAGCATAGGTGGTTAGAGGAGGTATTGTTTTAAGGAATCAAAGGCTTTGTGGCATTCATCATCCCATTTTAAGGATAAATCCTTTTTGAGAAGATGATGAAATGGATGGTATTGGATGGAAAGTTGAGAAATAAAGTGATGAATAGATTTCAACTTTCCTTGCAAAATACGAAGTTCATGAAGGTTAGTAGGTGGAGACATCTCGAGAATAACCTTAATTTTGGTAGTATCAACTTCAATGTCACACAAAGAAATGATAAAACCAAGGAATTTTCCAGAGAGAACAACAAAGACACACTTCTTAGGTTGAATGCAAACATAATATTTGATGAGATGGTCAAATACAACTTTAATGACAGCAAGATGCTCAGCCCAATGTTTAGATTTGGAAAGAATTTCGTCAACGTAATCTTCCAATATGATATGCATGATTTCATGAAAAATGTAAGTGATAGCCCATTGATATGTAGCACTGGTGTTTTAAGGCCAAAGGACATGACACAATAGCAGAAGGTCCCCCAAGGAATGATGAAGGTGGTTTTGTGTTGACTTTATGGGGTGAGTAATATTTGATTTTAACCCAAGAAATCATCCACAAGTAATAGAATCTCATGGCCAGCGGTGAGATCAACTAGTTTGTCAATCATAGCTAGAGGAAAGTCATATTTGGGGAAAGCTAAGTTAAGTTCATGGAAATCCATGCAAATGTAGATTCCCCCTATATCTTTTGTGATAAGAACGATGTTAGAGATCCATTGGGGAGAATCAATGGGTAAGATGAAGGAAACCGAAAGAAGGCGCTGGAGTTCTTTTTTGACAAAAAGGGAAATATGAGAATGCATTTTTCATAGATTTTGTTTCCCATGTTTGGCATCAGGAATGGTTACAATATTGTGGACCACAATGTTTGGGTCAATAGTAGGAATATCAACATAGGACCAAGAAAAATCATTTTTATGATCCCTGAGTAAAGAATTAAAAGCTTCATGTTCAGTAACATCTAAAAATTGGCCTATTTTTATAATGTGTGGGTCATTCTGAGTGTGAATATTGATTTGGATGTTTGATTCATTCAACATGGTTTGCATCTAATAAGATAATGACCAGTGAATATAAGAATCTTCCACACCAAGGTAGGTGAGAATAGAATCATCGTTCTGACATTGAATGACCTTAATAGAAAGTGTATCATCACTGATCATGTCAAGATATAGGAAGGGAAGAGAAGAGAGAGCCTCGTCATCATGCTAATAAGTCATAGGTCCGAGAGAAACGGTTTTCATGAAAAAAATGTTAGGAAGAATGGATTTTGGATCCATAGAATTTGTAGGTGAAGGTGGTGAAGTTATTGAATGGGTTGGGGAATGTTTATTGTCCTCGATGAGTTCGACATGAGCCTTCTTGGAAGGTGGTTTGGAAAATCCAATACAATTTTAATCTTTATACTTACAAGTGGTACAAGGAATGACACTATGGTGGCCTTGTTCATAGAAACAAAATCCTAATCCCTTCCAAGAAAAATGATGGAGAAAGATATGGGCTAAGAGATGGTTGGTGAGAGATTGGAGGTCAGAGGAAAATTGTCAAGTTTTGGAAGGTGGCTCGGGTGAGTAGGTAGAAGCATCAAGTCCCCCATATGTTAAATTGGTGTGAATGTGGAGAGGACTATAGGGGAAAACCTCACCTATGTAGTGATCATAGCGGGGATGTTGCTGAAGGTTACCACACTAAGGGAATGTGTCAATGTTATAAAGGTGGTACTCCCCTAGAGTGAGGTGTTGAAAATCACCTTCTAAGTGATCAATAGTTAATATGTGGGTAGCAGGAATGGAAGAATCACTGGGTAGCTGGGAAGAAGAAGCATTAGATGTTTGAGAAGTAGATGCGTTTCCTGATGGGTCAGCTGCATAAGTTATGGTACCAGTGGGAATAGAGGAGTTAGTTGTGAAATATTTAGTAGCAGAAGTGGTCAATAAGGCAGTGCCTGAAGAAGAAGTGGTAGTGGTGGTTGATGCGTTAACTTTTATAAGGACATCATTGGGTCGATACAACATGTTATAGGTCTTAAATGGTGAAGGGTTTGCTGGAATGGTATAGTTATTCCCTTCATGTTAGAATTTTAAACAATGGTGTAAGGTGGAAGGAACACAACCCAGGACACAAATCTAGGGTTGGCCAAGTTGCATGTTGTATTGGAATTCCCCCTCTAATACATAGAATAATTCAATAATGGCATGAGGTTCTACAGGAATGTGGATAATGATGGTGCCGAAGGTAGAATTCATGGCATCGTTAAATGAACGCAACATAACTGGGTTGTACGCATGGTAGGAAATGATGTTAATACTGGTACTTCAACCGATCATAATGCGTCAAATGCATATATTATCAACATAGATGTAAATAAATAGGGTAGGGTCAGGATCATTTGATTGGAGAGGTATAATCTCATCATCAAAGAAACTAAGAGTGGCTACTTGATGAGTGGTAGTGATAACAGAGGAAGAGAGTGAAGTGGTGAGAGAGGCCACATGGTGAGGAGTGATAATGGATGCAATAGACATAGGGTCATTAGGTAGAACCATAATATATTAAAGGACCTCAATGAGGTTCTGATGATGAAACTCAGAGGTTTGGACAAGTTCATACAAAGAAATTTTGAGAGGATATTGGTGTAATTGTTTAAGTATTGTACGATGGGAAAACCCATCATAAATAGGGTATGTGTGGCCATGGATTTTTATTTTGGGTGTAGTTATAGGAATATTAGGTAAAAGAGTAGCGGATGAGATGGTTGTTTTCTCCTTTCCTTTATCCTTCTAGGCTCGAGTAGAAATTTGAATCATATTGACCTATGGTAAAGGAGAAAGTGATTCATGATTGGTGTAGTGACAAGAGGGGAAAAAATATGGTGAGGGCATATATTTGTTTTCTTAAAATAATGCAGCACATTGGAATTTTGGTGGAGGTTTGGCTAGCTCTCTTATAGAGACCATATTTATCTCAAATGTTCGAGGGGAATAAAAGGGTTATGGAGGTGGAGATGAAGGTTTCTAAATAGGTAAGGGACGAGGATGTGTGGTGATAGGTGAAGGTGGAATAGGATCTACATATAAAAGATCATCATCGTCAAAGTTTTCTTCAAGAGCACATAGTTGAAGAAGAATAGTCTTAAGAGCCTTACAGTTTTCAACATCATGCCTTGACACCCGATGGTAAGAAAAAACATTTATATCGTCAAACCCTTCTAGTTTAGGTTTGAGTGGGTGTTAGGTCTAATAGGTGGCAATGTGATGACAAAGGTTTCTAAAAGGTTAGCTAAGATGTTGGCATAAGACCCTGCCAATGGATCACAATGTGAAGTAAGTGTGGGTCCGGATAGAAGTGTGGGTAACTTTTGTGGGAGAGGTGTCACTGGAGGTGGAATCATAGGTTAAGTAAGTTTGACCATCTGTTTAGTATATAGTATAGTTTTAGTTTTGGATTGCACCTTCTTAGGTAAAGATGTAGCAGGTGAACTAGTTGTTGAAGGTAGTATAGGTTTGACTTCATATTTAGAAGGTTAGTGGATTCTTGGCCTTTGGTTGCACCTTTTTGGGTACATGTGAAGAAGAAGTGTGTGATGTAGAATGGAAGGCAGATGGTGGAAGGGGATGGGTTAGCCAAGGTGATAATGGAGGTATGGTGAAGGTTTTGGTAAGAGGAAATGTGGAAGGTACCAGGTTGAGGGGAAGGGAATGGCATGGGTAATGATGAAGATACTGGAAGTGGTGTAGATATAGGAGGTATAAAGGATGTAGGTGACACCGAAGGCATAAGTATGTTGATCTGAAAATCCAATTCAGAAAATTTTAATATATATACATTTTTTATGATTTTTCTTTACCCCTAGGTAGGCTGATTAAAATTACCAAGGATAAAAATTACTTCCTCTTTAGTAAAACAATCCAAAATAATATGAAGGAAGATAGAATGATACTGGACACAGCTGGTGTATACGACCTATGGAGATTTGGTAATAGCCTACTTATCTCCAGGAATATCTTTATATGATGGCATTCCATAAGTCAAAAAGTGTAAGTGCAATGTTATATCTTACAATAGAATGGACTAATGGAACTTTATGTTGGCCTGACTCCCAAAGTGCTCCAACATGGGTCCTTGAAGTGACACCAATGATCAATTGGTTCATCCTCTACCTTCCCGGTGCCCAATAATCCCATAGAACTTGATTGGCCTTCCATATGTTTGTAAGCATGCCCTGATGGCTAATCCAGTTAACAGATTCTAGGCTTCGCAAATAAAAGTGTGGTGCATGGTGGGTTTGGCGAGTTGTCCAATAGCTCCTAATTGGATAGATCGTGGAATTTTCCTATTAAGACATACATATGGACTTAGCATTGAGAGATATTTTCCTATTAAGATATCCTAAATAGGAATTGAATTTACAACATAATCCTAGTGGTTAGCCTTTAAACCTAAGAATGTAAGACCTATTAAAATAGCTTGGAAGCTTATAAAATATCCTCACTAATCCCTATAAATGAATTTTTGCTTAGACAAGGAAATTATTGCCTTCGAATTCTTGAATGAATGTGTAAAAGAGATGAGAGAAAATTTACAAGATCTTTGAAGCACTCGAAATGGGAAGGATAAATCATTTTTCCTTTTATTTTATGGATCCCCTATGTCTAGGGGAGATAGAAATATTTTTTAGCCTTAAGGTTAAGGCTTTTGAGCGGGTTAATATGGGATCATGAATATCTCATGGGAATAAGCTTTTAAATCAGCTGCGAGCCATATTTGAAAAAATCAGACCCCATGAATGGGGATATCCACTGCTTCACGTGGATGGATGAAAATTCTATCGTGGGATGAAGTCCCACATTATATGCAGACTCCTTTTGGAGTAATAGGAGTTTATCCACCAATTTTTTTTTTCATGGATGAAGGATCTTGTGCTAATATATATATATATATATATATATATAAGATTCTAAAATCTTTTTAAGTGGGTAAAAGATGGTAACCCAATTCTCATTCCATGCACCCAATTCAAATCTAGCCAAATGTCTTAGAAATAGCCAATCCAAGTGTCCATAAAACAACAATGCCACATGTCACTCACCAGGAGTATCCACATTGAAATGTCATGTTTCATGGGTTTTTGTGCGAGTGTTCACTAGAACTTTGACTGTTCATATCTTTCGCATACAGACTCAGAACTTCCTGTTTGTCTAAAAATGCGTTGGAAAGTTCTTGGCAATGGATCTACGTAATGGTACTAACTTTAGATGATTTCAAAATCACTCATTTTTCTGTTGACCAACGTCCGACCAATTATCGACCAGAACTTTGACCAATCATGATACTTTCTACGTACAGACTCATGATTTGATTCATTCAAAATGATGTCAATGTAGGTCTTGAAGTGAGCTCTACATAGTGTTCCTAACATCAAACGATTTAAAAATCATACATTTTCCATTGACCAATGTTGACCAATATGTTGACCAACTATGACCTAGGATCACCATTTACACATATAGACTTTTTTTTCTGATGTTCAAATAATCGATAGAAAGCTCTCAGAGTCATCTTCCACACTATACTCAGGTCCTCAGGCAGGTCATTTAGGGGAAAATTTTCACTCCATATTGGGATGTACTGGATCAGATAGTGTAGACCAATTTAGGTGTAATAGAGTGATCATGATGTCGGTTGGGTAAAACTGTTGTGTTTTTGGTTTACTCTGGGTAGGATTGGCTGCTTGGCCACAGGTTGATGGGCTTGGTGATCTCCCTTAGGATTTCACATAGGAAGTGGTGATTTGGTGACATAGGAGGTAGTGGGAAAAGCTAGTGTATGCAGCCTAAGGTGGTTAGCAAGGTCTTCTAATGGGTAGGTGGGGGAGATATTCTTTGCAATGGAGGTTAGTAGGAGGCATGTGAGAACTAAGGATGGTAATATAATGATGACAGGAGGATGGACTAGTATTGATGATAGCATGACATTCTACTTAATGTGGTAACCTGGGTCTGGACACCTGGAGGAAGTTATGAAGGAGCATGGTAAAGGTTTTAGGCATTGCTGAGGATCAAAAAATTGGTTGTTGGAAAAATTTTAGGTGTGGATACATGTGCATTCCTTTGAAAAAGGTTGGCTGCTACAATCTGTGCTATGGTGCATGCTTGATGGGTGTTGGTTGATTGCTAAAACACCTTTGGGATAGATCGTGGAATTTTTAGAAGACAACATCCTTACATTTGAGTTAAGACTAGAAGTCTAAGACATCTCAAAAGCATGTGATATCTGTCAACATATGTGCCAAGTGGTCGGCCAAGTGTGAGAATAAGGCACTGATGTAGGGAGGATAAATGTTGACTAACAGTAGTAATCCATGTAAATCAATGTCGGATAATGGATAGGGGTAAATGGCATTTGTCAAGGTCAGATTTCCTAGTGGGTAGAAGAGACGAGAGCAGATCAACAGGATTTCATTGAAAGCTAATGGAGAATTGTCACCACTGGATTAGACTGGGAGCGTCTGTTAATGGATCCCTTGTGGGTATGGGGAGATGATAAGTTGGATGTAGGTAAGTTCATCTTTTAGGTGAATAATAATGTAAGTCATAACTCTAGTCATGGTAGCTTACTAAGAGTAAGTCCTTAGCGGTGATTAAGCTTCATCAGGCTTATCTAGGTGAGATGTAATGGAAACATGCATCAGCTAATTAAAATATGGTGGACTCCTCCATATGGTGAAGGAGGAGATGAAGGGAGACTCCTAATCTAAGGTAATAGGAGTAGAGTGAAGAGGGCCATAGCTCCCTTCATGTGATGAAGGATGCTCATTTGTCGAAGAATCTCCTTGAAAGGATGGAGTAGTGACCTAAATTGAGAAGTCTAGAGTTGGTATGATGTCAAAAATAACATGGACCTCATAAATGTTATTGTCAGTGGTCAATGCTTTCACCAATTATGGGTAGATGATGGGGTTTGATTTAGGAATGGATTATTGAATATGTGAATGTTTTGATTAGCTCGGTGAATTAGGGATTATCCAATATGAGATCCCCATTATCTAACATTTATTGGGTGATGTTCTTTTAAAGTTATACAATTACCGTAACTATGACCTCTAACGTGATGATATATTACAGTAATCATTTTCTTTGTACCATACAGGCATAGGATGAGAAGTGGTCAAAACCAGTGTGTGGTTTGATGGGTGGAAGAGTTATTACTCTAGTCTTTTAGGAAGTTTTTTATAAAATTGAAGAGTAGTGGTTCTCCTATGGGAGTATATTTTCATTGTTCCCACTTGAACTAAAAACCCTGAACATAGGAAAAAGGTTAGAAGAAGGTTTTGATTGGTTGGATGGATGAGATGGGCCAGAATTTCAAAACTATTGCAGTTAGCAGATCCTTTTTCTTCATAATAATTATTTTTTGGTTTGGAAGAAGAAGAGGTATCATTTAGTTTGAATGCAATGTTCATGTTACGCAATTGTATCTTTTTCTCTTCAATGGAACAAATTTCAAGTTTCCGGGCCATGGTGAATGCCTCGTCAAACATGCGGAAGGTTTGAGGTTCAGAGAGTTGGTGAGATGTGTCTAACACAAGCTCTAGTGAATAACTCGATTAATTTTAGTTTGAGGTAGTTGGAACGTCAACTGGTTGCTAAGACTCTGCCAGTGGGCAATGAAATATGTGTTAGATTCATCTTCGTATTGCCAGGTTAAATACAAGATCGATCATGGTGACTTTCTTGTTAACATTGATTGAAAAATGATCTAGGAAAGCTTAGAGCTACTTGATTAAAGGAATAGATAGAATGTCGAGGTATTCCACTATACCAATCTAAATGTTGGTCATTTTAGGGACATTAAGAAAGTTCATAGGAGAAAGAGTTTCATCATGAGGAGATTAGGTAACACCCATGTTTAAACGACAACAAGTGTTGCTACGGGTCTTCTTTACTATTAAAGTGATTGAATTTAGGCATTTCCCAATGGGCACTGGGTAAGGACGAATGAGAATAGATGGATGGATAGGCTCATTATAGATCTCATCATATATTAAAGAATTACGGGAGCCATAAGATAGATGCTTCTAAGGTCTACATCTTTCTCTATCATAATTTTAATGAGGTTGTTAGAAGGTTGGGATGAATGGGTGCCCCCTGTAGATAAAAGGGGGTTATATGCTAAATATATGATGTAGGTGGTATGTTGGTGTATGGTGGCACTGAGAATGAAAATTTTGAGGAAGGAATGTAGGTCAGGAATAAATGTGGGTGGCACATAACCAACATAAGCAATAAATGAGGTCAGGGGTTGTTGGTAATATGTGTAAGTGGGTGGAGTTAGTCATAAAAAATCTAATGGCGATCGGGGGTAAGGATTACAGGATAAAGAGGATGAGGTTTTGGAAAGGGAGTGTAAGTTACCGAAACTAGATGGTGGTTGTAGATGCAATGGGTATATGTGAAATTGCTGGTGCAGATGGAGATAGATTCATAGGGGGATAATCGGCATGGTTGACAATGTAGGAGTGACATACGTCAAAGGTATGATTGATGACATAGATGTTGTGGTTATAGTGGCTATGGGATTTAGCTGAGACACCACAGGTTATAAAGTGGATGAAGGATAAGGCACTGAAGCTGGTAGCTAGTTGATGTAGAAGTGGGGGCTAGAGCTAGAGAGGATATGGATGCGAGCATGCCATATATTAATTATCCTGAGGAATCCTGGGTGGAAGAATGAGCAAGGTTGTACTGGAGGGAAGTGGGATTTTGGTCGAGGAGTCTCGCAAAATCTTATCATCACTGGTGGTGATGTGGATAAGATCCTAAATCAGATCCATAGGTGATGAAAATGGATGGCAGTGATGGACTAGGTGGGAGTGGACTGATGACTAACATGAAACATGAGGGCGTTAGTCTTGGCTACAAGTCAACACCATGAGAATCAACGTATAGATTACAGTGAACTATACTTTGTACCGATGACATAGGGGACAACAGAAGTAATGGGAAAAAATATATTTCTAAGAGGAAAATGGGGTAGATCATATTTCTGATTGGAAAATATCAAATACAGGGTGACCGATGTCATTGGTGTAATGGTGTGATCGTAATTCCGGTCATAAGATGACCGATGACGGTTATTGTGAAGAATAAGAGATTTTCAATAGATCTAGAAGTAGAAATTGGTGAAAATGGGTTAGACATGGAGATGGTATTGGAGGACTGATGATCAGAGACCTAAGAGAGTGATGGTGACACACATAGACATTTTTTGATAGAAACGAAAAGTGAGATGAGTGGTCTTTGGATAATACTGATCCAACAGAACATAGGAACCGATGTTGGTTTGGTAAACTGATTCCGGTTAGATGATAAACTGATGAAGGACTTTGGACCGATACCGGTTACTATGAAATCTAGGAAAAGAAGGAAAAATGAAGATTTGGTGAATTTAGATTGTATAAAGAATCAATCCAGAAACCTAGGTATGGATAAGATAATGCCCTGAATACACTCAAAGAAAGTTAGAATACTCCAACTATGATGGTAGAGTGTGAAAGGAAAAATAAATAATGAAGAAAATATATCCTCCCACCTCAAAATGCAAGTCAAGCACAAAGATATGAAAAAACACAGTCCTAAAAGTGAAGCTTTATATTTTATGTTATAGATTATGCTACTTATGACTGACACCTGAATTTAGAACAGAGTTTTTTCGTGGGAAGGTGCCCTGACGAAAAATCTAAATATACTATGGGTGATGTTTTAGGTTATGTTATGGTGATGGGCAGTCCTTCCTCTGACGATGGTAGCTGGACAGAGATAACTAGTTAGGGATTACCTACTGGTCAATCCTATGATCGTGTGATCAATGACATGCATTCCCAGGTAAGATGTCATTTAAGAAGGTGTGTAGTATTCAAATTTTTGTGTAGTTTGGCAAGAGAGGGAGAGGGAGAGAGATGAATGTGCTTTCTATGATTCAATTATATGTCAACCATCAGCTGGGAATGAATTCCAGCATATAGGTTGCCCTCCAATTTATTATGAACTATAATACAACATACAAGAAATGCAATGTGCACAAGTTTTAAAATTCAAATCACAAGTGTGATGCTCAATGTTACAAATATTATGAATAGGTTAAGAGAGATGCTCTTTAACTAAGTGTAATACTAATGAAAGAGAAAGAATATCTCTTTTTATAGCACCAAAACATGAGTTGCTTTGAGATAATCAGAAAGAGAGGAAGATTTCCAGAGAAGGAGATCTTAATGTGGAAGCATGTTTCAGAAGGGAAACAAACATAAATTGTTTTCCTAGGAATGTATAAGATGCAAGGAACCCCAGATGGGTCCCATCGAGCGTGCCAAAATATTTCACCATTTTCTTTACATTTTGAATATGATGAAATAGATAATGTTATGGGATGAGGAGGAATACCTGTTGTGATGGTTGGTTCAAGGGTTGTGTGCATGTTATAAATTTTCGATCCAATGCTGACTGTGAGAGCTTTCTTTTGGCCAGGAGGAACTACCTGGAATAGAAAACATGACCACAAAAAGAGAGTTAAATAATATATGTTAGTGGGCTACCTAGCATGTGCTAGATCTAAGAAGTGTGATACTTCCTCAGTGGCAGTCAACCCACTATTTTACTACAATTTAATACAAGAAACAATGTAAGTAAATAGAATCCTATTGTAGTTGATATGATTTAGGTATTTCATTCAAATACAATAAGAAAATCGAATATAATAAGTTAGGTTATAATCAGATCTAGAGGTGGGGTAATTGGTCAGGGTTCTGGTACTGATAAGGGTCATATCCTGGGTCACTTAGGTTTCTTAGGTGAAGGTTCTTAGGTTATGTTATTGATAGGATGGCCAAATACAGAGACCGGTATCAGTCAGATATAACCGATGACGGTTTAGAGGGAACTGACAACGGTCAAGGGTAACCAACGTTGGTACAGTCAGGATGATAGGAATTAAATAAGTTTTTATTGTGGAAATTGGTCTAAGGTTAGACAAAGATGGAAAAGGTAATGGTGAGGTTTGTGGGGATCTGAGGAACACTCAGAGATGTATAAAGTTCATGTATAGATGATCTAATGGCGTGGTGGTGAAGGGTTGAGTTTCTAGGGAAGTGAATGGTGGGGGAATGGAGATGCTAATAGAAAATGATAGCAGAGATGAAAAAAACCCTTAAAAAAGAACAAGGATGGAATGACATAGGTGATAAACACACTTGCTAATGTTGCAGGTCCAATGGATGGGTGGTGATGATGATTGATCAGTGAGATGGGGCTTGGTGCCGTAGTGGTGCTTCCCGGAATGCTACCATGAGAGCTATACCTTTAGATCTATCTTGATGCTAGCTATGGCTGCTTAGATGTATGAGAGAGATATGGTTCTTACTTGCATGGAGATCCTCCTTATTCTCCAAAAATTTGAGAATGTGGCCAAAATCTCAAACAAGGTTACCAAAATCATTAAGGTTCCTGGCATTTTTTGGGATGAGCGGCGTCGGTTAAGGTAGGATTCCCTAGCTTTTCTAAAAATGACAGATCTTGTAATCATTTGGGCTAGGTCGTTCTATTTTCCACGAATCGAAATGGATTTTATCTTTTAATGGGTGGGAATGTGGTTAGAGGAATAATAGGCATTGATTTTTAGGGTTGAACTAAGTTCTAGTTCATTAAGGTAAGTAGGGCTAAGTCTTAGTTAGTTATGGAAGTATGATATGAATAGGTCTATGGTGAGGTGGCTAGGTGAGGTGGCTAGGTGAGTTGTGCATCCATTTAATTAAAGTAATTAAATTAATAAATGGGGTGAGGATGAGTATTAATTTAATTGTAAATAATTAAATTAATATTAATGTGGGGTATAAGGATCATGGTTAGGTGAATGTGTTTAAGTTGGTTATTCAAAAGTGGACCAAGGGGAGTGTGAACAAATTTTGGTGTCTACATAACCAATGAACGCAATACATATCAAGAAGTTATATGCTTGAATATAAGGCTCCTTAGAAAAGAAAGAAAAAATAAGCAAAAAAAGTAAGAAAAAGTAAATAGAAAACAGGTCACCCAATTGTGAAAACTACACAATTTTGGCTCTTTGGATAGGTCCTTGGGTGAAAACTGGTTTCCAGTGCCTTGGGAGGATTCGTTATTTACAAGCATATCTCATGTATAGATAGAGTAAAATGGCTTAAAATATAGGGATATGTTTCTTGAGTTTGAGTGTCTTTTTGAGTCTATCCTTCGTGGCCTTGATCTGGATGATCTATTCTTGTATATGTGTGAAGGATTCACCTTTGTATATTCCCATATATCGTTGGGGGAATCCACGCTTATTTTTTTAATCTATATTTAGCTTCGTTTGTTGTAAAAACCTTAGAAAAACAAAAAACCATTAAAAAATGTTCGAAAAACCCTAAACATCTAAAAAACCGTTTTAGGGAAAATAACCTTAAAAAAAATGTGAACAATAGCCTTGAAATTTTTTCTTAAGATGACATGAAAAACAATGAAAAATGATTCAAAACTGTCCCGCAAAAAAAGTAGTGGTTTACTTACTTTTAGTTTTCAGTTTGTAGAGTTTTGATTGCATTATCTTTTTCATGTTCTGTGCTTTAAATTGAATTTGTTTTATTTCTTAGATTAAGTTTTACTTTAATCTATTGTGTATTACATTGAGTTTATCTTACATACTTGTATATAATTATCTTATATTAATTAGATTTGATTAATTTGTGCTTGTCATTTTCTTGTAAAGTTGTTGTTTTCATCATATCATCCATCATCCATCATCCATCATCCATCATCCATCACCCATCACCCATCACCCATTATCCATACATCATATATCAATACATACATCATATATCAATAAAAGGATAGAGCTACATAATCATGAACTTGAAGTTTACACATGTATGCTAAACTACCATCATATAATATCGCTAAGAGGGGCAAGATCGATCACCTTCTTTCCCCCCTTCAAACATAGACCGTAATAAAAATGTGGACAATCATAAGTATCTCATCCAAACATGTGATATCATCTAAAGATATCACATACATCAAAATATCATGTGATACAATCATAAAACATCATAAACAAAGTCGATAATCATAATCATCATCATATATATGTCTGTCAATATATCAATGTCCATATATAATGCATCTCTGTATATAATCATATGGATATATGGTATGCCATCATGGACATCAATAAAAAAAGTTCCTTCCAAGTGCTATATAGTAGAAAATAATACATATACATTGGTAAAAAAATTTCCTTCATATTGAGTTGTACATAAAAAAATACATACATTTGTAACAACATAATGCAATAAAGAGTCATGTCAAACTTGATCCCTCATAGGAACTTCCTAGCTTTTGAGGTGGTGGTGTAGGCCCCATCACTTGTGGCCCCTAGTGTGCCTACAAATGCTCTATTGATCTAGCCGAGGTTGCTGCTCTATGAGATTGTGAGGCTGACCTGGTCATAGAATGCTAGCTGAAATCGCGAGCTCGTTGTTCCTATGGGAAATCATCATAATATTGAGACCTATAATATGTGGACTTTCCTGTAACTGTAATTAAATCCATGTGTACCCAAGGTGTAACAACTATTCCAGTTGTCTAGTGTAAGGATGCCACCTATGCTAAAAATCTAGCTACCTCTACTTGCGTTATAGTCTGCTTAGTTCAGAGATGATCTCGCTTCGTTGTCATTGCTTGTACCTATGCCCCCGCAGAATGCAACCCATCTCTCTCTCTGTCTCTGTCTAGAGTTAATCTCACTTTTTCATAACCTCCTGTAACTATTATGCTAACTGGTCTCTCTCTCCTTATATCTAGGCCCTATCTGACACTGCCTAATCCATTTTAATGATAATCCTATCTCTCTCCGAGATGAGCTGTAACTAAAGAGTTATGACCTGCTGCAACCACTATTGCAACACAACTACCTCTCCTACACCCTGTGGAATTTTCTCCCATCCCCGACCTCTGGGACTTTGTGGTGGCATCCCTCATCTGTCTCCTCCACCTCCTCCTGGGTTGTGCAAATGGCTAATAATTGGATCCTACCATAGAGGTTGTTGTACATATGCCTATGGAAGTATCTATTACAAAGGAATATCTAAGCTAACCTATAAGCCCACATGTGGCATCTGAACCTATGCATGCACCTTTGGCTTTGTAGGAACATGTTTCGATACTCTCTATATATATCCTTATACCTACCCATGGCTTTGTCCCTGTCCACCCTCACCATCTCTGCTATCTCCACCATCTCCATTTGAGCCATTATCATCACTCCCATCCTCACTCTCATTGCTCTGCTGACCCCTCTGTTGTCCTCTGCGTCTACAGGGTGGTTGGTCTAGTGGAGGCTACACTCCGGCATGCTATGCAGCATGTGGGATAGTGAGCTACCTTAGACGAACTATAGTATACCATGAAACATAGGCAATTCTAGTGCATGTATCTCTGATCTATCATAAACAATTCCATACCAGTGGAACCATCTAATAGAAGCTATATTTATCCTGCTGTGGCCTAATTAAAGGGAAGATGTCAAAATTCTCCCTAACATGATGCCCGTAAAACATATCAGGCCTGAGCACATCTTGTACTACCCTAAAACTGATGCTATAATGGGTCAATCTTGTAGTACTCCCTAATATACCCGTGACTACCAATCATAAAATTCTCAACCATAGAAATACTGAGATCAACTGCATCCTCTGGCACCTGATAATGTCTATAAGGCCTCCAAATAATTATCTGCAGCTGAATTTCATCCAAAGAATGATGATAAAAATAAGTATCCCCCATATGGCCACGTACATCATTGCTAATGGGATCCCAACCAAAAAGTAAAGGCTCATCCATGACTTGAGCTTGTAGTGCTCCAGGAGGGCAAAAGATAGCTATATGGTCCTAGGCCCATATTAATAGAAGTGTCACTGAACGCACCATCTTCTGATGGTAGTAGGTAATCAAATGTAAATTCCAACTAGATGCACAAGTATACACTATCCCCAAAAGTAGCACTCTCCTCTAAGTATGCCTCGAATCACGATAATCAAGCCTACAAGTAGAATGCCAATGACAAGCACTATAATATAAACTAACACACGATATAACCTTGGATCTGTGAAACACTGATGCATATATACTATCATACCTCGTCAAGGTATCTCATCTACACAAAATATCTCAATCATGATATCAATAATATATATCACATCACTCTCATACTCTATGAAGCTCCCTTAGATTGGGACTCACAGGATCCTCCAAATGTCTTCTAGTGAAATAGTCATCTCACAAGTCGGGAGCCTGAAAAACTGGCTCTCGCTGTTCTACCTCTCAGCTAAGGCTATAAAGAGGCTATGATCCACAATGATATGTGGCATCTGCACATGTAGGTAAGCCTTTTCATGTACAAAGTGATGTCCAAACACTTCCTCTTGCGTCATGAGAGGGTCGCCTCAAATTTTTCCAATTTCCCATATCACTCCCGCACTTGCAACATAGGTAGCCACCTCTGTAAAATCAAACAACACACTTATTAGAATTTATTCTATCTAACAACATATAACACTTAACCTTTTCATCCCTGTGTTCTTATAATGTTTCCTATATTCTTCTAACATTTCCTATATTATTCTAACATATCCTAATTTCTTCTACATTCCTCTGAAAAAATTCCCCTTTTCCTTCTAAGTGTTCCCAAACACGTCTTCGATGCATGTGTGCCCCTGTTAATACATGCACACCCTTGTAGGCATGTGCATGATCAACAACACATATGCCCAATTTCTAGCACATGTTCCCACTTTTTGGCATGTGTGTGTGCAACCATTTTGAACCCCCCTTCTCTGACACATATGCGCCCTTGAAGACAAATGTGTTTCTATTTTGACATATGCACATGCACGCATTTATGCAACCCCCCAGATGCTTACTAACCCTTTTCAATGTGTGCACCTACGTGCATAAATATTTTCAACATATGTGCATACGGGAACACATCACCCTAGCACATATGCGCCCCCGACAACATATGTGCCCCCCTAAGGTGCACGCATGCATTATCACTCCCCCTTTCTACCCTAATAAATGACAATAAATGCTTGAAAATTAAAAGATGGATATGGTACTCATGTAGGGTCCATCGCCCTACATCCGTATATACTAACAGAGTGTATCCACTCACTTTTTATGCCTTTGAACTCATGCTATCTCTCCTCATAGTAAAAAAAAAAAGTAAATAGTAAAACGGAAAGGGCTTCGTAACAATTGAATCAGTTGCAATGATAACCCACTGCGATGTTTATTTTTATTAAATAATCATTTTTCACCCATTTTTGACCTGTTGGGGCATATTTTTGCTACCTGACGCCCATTTCTTCTCCTTGGGGAACTATTCTTGATTTTAGGCAATCTCCCCTATTCCAAAATTCTTCTAAAAAATCAAAAATCACTAAACAATAGAAAAATCAATATTCCCAAAAAATTCAAAAAATTAGGAAAATCCCAAAAAAATTAAAAAATTGTAAAAATTAGTAAAACGCTAATACACAGCTGCAATCTATGTTAAATGCATTGGTTTCAAATTATATCTTTCTTACATTTTCACTTGTTTTTGTAATGAGGACTCACGAATCATTTGGATCTACCTCATTAACAAAATATGGTCTGCTAGCTTCGTCTGTACTATCTTGGCACAACAAGTTGCTTAGTACTATTTCGTAGTGCACGAATGATTTTTCATTGGACCCCTAAGTCCACCATATTTCCCCTCTCATAAATATTTTCTTGGGGCACTAATTTTAACCCTTGTTGTTATACACTAACATTTGGAAACTGCAGCTCGATAACAAAACATTTGTGTAACTATCTTAGACATTGTCAGTTTAAGTATGTGTGTTTGTACTTATTTCCCTATTAGGTTGGCTAGTTTACTTTCTCATATTGCATTACATTCTGTACGTTGCATGGAGTTGGTATTTTATCAACGGATAGTTGTTTGTACTATAGATTTTCATGTCATTCTACACTTTTTTCATATGCTTACATTTTTAATAAGGACTAGTGATGAAGATCATTATTAATATGATGAAAATAAATTTTTTAAAATGACACTAGATGGATTTTAGCTCAATCCCTTTTCCTCATATTAATTTTTTTTTCTCTCCATCATGCTCAACTTCACCATTCTTCCTCTATATTTCCACACACTGCTCTTAATGCAAATCTAAAATATTTGGTGTCTCGCTAATCAAGAGGGAAGCTTCCCCATCAAATCGGTTATTTAGTATGACGTGGAAGATGAGAAATACCAATGAAATCTATAGAATTAGGTTTCATGGGTACTTAGTACTTAGTTTCAACACGACTAATATGGCTTCCCTTATTCTCTTCTCATTATTATGCCCTTTACCTAGGGTATTTTCCCCACTGTATCTTCTATCTAATTCATTCATCTTTTTGATCATCAATTAACCTCTTTCATCACCCCCTCGAAACTTGAGGGGGAATCATTCACTCTACTAATTTTTCTTCTACCCCTATTAGAAAGTTTAGTTGTCTAAGCTTGTCTACATTTGAAGTGGCGTAGTTTACACCACCCCAAAGAGGGGAAAATGTAGAAACCTATAATTTGATCAAAGCAATATTATTACTAACATTGCACTAACATTTTTATTCCTTGCATTGATGACACTTTATAAATTAGACTCATTTTCCTTTCAATTTCTCTTAATTGACCATTACACGTTGATTAAGCTTATTATCTTGTAGTTGACTAATAAATCTTATTATTAGCTAACTTTCACTTCCAACACTTCCAAAATCTATTGAAACCTCCTCCAAATGCTCCCAAAAAGCTTGCTAAGCCTACTTAGAACTCCTAATTAATCCTATAATATTAACTAGTCTTTAAACCTAGTCAAATTTTGTTTTGACTTTGCTAAAAGTGATTTTTGGAATTATCTTTTGTCCCACATACACCAAAATCATTCCATTCCTGGAATTGGAAACCTATAAATAGAACCCTCATCCTCATCATTTCTTATAACACTTCTCCTCCTCTAGCATAAACTGTAGGAAATTAGGATTTGATTTTTTTTTATTTGTATTGAGTTATTAACTTCACCATTACATATTCAAACCCAAGCTTTGAGTAATATGAAGAGAACCATATGGCCTTGTAGCCATTAAGGGTGAGACTTCATTCTAGAAATCTTGAGAAGCATATCAAAAAAGCACATTTGATTGCTAGGATCTTCATAGGTTTATTTTTATTAACATTCAAAGAGTAGAGAGTAACTTAGACATGTTAGTTTTGATGATTTTTCAAAGTTATATTGTATTGTTAAATAAGAAGCTCTCTTTAAGCTCATATCTTGATGATTCTTGTTAGTTAGCTAGGATTTGAAACTTCTTAAGTGTCCTAGTTTCATTTCTTAATATTATTAATCTTTACTTGAATACACCCAACAATGTCACTGTTTTTAGGATACATCGGTCAAGTGTAGTACCTTAAGATCCATGAGAGAAAAAAAGGTTATAAGTTCACTGGGTTATTTCTAGGTCTTCGTGGTACCTTGAATGGTCTCATCTAATCCTAAACCTCTATGTTGGGACCATTTATGAAATATTTTCTCATTTTTCTCCATCTCAATTTGGTCCTCTCATTATCCTATTATTTGTAACCATGCCAAATACCACATTGTGATTTAGTGTAAGGTTGTCGAATGCAATATTTAACAAATGGAATCGTGTGGCACCAAATGAACTATACATGTGCATTAGGGTGTCTTGGTAAATTCTTAGGGAAGATTCATTTTGGTGCCCAAAGGTGTCAATGGTTTCAAGCTACGTCGATTGGGCATTGTCCATTAAGAGCCCTCAAAGAAAAAATGTTATAAGTTCACGAGGTGATTTCTCGGTCTCCAAGGAACCTTGAAAGGTATTTTCTAATCCTACACCTTTGTGTTGGGAATCTCTAAAAAATAATATCTTGGTTTTCTCCTTCTCAATTCATTCCTCTCATTGTTCTATTGGCTACAACCATGTTGAATACTGCAGTGTGAGTAAGTGTAAGGATGTCTGATACAATATTTTACAAACAGAAGCACATGGCACCGAATCAACTACACCAATACATTGGGGTGGCTAGGTAAATGTTGGGTGAGGCTTAGTTTTGGGACTCAATAATTCTAGTGCTTCCAGGATACATTGGTCAGGCGTAGTCCCTTAAGATCCATGAGAGAAAAAAAAGGATATAAGTTCACTGGATGATTTTACAGCTTACGTGGCACCTTGAAAGGTCTCGTGTGATATTAAACCTCCACATTAGGACCCTATATGATATAATATCTTGATTTTATCCATCTTAATTTGGTCCTCTCGTTTTCCTATTATTTGCAACCATGCCAAATAGTCTAGTGTGAGTCAGTGTAAGGTTGTCCAACATAATATTTTACAAATGCATGCTCTAGGTGTAACATTCCCATTTTAGTACTTTAGACAAGGAATTGTTTTACTACATAATGTTATCTATTCTAAATCATAATATAGAACACACATTCCAATGTCAAACTATCTCATAAAAGAAAACTATATGTAGTTGTAATGACTCGGTGAAACACCAATCTCTCATGATATTCAGTAATGTGTATAAAAAAATTTATTAGTTCCTTTACCCTATTAGGGGTAATCAAGTGTTTTGTTTAAGATCCTATCTGAATATTTTTTACCAATATTCCTATGAAATCCCACTTCTTAAACTAGGTGACATAGGACAACGCAACAAGCATCTTGTGATACTTTGGCCAAATATTTACACATGTTTATCATGTTTGTATTCCTAGACAACATACTCGTCAAATAGAATAAGTCCTTCACCACACTTGATATGTTATCTAGATTGGTCTGCATTGACCTATTTCAGTCCACTCAATTAAATGTATAAGCCTAGATAGGGTTAGCAACATGCCCTAGTATGGAGGACTTCTCGCAATGACTAAGGGTACATAGACATACTTAATTGACTTACATTGATTGGGTGTGTCTAGTTATCCTATGTCAACGTGAGTCAACCCAGAGTCTAGTTGAAGAAACTCTGAAGGGTATTGAGACATGTCAACTACAACATAGTATCCTTGTAATGACTCTTGTAGCTACGAAGGTACTTCATTGCAGCTAGCATGTGTCAACATCCAACTGGGTTTTCTCTTCTGGATGAAAATAACTTAGATTGAAAGTTAATGTTATATTAAACACTTCATTACAACATCTTTACTTATTCAATTAGGTTCTTTAACCTAAATGGTTACAAGTTATAACTGCATCTATGGTAGGTATGCAGATAATATCTTCTTCCTAACCTATTTATTTTGATGTTTTAGTTTATCATTTAATAGATACAACTTGCAACAGAAAGGGACATAAAGGTACTTTTAGTTATAAAGGTGAATGAGCTAATTTAATTTTCTAGTTTAAGATTAAGGAAATATACATAAGGAATCACACATGCATCCATTCACCCTTATGTTCATTATCATTCAAGTAAGTTCATAACTTAAATATTAATGTATGCCCTCAAGGGAATTTCCCCTTTTCTCCATGTCAGGGGCTAATGCCCATTAATGAAAATAGAATTCATATGTTCCATATATAGTCAAATTATGTAATGTAAAATTATAATCATGGTTTAATACACATACATCCATGTAATTTAATTACAAGCCTTTTCGTAATGATAGAGTATCATAAGATTGTCAACATTATAAGTTGCATCTATCCTAGAGAAACTAATTTGACTAACAACTCAGATTCCTATCCCAACCATTCCATATTATTTAATTATGTTAACTACCCTCCTTTATTAGAGTAATACATATCATTTCAGCCCAATACATGCCAATAAAGTATTACCATGATTATTCCTGGGTCTTGGACCTGTAAGGAATTCCAATTTAACACATGTGATAAATCTAAAATGTATTTCTTAAGTAAATAAATATGGTAAACATCATGCATTCATGATAAAGTAGGTCATAAAGCTAAACGATAAGCTACATGATTGATTACTTCAATAATTTCAAAGGGTCCCACATAACGAGGTGATAATTTGGCAGCATTAAACATTTAAGCATTTTCTAAACTAAAATTTAGTTTAGTTCTTAAGGTTGCATTAAGTGTTTTCCAAAACCTAGATATCATTCTAGGGTCTCTATCTGATATGATCAATTCAGGTACTCCATGCAATATAAAAATTTCATACACAAATATTTTTTCCAAAATAGGGGAATCATCCTTAAAATTTCTAGCAATAAAATGTGCTACCTTTGTTAGTTTATCAACAACAATGAAAATATGAATCAAATTCCATAATGCTTTTTACTTCATCCTTAAACTGAGTTCTCAAAGTTATAAGTATAGAAATATGTTTCCTATGACTTACTGCATATGTCACTAGGTAAAAGGTGAAAAATGATTGCTAAAGCATGTTGGCATGCCTAAATGACAAAAACATGACCCTGGGATGGATAAGGATATGAATTTGTGTAATATTTTAAACTTTTTGTGCATCCATGGTAATATGCGAGCTTTTTTCCAGTTTTATGTCATTTTCATGAAAGGATAAGGGTTTTTTGTAACAAATTTGATCCCTCAAGCATATGATTTTCTTGGGAAGCAAGACTCCAAGTTGACATGAGATATAAAATGTGATTTTTGAGTGTGAAGAGGGGGGGAGAAAAAGGACGTAGAATTTTCAAGGAAAAGACTTAGAGAAATCCATTTCTCTGGAGAAAACCACCTGAGAGCCATTTTCAATTATATTTTGCATCAGATTTTATCATGTTGAGTTGCTTTCAAGTTGTAAAGCCATCAATAAGCTCTGATATTGTTCTCATGACATTCCCCTACTGATATATTTTATCATTTTCTGGATTATTTGGTGTTATCTCCTGGCAAAATTTGTATATGTTTGTGTTTCAGCATGATTTCAATTTGTGTCCTTTACTCATGTTGCAATCCTGTGTTTAGGATCTCTTTGATCATACATGGTCTCATTTATTGTTGATGGTTTGATGGCATCTGTAATCTTATATCTAGAAGAGCCTTCATCTAATAGAAGATAAATAGATTTAAAATCATTTTATTGTCCTTGAATTTTGAGATTATTTGTAAACCTTTGGGGGTACCTTAGGTCATGATCGAACAGGGATTTCTAGATACTTTGTTGATATATTTGCTTCAATATTTTGTAGTAGGTTGTCAAATATTGTGTGGAAGAGTGCAGATCTAGGTCTCCATTTGTGCACATATCTTAGTTAAAGGAGTATTCTAAACCTCTTGAAGCATTCTTGTTGTGTAAGTGTTACAAATTTATTGCAAAGGTCCTCAAAGAGTTTGGTAACCTTTGGTTGGTATTTTCTAACATCTCTCAACAAAATTTCATTCAAAATAACTAACCCTACCCTATACCACCCCTACATTTCATTGTGTGTTAACAATAGAATATAATCCATGTACAAACATGCACAAAGCAAATCAGGATAATACCATGTCTCTAGCAACCTCAGCCTTGCTTTGAAAACATTTCCATCATTTAATAGTGACAAATCTTTTGAGTTTGAATAATGGAGAATTGATCATGTTTTCCCAAGGTCCCCTCCATACAACATGCAAAATACAAGGATATCCACACCTCCTTCACCAAAAAAAGGCTTCAATATAGGTTCTTTTGCCTTGGTTGATAGGAACAACCTAAAACAATGAGGATCAGATAAAAATCCTTCTGAGGTGCTACCCACTCCTTCAAAATCTTGAGTCCTAACAAGTCAGATAGATGTCTCCCTGGCTAAAAATGACATACAAATCATTTATCTGCCTCTAAGTGTCTTGTGCAAATCCATGATGTTGTTTGAGGTGTGAAGGAGATTAAGTTTGGGTACCAACACCGTAGTGGCACCATTGCCGAGGACTTCTTGGAATTTCTTGGTGTTTTTGGATTGTTTGAAGGGTTTGAGCATTTACATATTCAAGTATCTGAGTTTTTGCATTCTTGAAATATTTTTTTGTACTTCAAATCTACAAGTTTTAGGTAAAAATTTCAAGCTCAGCCTGCTCTTTTGCATTTACTAGCAGTTTATACATCCTGGTTGCTTTGTCGTTGGTTGATTTAAGAAGATCTAATTTGTAGAGCCTTGCAAATTTTTCAGTGATAAGCATATATATGATAGAATATCTAGTGCATTATTGCACAACTAAGCTGGAAGTCCTTAGTGGCGACTCCATTGCTGATTTGAATTTGGAAATACCAGTGTCTTAAGCTTTCTATCACTTATTTTTGTGTTGTTGATCTCTGCAAAAATGGAGGGAAGAAGATATCTCTTCCTTAAAGACTCTGCTAAAAAATTGTTCTCATACTTAAGAAATTCATAGTTGGAAGGGGAGAAGAGTTTGGAAAGTGGTTAAAGGTCAGACATCAAACAAAGATATAGCCATTGGTGAGAGAGATCAGTCTTTGGTAGAGGACTATCATTATTCTTCAAGTGATTCTGATTCAAGCAATCCTCTCATAAATTTGTTTACCTCAGCTGGTGAAGGTCCTTCTGCTGTACCTAGTAAGTTCCTTCTCCAATCTACACCTCTGTCTTTTAATTCGAGTCAAATTTTCCAAGAAAATCAGAACTTAGAGGATACCAGTTTTGTGAGTCACATTCTTGAGCCCCAAAGACATAACACTCCTCATCAGCTTGTTTCACCTCCAAGATCACCCCCACCAAACAATATGGCTTAGCCTAGACCTCCATTTTTTGTTAACACCTTTGGTCCTATAAATTTTAGAGGAATGGATGGTTACCCAAATGTTGTCCCACAAGATGTCAGAAATAGGCTGCCAAATTTTCAAGGCAACAATGCCATTACTGGTGATCAGCATCTCAAAATTTTTGATAATATGATGGAAGATTTCAAGATAGAGTTTGAGGATGTGTATATTAAGTTGTTTATTCATACACTAGAAGAAGATGCTAGGGATTGGTACAAAGCTCTACCTGATAATTCTATTGATTCATGGACTGAAATGAAAAATGCATTTAGGTTGTAATATGGAGACAGGACTAATCCTAAATTTCTTTTGTCTGAGTTATAGAATATCAATAAAAACCCTAATGAAGTAGTCCATGACTTCAACACAAGGTTTAACAAGACTTTGAGAAGGTTTCCTCTTGGTTTGACGCCTTGTGATGAATTATGTTTAATCAAATATGTAGATGCATTTGATAAAAATGCATCCTACTACCTAAGAGATAAGAACCCAACCAATATAAGACAAGCTTTCACCATGGCACTTCAAATTGAAAATAATATCAAGGCTGTTGGGAAACCTCTTAAAAGAGATGGTGTAAAATTGATAAACCTTGAAAAACCTCAAGCTAGTAAGGGTGTTAATTTAGAAGAGGTTGTGAAGACTTTGGTAGGGGCTGTCAAAGAAATCTCATACAAGATGGCAAGAGCTGAGAAGGGTATTGGGTAGACTTCACAAGGACATCCTAGGTAGCAAACACAAGATATATTTGGCAATCACCATAGGTATGAGCAAAGGTTTCATGAAAAGGGTAAAGGGCATGTTGGATCTGCAAATAGACAACCCCAAACACATGAAAATAGATTGGTTCCTAACCCTCTAACTGCCAGGGTTGCTGCTATTCAAGAAATTTCTAATATGGATTGGTGTGATAGATGTTTTCTTCCTCATCCTCCATGTGAAGTGGACCAAAAAGTTGTTGAAGATGATAATGAAGATGAAATGGATGATGAAATTTATATGATGGGAATCTCTTCAAGCTCACAACAAGTAGCAACATCAACAGATGTGATGAGTACAAGGACTACTACAACCTTTTGGGATTGCATAAAGAGGGTACCACTTCTTTCTCTTCCTCAAGCTCAAGATGTAGATGTATTTCAAGCCTTTGAAATTCCTAATAATTAATTTGAATATCTAAGGGCCTTCATGAACAAAATGTATGATGGTGGTATCCCTTCGGAGGAAGATAGATAATTGTTAATGAATGTTGTGGTTGGTCAAGAGAAAGAGTAAATTACTAGAAACAAGGTTGTTAGAGGAACTGGTCCTCAAGCTAGGCCAAAAACACTCTTGCTCACAAGCATTCCAAAAGACAATCCTAGAAAAAAAATACTTGCCAAGAACCCATTTGTCCCATGCAAAAATATCAGTCCTCTTCATGCCCAGTCTACCAAGAGTCCATTGCCATTTAATGACTCTACTTGTGTCGCTCCCAATGTTGTCTTACCAAATAATGTTCCATATGACATTTCCCAAGTATTGAGTCAAATCAAAGTGATTGTTCCCATCATTTAGTTTCTTAGAATTCCTGAGCATAAGAAGAGAGCATTTGAGTAGTTAGGATTGAAAGAAGAGAAGATTACCCCAAGTAGAAATATAAATGTTGTTGAGACTCCTCTTCAAATAATTGCTAGCCTTGAAACACCACTGGCAGTGGAAGATATTATAGAGGCACCTGAAGTGTATTTAGGAACATCCTTGGTTGATTCCCAATTGAATGTTGATCCATTATTTACAACTTTGCTCATAAAAGATAGACTACTTCACAATTGTGTGTTTGATTCTGGTGCATCATGTAATGTCATGCCTCTAGAAGTCATGAATGAGTTGGATATCAAGGTGGAAGCTGCCTATGGGAAGTGTACTACCATGGATTTAAGGGAAGTGCCCGTGGTTGGTTGTGTGAAGGGTTTAGTAGTGAAACTTGTAGCCTATTCGGATAAGAATTTGAAACTTGATGTTGTAATTGTTGACTTCCCTGCCAAATGGGGTATGCTTTTATCAAGAAAATGGGCTACAAGTGTTGGTGGTAGTGTTCAAATGGACATTTCCTTTTCCACCATTCCCATTGAGGGCAGCCTTGTCAAACTCTATGTTGAAAAGAAGATGTTGCACTTGATTGAAGATCCCAACAATGCTTCTTATGAAGTGTTGTTTGCTGATGTAGATGCTGACAATTTCATTGGCTTTGCTAATGGAAAAGAGAACAAGATGGATAAATCAGAGTGCCTTGATGTGGTAGGTTCTCCATGGACATTGTTATTTGATGGAGCTTGCTCCAAATTTGGAAATGGTGTTGGTATAGTTTTTCTTTCTCCTAGTTTGGAAGAGTTTCCTTCTTCCTTCAAACTTAATTTTGAATGCACTAACAATATTGCTGAGTATGAGGAATTTTTGTTGGGGTTAATAATTTCATGGAAGTATGAAGTGAAGGATATTGTTGCCAAGGGGGATTCAGAGCTGGTTATCAAGCAAGTAACGAAGTTATATGCCACAAAAAATCAGCATATGAAACAATATAAGCATGTTGTTAGGGATCTAATTGAAATGTTTGATTCCTTTAACATTGTTTACCATGATAGAAGTCTTAATGTTGCTGCTGATAAGTTAGCTATACTTGGCTCTATATTTGACAATTGTACCATTTCACCTTTTTGTGAATATAACATTGAAGTGCTGACCAGGCCAGCTGTCCCTGATAATGTGAAACGTTGGCAAGTTTTTGATGATGATGCTCAAGTGCTAAGGTTCTTACAAATCCATGGTGAGTTTGTAAATCAGAATATTTATTGGGAACAAATGGTGTGTATGACTGAAGGAAGAGAAAATTTTTTTGGAAAAGATATCATCCAATTGAAAACAAACACCATTCCTAGAGGTCTTGTGGCACTTGAGGCAAATTTTAACAATGTTGATTGCATCATAAATAGAAAAATGTCTGATTCAAGGGATGTGGAAGAGAATGACTTGGGAATAAAGGAAAAACCAAGGAATATTGGGTTGGGTAGTAATTTAAGTAAAGAAGAAAAATAGTCCTATGCCCAACTGTTGAAAAAATATCAAGACTGCCTTGCTTGGTCCTATTCAAAGTTGAAAGCATATAGAGAAGATTTATTTCAACATGAGATCCCTCTTGAATCAAATTCCAAACCATTTAGATAGAGGCAAAGGCCAATTAATCCACTTCTCTCCATGAAAATGCAAGAGGAATTAAAGAAATTAAGAGATGGAGGTATTATTCAGCCTACTAGATATTCATCTTGGGTTACAAACCTTGTGCTAGTCAGAAAGAAGAATAGAGATATCATACTTTGTGTGGATTTTAGGAATCTAAATAAAGCATCCATGAAGGACAACTATCCCTTACCAAACATGAAAAATATGTTGTAGCTTATGATAGGATCATAATTTCTCTCTACTTTGGATGGTTTCTCCGAATACAATCAGGTAGTTATCGAAGAATCAGAAAGACGTAAGACATCCTTCACTACTCCTTGGGGGACTTATGTTTTTGTTAGGATTCCCTTTGGTTTGATGAATGTTGGTGCCACTTTTCAAAGGGCAATGGATGTTGCTTTTTCTGGTTACATCAATGAGTTCATTGTAGTTTACCAAGATGATGTGACTGTGTTTTCAAGGCAGTGAGGTGATCATTTGCAACACTTGGAGAAGATGCTAATTAGATGTAGGGAGTATGGCATTTCTCTTAATCCAAATAAGTGCCATTTTGGCATGCAAAAGGCCAATTTTCTGGGACATATTGTATCTAAAGATGGTGTTATGATAGACCCTAAGAGAGTGGAAGTAATCAGCAAAGTACCTATCCCAAGAATCAAGAAAGGCATCTAGTCTTTCTTTGGCCAAATCAATTTTATTAGAAGGTTTGTTTCAATTTTTCTGAGCTAACTCTTCCAATCACAAGCATGTTAAAAAGGGATATAGTTATCAAGTGGGAGAAGGCTACCATTCAAGATTTTGAAGGAATAAAGGATGCACTTAAGCATGTACCTATTTTGGCAGCTCCAAACTATAAAAGGCCTTTCCAAATCTTTTCTTTTACCTCTAAATTTACTATTGCTTCAGTTTTGTTACAAAAAGATGAGAATGGAGATGAGACACCTATTGCCTTCTTTATCAAGGCTTTACAAGTAAATGAGTTGAAGTATACAATCATGGAGAAATAAGCATTTACCTTGGTGAAAGCAACAAAAGTTTCCAGGCCTTATATATTGAGTTCAAAAGTTGTTGCTTATGTTCCCCACACCATGGTGAAAGACATCTTGTCAGAGATGGAAATCTCAAGTAAAATATGTAGATGGGTGAACAAACTATAGGAGTATGATATGGATATCCAAACAACAAAGCTAGTAATAGGTTTGGGTCTTGCCAAGCTCATGGCTGAGAGCAATTTTCAAAATGTAGAAGTTAATTAGTTAGAGGAAGAAAGGGTAGATCTACTTGCAAAGTTGGTAAATTCTGAGTGGTACAAAGATGTAATATTCTACCTCATGCACCTATGATGTCCTAGTCACTTGAATAAAAATCAGAAAAGAGCCCTCAAGCTAGCCTCTCAAAAGTATATCATAACAGACCTTGGGCTGGCTTGGAAGAACCCTGAAGGTGTCCTCTTAAAATGCATAACTAAAGATGAAGCTTCCAAGTTGATTGTTGATTTCCATGGGGGAATTTGTGGAGGAAATTTTTTTGGGAGAGTGACAACACATAAGATTTTAAGAGCTGGTTATTGGTGGCCTACTCTTTTTAAAGATGCAACCCAGCTGGTTAGAAAGTTTGATAGTTACCAATGTTTCTCTAGAAGACTGAAAGCTTCATGCTCCCTTCCTTTGTAGCCTGTATCAATTGAAGCCCCTTTCAAACAGTGGGGAATGGACTTCATTAGTGAGATTTCATATCCCTCTACTTCTGGTCATAAATGGATCCTTATAGCAACTGATTATTTTACAAAGTGGGTTGAGGAAATTCCATCTAGAAAGGCAACACACCAAGTGGTAATGGATTTCTTCTTGAATCATATCATATGCAGATTTGGAGTTCCAGTTAAGATTGTATCTGATATTTCCATGTGTTTTAGAGACAAACCTTTGATGGAAATGTGCAATGAATATGGAATAAATCTAACTTATTCTTTAAACTACAATCCACAAGGGAATGGACAAGCTAAGTCAAGTAGCAAGAACTTTCTCAAAATCATTAGAAGGACCTTGGAAATCAACAAGAAGAAGTGGGGAGAGAAATTGAAATTTGCAATTTGGGCTGATAGAATAACTCCTAAAAGAGCAACTGGTAAGAGCCCATTTGAATTAGTGTATGGAACTCAAGCATTACTGCCCTTGCATCTACAATTATCCTCATTTCAGTTTTCTCAACAGTTAGAAGATCAAGAACATGGCCCATATGAATCAAGAATCAATCAGATCATTGAGTTGGATGAAGAAAAAAGAGCCTCTCATCAAAGCCATATTAGATTTAGAGAGAAATTGAAGCGGTTGTTTGATAAGAAGGTCACTCCTAAAGCCTTTAGTGTTGGGGATTTGGTTTTGTTGTGGGATAGTAGGCATGAAGACAAGGGAAAGCATGGAAAATTTGATGTATTATAGATGGGCCCTTATGCCATTGACATCAACATTTGTGAGCATACGTTTCTCCTTAAAGATCTAGATGTGGATTTCCTAGAGCTGCCTATTAATGCCAGACATTTAAAACATTTCTTGGATTAAATCCCCAAGTGAGGTATTCACAAGTTGTATATTTGTATAGTTTTTGTTCTTTCTTTGTTTTTTGCTATTGGTTGGTGTGTGATTTGCCCTTTTTTCCTTGGCAACCATTTGTGGGTGGTTTTCTCGATCCATTTTTTATGGTAATTCTTGTTTTTGGGCTGTCTTTGTGTTTTGACTCCTTTGCCCAATGGTTTTTGGCACTTGGTTTGTGTTTTGTCCTTGTGGCACTTGCTGGGAGTGCCCATCCCCAAGCAGGAGCCAATGTTAGTGCAAATTTTGGACTTGCATCTTTTTTCCCTAATTTTCCATGCCTAATTTTGCTTAGAAAATGTTTTATCTCTCGAATGGGTGATCTAAAATTTGGCTTATCTAGTTGTGTACTTTCAAAATGTTGCAAAAGTGCCCATGGTGTTATTATTTTTTCCTATTCTGAATTTTTTTTCCAAATGTGCCCCTTTTCGTGCCTTAGTTTTTTCAAATTTTCAGGTTGTTTCATTTCTCCTTCGTCGAATAATGCAAGAACTTCAAATTGATCGAATCATGTTTTTGTGCAAGTGTTTCCCCAATCCCAAGCTTGAAAGCAATGTCAAAAATGGTTCAATTGATTTAAAATTATAAAAATCCACCTTCCTTCTCAAAATTTTCAATTTCTAGGGCATCTGGTGATTTTTTGACATTTTGATAGTCATACGGATGTATTCTACCCATCAAATTCATCATCACAATATTATTGTAGTGTGGCAGGCTCCTATTGGCCGGGGGTGGTCGGGAATTATTTCTAATTTGTTGTTTTTGAAATTTTTGGCTAAGGGAAAATTTTGACCCATGACTCCACCTTTTTTCAATAAGGTTTCTACCTGGCATGTGCTGATTGGCTGAAGGATTGGCGGGTGGTGGAGGTTCCTTAGGAATTTTGCTTTCATTTTTTAAAATTCTCAAAATCATTTTTTTCCTGAAGTCCCTCAATGAATAGGAAGAGGACACATGGCAATGAGGGCATACAGGTAGCAGAGGCATTTAGAAAAATTTGATGTTTTTGGGCTCAAGGTGTCAAGGGAAATTTTTGACCCGAAGGCCCGTGTCTAATCACAAGTGGACATGTGTCCAAAAAGGAAGATGGGTTGGCGGCTTTTGTGATGATTTTGAAATTTTAGCTTCAAATGGTAAAAAATCAAGGTTTGGCCCGAAGGCCCACATCGAGTAAGGAGAGGATGCATGCCCACATTTGCAAAAGGTAGAGGGAGGGGCGAAGGAGATTTTTTTAACTTTTGACCTCCATTCTCTGAAAGGTGAAAATGAAACATTGGCTCCGCAGCCTATCGGATGAAGACATGTGGCACATTTTACAATGTCAAAGGGTGGCATGGGTCAGCATTGAATTTTGTGAATGTTTAAAAGGGTCAGAACGTAGGAATGGAGACTTGGACCCATGGCTAATTGGATAATGCCACGAGGTAGGAATGAATAGAGCTTTCGGGCCCGTAGGGGATTTTGTGAAAAAAATTCCAAAATTTAAAAAGGTTGCAAATGCATTCCTAAAGGATGGGAACCCGATCCACTTGCATTTTGACATGTGTCCTGCCCCATTTAAAGGTCAAAAAGGTATCTCTGAGATTATTTTTTAAGTGACATTGTCCATGTGGAGGGATGATATTAAAATTTGATCAAAATCGATGGATACTGTGCATTTGTTCGTTTTGGCCGCCATGGGAGCTCCATGAAACTCATATTCATCGTTTCTTCACCAAATCACATCAAATTTTATATGATTTTACATCCTCTTGGCCTTATAAGTGCAATGGCACTATTTTCATGACCTAATTTGATGGTCTATGATGGATTTGATATAATTCTTTCCTTTTCCTGATAAAAAAAGTGAAAAGTGAAAATCAAAGGTTACAGAGGTAAAATTCAAAAAGGTAAAAGGTGAAAAATTATTTCTAAAGCATGTTGGCATACCTAAATGACAAAAATGTGACCCTGGGATGGATAAGGATCCGAATTTGTGTAATATTTTAAACTTTTTGTGCATCCCTGGCAATATGCGAGCTGTTTTCCAGTTTTATGTCATTTTCATGAAAGGATAAGGGTGTTTTGTAACAAATTTGATCCCTCAGGAATATTCTTTGCTTAGGAAGCAAGACTCCAAGCTGGCATGAGATATAAAATGTGATTTTTGAGTGTGAAGAGGGGGGGAGAAAATGACGTAGAATTTTTAAGGAAAAGACTAAGAGAAATCCATTTTTCTAGAGAAAACCACCTAAGAGCCATTTTCAATTCTATTTTGCATCAAATTTTATCATGTTGAGTTGGTTTCAAGTTGTAAAGCCATCAATAAGCTCTTAGATTGTTCTCATAACATTCCCCTACTAATATATTTGATCATTTTCTGGATTATTTGGTGTTATCTCTTGGCAAAATTTGTATATGCTTGTGTTTCAAAATGATTTCAATTTGTGTCTCTTGCTCATGTTGTAATCTTGTGTTTAGGATCTGTTTGATCATACATGGTCTCAGTTCTTGTTGATGTTTTGATGACATCTACAATCTTATATCTAGAAGATCCTTCATCTAATAGAAGATAAATAGATTTAAAATCTTTTTAATGTCCTTGAATCTTGAGATTATTTGTAAACCTTTGGGGGTACCTTAGGTCATGATGAAACAAGGATTTCTAGATACTTTGTTGATATATTTGCTTCAAGATTTTGTGGAAGAGTGTAGATCTGGGCCTCCATTTGTGCACATATCCTGATTAAAGGAGTATTCTAAACCTCTTGAAGCATTCTTGTTGTGTAAGTGTTACAAATTTCTTGCAAAGGTCCTCAAAGAGTTTGGTAACCTTTGGTTGGTCTTGTCTAACATCTCTCAACAAAATTTCATTCAAAATAACTAACCCTACCCTATAATACCCCTGCATTACATTGTGTGTTAACAAGATAATATAATCCATGTACAAACATGCACAAAGCAAATCAGGATAATACCATGTCTCTAGCATCCTCAACCTTGCTTTGAAAACATTTCCATCATTTAATAGTGACAACTCTTTTGAGTTTGAATAATGGAGAATTGATCATGTTTTCCCAAGGCCCCCTCCATACAACATGTAAAATACAAGGATATCCAGACCTCCTTCACTAAACAAAGGCTGCAATATAGGTTCTTTTTCCCTGGTTGATAGGCACAACCTAAAATAGTGAGGATCAGATCAAAATCCTTCTGAGGTGTTACCCACTCATTCAAAATCTTGAGTCCTAACAAGCCAGATAGATGTCCACCTAGCTAGAAACAACATACAAATCATTTATCTACCTCTGAGTGTCTTGTGTAAATCCACGATGTTGCTTGAGGTGTGAAGGAGATTAAGTTTAGGTACCAACATGTCCCGTATGAATGAAATGTGACAAATAATAGAGAAGATATTATATAATTATGTTTATTATTATTTTTATCTCTATGTAGATCTGGTTATGCGGAATTATTAGCAACAAAATTATTTTTAGTACCAAAATTCTTCCATGCCCCCTTTTTTGGTGCAATAGATGATAAATAATTAGGAATTTTCTTTCTCATTTCATCCTTATATAAAGAGATTGCTTTTAATTTTTGTTATTTCCTAATGGAATTTTCTACAACCCCTTCCATGGTGGTTGGGTTATGAACATCTACTTCACCCCCTATGATAGGATTTAATCCCATAATGAATTTTTCGTATCCTGAACTTCTCGTTAGTTTGATATTGAGGCATGTACTTGAGAAGTTTAGTGAACCTCTCATAGTACTCTATTACAATTAAATTTCCCTAAGTTAAGTTTCGAAATTCTATCATATTATGATCATAATAAAGTTTTCACATCCATTGTTGCATAAAATATTTTTTAAATTGATCCCATGTGATATTTGATTCATCAATAGTCAATTCAGCCTTACGGCTATCCCACCAAGAAGATTCCTCAAGGGAAAGCTGGTAAGCTCCCCATACTACTTTTGTTTCATGTGAGAAGTTCCTTATTACAAACTACTTCTCCATTTTGTTGATCTAGTTCTAAGCTCCATCCCCCAATGTGGTGCCATCAAACTTAGGTGGACTTATCCTTTTTATATCGTTTGTGAGTTCATCTGCTAACCTTGCCTTTTTATTTTCAGGTCAATTGGGCACATTAGCATTAGCATTTGGATTATTTTTACTATCAACTCCTAGATTCCCAGTATTGACATTGTCCACAACAGGTGGCTGATAATTATTAATAGCATCCTCTTCCTCCTCATTACCCATTACTTGTTGTTCAAGTACAACCAGATAGTCTCTTGTGTCCAATAGGGAAACAAGGATCTTGTTAATTTTTTGGGTGGTAGCTTCTTCTCCACCTGGTGGTGGGTTTTTTATAGCATCTCCCCTTATTATAATCATTTTCTGTTATAAGAAAAATTAATATTTTATCATATTTATGGACTTAATAGGTCCAATAGCTACAACCTTTAGCTCTTATACCAAGATGTAACATTCCCATTTTAATACTTTAGAAGCAAGGAATTTTTTTTACATAATGTTCTATGTTCTAAATCATAATATAGAACACACATTCCAATGCCAAACTATCTCATAACAGAAAACCATATGCAGTTGTAATGACTCGGTGAAACACCGATCTCTCATTTCATGACTCGACACAAAACCGATCTCTCATGTTATTATGTAATGTGTATATGAAGTATACTTAGTTCCTTTACCCTATTATGGGTACTCAAGTGTTCTATTTAAGAGCCTATCTGAATATTTGTTACTGATATTCATCTGAAATCCCACTTCTTAAACTAGGTGACATAGGACAATGCAACTAGTAGCTTGTGATACTTTGGCCAAATATTTACACATGTTTATCATGTTTGCATTCCTAGATGACATACTCATCAAATGGAATAAGTCTTTCACCACACTTGATCTGTTATCTAGATTGGTCTTCACTGACCTCTGTCAGTCCACTCGATTCAAAGTATAACCCTAGACATGGTTAGCAACATGCCCTAGTGTGGAGGAATTCTCTCGGTGACTAAGGGTACATAGACATACTCAATCGACTTACGTTGATTGGGTGTGTCTAGTTATCCTAAGTCAACATGAGTCAACCTTGACACTAGATCATGTCCTTACCCCTACATAGGGCAGAACTGAGATCCAATCAAGAACTTATGTTAGTCTAGTTGAAAAAACTCAGAGGGGTATTTAGACATGTCAACTACAACATAGTATCCTTATAACAACCCATGTAGTTACAAAGGTACTTCATTACAGCTGGCATGTGTCAACATCCAATTGAGTTTCATCTTCTGGATGAACATATCTTAGATTGAAAGTTAGTGTTATATTAAACACTTCATTATAGATTACTTATGACATTTTTACTTATTCAATTAGTTTCTTTAACCTAAAGGGTTACATGTTATAACTGCATCTGTGGTAGGTATGCAGATAAAATTTTCTTCCTAACCTATTTATTTTCATGCTTTAGTTTATCATTTAACCGATACAACTTGCAATAGAAAGGGACATAAAGGCACTTTTAGTTATAAAGGTGAATGAGCTAATTTAATTTTCTAGTTTAAGATTAAGGAAATCTGCATAAGGAAGCACACATGCATCCATTCACCCTTATGTTCATTATCATTCAAGCAAGTTCATAACTTAAATCTTAATGTATGCCCTCAAGGGAATTTCCCCTTTTTCCTATGTCATGGGCTAGTGCCCATTAATGAAAACAGAATTCATATGTTCCATATATAGTCAAATTTCATAATGTAAAATTATAATCATGGTTTAATACACATACATCCATGTAATTTAATTACAGTCCTTTTTGTAATGATAGAGTATCATAAGATTGTCAACATTATAAGTTGTATCTCTCCTAGAGAAACTAATTTGACTAAAAACTCATATTCCTATCCCAACAATTCCATATTATTTAATTATTGTAAGTACCTTCCTTTATTAGAGTAATACATATCATTTCAGCCCAATACATGCCAAGAAAATATTACAACAAGTATTAACAGAATCACACATATTTTATTCATCAAGGAGGAGTTATACATTCACTAAGTCCAAACATTTCAGATATCACAAAATGTCAAAACAACAACACCTAATCATTTCTCATTACAACTTTCTTTTCCATCAAGTACATCTCAGTAATGAAGCCATTTTTCATCATAATAAAGATTCAGTCTCTTTAATAAAACAAATGTAACTTTCTATAAGTCTTTCTCCTTTCATATTTTATGAAGTCCATCTGCAAAATTTTTAGCATGGGTCAGTTCATTGAACTGAGCATGATAAGCACTAAATCATTAAAATGATGTGCTTTTAGCTAACTTTTTCATAAAAAGAACTTTGTTGTTATGAAATAGTCCTAAAAAAAAAATTGGAAAGGTTTAACCAAAAAGAGTACAATCCCATATAAGAGAGAGAGAGAGAGAGAAAGAGATATATTTCAAATCAAAAGCAAAGTTAGGTCATGTAATCTAACAACCTTATCTTTCCATCATAAATTCCTTTTATCATAAAGAATTTAAACAAGTTAAGAAGAATTATCATTTCATCTGAACCTTACTATTACTTTCATGTAATCCATTTAAGTTTCCTCATTCAGCTAAACCTATTTAATAGAAGAAGATAAAATACCTAAAACTATCTTTCAGGCATAACTCAATAGTTCAACATTGATAAACATTAATATCCATCTAATCATCTCATTATCACAAATTCATCCTAAAGTCTAAGATGTCATCAATCATAAATAAGATCATAATAATAAGTAAGGATAATCCAAATCATCGTAACAATTAATGTAACCCTAATTGAAGCATCCTAATGCTCAGGCTCAGAATTAGGAACCAATTCAAGTTATAATTCAAAGAAAATCTAAATCAGACCTCATATAAAATGTAAGGTTGATTCTAATAATAAAACAAGCTAACATTCAAATCCCAAATAAGATACACCATTGTTTACATTACCTAAAAGTGCAGATGGGTTAAGTTTAGAACTTATACAATACTCAATACTCCTGAACCAAGCATTTTAAAAACATCATCTCTTCTTCCCTAAGAACATTACTACACTCAGTCCTATCACATGGTTAAGAAGTGACATAACCATAACAGACCAGAGGAGGGACAACAACTTCACCAAGTGCAATATCCTGTTTGAAAGAATAAAGAGAGAGTATGTGGGAGATTGCATTCTTCTTAACTCTTTAGAATAAAATTAAACATTAAATAACCAAGAAAACTGTATTGAAAAAGGAAAGATCACATATGACCCACACCAAAATCCCATTAGAGATTTACCCATGTCTTGAATTATTTGAGCACCAAAAGTCCAGGAGAAAAAATAAGGAACGTAGAGCAACATCTAACCATTACCCTATTGTAATTTGATGGAGATAGGTTTAATAGACTCGATTCCCACCAAGATAAACAAGTAATCCATTTCCCAAAAATCCTAGAGAAGAAAGGGAAGGTAGAATAGTAGGGTTAGTTTGAAAATAGACTTCCAACAAACTCAAAACCCTTAAAAGGAACACAAGTAAGCATTCCAACATTACCCAAAAAAGAGCAAGCATTCAACAACCATACAAAACATTTTCCTCTATCCCAAAAGACCTAGTACCAAGTTCATAGGCCCAAGGGATTTAGGAAACATGCCAAGAAAATAAACAACAAAACAAATTCAACAAAAACTGATATGAAGTCTTGAATGTACATCTGCAATAAATTAGAAAACATCTAACCGATACCCAAAAGGGTTTCTCTACTTAAAATGAAGTGATTAATTCTTTGATAATTGTAAGTCCTTAAAGAATGGAAATAGAATAATGTTTCCCACATATATCTCTCAATAATCATACTTTCATGCAACAAATTATTTTTCTTGTGAGGTCTACACAATATTTCCTTCGCAGTTCTTTTAAAAACAATAGAAAGAGGTCATGCAAGTCCAAATAGCCATACTAACATTTAACATGCAATTCCCATAATAAATTTATCCTCCATCAAGAACAATGATAGTCAAAAAGTTTGAAACAGGAAAGAAATACCCACAACCACCAGAACAACAAAATCTTAGACAACAATAATATTTTAGACGAGTTCTCCAGTTTGGAGCCTTCCATCAGTGATAAAAAGGAAACATTTAAGCAAGAGTCACAGAATCAAACTACCCAAAATAATCATGCAAGATCTTAAGAAACAGTCAAGATATCCAAAAAAGTTTCCTATCTAAAATTTTTTCACGGAGATTATACAAGATTATTTAGAACAAGATCCTCATATTTAAGCAAACCAAGTTACCTACAAGGTCAGAGCAACTTTTAACTAGGATCACCTACATATCTCGCCTTTGTTTTCAAACCTCGGCAGGAATATTAAAGAAAAAGCTAGCTACACATAAGTATGAAAACCACATACCCAGAACACACTTTCCATTTTTCAAACAAAAATGATAATGCTTTCCGAAAAACAACACAATATCAAGAAGAAAAATAAATCTATTCATAAGAACAAAACCAGATTATTCCTTAAGAGCAGAGTTGTTTTTATGAGAATTTAAGTAAAAGCATAAAACTTAATGGATAGGGCCTATCATGCCTGATAGTGCTTCGCCTTCTCTATTTCATAGAAAACCGCCAAGCAGAGCTTCAATTCTTCCTTTGAAATGCCAACAACCCTCTAAACTTCCTCCTTGTCTTCCTTATAGCTTCTTAGTGCCAACTTCTTCATTCAACACCATGTACGATAGGAGAGTTCATGTAAAGATAACTTTCATGCAATAATCAAACTGAAGGTTTGAAGAACCAAAACAATCACATGCAGAGCTCAAGCTCAAAAACCAAATGAACAAACAAAACCAAACCCCTATTTCTTCTTCCTAGGTAGTTTTTACCAACTTTGAAAATATTAAATGTGAAGTAGGATTGTCAAACCTCCCAATTTTCCCGCCACCACCACCTCTATTTCTGGTGAAGACTAAGTTCTAATTTACATGCATCCAAAACTTGGTGGAGATGCCATCTCATTCCCCAAATTTTCCTTATGCCCTTGCCAAATTTGGTAGTTAAAAAGAGATAAGGACTCATTAACTTCATCATAAATTCCTAGGATTTTCTGTTACCAACTTTCCCCCTCCTCATGTCATTCCATAGGCCCCTTTTAGGTTAGCCACACATTAGGTTAGGTTCAACATTAGTTTAGGAACCAACATAGGTCCTTAGGTATAAGTCTTTAGTCTTAGGTCCATTTAACATCCAAAATAACAAATAACTTAGTAACTTAGGTTAGGTTACTCTTTTTAGGCTAAGGTTCCTAATTTAAGGAACATAGTGTAAATAGGTTCCAAGTTCCTTATTTAAAAATTACATCTTACCTAAATAGAAAAGAGGAACCAGATTATTACCCAAATTCAGATACAAAGTAGAGAGCCAAGAAGATCAGATCATTCATGGCATTCACACATTCAAGGTCTAAAAGCCTTTCATCTATCCAAATTGGACATTATGACAACAAGGTTTGAAAATTAGAAGCATACCTTGGATCAATGAAATTTATCCAAGGTAATGCTGTTCTGAATCCCCAATGAATTATGAAAATGAAACTCAATTTCTCAATCCCAAGAAGTGAATTATTCTACATAAAAAAAGAGATGGATTGCTTCATTTTAAATTAAGCAAAACATGACAAAATGTACCTATTTCAGAAGATATAATATTACCTATTGAAAACATGATTCCCGAAGTCATTAGAGTACACCGTCTAAAGAAAAAATCACATGTCAATGTTTGAACCTTCCATAATAGAAGTCATCATAGATATCTAACTACCAAGGAGACAGGGAGAGAAAAATGCATAAAAAATAAACCTAAGCTAAGGAGGTGATGCACCGAGGAATGAAGAACACCTGTCTTGCCAATAAACACAGACCAATAAAATGCAATGCAATATCATACACAGATAGCCAGATTCACATTGAAAAGATCAAGGGGATGCAAATGAATACAGAGAGGGTTGAGAATCATCCACAGACATGCATTAATTTTCTCCAAAGATTGATACAGCACACTGCAAAATGCCAAGAGGCAAGGTTGCATTACAGTTTTAGATAGGAGGTTTGAACTCCACAGATTCACCTGCCAAAGAGAAGAAGGGAGGGGTAGAACAAGAATGTCCAACCTTTAGAAAGAAGCCCCTCCTTACAATTTATAGGAAGAATGAGAGAGAAAAGAGAGAGGAATTCGAAATCTGCCCCAACCACCTCCAGAATGCACTTAACTCATCTCATTATGATGGTAGGTGAGAACCCCAGTGAACCCAAAAGTGGCGAACTGTATTTTTCATTTCTAAGAATTTTTTCTCACCTAATTAAATATATCCAATTGCAGTTGGATAGAGGACCTCGTAAGCTTTCCAAAAAGTCCAACCTTGCATGAATCTGAGCTCCCAGTCAAAAGTTATGGCCATTTGAATATCTGCGCCAGGGTCTGCCTCCTGTCAGCGCTCAAAATGTTGTGCCTCCTGAAGGTGCGCCATAGGTGCATCCATGTGTGTGTCGACATCCTCTTCTGTGCACCAAGGGTGCACCATTTCCTCTATCGACACTCATTTTCGTGTGCCACTTCTGTGCACCTTGGGCGCACCATTTCCTCTGTCGACACTCATTGTCGTGCGCCACTTCTGTGCGCCTTGGGCGCACCATTTCCTCTGTCGACACTCATTGTCGTGCGCCACTTCTATGTGCCTTGGGCACACCATTTCCTCTTTCGACACTCATTGTCATGTGCCACTTCTGTGTGCCTTGGGCACACCATTTCCTCTGTCGACACTCATTGTCGTGTGCCACTTCTGTGTGCCTTGGGCGCATGTCAGGGATTTGAGCTTCTTTAATTTCTCCATTCTTCTGCTTGTCTATATCTACCCGGGGAAAAGATATATACAACAATTTGGTGACTCAATGGGATCACCTACCTGCTAGGTAGCAGATCAGTGGCCTTTTAGCAATCCATTGGGCATGGAGTCATAAGCAATAACCTGAAACCAACCTGATATCTGATCCCAAACCTGATACCGCAACTTCTTCTCTGACAGCATTCTAAATTGTAGAAATCAACCTGAGAGCAACAAAACCTGTGCCGAAGCACTTAGGGAAACAAAAACCTAACTACCACAAGACAATGTGCATACGCACTTAGAGGAATTTAAATCTAGGCTAATATTTACAAGGGTGAACCTTTTCCTTTTAGTAGCAATGTTTAAGATAGATTCCGTTAACCGGAATCGAGATTTCTCCTCCATCCAAAGTAGACAATTGGAAGGCATTGCTATTCTTACATCCTGTGACCATGTAGGGGCCACTCCAAATGGCATCAAACTTGGAATGCCTTCCTGGATTTTCCCGATCTGCATCCCATTTCAGAACTAGGTCTCCTTCCTGGAAGGTCCTTGCTCTCGCTTTCTTATCAAACCATCTTTTTACTAAGGCCTGATCCTTTTCAATCACCTGAAATGCATGTTCTCTTATTTCTTCCAATTCCATCAACTCTTCATACCTAGCCTCCATTGGTTTGAACTCAGACAACTCCAACTGCTTCATGAGCTCCAATGCTGGTAATTCTAATGATATAGGCAACACTGCCTCTTTCCCATATACCAACTTGTAGGGAGAATTACCTGTAGATCTCTTTGGCGTTATCCTATCAGCCCATAATGCTGATTTTAGCTTGGTATGCCATGTCCTTTGGTTTTCATCTAGAATCCTTCTGATGATTCTTAACAAATTCTTGTTCGTGGACTCTGCCTGTCCATTACCCTGCGGGTAATAATTTGAAGAGGTGCTCAAATAGATTCCATTCTTGACAGCCCACTCTGTAATCTTGGAACCTATGAATGTCAATGCATTATCTGATATGATAGTGGCCGGCACACCAAACCTGGTCACTATTCCTTCATAAAAGTCTAGTATGTTAGACTCATTTGCTTCCTTGAGCGCTACTGCTTCAGTCCACTTGGTGAAATAGTCCGTTGCCATGAGAATCCACTTGTGGCCTTGGCTTGAGTTTGGATTGATGACCCCAACGAAGTCCAATCCCCATTGCATAAATGGTTGGTCAACCAGAATTGGGTTGCAATGGAAGTGCTGCTTGTCTTTCTTTTCCTGTGAAGAGTGCACATTTCTTGCACTTTCTTATCCATGTATAGCAGTCACTAAAGACTGTCGGCCAATAATACCCTGCCTTCATTATCTTGAGAGCTGTTACTCGTGGGGCAAAATGTCCTCCAGAATCTCCATCGTGAAAATCTCGTAACACCCTCTCAATTTGACTTATCCCAATGCACCTCAATAGAACTCCATTGATGTCTTTCTTAAACAAAACACCATCAACAAGCACATATGGAATGGCTTGTAATCTGAAGTATCTCCTCTTTGCTTTGCTCATTTCTGGAGGGCATAGGCCTGTCTGTAGGAAGTGTATCATATTCTGAGTCCAAAAAGGAGTAGGCACGTCATCATTTTCTTGTTCTTGATCATCCTGTAGTACCAAGGTAGTCTCCTTTTCATCACCAGCTTCAACTTGTTGACTCAAGGCTAGCTGCTCACATAGTCCCTTCCCATGTACTAGTTTGGTGACCTTGATCTCGATGTCATATTCCATGACACGAGTTATCCATCCTGCATGTTTCTCATTTAGATCCTTGTTTAGAAGGAAGTCCTTGACTCCCGCATGAGAGACTAATAATTGGATCTTGTTGTTTGAGACTAGGTGCTTGAATTTCTTTAAGCTTCTGATTACCGCAAGGACATGCTTTTCAATGAAAGAGTACCTAGTTTCGTATTCCTCCAAGCCTTGACTGAAGAAAGCAACTGGTTGTTCTAATCCTTCTTTGTTTTGTTGTACCAGGATTGCAGAAATCGTGTCCCCACCACCAAAGGCATATAGCACGAAGTCCTTAGAGAAGTCTAGGTTAACGAGAGTTGGGCCTTGAGATATAGCCTCTTTTATTGCCTCAAAACTTGCCTTGCCTTCAAATTTCCACTTAAATGCCATGCTCTTCTTTAACATCAGCGTTATTAGTTTTACGAGAGCTGCAAAATTTGGAACAAACCTGCGAACGAAATTGATCCTTCCTAAGAAGCTTTGAAGATCCTTCTTGTGATTTGGCAATGGCAATGCTTGAATTGCTTCAACTCTTTCTGGGTCAATTGTCAACCCCTCCTTTGAAAAAATATGGCCTAGAAGTTTTCCCTCGTGAGCCAAGAATATGCATTTTTGGGATTCAATGATACCCCAAATCTTCTACACCTCTAAAATACTTGCCTCAAATGATAGAGGTGATCCACTGCATTTTTTGAGAATACAGTGATGTCGTCAAGATATATCAAAACTATTTTATTGATCAACCCCTTGAATGCCATATCCATTGCCCTTTGGAAAGTGGCCCCAGCATTTGATAGCCCAAATGGCATCTTCTTGTAGGCATAGGTCCCCCATTTGGTGGTGAAAGCTGTCTTGAATTGGTCACCTTCTTTCACAATCACCTGATTATACCCTGAGTAGCCATCTAGGAGAGAGAATCTCTCTAAACCGGATACTACTTGCAATATTTGTTCCATTAAAGGAAGTGGGTAATGATCTTTGAGAGATGCCCTGTTGAGGTCTCGGAAATCTACACACAACCTGATTTCACCGCTCTTCTTCCTGACCTGAACCAAGTTTGCAACCCAGCTTGAGTGCTTGATCGGGAATATAATGCTTGCCTCTATCAGCTTATTTAGCTCTTTCTTCATTAGAGGCTCCATGTGAGGGTTGACTGGTCTCTGCTTCTGCCTAACGGGCTTAGCATCCGGATCCAATTCTATGGTATGTTGTGCCAAATTTGGATCGAATCCTCTTAAGTCTTCATAGCTCTAAGCGAAGACATCTGGAAATTCTTGGCAAAGTTGTACGAAATCTGATTTCTCCTGTTTAGTGGCCACTTTGCCAATTTGAAGTGTTTTGCCTTCCCCAACTGGAATTGGCTCTAAATCTTCTTTCTTGACCTGTATGTTTGCCTTTTCCTTACGAAACTGGTCGTTAGGGTTGAAGATAGACTCCAATGTTACTAAACCCTTAGGAAGCTTGTTTGTCCGCAACTGCACTACCTGATCCCCATACTGCTGCTCTAATCTGTCTTGATTCCTAGCTGAGAATTCAGCCTCTTCTTGTAAGAAATTGACGATCTGTTGATCGTTCTCAAACACCTGCCAGCTTGTGTTATTATCTGGAACTGCTGGCCTCACAATCACATGGATATGTGGCTATGTTTTTCCCCTTCTGATGTTGTCAACCACATCAAACATTGCTCCAACTGCTACGAGCCTATCTGCGGCTTCATTTTTCTTCCTGGGTATGGACACAATGCTGAAAGCTTCGAAATCCTCAATGAGGTCCCATACCCTATTTTTGTAGCTCTTTAGCAGGTCATTCTTTGTGGCTTGTTGTCCCCTAACTTGGTTGACGATTAGCTTGCTATATCCAAACACCTGCAAGTTCTTTATGCCCCTTTTCCTAGCCCAATGAATTCCATGAATCAATGCTTTGTATTCAGCCGTGTTGTTTGAACAGGAAAACTAGAAACAAAAAGCTGAAAAATATTTGATGTCTTGTGGTGAAATCAACATTGCACCACCTCCAACACCTTGTCTGCTTCTCGAACCATCGAAAAATAATTTCCAAACTTTGTTTTCATCCTTTTGTTCAGGCTGAATGATGTCAGGAATGGGTGAATTTTCTTCGTGTATACAATACACGCCCAATTCAGATTCTTCAATTTCCTTGTATGGGTCAAATTCATGACTCTTGTTTGCCCATTCATCCAAAGTTAAATCAGGAATTCCCTCGACCTTAGTACCTGTTTCCAGATCACTTGAACACTCCTCCTGATCAAAAACTGAGCAATTTGCATTGATAGGATTTGGTACATGAGGCTCAATATGGAAATGGGCAATTGGTTCTGACCTGATTATTGCTTTGGCTCCATACCTTGTCCTAAAAATCATGTGTGACCAATCTGCAAATAAATATCCACCGATTTTTGCAGTGAAGTCTCTTGATAGACACAACGCAAAGAGTGGCGGAAGGTCAATCACAGACACATCTTGCAAAACTGTAACATTAGGACAGGAATGTAGAGTTAGGCTTAACCCCTTGATGACTCCAACAGTTCCTACTGCCGTTCCATCTAGTTGTACTACTCCTTTCAGCACTAGCTCATATTTCAAACCCAGTTGATCCGCTATTTGCTTCGGCATTACTGAACTACTTGCCCCAGAATCAATCATGCAATTGTGTACTAATTTATCCCAATGATTAATAAAATATAGAATGGAGGGGGTTTCAAAACTTTACCTTGTTGTCCTCCATGATTCCCTTCAGGCTGAGCAGCATTCGTGAGGACCTTCTCTTGCATATGGGCCTGCTGGTTCAAAGTTGACCAATTCTTCATGGCAGCTTGTAGAAGATCTCTTTGTCCTGGGATGGATAAAGATTCCCACATTGATATATTCACGTTCGTCTTCTTCATTTGATCAATGATGTTGAAAGGGGATGAATTGTCCTTTTGATGTCCCTTACTTGGTGTAAACTTTTCTGGAGCTTGAGCATGTGCGTGTGTTGCTACAACAGGTACCTTGGGTTGATTTTGCACATTTGGAGCTGCGTTTGGTCTACTGACCCCTTGTTGTGTAAGAGTGGGTTGAGAAACAACTGGATTACACGATTGTCCCTCTCCTATATTTCTCTTCTTTGACCGTGTGTTGGCAGCCACGCCTTGAAAAGGTTGTTGGTTAACTCCACAGAAGTCTTCCGTTTGCCAATTTGCCAATGTGGTTTCTGTTGGAGGTCCTTCTTGTTGCGTTTGTTGCTATTGATTCTCCTCCTGGCTTGGTTCTTGAGCAACACCAATGGTTTGCACCATCAAGGCCTGATTCAGTGCACCATTGAAACATGCTGACTGATTGTGAGGTAGATTGCAAGGGTAACACCAGTCGTACTCCTGTGCCATGTTATTTTGTGTTAGAACCAAGGCTCTTGAGGACGTCATTGCATTTGGATCATACGGTCGAAATGGCCTGGCAGCTTGAGGCTGTCCTTGGTTCTGGTTTTGATTTGCAGCCTGAGGTGGTGGTCTATTTTGTTGGTATGGGGGCCTAGCTTGGTACTATGCTTGAGGATGATACGGTCTAGCACTTTGAGCTTGCTGTCTTTTGATAGTCACAAGCTCATTTCCAAGGTTCTGCAATTGTTTCATGACCTCCTGCAATTCTTTTGAAGTATTTGAAGAAGTCGATGCCTCATTATTGCTTTGATTTCTAGGAGTTGGAATGGGATTCAACTCTGGTGCTTGACTGGTTGTAGGATTTCCCATGTCTAGATAGAGAGGCATTAGTGGCCTTGGTGCAAGCTTTCCGGCTTGGATCAAACAGTTCTCTGCTCTGATCGCTGTGTCATAGGACCCTGGCAGCGTTGTCCCTCCCATTGATTGGATCACCATGGCTATGTCTGAATTTATAGCCTTTAAGAAATAAAGGAATGCTCCTTCGGCAGTTGGTCTAACAGCTATTGGGATCCTGTCCCATGTCCGTTGGAATTTGAAGTTGAAATCTGCCATTTGTTCGTTAGGAGCCCTTTTGATTGTTGTCAGCTGTTCCAATAAAGATAAATTGTCCGCCCTCTCCCCGAATTGGCTGCAAAGAGCAGAACAAAGTTGGTTCCAATTCGTAATAGAGCCTGCTGTAAGGCTCCTAAACCATTGTAAGGCCTTGCCTTTGAAATATGAAGCCAACAGCTTGACTGCAACATCCATTTCATTTATTTCGTGGATTGCACATGCATTAGCAATATCCTGGATGTGATCAACAGGAGTAGTATGATTTTCTCCTGTAAAATAGGGTATATTCTTTAGTGCTGCAATTGGAATTTGATTCTGAGCATTTAGGACAAGTGGACTACTACCCGTGAAATTGACAAAGGGATTTGGTGGTAGATGTGCCATTATGATTGGCCTAAGAACCCTGGTCGATGCGAGAAAAGGCCTACTAGGTGGAGGTGTAGACAAAGTCCTGTTAGGTGGAGATGGTGATCTTTGTGGTCTTCTTCCTCTCCTTCCTCCTCCTGGTGATAGTTGCAATTGGACAAATAGCCCCTCTTCTCGAGTATTAGACCTGGTTCGAATTCTTCTCATATGCCTGGGCAACTTTTGCTACTACACCGCTGAATTCTACCCCTTCGGAGTCGCCAGATGTATTAGAAAGTGAGCCTCAAAAGGCTAGATCCTGCCAAGTTACACACCAAACCTGACAATATTTAAAAATGGAAAATTGAAAGACCTGTATTTTTGATATTTTAGAGTTTGGAACTTGATTCTGGGATGACAGTCCTGAAAACCCAAAAATGCCAGACTTCCAAAAACCTGAAATCCGAAAATCAAAAAACCATGAAATTTTGAAAGTCAAAATCTCAAAAATCTAAGAATACCCTTTTGAAGATTATCCCTCGATCTATCAACTGGTGAAATTTTGACTTGTTTCGAGTGAGTTAAGTCCTTACAAATCAATTTTAAAGTTCATCCTAGAAGGTGGAAAAAACTGAACTGTAAAACCTACAATTTTTTAAGTCTGAATTTCTTGAAATTTCCTTCAAAACTGTGGAATGACCTCTTGGTCCCACCGGGCATGCCAAAACTGTTGATGCGGAATCACAGCACCCCTGGGACTCTACAACGCGATGGGTTGAGACTCTCAGTATGATTGCATAACATGGAGCTTTTCCCAAGTGTGGGACCTTGTGAAAATGGAAAAGCTCTCCGGATGAAGGCCGGCTCCTATTCCTCTGTCCAGATGCACCAATAAAATGCAGAGGTTTACCCAAAAACCTAAATCTAACTACCAAGGAGACAGGGAGAGAAAAATGCATAAAAATAAACCTAAGCTAAGGAGGTGATGCACCGAGGAATGAAGAACACCTGTCTTGCCAATAAACACAGACCATTAAAATGCAATGCAAGATCATACACAGATAGCCAGATTCACAGTGAAAAGATCAAGGGGATGTAAATGAATATAGAGAGGGTTGAGAATCATCCACAGACATGCATTAATTTTCTCCAAAGATTGATACAGCACACTGCAAAATGCCAAGAGGCAAGGTTGCATTACAGTTTTAGATAGGAGGTTTGAACTCCACAGATTCCCCTGCCAAAGAGAAGAAGGGAGGGGCAGAATAAGAATGTCCAACCTTTAGAAAGAAGCCCCTCCTTACAATTTATAGGAAGAATGAGAGAGAAAAGAGAGAGGAATTCGAAATCTGCCCCAACCACCTCCAGAATGCACTTAACTCATCTCATTATGATGGTAGGTGAGAACCCCAGCGAACCCAAAAGTGGCGAACTGTATTTTGCATTTTTAAGAATTTTTTCTCACCTAATTAAAGATATCCAGTTGCAGTTGGATAGAGGACCTCGTAAGCTTTCCAAAAATTCCAACCTTGCATGAATCCGAGCTCCCAGTCAAAAGTTATGGCCATTTGAATATTTGTGCCAGGGTCTGCCTCCTATCAGCGCTCAAAATGTTGCGCCTCCTGAAGGTGCGCCATAGGTGCATCCATGTGTGTGTCAACATCCTCTTCTGTGCGCCAAGGGTGCACCATTTCCTCTATCGACACTCATTTTCGTGCACCACTTCTATGCGCCTTGGGCGCACCATTTCCTCTGTCGACACTCATTGTCGTGCGCCACTTCTGTGCGCCTTGGGCACACCATTTCCTCTATCGACACTCATTTTCGTGCACCACTTCTATGTGCCTTGGGCACACCATTTCCTCTGTCGACACTCATTGTCGTGTGCCACTTCTGTGCACCTTGGGCACACCATTTCCTCTGTCGACACTCATTGTCGTGTGCCACTTCTGTGTGCCTTGGGCGCATGTTAGGGATTTGAGCTTCTTTGATTTCTCCATTCTTCTGCTTGTCTGTATCTACCCGGGGAAAAGATATATACAACAGTTAATCAACCATATTTGTCAGTATGCATATGGTTATATTGTTTTCAGAAATATATTTGTTTCTTATTTAATTATTACTTCCCGGGTGATTTGGAAGCTTGTTTATTCTGGTTTGTGGTTGCACCTGTGCAACTCATTTTCCCGGATGTATTTGGCTGTGCAATATCTATAAATATTGCAGCCCATCCTCTATAATTTTTTACTGATTGAGATCAATAAAATCTATACAGGCTTCCATCCCTGTTTCTCAATCAACATTTGGTACCAGAGCGAAATTCTGGCCCTGTGAAGGTGTGGAAGAGAGAGCAGCAAAGAGAGAGGAGATTGGAGACGTGTTTGCAGCATTTGAGAGCCTGTGCAGCCTCGTGCAAACTCCCAGCCCCATCCCTGCCTCCCCCACATCCGCCTGTTCCTTCCAGGTACTTGGAAGGCAAAAAATTTTTTGCACTGGTGCACTCAGCACCAGGCAAAATTAACTACAGGTATTGGAAATAATATTTTTTTTCCAATAAAGGTTTTTTATCTACTATATGTGGAGGTTGTTTTGCTTGTTTTGGAGGTCTGTCTGTGCACCTGCAGTGAATCAAACAGAGCAAAGAAAATAAAATAAAAAGGAGGCGCCTTGCACAAAAAAATATACAGTGGAAGAGGAAGAATAAGTAGTCAGGGAAGGAAGAACAGCAAAAATGCAGCCTGTACAGTGCGTGGCATGATAAAAAACGTGGCCACAAGGTAAAAAAATGTTTTTTTGGAGCTAAAAAACCCCATTCTCCTCTCGCTCGCGCCCTTTGTTGTCCCATGCGCAGCCTGCATAAGCAATAAACAATAAAAAACATTGTACAAGCAAAAAAACAGTGAAAAAGATGCGCCCCAAGTCAAAAAACGCGCCCAGCAACTAAAACACGCGGCCAGGCATTGAAAAAACGCGCCCAGGCAATTCAAAGCGTGGCCAAAGGAAAGAAAACGCAGTCCAAGAAAAAAATACAGCAAAATACTGCCTGTACAGTGCGTCCAAAGGAGAAAAACGTGGCCCAGGAGGAAAATACAGTGCCCAAACAAAAAAACGTGGCCTGTACCTGCATTACAGTGCATGGGAAGGAGAAAATGCGGCCTGAGCAAGTAAAGGTGGCCTGAGTAAAGAAATAAAGCCTCAGATCCGGTTTTTGGGCAATTACAACCCTAAAAGCACCCCAAGTGGCCAAGTTGGTTAGTGCATGTGCCTTAGAAGTGAGAGGTTTGAGGATCAAATCCCACTCAAAACACTCAAAAACTCTCCTTTTGCATCTGGCGGATTTTTTGGCGGAACTGCTAAATTTAGCAGGGTTTTTTGAATTTAGTTACAGCTAACTAAATTTAGCGGAGAAATCCCTAACTTAGCGTAAAAAAAAAATTCTCCTATCTGGTCTGTTTTCTCATTCCAGACATTTTTTGCAAAAGGAGACCCACCTAAAAATTGCATTTTCAGCTATTTTTTTACAATTTTTAGCATTTAGGGCTCAGGAGGTCACCAAGACCCCGAAACTGTAATTTTTTGCCTGTCATTCAAATTGTATTGTATATTGTACTAATTTGCAGGTTGCCATAGTCAACTGCAAAACTTTGTAACTACTCAGAAACTAGCAGAATTGTAATTAAAAATAGTAAATTTGGTTCTGTAACACTCACGAGATCCTAGATCTCATTCGCAGCGTTCAGTATATACAGTGCCTCTGGGAAGCACTTATGGGTAAAGCCGTCGCGACTACTACTGCACTTAACACCTAATATAGCTGTAACAACATCGTTTGGGCATCGTCCCTATAAATCGACGGGGAGTAATAAGGTCACAGTGCACACACTATGAACCATCTCATCCGTCTGTGAACGATTGTAAGACATAAATCCGGACTGAGAAATTATCCGAGTATATAGCGAAGTTACGCGCGCGTATGAGGATATTTCTTTGAGCTGGTGTCAATAATCACATAGACCCCATCAGTACTATCTTGGTACCACGTATCAAATTCTTTCATGTACGTTAACGCCTCTTTCACGTACCGTCGGGTATATAGAAAGGGCGAGCTTCTTCCACGTACCGACGGGTATATCGGAAGGGCGCGTATATAGAAAGGTTCGGTATATCGGACTGATGGTATATATATTGGGAGACCTAATACCTGGAGTGATAAGAGCCAAACCCTGTCAATGATCTTTGCAAAATGGGCACCAATGCCCCCAAATTTTTTCTTCCAGATTCACAATTGCTCAGAGGAAGCAACTATGCTGCTTGGAAGACAAAAATCAAAACACAACTTGAGTTTGAAGAAATCTGGCCTGTTGTGACTGGTACTCTAACCAGATCACCAACGGATGTAACACAACAATGACAATTTGATAGAGCAGATCAGAAAGCAAAGCTCATCATTTTGTTTGGAGTTTCTGACGATGTGCAAGCCCACATTTGAGATGACACATCAGCAAAAGAAGCATGGGATAAGCTGAGCACAATATATGAGGCCAAGAACAAGAATGTCATACTCAATTTGCAGAGTCAGTTACATACATTGAAATTCAAACAGAATGAGAAAATTAAAGCCTTCCTAAGAAGAGTTGCAGAGTTGAGGGCTTCACTTCTGGCCCTAAGAGAAGAGGTCAAAGATGAGTCTCTCGTTCCCATTGTTCTGAGATCTCTCCCTTCTTCTTATCAAATTTTTGTCACAACTCTAAACTTGTCAGATACGACAATTAGTTTTGACAAGTTAGTAAACCTACTGCAACAAGAGGAAGCAATGTACAACAAGGATGATGAAGAGGAGCAGGCACTGTCTTCATATCAAAAATGGAAAGGAAAAGGTAAAGGTAAACCTAAATCCTATCAGAAGTCCCCACATCAAAATCAGTATCATGGGGACAATTAACAGAAGAAGCGATGTCCCATTTGCAAAAGAGGACATGACTTGCAAGAATGTTGGTTTAACACATATAAGAAAGGTTCATCAAGCAATTCTGGACCACAACAACAACAAACTTACAAGGGACATTCAAACAATTATCACGGGAAGAAAAAGGGGAACTGGAAAAGAAGACCCCACCAGCAAGGTAATATTGCTAAGCAACAAGATCAGTCAGACAATGAAGACTTCTTGTTAACTGCTCAATCAAGTGAACCATCCACGTCATCTAGTGATGTCTGGTATGTTGATTTGGGAGCCACTCGACACATGACTGGCCACAGAGACTGGTTTATTTCAATGAGGGACACGCCATCGAAAAATCATGTTTCGTTGGGAGATGATTCTTCATATACAGTTCAGGGGATTGGAAACATTTCTCTACCCCTTGGTTCACGCAAATGCAAACTATCAGATGTTCTATATGTCCCTGGGTTGACAAAGAGCCTTCTTTCGGTCAGTCAACTCCTAGATCACAACCTGAAAATTGACTTTGATGGTCAATCCGGCAAGAAAATGTGTCTGATTTGAGATAAATCCAGAGGCTCGAAAATAATTGCAAAAGCCTCAAATGTGGGACGAATGTTTCAACTTGATTTCATTCACAAAAATGATCAAGCACTTGTGGCTAAAAACTCCACCTCAGCTCAGTTGTGGCATCGGAGATTTGGTCATGTAAGTTTCAAATATCTCGACACACTTCGCCGGTGTAATATGGTACATGGGCTACCATCTCTTCAGAAGGATACAGAAAAGTGTCCTCACTGCTTAGCAGGGAAACAACACAGAGTTTCATTCCAAACAAGTACTTTTCGAGCTCATGGTAAACTTGACCTGGTTCATACCGATCTATGCGGTCCGATGCAGCCAAGTCATTCAGGGTTCCAGTACTTCATGCTCTGTGTTGATGACTATTCACGAAAAATGTGGATTTTTTGTCTTCGCGAGAAAAGTGACGCCTTTGAAACGTTCAAAAAGTTCAAAGTGGCAGTTGAGAAAGAAACTGGTCGTCACATCAGAACTCTCCGCTCAAATTGAGGGGGGGAATTCACCAGTGATGAGTTCAGAGACTACCTACAAACTCACGCGATTCGTCGACAAATTCCTCCTCCACACACACCACAGCAAAATGGTGTTGTTGAGAGAAGAAATCATACTATCATGGAAATGGTGTGATGCATGATCGATGATTCTGAACTTGCAAAGACATTTTGGGCAGAAGCAGCAAAAGCAATAGTGTATTTGTTAAACAGAGCGCCCACAACTGCTCTTGATGGAATTACACCACAAGAAGCATGGTCAAAAAGGAAACCATCCATTGCACACCTCAGAGTATTCAGGTGTAAAGCCAGCATGCACATACCCAAACAGAATAGAAATAAATTGGACATGAAGTCACAAAATCTCATCTTCATTAGATACAGTGAAGAGACTCTTGGGTACAGACTAATGGATCCTAAGACCAGAAAAGTCTACACAAGCAGAGATGTTGAGTTTTTCAAGAAGAAGGAAGCAGAGACTCCTCTGGACTCGCAAGATGTAGATTTTTCACCAGTTGTAAAAACTGAAGCTAATGTTCCCTCAGAAGATGAAAGTGATGATGGGGATGATGGTGTTGATCAGATAGAACCACAACCCATGGGAATAGCTCAACGTATGCCTAAATGGTGTACAAGTACATTACGAGATGCAAGATTGGATGCTCCACCGGATACATCCACCCCTGGACCACGGACTCACAGTAAAGCAAGAGAAGAAGTTAACTTTGCTTTGATGAGTAGAGTTATTGAAACAGACGAGCCATCTACAGTCCAGGAAGCCCTACAGTCAAAAGCTTGGAAAGATGCCATGGATTCTGAATATCAATCAGTGATGAAGAATAACACTTGGCAGCTTGTCGATCTTCCACCAGGGAAGAAACCCATTGGCTGCAGATGGATATTCAAAACTAAGTACAAAGCAGATGGGATAGTGGACAAGTGCAAAGCAAGACTTGTAGCAAAGGGGTACACACAGAAAGAAGGCATTGACTATGAGGAGACATTTGCTCCCACAGCTAAGATCAAAACGATCAGGATGATCTTTGCTCTAGCTGCTCAGTTTGGTTGGAAAGTCCATCAAATGGACGTAAAAAGTGCCTTCCTGAATGGAGATTTACAAGAAGAAGTCTACATGACTCAACCTGAGGGATATGTAGTACCTGGTCAAGAAGATAAGGTATGCAGACTCAAGAAATCTCTGTATGGCCTCAAACAGGCACCTCGGGCATGGTACATCAAGATTGATGAGCATCTCGTACAACATGGATTTGTCAGAAATCCATACGATCCCAATCTCTACCTCAAAAAGCAAGGGGGGGAGATGGTGATTGTTGTAGTTTATGTCGATGATCTAGTCATCACTGGCAGTTCAGTGAAGATGATTGATGAAACAAAGAAAGATCTTAAGTGATCATTTGACATGACAGATCTCGGGCTTATGCACTACTGTCTTGGACTGGAAGTATGGTAGAAAGAGAATCACATCTTTGTTTCTCAGATTAAATATACCAAGACAACGCTCGAGAAGTTTAGGATGATGGATTGCACACCAATTGCTACACCTATGGAGAACAGATTACAGTTATCTCGTTCAGATCCATCTCCTGAGGTAAGTGCCACTCTCTATCGGCAGCTGATTGGGAGTCTCATTTACCTGACCTACACTAGACCAGATATCAGCTTTGCAGTGAGCTATCTATCCAGGTTCATGCAGGAACCCAAATTTGTCATTGGAAAGCAGCAAAGCGCATTTTGAGATATCTCAAAGGATCAGTGGATCTTGGTCTAGAATACAAGAAGAACGAAAACTTCTTCTTGACTGGATATTCGATTCAGATCATGTAGGTAACATTGATGATAGAAAATCCACTTCTGGATTTGTATTCTTTATGGGATCTGGACCAATATCATGGGGAAGTAAGAAACAACACTTTGTTTCTCGCTCTTCCACAGAAGCCGAGTATCGTTCTACAGGAGAAGTTGTCTGTGAAGCGATTTGGCTACGTCGCATATTGGAAGGACTTGGAATACCACAAGACAAACCGACCACCATGTATGTTGACAACGAAGGTGTTCTCAAACTTGTTCGCAATCCAGTTTTTCATGAGAGAACAAAGCACATTGAAGTTCAGGTTCATTTCATACGTGAACATGTGTTGAAGCACAACATCCAGCTTCAGTTTTGTCCAACAGCTGAACAACGAGCAGATATTTTCACAAAGTCACTTGCACGTGACAAGTTCGAGTTGTTCAGAGCATTTCTCTCCTCATCTCTTCAGACAATGCACAATTAAGGGGGGGAATGTTAGGATAAATTAATTATGCATTATATGATTTATTATTTATTTTATTTTATTAATTAAATAATCATATTATATGGTTATATTATAAACCATAGTATAATTATAAGTTGTTATATGGTTTTAAACCATATTTGTCTTTTTGTTTCACAGGGATAATTGTTACAATTATTATAACAATTTATATGCTTCCCGGATGTATTATTGGAAGCAGTTGTGAGTATGGTTTTACCTATGCAACATATTTGTTTGTCTGCACATTGTTGTCCAATATGTATAAATATTGCAGCACTCCATTGTAATGGTTAATCAATTTCACATTAATAAAATATACAGGCTTCTGTCCCTATTTGTGAAATTACACGCAAAATCTCAACAACAAAATATAACTATGCCACTAAAGAACATAAAGATATTAAGTAACAATCATGATATACCAACAAATTTATTTATCTCTAGTTTTTCTAGCAGATTTAAATATAAACATTATGAATCAGATCCTCAGACTCAAGGATACCAGGCTACATACAAGGTTAAAGAAATTTTAAAATATGATCACCAAATAGACCTCAGATATGTTTCAAGCTTCTGTAGGAATCAATTAAAGAAAACTATTACTCAGAAGTAAGAAAAAACATACCTAAATTCACACTTTCCATTTCAAAATAAAAATAAAAATTCATTCGCGATAATAACCCAATATCAAGGAGCAAAATAAATCCATTCATAAAAACAACTGGAAGAGTTTCCCTAGCAATCTAATGAGTTTAACCATAATTATTCCTAGGTCTATGAACATGCAAGTAAAATCTAATTTAACTTACATGTGATAGGGCCTATCATGCCTGATAGCGCTTTGACTTCTCTATTTTTCCAAAAATATCCCAGAAGAGATTCAATCCTTTCTTCATAAAGCTGGTCTTACCACCTAAATGATAAGATTCATCCTTGATTATTTCAACATTTTCACAGGCTACCATATAACGCTAGCTTCTTCCTTCAATGTCATGCAATGCATGAAATTTCATGCACAAATATTTTTCATGCAAGAATCAAACTAGAGGTTCGAAGAACAAAACAACCACATGTAGATCTCAAGCTCTAGAAACCCTTTTTAGATTAACAAAACTAAACTGCTTATCTATTGCTTATTTCAAACATTCAGGAATCATTTTAACTTGTTGATCCATTTCAGTAAGGATTTCAGGTCCAATTACCTCTCTATTTTCTATGTTATCCCAACTAACTGGAGTTTTGCATTTCCTTCCATATAATGGTTCGAAAGGTGTCATTTTCAAAGAGGTGTGGTATGTGTTATTATAAGCAAATTCGACTAATGGAAAGTATTCTTCCCATTTGTACTATTGATCCATGTAGTACATTTGTAACATATCTTCCAAAACCTGATTAATTCTTTCAATTTTTCCATCAGTTTCCAGATGGTATGTTGAACTAAAATTTAGTTTAGTTCCTAAGGCTACGTTAAGTGTTTTCCAAAATCTAGATGTCATTCTAGGGTCTCTATCTCCTATGATCAATTCAGGTACTCCATGAAATCTAAAAATTTCATGCACAAATATTTTTGCTAAAATAGGGGAATCATCTTTAAGATTACCAATAATAAAATGTGCTACCTTTGTTAAGTTCAACTTATTTAAAATTACATAATAGTTTTTTCTTGACATGAGGGACTAGACCCTTGAAAAAAAACTGTGATTCTAATTAGCCTAGATGCATAGATACCAAGTGAGCAGGATCTATCAATAGGTACAATAAACCAACAAGGTCGCAGCATGCCTTTCAACCTGTCCAAATTACACACTAACACCCGCATAAGCCCAGCAAGTTTGAACAGCAAAAGAAAGCTTACATCCCTTGGATCAATGAACCTTGATCCAAAGCCTAATGTTGCCCCCCGCGCGAATCCCCATAATTATGAAAACTGAAACTCAATTTTCAATCTCAAACAGTTAATTATGCTCATAAAAATAAGAGATGATTGCTTCATGAAATACAAGTCTAACAACTTCCTCAAAATTACCATTTCCAGAAGAATATGAATACACTCGCCTCATTATCACTGTCTCATGATTCCTTCATCATCAAAGTCATTTATATCTTTACGTCATTTAAAGAAAAAATGCAGCAAGTGTTGTTTATGAGCTTTGCATAATATGAATTAGATGTCCATAATGCGGTACCACTTCATCCTTGGCTAGGTGTTCTCAAACCTCCCTGCCGTAAGTATAGAAATATGTTTCTATGACTCAGTGCATCTACCACTTCGGATGATTAACTTAGTCTACCTTGTTTGTAACTAATGAAATCATATTGTGATATGGAATTTAACCACCTTCTTCTCTTACATTAGCAGTTCACATCTAAGTGAACAAGATCACCGTGAGAAGCCCAAGAAGGCCATATCGGACTTATTATTCAAAATGTCATCGTAAAAATAGCAATTTCCATAATCGTAATGCATGTACAATGGAAATGCCTTCGAAGATCCACTAGGTCATGGGGATCATCTATTTGTTTGTGTAAGATCAAAATATTTAAGAATCACTGCTCTCATAATCTATAATCATGCTTGCATTTTGGTAACATGGAAATATGGACCTTCCAAGTCATTTGGGAGCATTTGTTACAAACCGTAAAGTCTTCCCATTTAGATGCATGTTCCTCACAAAACTAGGCCCGTGGGATGTTAATTGATCCTTACTGCATGATTTATTATGTCAAGAACAGCCCCATACCTTTTCACTAGCACTCAAATCGTGGTCTTACAAGCCATGGCTTCCTGGCTTTTGTAGCAGGTTGCAAGGATATTAGGTCTCAACGACCATTGAAAATATGCCTTAAAAAATATTTATATAAGTAACCAACAAGACCCATGGGAAGAGCATCATGCATTCATGATACATTCAAATGGTACAACTTCTCTTGATTACCTACATTAGATTGACCTCTTACTTCTCATCAATTTCAGATTCAGGGTCCCAATTGTTAAAGAGGTAATATTTTTTTGGAGCAGCTTGTTTAAATCTTAATGAACTATACTTCACTTAGTAAGGAATGAACAAAGTCATTTTCGGGAAGTTCAATATGACTTATCAACGCTTTTCTGAGGAGATTGCACTAAGACTGTTGTTTGATCTATCTCCTTCTATCCTTCACCATTTGCGGACAGCATCATATTTAAGCCTGCAAAAGTTCCATTTAGTGTTAAAGGGACTCTTCAGGAGTTATCTCTTTGAATCTTAAACGATTCTATCCCAACAGAACTGGAGTTCTACTTTTCCTTCCGTCATAACAGGTGGAGGAAAGGTCACTTCATTTTAATATTAAGTGTGGTAACATGCTCAGTTCAATAACAAAATTTGACTCCATGCTAGCAATTTTTCCAGATGGTCCATAAGTGTTAACAGAGGGCGTGAACATTTGTAACATAGCTTCTTTTGTTTAAACAGGCGCGGGAACTCTTATATGAGCATTGCGTATTCTGTTTCTAGATGGTAATTGAAAAATAAAAGTATTCATGTTGAGTTCCTCGGATGCGATTGCATTGAGTGAAGTTTGAACAATCATAGACTTGTCATTCTATGTGGTGTGTGTGTGTGTGTGTGTGATCAGCCTTGAGGAATGACACCATGGAATGGTGTGATGCAATTCTGTATCAGTCAAAATTGTTGATCTAAAATCACAAGAATTCCTTCTCTTTGAGCATTATACCTGTATAAAATGATGTTACCTTTGTTAGATTATCAACAACAAATAAAATAACATCATGTCTTATTTCTTGACATTGCTAGTCGTTGAAAACAAAATCCATGTTAATTAATGTACCATTTATATGGTTGTATACTATAAGGGTACAATATGGACCAGTCTAGATGCATATGTTTAACTTTAACATAGTATAAAATTCTAAGCAGTGTGTCACAAAATCAATTACATCCTTTTTCATCCCTTTCTAAAAATATTGTTGTTTTAGAATCAACAAGCATTTTCATAATACTTGGAGATATCATGTATTAAGGTGAATTATGAAAATGAGGATTAATCAATTCCTTCTTAACTCATTTCCAATTAAGGAATAGACACTTGATTATCATATCTCAAGATTCCTTTGTCATCAAAGTGAAAACCTCATTCAAATATCTTTACATCATTTGGATCTGAATTTAGTAAGTGTTGTTTTTATTTGCTGAAAGCTATGAATCAGATTCCATAATACTTTTTACTTCATCCTTAATGTGAGTTCTCAAATTTATAAGTGAACCAAGAAATATATACTTCCTACGATTTAGTGCATTGTATATGCCACTCTAATTTATTTTCCTTTTATGGCTAATCTAATGTCAAAATCATATCGTGATAGAAAATCTAACCATCTTGCATTGTCTTGCATTCAAGTTTGGCTGAGATAAAAATATCAACCTTTAGCCTAATATGATCACTCTTTAACTCAAAAGGCTTCCGCAAGATATAATGGTACTCCATACTTGAAGTGCATGTATGAATGGCTGATAAGCTCTAGGTCATGTGGAGCATAATTTGCAGTTCATGTTAACTTGATTTTTCTAGCTTTCATAATGCTATGGAACATGCTCATTTTGTAATAAAATATCTCCAAGTCCTTCCCTTAGGCATCAATTACTACTGTAAAGTATCCATTTGGATCAAGGTAAATAAAAAAATAGGTACACATGGTAATTGATCCTTAATATTGTTAAATGTATATTCACATTAGTCATTCCACACAAATTTCTTATCTTTCATTTTGCTAACTTGAAGTTATGGGTGCAACGATCTTAGGAAAAGTCCTTAAAAAACCTTTCTATAATAACCAGATGAAGACCCATGAAGATTCTAACTTCATGACGACATTCTTAGGTGTAGGCCATGCTAAGTTATGTGCAAAATATTTTGATGGATCGCAAGATGTTGGTTGCTATTCCATCTTTAGTTTATGAACATGTCCTAGATAGTGCACTTTTGTCTCTTAGAAAGAACATTTGGACAACTTACAATACAATATTATTTTTCTTAAGATTTCAAGAACTATCTTTAAATTCTCATGATGTTCATCAATACTTTTAGAATATATGAGAATATCATCCAAGATTACAAGATCGCAAATTTTTCCAGGTATTCTTGAAATATATTATTCATTAAATTCATAAAATTTATATGTGCATTTGTCAGTCTAAAAGGTAAAAATGTGAACTCATAATGTTTGTACTTGGTCCTAAAAGTTATTTTATGAATGTTCTTCATCTTATGATTCTTAACTAATGGTACCTAGATTGAAGATATATCTTAGAATATATTGATGCACCATGCATCTGATCAAACAGATCATCAATTCTAGGAAGTGGATATCTATTTTTTATTGTTGCTTTGTTTAACATCCTATAATCAATACACATCCTAAGTGTTCCATCTTTCTTTTTCACAAAAATTACCAGTGCTCCCCAAGTCGAGACACTCGGTCTTATCAAACCTTTAGACAACAGTTCTTGTAACTATGCCTTAATCTCTACCAGTTCAATGGTAGTCATTCGATAAGGTGCCTTGGAAATAGGTTCCCGACTTGATCTCAATTGTGGAATCAAACTCCCATTTGGATGGAAGACCAGGTATTTTTTTGAGAAACACATCACTGAAATTTCTGTAACAACATGAAATTTTGATATTTTTCCAAGAAATAACTATCCCCTTAATTTGTTTCATAGAATTTTACTACCTACAAGGTTCAACCTTTGTTTTTGGCCTTTTTAAGCTGCATAGATGACAATTTTTAACTGAAATCTCACGTTTTATCCCTAGATGTCTGTTATTTTTTATAGATAATCAAGACAACTAATATGTTTTTCAAAATAATTAACTTATGATTTATGTTTGGAAAGCCAGTTAACACCTATTATTACATCATACAACCCCAAAGGAGTACCATAAAGATCAACTTCAGTGGAAAAACTAGGAAAGTCTAGGAATTCTCCAAAAAGACACTTACTAACTGTGTGGACAAAATTATTTCCATAATGTACAACCCAAGATTTATCCATTTTTTCACCTTTTCTTTTTAGTTTTGAAGCTAATTTAGTAGAAATTAATCATTCAATAGCTCCTATATCAAAAAGTGTAGTAACAAGTATACCTTAAAACTTACATGGCACTTCTATAGGTGTAACTTTCTTTTCATCTTGTTTATTAGCTATTGTAGCATGTATCTTATGTTGTTGATTATTGCCATCCTTATTTAGAGGGAATTGATTTTCATAATGATCATTGCCACAATTGTAGAAGCCTCCTATAGGTCCTTTCTTAGCCTCAATTTTATTTTCATCCTTAAAATTGTTGTTTTGTCCTCCATAGGACTTATGTCCATTATTATTGTTCTTAACAAAAAAAATTCAAACATTTGTAGAAGGTTTATTTGTTATTGTTTTCTTGTTATTATCAGCAAAAAAAATATTTTTAGTACCAACTTCTTCCATGCCCCCTTTTTGGGTGCAAGAGATGATGAAGAATTAGGAATTTTCTTTTTGATTTCATCCTTATGGGTAGAGATTGCTTTTAATTTATGTTCTTTCCTAAAGGATTTTTGTACAACCCCTTCCATGGTGGTTGGGCTATGAACATCTACTTCACCCGCTATGATAGGATTTAATCCCATAATGAATTTTCATATCCTGAATTTTTAGTCATTTTGATACTGAGGCATGTACTTGAGAAGTTTAGTGAACCTCTCCCAATACTCTGTTACAGTTAACTTTCCTTGCGTTAATTTTTGAATTTTTTTCATCTTCTGATCATAATAAAGTTGTGGCAGCCATCATTTCCTAAAATAGTTTTTAAATTAATCCCATGTGATGCTTGATTCATCAATATTCAATTCAGGCTTATAGCTATCCTACCAGGAAAATGCCTCATGGGAAAGTTTTTAATCTCCCCATACTACTTTTGTTTCCTCTGAGAAGTTCCTTATTGCAAATTACTTCTCCATTTCACTGAGCCAGTTCTTAGCTCCATCCCCCAATGTGGTTCCATCAAACTTAGGTGGACTTATCCTTTTTATATCATTTGTGATTTCAGTTGCTAACCTTTCCTTTTTATTTTCAGAATGATTGGGTACATTAGCATTAGCATTTGCAGTATTGTTAATATCAACTCCTAGATTCCCAATATTGAAATTTTCCACAGGATGTGGTTGATTTTTATTACCAGCATCCTCTTCCTCCTCATTACCCATTACTTGTTATTCAAGTATAGTCAAATGGTCTCATGTTTTCAACATGGCAATAAGAATCTCATCAAGTTTTTGGGTGGTAGTTGTCTCTCCACCTGGTGGTGGGTTGTTTAGAATAGCTCCCCTTATTCTAACCATTTTCTATTACAAGAAAAATTAAGTTTTTATCAAATTTATGGATTCAATAGGTCCAAGAGCTATAACCTTCAGCTCTGATACTAAGATGTAACATTCCCATTGTAATACTTTAGAAACAAGAATCTTTTTTACATAATGTTCTATGTTCTAAATCATAATATAGAACACACATTCCAATGCCAAACTATCTCATAATAGAAAACCATATGCAACTGTAATGACTCGATGAAACACCGATCTCTCATTTCATGAATCAACACAAAATCAATCTCTCATGTTATTCAATAATGTGTATATGAAGTATACTTAGTTCCTTTACCCTATTAGGGGTACTTAAGTGTCCTATTTAAGAGCCAATCTAAATATATGTTACCGATATTCATTTGAAACCCCACTTCTTAAGTGAGGTGGTGACATATGACACTGCAACCAGTAGCTTGTGATACTTTCACCAAATAATTACACATTTTTATCATGTTTGTACTCCAAGACAGCATACTCGTCAAATGGAATAAGTCCTTCACCACACTTGATTTGTTACCTAGATTGGTCTCCACTGACCTTTGTCAATCAACTCGATTTAAAGTATAACCCTAGACAGGGTTAGCAACATGCCCTAGTGTGGAGGACTTATCGTGGTGACTAAGGTTATATAGAAATACTCAATTGACTTACGTCGATTGGGTGTGTCTAGTTATCCTACCTCAATGTGAGTTGACCCCGACACTAGACAATTTCCTTATCCCTGCATAGGGTAGAACTAAGATCCAATAAAAAAATTGTGTTAGTCTAGTTAAATAAAATCTTAGGGGTATTGAGACAAGTCAACTGCAACATAGTATCCTCATACCAACTCCTGTAGTTACGAAGGTACTTCATTACAGCTGGCATGTGTTAACATCCATCTAAGTTTCCTCTTATGGATAAACATAACTTAGATTTAAATTTAATGTTATATTAACATTTCAATAAAAATTAATTATGTTATCTGTACTGATTCAATTAGGTTCTTTAACCTAAAGGGTTATAAGTTATAACTTCATCTTTGGTAGATATGTAGATAAAATTTGGTTCCTAACCTATTTATTTTCATGCTTTAGTTTATCATTAACTGATAAAACTTGCCATAAGAAAAGGACATAAAGGAACTTTTAGTTATAATGGTGAATGAGATAATTTAATCTTCCAGTTTAAGATTAAGGAAATATGCATAAGGAATCACACATGCATCCATTCACCCTTATGTTCATTATCATTCAAGCAAGTTCATAACTTAAATCTTAATGTATGCCCTCAAGGGAATTTCCAATTTTCCCATGTCATGGGCTGATTCCCATTAATGAAAATAGAACTCATATGTTCCATATATAGTCAAATTGTGTAATGTAATGTTATAATCATGGTTTAATACACATACATCCATGTAATTCAATTACAGACCTTTTTGTAATGATATAGTATTATAATATTTTCAACATTATAAGTTACATCTCTCCTAGAGAAAATAATTTGACTAACAACTCAAATTCCTATCCCAACCATACAATTATATTTAAGTATGTTAAGTACCCTCCTTTATTAGAGTAATAAATATCATTTCATCCCAATACATGCTAAGAAATTATTACAACAAGTATTAACATAATCAAACATCTATTGTTCATCAAGGAGGAGTTATACATTCACTAAGTAAAAACATTTTAGATATCACAAAATGTCAAAATAGTAACACGTAATCATTTCTCACTACCACTTTCTTTTCCATCAAGTACATCTCTGTAATTAAGCCATTATTCATCCTAATAAAGATTCAGTCTCTTTAATAAAACAAATGTAACTTTCTATAAGTATTTCTCCTTTCATATTTTACAAAGTCCATTTGTAAAATCTATAGCACATGTCAGTTCATTTAACTGAGCATGATAAGCAATAAATCATTAAAACAGTGTGCTTTTAGATAATTGTTTCATTAAAAGAACTTTGTTGTTATGAAATGGTCCTAAAAACAAAATCAGAAAGGTTCAACTAAAAAGAGTACAATCCCAGATAAGAGAGAGATATAGATATTTCAAATCAAAAGAAAAGTTAGGTCATGCAATCTAACAACCTTATCTTTCCACCATAAATTCCTTTTATCATAAAGAATTTAAACAACAAGTTAAGAAGAGTTATAATTTCATGTGAACCTTACTATTACTTTCATGTAATCCATTTAAGTTTCTACACTTATCTAAAACCTATTTAACAGAAGAAGATAAAATACCTACAACTATCTTTTAGGCATAACTCAATAGTCGAACATTGATAAAAATTAGTTTCCATCTAATCATCTCATTATCACAAATTCATCCTACATTCTATGATGTCATCAATCATAAATAAGATCATAATAATAAGTAAGGATGATCCAAATCATCGTAACAATTAATGTAACCCTTATTGAAGCATCCTAATGCTCAAGCTCATAATTAAGAAGAAATTCTAGTTAGAAGTCAAAAAAAATCTAAATCAGACCTCATCGAAAATGTAAGGTTGCTTATAACAAGAAAAAAAGCTAACATTCAAATCCCAAACAAGATACACCATTGTTAACATTACCTAAAAGTGTAGATTGGTTAAGCTAGGAACTTACACAAGAATCAATACTCCTTCCAAGAATTTTGAAAACTTCAGCTCTTCTTCCCTAAGAACATTACTACACTCAGTCCTATCACATGGTCAAGAAGTGACATAACCATAAAGACCAGAAGAGGGACAACAACTTCACCAAGTGCAATATCCTCTTTGAAAAAATAAAGAGAGAGTATGTGGGATATTGCAGTCTTCTTAACTCTTTAGAATAAAAGTAAAAATTAAATAACCAAGAAAATTGTAATGACAAAGGATAGATCACATACAACCCACACCAAAATCCCATTAGATATTCACCCAGATCTCGAATTGTATGAGAACTAAAAGTCTAGGAGAAAAAAGAAGGAATGTAGAGCAACATATAACCATAAATCTATTTTAATTTAATGGAGATGGGTTTGATAGACTTGATTTCCACCAAGATAAACAAGTAATCCATTTACTAAAATTCCCAGAGAAGAAAGGGAAGGTAGAATAGTAGGGTTAGTCTGAAATAGACTTCTAATAAACTCAAAACCCTTAAAATGAACACAAGTAAGCATTCCAACATTACCCAAGTAAGAACAAGCATTCAAAAACCATATATAACATTTTCCTCTATCCCAAAAGATATGGTACCGAGTTCATAGGCCCAAGGGATTTAGGAAACATGCCAAGACAATAAACAACAGAACAAATTTGACAAAAAGTAATATGAAGTCTTATGCATCTTCAATAAATGAGCAAACAACTAACCAATACCCAAAAGGGTTTCTCGACTTAACACAGAGTGATTAATTATTTGATAATTTTAAGTCCCTGAAGAATGGAAATAGAATAAATTTTCCCACATACATTGCTTAAAAATTATATTTTCATGCAATAAATTATTTTTCCCGTGAGGTTTACACAAGATTTCCTTCGCAAATATTTTAACAACAGAAAAAGGTCATACAAGTCCAAATAACAATACTAACATTTAACATGCAATTACTATAATAAATTTATCCTCCATTAAGAACAACAATGGTTAAAATTCTGAAACAGGAAATAAATACCTGCAACCACGAGAACAACAAAATATCATACAGTAATAATATTTTAGATGAGTTCTCTAGTTAAGAGCCTTCCATCAGCAACAAAAAGGAAAATTGTAAGAAAGAGTTATGGAATCAATCTACCCAAAAGAATCATGTAAGATCTTAAGAAATAGTCAAGATATCCAAAAAAATTCCCTATCTAAAGTTTTTCGAAGGAGATTATACAAGTTCATTTAGAACAAGATCCTTAGATTTAAGTAAACCAAGTTACCTACAAGGTCCAAACAACTTTTAACTAAGATCACCTACAGATCACTGGTTTGTTTTCAAACCTCAATAGGAAAATAAAAGCAAAATCTAGCATAAACTATTGGTTTCTCAAATGTGCACCTACATCTTAGATCTTGGAAGGTTCGAGGTGTTTGAGACCATAATGGAACCGTCCCCAAGTTGTAGGACCTTGCACACTTGGGATGGATCTCCAGATAAGGTTGTTTCCTCTATTTATTTCTACTACTACTGCTGCTCCTAGTGTTACAAGGTAAAACTAATCTAATAATACCAAGGGACCAGGGGTATAAGGATGCCATGAAAGGAAACTACACTAAAAGGTGATAGTACTAGAAAAGAGAGATGAACACTATCTATTTTGAGCGAGAATGAAAGGAAATCCATGAAAGGAGGCTAAGCACAAGTAGCATAGTTAAACACTTATTATCTAGATCAATCTCATAGAACACAACTAAATAAAGAACTGCAAGGGACGTGAAAAGGCACAACCAGCAAACAACGTAAAAGAAAAGGAAAAATAAGGAATGTAAACTTGTTAAGACAAAGAATAGTCAAAAAATTATGCTTCTATTACTTCAAGAAATTCACAGAGCTATTACAATGATGACGGAGGATGATATCCACATGCAAGAACTAGATCTAGAGGTATGCAAGTTAAAATACGTAAATAATGGAGTCCTTATCAAAACATGTAAGGATCTAGACTGTCCAACATAACAAATGAGTCTATCTCTTCATTTATAGATGAATCCATGGAAGAAGAATGGAAGAAGGGAAAAATCCAAATTTGAAACACAACCACCAACAAGAATCATTCAATGCCTGTAAATCCACCTGGAGATATATGAAATATGCTTTCCCAAGCTTGTTTGGCATGTAGAAGAAGAAAGGAGGTAAAATCATATCAAATCGGGTGGTTGGAGCAATAAGATCTACTCATTAATATTCAGAGAGATGTTTTCCAATTTCTCACCTACCAGATCTATCAAGAATTTGAATTTGAATTTCTAGCACTATAGTTGATGTCAGCAAGTTTCTGAAAAGTCCAGGAAAACACCGATTTGAGATTTTTAGAAAAAGATGTCAGACAGAAGATTTTAAAGACGTTAGCGCATGAAAAAAAAATGTGGCATGCACAAATTGGCTAAAATGATGGCCAACAGTGCAAATATTTTTCATTTCTACCATGTGCCACTTGTTGATTTGTTGCAAGGATTCAACACCATGTTGGTGCACTTTGACTAGTTGCACACGGCATATTCCTACATGTTAGAAGATGACCTTGGCAGAGAGGAGTGCAAAATATGGCTTGAGGGATGGGCGTGTGGAGGAAGGTGAAAAAGGTCACATGTAATGTGTGTGGGAAATGAGGAAAACTGGTGTATAGATAACGCATGGTCAAGGCACAACTATTAAAAAATAATGGGCACGATGCGTGAGGAGATCAAGGACTTAGCTGAATGAAGAAATTTTTAGACACGCATAGGGTGAAGAATTTTCTTAGGAAGAAGTTGAAAGAACATAAGGTGGGTGCAAGGGAGGAGTGGAATAAAGATGAAAATAAAAAGGATAGAATAAAAAGCACACAAGGGCACTTGAGGAGAAAGAATGTGTGCTAAGGGGAAGTTGTAACCAAGGAGTTGTGCCAACTGAACCTGAGCGCACACAACCTTTAATGAGGACTTGCGAGCTAGAATATTTATAACAGTTACCCAAATAACTAGGATATTTATTTGGATTATAGTTTTAGCAATTTTCAGGGCCATCTTCCTACTAGATTAAGAAGATCAGTATCCTGAAGCATCCATTGGGCATGGGGTCTACTATGTAATCAGGAAACTTCCCATGTAGTCACTTGAAGATAATTTCTTGACTCTCTACTGAATATTGCAATTGATGAAGGAAGATTTTTATCTTGGAAGCAACAGAAGATTACTTGTAGGAAGCGTGCAAGAAGAAGAACTATGTACAAACAGATAATGTGCATGTACTGCACTTGGAGGAATTGAAAGTACTCTAATATATACAACATGATGCAATACACTTAATGAAAGGGTTTGAGATAGATCCCATTTATTGGGATTTGCATCTCACCTCCATCAAGATTAGTTAACTCGAAAGAGTTAGCTTCTTTGCAGGAACTAATGATATATGGACCACTCCAAAGTGCATCAAACTTTGAATGGTGCCCTGGTTTAGATCTATCAGAATCCCATTTTATAACCAAGTCCCCAACTTTGAAAGCTTGAGGCCTAGCATTTCTATCAAACAATTTCCTTGTTTCTTACTGATGTTGTTCTATCTTGATCATGACAGAGTTACTTAGTTCTTCAGGATTAACCAGCTCTTCCATTCAGATTTCTCTTTGGTCTGTGCCTTCAAATTCTAGGTGTTGGGAAAGCTCTAATGAATTCAATTCTAGTGTCAAAGGAAGGGTAACCTCCTTTCTATAGACAAGCTTATAAGTTAAAGTTCCTTTTTCCTTTTTTATTGTGATTCTATCTACCCAGAGCACGCACAAGACCTTTGTATGCCATTTTCTTTATCTAATGTTCATTGTGCACTTCATGATTTTGATCAGGTTCTTTTTTGTTGATTCTTCCAGAACGTTACCCTAAGCATAATAGTTGGAAGAAGTCTTCAGGTAAATTCCCAAACTTAGAGCCCAATCATTTATTTTAGTACCAGGGAAGGATTTTACATTATCAGGGATAATGGTTTGAGGAACTCCAAACCTTGTGACTATACCTTCGAGAAAGTCAAGGATGACTTAATCAATTGATTCCTTAAGTGCAACAGCTTCTGTCCATCTGGTGAAGTAATATGTAGCTTTCAACACCCATTTATGTCTAGTGCTTAAAGGTGGATTGATCATGCCTATAAAGTTAATACCCCATTGCATAAAATTCCGATCCACTTGGATTGGTCAGAGGGGAAGCACTGTCAATCTATTCTTTCCTGTAAAGAAAGAACATTCCTTGCATTTTGTGACCCACTTGTGTGTATCTACAAATAGGGTAGGCCAGAAGATACGTGCCATTATGATCTTCATTACTATAGTTGTGGCAGAGAAGTGTCCACTAGAGAATCTATCGTGAAATTCTGCTAAAACTATTTTTTGTGCATCGTTGATACATCTTACCAACACACCATCAAGATTCCTTTTGAAGAGAAGTTCATCAATCAACACATAAGGGATAGATTATTACCTTAGATGTCTTCTCTTTTATTTTTTTAAACCAAGAGGTTATGCACCCTCAGAAAGGAATGTGATCATGTTCTTCATCCAGTAACACATACCAGGGTCTATATTCTTTTCAAATCCTTTGCATAGGAGGTTCTCATCCAGAAATAATGAAGTCTCGGGTTCATTCTTTGCATCCTCAAAAATCTTCCTATAGAGTGTGCTACCTCTTACCAAATTTTTGGCCTTAATAGTTGTTATCCAAAATTCACCCCCAAGGTAAATTTTGATAACATGCATAAAATTCTTTAGTCCCAAGCAATTATATTGATTCAAGGCAAAGCATCAGGTTGCTGGGGTCCCCTCAGATTTTTTATAACTCCCCTGGCCAAGAAAGAAAGAGCAAGCTCTGAAAAAATGTGGAAAGGTTGCAGAAGACAGGCTCGGGCCAAGAAAAATCATGAAAAATGGCTAAGACTTGGTCTCCAGGATAGCCGGAACAAAAGTACGTGAGGGATGCGTGGGACGCGAAAGCGCGAAATGGGCGAAGGTTCGTCTGGGACAGCCGGGACAAAAGTACACGAGGGACGCGTGGGACGTGAAAGCGCGAAATGGGCGAAGGCTCATCTGGGACAGCCGGGACAAAAGTACGCGAGGGACGCGAAAGCGCGAAATGGGCGAAGGTTCGTCCGAGACAGCCGGGAAAAAAGTAGGCGAGGGACGCGTGGGACGTGAAAGCTCGAAATGGGCGAAGACAGAAGAGGAAAAGTCAACGTTTGACCTACGAAACTTCAAACGGCCATAACTTTTGACTCCGAGCTCTGATTTTCACAAAATTGGACTTTCTGGAACGAGCACGACGTCCTCTACGCCACAGAAACTAGATTTCTTATTTTTAATGAGGGTAGATATATTTAATTAAGAGAAACATATTCGGCTCCAGTCAGTTAATGTTCATTCCCGTCAAATGACAGAAAATGCCTACCAGACCCAAAATAGCTGCCCGCACTCAGAAGGCCATAACTTTTGCATTTCTCAACGAAATCGCACAAAATTGGTACCGTTGGAATCATGGCTCCGAGACCGACACAAAATAATCAAGAAATTCTATATTTGATGAGAAATTGATTGATTTTTTTAAGAAAACGCGGCCAGGTTTAGAACAGTGTTTTATTTGGTAGCTGGGAGTGCAATTAAGAGGCATGGTCATCATTCTTTCTCTACTGCAGCACATGGGACAGTATGGGGAGCCTTTTGCAAGTAATATAAAATCATTTCACTCAATTTAATGCTTCTTACAGGTGGTTGAAGGACAGATTTCGGGATTTCCATTTTCCCTTCTCTTCTCCTTCTCATTTTTTCTATAAATTGGAGTGTTGGGCTCATTGTAAAGGAGAGAGTTTTTGGGTAGAAAAGCTCTGTCAAAATTGCTTTGTGAAGCCAGTGTGTTGCAGGCCCTTGTAGTGGACTCCTTGCATGGTGATCCAGGCCCTTATCTTGTAATAGACTGAACTGTGCATACCATGAAGCAATAAAATACAAAGTTTGTGGATGTATCTTCCCCTGCTGTGTTTTCTTGCATTCTTCTTGCCCCTTTTATCTTTCTACAAGAATATTGTGTCTATTATTATGTTCTTGTAGGAATTCACTAACATTTTGTATGCTTGGAATATTGTTGTGAATGCATTTTGCTAGATTATGGTGAACTGTCATCACCTCTTCTAGTGTGCACTTTCCCTCTGTATTTCACACATTTGGAGATTACTCTCACACCCTCCTTTTCTGGTGTATCACCGCTTTAGTGTAGGCTTTCATTTTATGTATTCTCTCTCCCTGGTCCCTTGGAAATTTAGATTAGAACAGTTAGCTTATCCTGCATTAGAGTAGATTGTGGCAGGTAGTTTAGGAGCAAGAACCAGCTTTCTCTGGAGGTCTGTCTCAAGTAACAAGTCCCACAACTTGGAGATAGTACCCATGTTATCCAATCACACTGTGAGTTCAAATACATGCACAGGGGTGCTGTGATTCGGTGATAACAATATTCACATCATACTCCATGATTTTTGTCACCCATCATGCTCTTTTCTCACTAATTTCTACTCCCATGATGAAGTCTCTGACTGAAGAGTGGGAGACTAACACCTTGATATGATTGGTGGTGAGCATACTTTTAAATTTCTTGAGTGCGTGCATAATGGAGAAGACATTCTTCTCCAGTTGACTATATCTTAATTTGTAATCCTTCAACATCTGGCTGAAAAAAGCCATTGGTTGTTCCAGCCCTTATTCATTTTATTTTGTTAGGACATCAACAACACTTGCATCAACACCATAAGCATAAAGGATGAAATCCTTGGAATAATCAGGGTTGATAAGTGTTGGTGCACAAGCAATCTCTTTCTTTATTTTTTTGAAGCTTTCTCTTCCTTCTGGTATCCATATGAAGGCTATGTCCTTTTTGAGCATCAAGTAATGGGTCAAACTTGTCCTTCAAAGTTAGGGATAAAATGCCTAACAAAATTGATCTTTCCAAGGAAGGACTATAAGATGGTAGTGAAAGAGCCAGGATAACTGAAATGTGCTCATGATCAATTGTGATACCATCCTTTAAAACCACATGGCCCAAGAGCTTGCCCTGTGCCACTGTAAAATTGCACTTCTTGGGGTTAAGAGACACCCCAAAATTTCTGCATCTCTCAAATATTTTCTCTAGGTGCGCTATATGATCTGTTCTTTTCTTTGAGAAGATATTTATATCATCAAGGTAAACCAAGATGAACTCATTAATGTATCCTTAGAAGGCAATATCCATAGCGAACTGAAATATGGCACCCATGTTTGACATACCAAAGGGAATTTTTTGATATGCATATGTTCCCCACTTGGTTGTAAATGTTGTTTTGAATTGATCCTCTTTTTTGACCAGGATCTGACTGAAACCTGAATATCCATCTATCATGGATAATCTCTGCACACTGGCCACAATTTTCAAAATCTCCTCCATTGAAGGAAAAGGATAGTGATTCTTTAGAGATTCCTTATTCAAATCTCTAAAATCAACACAAAGTATAATTTCACCATTCTTCTTGTGCATGAGAACTATATTTGTAACCCAGGTAGAGTATTTGATAGGAAAAATAATTATTGCCTTAATGAGTTTGGATAGTTCCTTTCTCATGAGGGACTCTATCTTTGGATTGACTGGACATTACTTATGTCTGACAATCTTGATACCAAGATTGAGGTCAATCAAGTGTTGAGCAACACTTGGATCAAAATATTTGAGTTCTTCATACTCCCATGCAAAGATATCACTGAATTTTTGACAGAGCGAGAAAGGCCTATTTCTCTTCATGCGTGCAATATTTACTAAGCAGTAAATCTTTCCCACATGTAATACTGACTGGGGATCAATCTTCTTACATAGTGTGCATGAACCTTTCTTCACCCTTAAACTCATAATCAATGCTAAAAAATTTCTCTAAGGTGATCAGCCCTTTAGGAAACTTGTTTGTCTTTAGTTGTATCACTTGGTCATCATAGCTGTCATGTAAGTTAGCTTGCATGCTTGATGAGAACGTAACTTCATTCTATATGAACTGAACAATCTGCACATCATTTTCAAATACTTGCTAGCTGATAGTGTTGTCTACAATGGATGGTTTGACTACCATCTTTATGTGCTGATGGTTTCCTTTGACAAAGTCCTCAGTAAGAGAGAACTGTGAACCAAACGCAACCATCTGGTCAACTTATTTGTTAATTTTTTGTGGCACCACCTGCATATTTAGAGCATCAAATCTCTCAAAGAGGTCCCATAATCTATGTTTATAATCTTTGGGAAGATTATTCTTTGTATGGAATTTTTTGGTAACCTGGTGTATAACCAATTATGTGTCCCTAAAGATCTGTAGCACCTTAATTTTCTTCTTCTCAGCAATGAGCAATCCATGCATCAGCACTTCATACTCTACCACATTGTTAGAACATGTGAACTGTAACCCATGCATGAATAGTAATTTCTCATCCTTAGGGTAAATGAGAACCACTCCTATTCCCACATAGTTTCTACTTCTGGATCCATCAAATTACAACTTCCATAAACCCTACTCAAATTTATTTTTCTTGATCACGCATGGCAACACATCTTCTTCTTCAAGAATGTAATAAGTACCGAGCCCAGTTCTTTAGCATAGGGATCAAATTCATGGTGTCTTTTTACCTAATCATCAAGCACTAGGTCAGGAATAAAGGGTGGAAGAGAATGCTCTTCAGGAACTGAAGCTTGTTCTTCTTGGATTAAATAGTTGGCTTAGAGAGTTGATGGGACATATGAATCTACATGATAGGAAAATATAGGCTCAACTTTTATGGTAAACTAGGTACCATACCTTGTCTTGAGTAGCATAGGAGACCAATCAGAAGAAAAGTAACCACCCACTTTAGCAGTAAAGCATTTTCATAGACATAGGGAAAACAAAGAAGGTAGGTCAATGATTGACACATCTTGAGTAATAGTTAGGCTTGGGCATGCTTGGAGGGTCAACTCAAGATCCTTGGTGACTCCTAAGGTGGTGACAGTTGAACCATCAATTTACAAGACTTCTTTAAATAAAGGGCTATATTTCAAGCCTAAGACATTGACTATTTTCTTAGGCATAACAAAAGTACTAACACCTAAATCAATCATGAAATTATGCACTAGGTGTTTTCCTATAATCAGGGACATATAGAAGGGTGGGGTTTTAAAAAACTTACTTACTTGTTTCTCCTCTTCTTGGCGAATGTTGATAGAATCACGTGGCTTCTACATTGATGGATCGGCACGCAGAAGTTACACTAGAGCTTCATCCAATAGATCCCAATGAGATGGGATGGTTAGGGCATCCCACATTGTGACATGTATGTTTGTTCTCTTCTTCTAGTCAACAATGCTAAATGGAAGGCCCCCCGTCTTATGCATTTGGGGAATAACATCTTTTCTTAATTGTTCAGGTGTTGAAACCTGGTCTTTAGCTAAAGCAGAGGCTTGACCTACTAAAGGAGGGGCATGGAATACTTTAGAAGGAGCTTTACGTGGGGCCTCTTTCATAGGAACTTGAGAGCCTTTACCGTAGGATGCCTTTGCTGCATATTTCTACTTCTGATGATTTTCTTGCATCGATGAGAGTGGGACATGCACACCTAATTCTAACATTCTCTTCTTATATTCTTTGTTTTCTACAACTTGGGTGTGTGGTATGTTTGTATCTTTTGTAGCTTTGTTGATTACATAGAATTCCTCTACACTAAAGAACATCAAGTTTGTCTATGGAGAATATTTTGTCCTTCCTTGGTTATCTGCTTCAAGGGAACTTATTGAGGGCTCGCAAACTGACACATTCTGGATCATAAAGGATTGGGCGCATGTGGCATTGGCACAATGATATTGACTATGAGGCATGTTGTAAGGGAAGCACCATTCAAACTCTTGCACTAAATTGTTTTGAACTAGGATGAGCGTCTAACTTGCACTGGGTTTTGGAAGAGGTGTGGGAGGAACAAATTGCAAGGGAAAATGTGCATTGATATGTCATCTATCATTCTATTGGTTGGGTACATATCTCTGGTTTCCATACTAACTATACCAAGGCTGATTACTTTGACCATGTGCCTATTGATTTTCTAATTATATGACTTTATTTGATAAATTTATAATCAGGGCCTTCAATTCTTCATCTTCATTATGTTGCGTTGGAGAGTAGGATGTTGAGGAAATTGGCTGTACAATTTTCTCAGGGAAAGGAATAGAGGCCACAGAAGGTTTGGGTGCTTGTGACATTTCTAGGAATAAGGGCATAGGTGGTCTAGGAGCTATCTTTCCTGCCTGAATAATACTATTTTCTGCCCTTACTGCAATACTATAAGAAGTTGGTAAATTCCTACCTCCCATGGATTGGATCATAACTGAAATATTGTTATTGAGCACCTTCAGATATTACAAGAAAGCATGTTGGGTTGTAGGTCTTACCACAAGAGGGATTATGTCCCAAGTCTTCTGAAATCTGATGTTGAAATCAATCATCTACTTGTTAGGCTTCCTCCTTATTTTTGTCAGTTACTCCACCAGAGATAGGTGATCTGAATTTTCTTCAAAGTAGATGCAAATATTTTTTTGCATCTCACCCCAAGTGGTGATAGATCTGAATCTTAGACCTCAGTACCATTGAAGTGCTTTACCTTTGAAAGAGGGTGCAAGTAGCTTGACTTCTACATCATCATGTGCGATTAAATAGAGTGAACATATGTTTGCTATATCTTAGATATTCTCTTGAGGGGTGACTTGATTTTCACCGGTAAAGTATGGAATACTCTTCAGCATGTCATTTGGCATATCATATTACATAGCCAATAACAAGAGACTCCCTTTAACAAAGTTTGAAAATTTTCTTAGTGGAGGAGGTTGTTGAATCGTCATTGCAGGGCATGCAGGTTGTCTGTTTTGATGAGGAGTTGAATGAGTGCGATGTGCAGGATATGGGGATGCGTGCATGGATTTTCTATAATGAACTCTTCTTGGGGATAGCTGGAGGTAGTCAAAAGAATCCTTAGATGCTACGCTTCTTCTTGTGTGCACTCTTCTCATGAAAGGAGATCAGGACTTCTGAAACATAGATCTTAAAATATTTGGATCCACCAGATGTGTTGAAATGAGCCTCAAAAGGCTGAAACACTAACTCCACACACTTGAACTTAGTGATATGAAATTTGAGCTTTCAATGTTGGTCCCACCAGGTATGCCAGAAACTGTTGGTTTCTCAAATGTGTACCCACATCTCAGATCTTGGAAGGGTCCAGGTGTTTGAGACCATAAAGGAACCATCCCCAAGTTTTTAGACCTTGCGCGCTTGGGATGAATCTCTAGAAAAGGCCGGTTCCTCTATCTATTTCTACTACTACTGCAGCTCCTAGTGTTGGAAGGTAAAACTAAGCTAATAATACCAAGGGACTAGGGATAGGAGGATGTCATGAAAGGAAACTACACTAAAAGGTGATAGCACTAGAAAAGAGGGATGAGCACTATCTGTTCTGAGTGAGAATGAAAGGAAATACATGAAAGGAGGCTAGACATGAGTAGCATAGTTAAAAATTTATTCTCCAGATCATTGTTGTGGAACACAACTAAATAAAGAACAGAAAGGGACGTGAAAAGGCACAACCAGAAAACAACTTAAAATAAAAGGAAAAAAGAAGGAATGCAAACATGTTAGGATAGAGAATAGTCACAAAACGATGCTTCTATTACTTCCATAAATGCATAGAGTTGTTACAATGATGAAGGAGGTTGATATCCACATGCAAGAGCTAGATCTAGAGGTCTGCAACTCAATATATAGAAATTATGGAGTCCTTAGTAAAATGCGTAAGGATCTAGAGTGTCCAACATAACAAATGAGTCTATCTCTTCATTTGTAGATGAATCCATGGAAGAACAAGGGAAGAAAGAGGAAAAAATCCAAATTTGAAACACAACCACCAACAAGATTTAATGCTTGCAAATATTCTTTGATATCTATGAAATATGCTTCCCCAAGCCTGTTTGACATGTTGAAGAAGAAAGGAGGGCAGATCATATAAAATTGGGTCGTTGGAGCATTAAAATATACTCATTAATGCTCAAAGAGATGTTTCCCCATTTCTCACCTACGAGATCCACCAAGAATTTGAATTTGAATTTCTAGCATTGTAGATGTCAACAACTTTCTGAAAAGTCTAAGAACACACCGATCTGAGCTCTATAGCAAAAGATACATCTGTCAGAGTCATCGGCGCACAAAAAAAAAACTTGGCACACACGAATTGGATGAAATCATGGCCAACTCTGCAAATATTTGACATTTCTACCATGTTTCACTTGTTGATTTGTTGTAAGGATTTGGCACTCTGTTGGTGTGGTTTGACTTGTTGCGCATGGTATATTTAGGCATGTCGAAAGATGACCTTGATAGAGAGGAGCACAAAGGATGGCGTGAGGGATGGGCATGCAGAGGATGGCGTAAAAGGGCATGCATGATGCTCACTAGAAATAAGGAAAACTAGTTTGTAGAGAATGCATGGTCAAGGCACAACTATTACAAAGTAATGGGCATGACGTGAGGAGATCAGATAATTAGTTGATTGAAGCAAGTCTGAGATGTGTGCAGGGTGAAGAAACTACTTAGAAAGAAGGAAAAAACATAGAAGGTGGTCACAAGGGAGGAGTGGAACATAGATGAAAATAAAAAGGAAGGAGAGAATAGAAAGTGTGTAAGGGAACTTGAGGAAAACAAATTGGTACCAAGGGGAAACTGCAACCAAGGAGTTCTGCCAACTAAACCTGAGCACACGCAACCTTCAATGAGGACTTGAGAGCTAGTATATTTATACCAGTTACCCAAATAACTAGGAGAGTTATTTTGATAACACTAGCTACACAGAAGTATGAAAACCACATACCCAGAACACACTTTCCATTTTTCATACAAAATCGATAATGCTTTCTAAAAAAATAACACAATATCAAGAAGCAAAATAAATTTATTTATAAGAACAAAACTAGATTATTCCTTAAAAGCATAATTTTTTTTATGAGAATTTAAGTAAAATCATAAAACTTAATGCATAGGGCCTATCATATCTGATAGCACTCTTCCTTCTCTGTTTCACAGAAAATCTCCAAGCAGAGCTTCAATTCTTCCTTCTAAACACCAAAACCCCTCTAAACTTCATCCTTCTCTTCTTTTTATCTTCTCAGTTCCAACTTCTTCATTCAACACCATACAAGGCAGGTAATTCCATGCACAGATAACTTTCATGCAAGAATTGAACTAGAGGTTCAAAGAACCAAAACAATCACATGCAGAGCTCAATCTCAAAAACCAAATGAAAAAACCAAACCAAAACCCTCTTTCTTCTTCCTAGATGATTTTCGCCAACTTCAAAAATATTAAATAGAAAGTAGGACTATCAGTCCTCCCAATTTTCTCACCACCACCACCTTTATTTTTGGCGATTACTAAGTTCGAATTTACACGTATCCAAAACTTGGTGGAGATGCCAGCTCATTCCTCAAAGCTTCCTTATGCCCTTTCAAAATTTGGCAGTTAAAAAGAGATAAGGACTCATTAAATTCATCATAATTCCTACAATTCACTACCACCAACTTTCCCCCTCCTCATGTCATTCCATAGGCCCCTTTTAGGTCAGCCACACATTAGGTTAGGTTCAACATTAGTTTAGGAACCAACATAGGTCCTTAGGTATAAGTCTTTAGTCTTAGGTACATTTAACATCCAAAATAACAAATGAACTTAGTAACTTAGGTTTGGTTACTCTTTTTAGGCTAAGGTTCCTAATTTAAGGAACATAGTGTAAATAGGTTCCAAGTTCCTTATTTAAAAATTACATCTTACCTAAATAGAAAAGAGGAACTAGATTGTTACCCAAATTCAAATATGAATAAGAGACCCAAGAAGATTGGATCATTCATAGCCTTTGCACATTCAAGGTCCAGAAGCTTTTCATCTGTCCAAATTGGACATTATGATAACAAGGTTTGAAAATTAGAAACATAATTTGGATCAATGAAATATATCCAAGGTAATGTTGTTCTGAATCCCCAAGAATTATGAAAACTGAAACTCAATTTCTCAATCCCAAACAGTGAATTATTCTGTGTAAAAAGAGATGGATTGCTTCATTTTAAATTAAGCAAAAACATGATAGAATGTACCTATTTCAGAAGATAACATATTACCTACTGTAAACATGATTTCATAGGTCATAAGAGTACACTGTCTTAAGAAAAAATCACCTGTCAACATTGGAACCTTCCATAACAAAAGTCATCATAGATACCAGTTATGCTAGAGGTGTTACACCGGGCACATAACTGACTATTCCCACGCATCGGGGTTTCCTAGTAAATGTTGGATGAGGCTTCATTTTGGTTCCCAAAATAATTCAATGTGAATAAAGTACTAGGAAACATGTTAAGAAGAGATTGTTCATAACATATAAGTTGTGAAGTGAGAATTTGAAGAAGATATTTTTCATACCATATAGTGGTAAAATGAGAATTTATGCTTTTTTTTCATTTCTAATATTTAAATTTCCTAAGATTCTTTTAGCTTTGAGAATAATAGATTCTCTACTAATAATTCCAACCACGTGAAGGTGGAATATTTTTTGGGACCACTAACCTATGTAAACATATTAGTAAATAATTAAATAGAATTTTGAAACCTACAAAATGTAAAAAAAAATCATTAAAGTAAATGTTCATATTAAATTCATGTAGATGTATATATAATCCTCAGTGAACATACCTGATGAGGCCACATATTGGCATGTTTTGGCCCCATATAAATTATTTTTGAAGCCTCTTACACATACAATTTTGAGACTTTGATCTCCTCTTGATGGTTGATATGAGATAAAGTTATGATTTTTCATATATTTAGTTTTGTATGTTTATTAAGATCTAATATACTTATTTACTGTGGTGAATCTTGTCTTTTGTGCAAACTGATGTTTCTGATGTCTCTATGAAAAAATTACAAGATGCCATAAGCTTTTGAATTATTAGGCCCTAGCCCGTAGCACTCTGGTTTTGCTCCTACAACAGCTCGTAGCCATTGAATGGGAAATGATAAGAGAGAATCATGACATCCAACAACAATGAGGTATCATGAAGTATATGGAGTTGAGCATATGAAGCTGGAAAATGAGTTAACCAAGTGGCAACATTGTTTGGACAAGTATGATAAGTATTTTGGTGATTTATATTACCCGTATCAAGCTCCAGACCTGCCTGTAGCATCTTCCAGAATGACCTGTAGCAACAGAGCAGTATGCACCTCCAGCTGCCCGTAGCCAAAGAGAACTTATCCAGCTCACACCAAAGTATAAGATAAAAAGTACCATCTATCCTAATGCATCATCTGTAATGTTATGGTTACTTTGTTAAGTAGTTTTGTAATCAATTATTATCATGTTTGAGTGGTTTTTGATCATATTCCTAGCATAGAATAAGTTAGTGATCTATATATATATATAATATATATATATATATATATATATATATATATATGTAATTGATATTGAGCAATAGATTAAGGAATGAAGTGATAGTTGTATGAGAGAAGAAGAATTGTGAATGTGTGAAGATAGAATATATTAATATGAGTTTGTGCTCTTAAGTTCATTTTAATCTCTTTGTTATACCAGTCTTTAATTGTTACAGCTTAATAGATGAATTGTTTATCTTCTTGATTAGTTCTTACGGTCTACTGCCCAGATTGTCAAAAGAAGCAAGTTGATTGCAAGTGTGAAGTTATAAAGATGAAGGTAGAAAGCATTACATTTGAAGAACCATATTTCATAGTGTTGCATGCCATAGGAGGAAATGAAGACCAAGTGTTCTACGTGGCACAGAGAAAACCTTAGCAGCCAAGGACAAACTATCCAGGAATGAGATCAAATTCACCATTTTCACAATCATCATTTTTCAATCAAAATGCAAATAACATGCCCAGTTAAAGTAATCCCTGGATGCCCTTAGCCCCTCCCAACCCACATTGGCCTATGCAATAACCATATAATCCCAATCAATGGTAGCACTATCCTACTCCACCCTGGAAAAATCAACCATGGCAGCCCCCACACAATCAATGGCAAAACTAGCCAACCCAAGGTCCACAAAATCTTGCAAACCCAAGGAAGCAACCATGGAGAGGGCAGCAACCTTGGGGAAATGAGCAAGGTGGGTTCTCACAACAACCACAACATCTTGTGATAATGCTGAACACACAACCAATAATACTGTCTTAAATACCTGCTCAATCTATGCCAAATCCTGCCAATAAGTTGGCTCAACCAACATGTACTGCTGAAATAACACAATACCCCACTTATACAGTGGACATCAATGAAGTCCACCTGCATTTAGGAAGAACTCTACCACCTCCAAGTCCACCCATAATGAAAAACCCCACAATATCCATTCCACAGTCTACACCACAACCACAGGAGGATCCTGAACTAGCCAATAAAGAGAATGTAGAAACAATATCACCACCCTTCTGAGAATGTCTAAACCTTCAACGCACTCCTGCTGAACTTGAGTTTGATATCCTAGGGCAGCTAAAGAATGTTTTTGTAAAGATCCCTTTGTTTTATGCCATTAAATATGTCCCATTTATTCCAAGGTAGTCAGAGATTTGTGCCTTCGGAACCTTGAAGAAAGAAGAAGGATCCTAATACAGTCTATGTCATTGGAAAATTGGTGGAAATCATTCTAGGAAGAACACTGCCATAGAAATATGCAAACCCAAGTTGTCCAGTTGTCACTATTCAAATCAATGGACAACAAGTCCATAATACCTTGATCGATCTGGGAGTTTCCATCAATGTCATAACAATGGAAACAATGCATAAATTAGACCTGCAACATATTCATCCCACATCTACAATGCTGCAAATGATAGACATATCCATAGTACGACCAGAGGGAATCATAGAAGATCTAGTCATATTAGTAGATTCATGGGAGTACCCTACAGACTTTATTGTATTGCAGCCAAAAACCAAACTTGGAGGATATCCTCTGATCTTGGGAAGGCCATGGTTGGCCACTTCAGATGCATTAATCAGCTGTAGATCTGGAAACATGCAGATTTCAAATGGGAACATCACCAAGCAACTGGTTTTTTACCCATTAGCACAGGTATCACAAGACAAGGACCAGCCTGTCTGGATTGAAGAAGAAGAAGAGGTACCCCTCTGCCCTACTTAAACAATAGATCATGCATGCAAACTAGTAGATCTAGAAGAGGACACCATCATCTCCAACATACTATAAAACAACTATCAGTTAGAACAGTCCACTCCTGAAGAATTGCCTTGTATTCATTATCCTTTTTCTAATCTATGTGTAGACACCAAATTTGGGTCTTACGACACCCTTTACCCCGTATCTCGTCCCGCAACCTAACCCTACCTCACCACCTAAAACCTTACACACCTAATGATTTATTAATTACCTTATAATTAATAAATCCACATCTCCAAACCCACCACCTCATCTCACCACCTCACCATGACCTAGCCCTAACCCTAAACCAACCTAATTAAGACCTATGACTTGGTCCAGACCCACATCCATGACTCATCACCCCTCACCCGCACCAAAACAAGCCAAATAATGACTTGACCAAGCCCACAACTGATCCCTCGGGAGAAAAGGAGGGAAAGATGGTTGTTTTACTAAAAATAGCCACTTTGACCTAACCGACATCGGTTCCTACTCGACCACCGTCGGTTACGTAACCGCCATCGGTTCCCTGTTAATGACCTCCCCCAACCAAAAAGAAGGGATCTAGAATTCATTTGTGTAGGAGAAAGAGAAGTGAAACAAGTAGAAGAGGTTACAGAGAAGAGCATCAAGCCGAAGAATGCAATTGAGCAACTGGATCACTGTCTCCCTCGTTCAAGCATTGGAAAAGACTGAGGATAGCTTCATCAGCTCACTTTCCAATACCAGATCATCCCAACTAAGCCTTACTGTCACCACCACATTCCTTGGACCTGTATCTTCATCAGGAACCAGTAAGTATTATCTTGTAGTTCTTTGTTATCATTTTACTTTAATTCATATCAAATGGGGAACTGACCACCTTCAAAAGGAAGTCTAATATTTCCTGGGCCTAAGGCAGTTCCCTCACCTATTGTCTAACTAAGATCTGGTGGTCTTGTATTCTTACTTATAGGTAGTCCTTCCCAGACAAAAAGGAGTTCTTCACAATCGATCTGATCTCTCTACGGTACGCGCACACCTTCCCAACATTCAACAGGTATTCCTCCTAGCCCTAACCCTTATCTATTTCTCAAGAGAATGAAAGGATAGAAGCAACTCTATTCCAGAAAGAAATTATGTGTGAAACATTTTGGCACGCCCGGTGGGACCCATTTCAGGTTTCTTTCTTTCTTGCTTGCTTTCATATAGGGAGCATACTTGTTGTTTCTTTCTTCTAAATATTCACAAAATATTTTGTCATTTTGGTAAAATAATTTGTCTTTCTTTAGAATCTTTGCATTAGTGAAAGTCATCTTCTTTGCTTCATCGAATATCATTTTCGATTTGGGTTTAAAACACGTGCATCACATTCTTGCTTGTTGTTTTTAATTCTAGTGAACGTAGATTAAGTAACAGGTCATACACGTGGGGGTGATATCCACGGTATTGACGAGAAATTAATCTTACTCTCACTGCACAACACATACCAAATCACATCATAATCAACACAACAGCTCAAACATCCCCCCTTCCCGGGGTATTCCTCCACCCGATTGAGGTAGCCTTATGAGCCAAAATAAACTTGACATCTCCCTTAGGTCTCTTGTTTAGGATTGACATCATCTGACATCTAAGGCATAAGCCCAAAGTGATTAAAACTAATCCTAGGGTTAGTCTATTGATTTGCTTGTGCATCTTGCTTGTTTTCTATTTTTTTTAGTTCTGTTTCTCTGTCATACACTGTTTCAGTGATCACTTCAAGACAGTTTGGTAGGTATATTAAGCATTGTTATCCCCAAACCAGCAGCTTCTTACATCCTCTCTTTTCTTTCACAGTGACCGACACTGGTCCCATACTACCGACATCGGTTAACTGACCAACGCCGGTTACATTCTAACCAACTTCGGTTATCTGACCGATATCGGTTACTGTGTTTAACAGTTCTTGACACCCCAGCGACCTATCAATTCAAAAAATTTGTCATTGTTTTCATTCCAGATTGATTAAATCTCTAATGTGTCCTCTTTTCCATGGTTGTTATCACCCAGAAACAAGCAGCAGCCATGGTTTCACATGCCTATTTCCGTGCCTTTTCCTGAGTCACCCCCTTCGCATCCTATGGGGAATCCTACGGATACCAGCAATTTTCCCAAGATCCCTGTAGGAGATAAGGAATTTGCCAAATTTTTGGATGCTAATCCTAGCGCCGTACAATATTATTTGTCTCATACCCCTGACCGTGCACCCGATGGTCAGCTCCTCGTTGGTATGCCTATTAGTATCACCGCTCACTTAGCCCCTTCCCCACCTAATAACTCTGCCTCACCATCTTCATCCTTAGCCCCGTCTCCCAGCTCAGTAGCTTCGGTGGTTCATACTGCACCGATTAGTTTTCCTCTAGTTAATCTGGGACCCCACATATCACTACCGTCCACTGCCCCTACCTCATCTCTCTCACAGGTTGCCTCTTTCATCACTTGCTCTCTGCCACCTATACACACGAGCTTTCCCTCACAAGTTCCGCCCACCTTTTCATTTCCACAAATTCATCCGGTGGCCTCAACCTCTTATATAGGACACCCTTATTCGGCTGCCCCAACACATTCATCACCATTATCTTATCAACATTCAATCCCACCATTGTCTAGTAGTGGCTCTTGGACCAATCCTCCTCTATTTACAACGACAACACCACCATCTAACCCAACCAATGATTTAATCAAACAGATGATGGACAAGATGCAAAATCTTGAGGCTTCTGTTTCAGGAAGTCATAACACCCTGACATACGAGCAAGTTTGTCGGGAGCCTATTCATCCTTCTGTCCCCCTTCATACATATCCTCCTTAATGGGAATTACCGAAATTTACTCGCTTTAATAGTAAGGAGGACCCTCAACAACACTTGTGATCATTCAGACATGCCTGCTATCTGATTGCTCATGACGATGCCTTACTACTTTGTACATTTCCCATGTCCTTATCAAGACCTGCCTTGGAGTGGTACAGTGCTTTAACCCAGAATTCAATCTTCTCCTTTAACCAGTTAGCCCAATCTTTCTTGGATCACTTCTCCATCAATATTGCCAAGAAAGTATCCATTACCGACCTCTATGCCATCTGAAAATTTGAAGATGAGTCTATCGCAGATTTCGTTGGACGATGGCGGGGCCTCATCAACCAACTTACTTATGCCTTACCTCAGGCCGAGCTCATCAAACTATTTACACGGGCCTGTGCTAAACACATTTCTCCCACCCTCCAAATTCAAACTTTCCGCACCTTTGATGAGGCCTTTACTATGGCTCAGAAACTAGAGATTCGAGCCTTAGAGGAAGAGAAATTGAGGTTACACAACAAAAGCTCAAATTTCTGGACCCAAGACTCTACCACCAAACCCAACACCACCAATTCTCACACATCGGCTGCTTCGAAATCAAAGGGTGCCGTACACGCTGTGATGGTCAAATCTCAAGCACTGTCTAATACCCAGCCGAAAGCCACCTATAAGTATAAAGCCGAGCCCATCAATTATACTCCCTTGGGAGAAACTTATGGTGTGATCTTAGACAAATTGCTTAAAGCAGGAGCTATCACCTTGCCTCCTGTTAAACCTCACTCTGGGTTTGATTCCACCCGTGCTATTCCTTCTTGGTATAAAGAAAATGACTTCTGTAACTTCCATCGCGTGAAGGGACACAGTCATGAAAACTACAAGATGTTGAAAAACATAGTGCAGGAAATGGTTGATGCAGGGGATATAACTCTCGATAATCCTAATGCCCCCGCTAATTCGAAATTTAAAAATCTTCAACAAACCATTTCCAAACCATGCATCTAACAGTAACACAAATCAAGACACCTCAGCCGAGGAGAAGAGTGTGCATGAGATCCATGCGATTTTCAACTCCCAACCCAGGGCTTCCATTGAGGAAATTTTGAATCAAGCTTCTTCACCAATGCAGGGATTTTCGCCCCCTTCTCCTTCATCAGGACAAGAGGACAGTCCCGCTATTCCTTTACCTATAAAGGAATTAACCACCTAGAGTTCTCTTCTCACAACTGAACCTTCTTACACCACATCCCTGCAAGATTGTGAGTGGATGTTATCTAACTTATCTATTTCCCAAACATCTCCTTCCACCACTCTTGCTGCAAAAGAAGAAGGCTTGCCACTTTTTCTATCACCCTTAGAGGAGAAACCCCTTGAGCCTACATCACCAAACTCCTCAATCATAACAGATCCCCTTGAACATCCCCTTATACCTATTAGTTCTTCATCACCTAAATCTTTCCAGCGACCGGTTGACCTCTTAGTACCCATTGATACAGTGCCTCATTTACCCCCTTTATCACACCCACAGTGGACCGGAATCACAACCCATCTCTCTTCCATACCAAAGTTCCTTGTTTACACATGAAGAGTGTCATCCCTCAGAAGATAGATGAGCCTTATGGGAGTGCTTGAGTATACCCTGCTCTACTCAAATGCAGATGACTAATCCAGACACCTCTACCATATACCCGAGGTGTTTACAAAAGCTCAAAATGCCTATGTCCTCACCTTCACCCCCCTCATCTCTATCAAATCCCTCAGCCATCTCTATCAACCTAACCAAGCCTTCCCTTACACTTGGGACTTCACCAATTCCTAGCCTGACACACCCACCTAAATGTTTAGATTTATCCAAAAATACTGCCATCAATCCACCTAGGAGACAGACCCAATCTCCTCGAGTCCAATCTATACCTCTTCCACAACTAAAACCCTCACCCCTAATCACACCGATACAACAGGCTCGGCTTCATCCTTCACCATCACACCTACCTTCTATATTAGGGCCTCACCCCTCCACCTTTCCACAATACACCTCACCTCCCACATCTTCTTTAACATGACCTATACCTTTTGCACCCCTACAGACACTCACGGGCGTATCAACACCGTCGCCCCAAGTATCTGGCCTACCTACCAACCCTAAGCAAACTCGATCATCGAAGGACTTGTTTGCTATCGCTCCTCTTTCCCCATGGTTGTTTCCTGCCACCATGTCAGCTGGGGCCTCATCATCTAACCAACTAAACATAACTTCTGTGAAGAAGAAACCACACCTAGTTAAAACCACTCATCAAAATCCCTTGCCTAAATAACCACCTGTACGAACCATTCACACCCAAACCTTACCAAAACAATCAAAAATCTCACCCACTCAATCAACAACCTCATCTTCATCTGAATTTGACCCACTCAAAGGATCTTACTCCAAGATCCTTGATATGTTGGTAGGGGATGCAACCATTTCCCTACCCCCGCTCAGACTCTATGATCCATCTAAACCTCGACCTATAGGTTATGATGAATCTAAAATCTATGCTTACCATCACACACCAGGACATGATGTAGAAGGATGCAAAGCTTTGAAAGCCATCCTTCACCAGTCACCTATCTCGGATAGACAGCCTAAGAAAGACAATTTACAGAGAGAGAAGCCCTTAGCTTCAATTCCTTCTCCTATACCACCTGTCCTTACCTCGCCAAAATCTATCATCATTGTAACCCCACCTCTTGAGAACAATGACTTATCCTTGCCATCCTCCTCTTATATTCATGAGATCAACATGATTAACATTGCTACTCGAGGTCAGAAAAACAATGGAAAACCTAAAGAAAGCACACCTGTGGCCTCTCTTTCTCCTTTTTCCATCTCGATCGCACCAACACCAAAAGTGGTCATTCGTGGACCTACCTATCCCATCTCTGATGGAGTTGCCCACCACACCATGATCAAACAACTTCACCAATTTCTTTTCAAAATGACACTCTATGATCTCATTCAAACATCTGAATCGCATCGACAAGCTTTAATTGAGATCCTTCAAGGGATAGAGGTCCTACCTAATGAAACCTTTCCCGTCGCTTCCATTTTAACACCCAACCACGTCGCTTCTCTCACCAAACAACCTACCTCCACAACCACTTCTTTCCCTGTACAGCAAGCCGCTACTGTCAGTTTTTCTGAAGAAGAAATTGTCATCTTTGGTGTAGAATATCCTGATCCCGCTCTTTTTATCTTGACTTATGTCTAGGACATCCAGGTACGTTGTGTTATGATTGACGGGGGTTCTAGCCTAAACATCGTCTCTTCCAAAGCCTTCCAACAGATGAATATCCCTCCTATCTGCATGTGTGCCAACCCCACCATGTTACGTTCATTCAACGATGCTATTACTTCTACCTTAGGCACCATGATCCTTAACATTCATCTAGGGCCATGTACCTTACCCAAACTCTTCTATGTCCTTGAGGGAGAATTCCAATACAACATATTGTTAGGCTGCCCTTGGATCTGGGCTATGGGATGCGTTCCCTCCACCTTACATAGATGCATCAAATTCAAGTATGAGGGGAAGTCATACACCGTCAAATCTGACGCTTCCCCCTTCAAAACTTGCAATATGTTATATCACCCTAATGATGTGCTTGTACCAGTCAAGGCACCCATTAATCCAACCCAACCATCTACTTTAACCACACCTCCACCATCCACCTTAACCACACTCACACCTTCAACCAATGAGCCCACTGCCGCGAATACCACTTCCTTCCCCACGGATAATATCCCAACTTCAGACCCCTTGGTAGATGTTTTTCAACGCCTTACGCTATGGGAATACCGCCTATACAATGTTAGCACCTTTCATACCCCACAGGAGTACGGACAATTACATGCACATACTACCTATGACCGTTGTGTGGGGGAGGTGATCTCCTACGGAACACCTAATTTCCACACCAACCTAACATATGGGGGTGTTGACACATCCTCTGTCACCCCTGAACCTCCCCTTGGTGTGGTTCCCTTCCAATCTGATTTTTGATATCTAACGAACCATCGTTTTGCCCTCACCTTCCTGATGCGTTGTGTTTGGAAGGATTTTGGTTTTGGTCTTTATGAACAAGGCCGACACATGATCATTCCCGTAACTACTCGTAAACACAAAGATTGTCATGGTCTTGGATTTTTTGAACCACCTACACCGAAGAAACCTCATGTCAATTGTATCCAGGAAAACAACGAAGTCACCCCTTCTCAACCATCATCGCCCATTTTTCCATCTTCACCCACAGAGTCGATAGACCCGGAATCTATCCCTCCTAACTTTTTTTTTTCATGAATGCTATCTTCCTGTGTCCTCTCACTTATCAATGTGATAGTGAGGACCCATCTTCTCTCCCCCTTTTGTATCCAGATATGATTGAAGAAGATTCACCTTCAATTAATGTTTTGGAGTGCCAGGATGATGACTCCATCCTCACCTACCATGGTGCGGACAACTCTTATATTCAACGTGCCTTACCATCTGACACCCAAACTATGTTGAATGAATTGACTATAGAAATCAACATCCACACAGAGGATGATCCTCACATTGTAAAGATCAGACAATCTCTTGATGCATTAGAACAAGCCGCCTTCACTACCTTCCTCCATGCCCACAATCAAGCTTTTTCTTGGTCCTACGCCGACATGCCAGGAATTGATTCTGACATTACTGTCCATAACATCACTCTGAAACCAGAATCTAAACCAGTTAAACAGTAACTGAGAAAAATGCATCCACACATTTCCCTCTTGGTGAAAGAAGAGCTTCAACGCCTTCTTTCTTTTTCTTTCATCTTACCTATTGACTATCCGTAATGGATTTCTAATGTCGTACCTATCACTAAAGCAATGGGGGGACTTCAGATATGCACATATTTTCAGGACCTTAACCTCACTTGCCTAAAGGATGACTTCCCCTTACCTAGCATTGATCAACTTATTGATCTCACTGCGGGCCATGAGATGCTTTCTCTCATGGATGGCTTCTTAGGATATGATCAAATTTTGGTAGCCCTGGCCGATCAACATAAAACTACCTTCATTACCCCTGAGGGACATTTTGCTATCGTGTCATGTCATTTGGCCTTAAGAATGCTGGTGTGACCTATCAACGAGCTATGACTTATATTTTCCATGACATTATGCACACTATCCTTGAGTATTATTTCAATGATCTTCTTGGAAAATACAAACATCAAAGTGAACATCTCGATGTTTTAACCATTATTTTCGATCACCTGTTACAATAATGTGTTCATCTTCAACCAAAGAAATGTGTCTTTAGCGTCCTTTCCGGAAAATTCCTTGGCTTTATCGTCTCTTTGCATGGCAATGAGGTTGACCCAGCTAAAGTTAAAGCAATCCTAGAAATTCTCCCACCCAATAACCTCAAAAAATTGCGTAGTTTGCAAGGCAAACTCCAATCTATCTGAAATTCATTTTGGTAGGAGAAAGAGAAGTGAAACAAGTAGAAGAGGTTACAGAGAAGAGCATCGAGCCAAAGAATGCAACTGAGCAACTGGATCACTGTCACCCTCATTCAAGCATTGGAAAAGACTGAGGATAGCTTCATCAGCTCGCTTTCCAATACCGGATCATCCCAACTAAGCCTTATTGTCACCACCACATTCCTTGGACCTGTATCTTCATCAGGTTCCAGTAAGTATTATCTTGTAGTTATTTGTTATCATTTTGATTTAATTCATATTAAATGGGGAACTGACCACCTTCGAAAGGAAGTCTAATATTTCCTGGGCCTAAGGCAGTTCCCTCACCTATTGTCTAACCCAGATCAAAAAGGAGTTCTTCACCAATCGATTTGATCTCTCTACGGTATGTGCCACACCTTCCCAACATTCAATAGGTATTCCTCCTAGCCCTAACCCTTATCTTTTTCTCAAGAGAATGAAAGGATAGAAGCAACTCTATTCTAGAATGTTGGGAAGGTGTGTGCGTACCGTAGAGAGATAGAGAGATTAGATCGATTGTGAAGAACTCCTTTTTGTCTGGGAAGGACTACCTGTAAGTAAGAATACAAGACCACTAGATCTTAGTTAGATAATAGGTGAGGGAACTGCCTTAGGCCTAGGAAATATTAGACTTCCTTTAGAAGTTGGTCAGTTCCCCATTTAATATGAATTAAAGCAAAATGATAATAAAGAACTACAAGATAATACTTACTGGTTCTTGATGAAGATACAGGTCCAAGGAATGTGGTGGCGACAGTAAGGCTTAGTTGGGATGATTCGGTATTGGAAAGCGAGCTGATGAAGCTATCCTCAGTCTTTTCTAATGCTTGAACGAGGGTGATAGCGATCCATTTGCTCAGTTATAGTCTTCAGCTTGATGCTCTTCTCTGCAACCTATTCTGCTTGTTTCACTTCTCTTTCTCCTACCAAAATGAAATCCAGATCCCTTATTTTTGGTTGGGGGAGGTCATTAACAGGGAATCGATGGCCCATTTACATAACCGACGGTGGTCGAGTAGGAATCGATGTTGGTTAGGTCAAAGTGGCTAATTTTAGTAAAACATCCATCTTTCCCTCCTTTTCTCTTGAGGGATCAGTTGTGGGCTTGGTCAAGTCATTATTAGGCTCATTTTGGTGTGGGTGAGGGGTGATGAGTCATGGGTGTGGGTTTGGACCAAGTCATAGGTCTTAATTAGGTTGGTTTAGGGTTAGGGCTAGGTCATGGTGAGGTGGTGAGATGAGGTGGCAGGTTTGGGGATGTGGATTTATTAGTTATAAGGTAATTAATAAATCATTAGGTGTGTAAGGTTTTAGGTGGTGAGGTAGGGTTAGGTTGCAGGATTGGATATGGGGTAAAGGGCGTCGCAAGACCCAAAGTTGGTGTCTACATTTGCCCCTTGTTGTCGTGTAGCTTGTATTTTAAAGCTGCACTGAGAAAAATAAAAAGTGGTTGCCCCAGTTAAGGGTATAGGTAATCCCCCTCAAATCTATCACATATTGAGGTGACGTGAAATCAGGGATAGGGTTGATAAAGGGTGAATTATGATGAGATGATGGTAAGATGGTTGGGTAAGTTCAAGGAGATAGACACACTTGAAATTTAGTAGTATGACTAGGATACTTGAATTGATCAGCCAACCAGCTTTTCTTAGACCGAGACTGTGACGTTTATCTCAACCAAACCCCTATATCTCTGGACTCCACTGATTCTAACCTCCCGCATGATTGACCACTACGATGTAGTCACATGTGGCTGCATCCACCTCAGTAGAGGTGGCATCCGATCCTGCATCGTCAGCTACTGGTGTGCCTGTAAAAACAGCCCACTACATCAGGCTTACTCTTTCTAATACAACTACCCAATAACCCCAATATCACTAACCCCACCCAACAAAAAACCTACAATATCCCCTTTACCTATCCCACAACCTACCACCTACCCCACTCATACACCACCCGATTACCCCCACCCCAATAACCTTTCCTACCAACTCTACCTTTTCCCCTTTCACCCCACAATTCTATCCTACCCACCTACAACAAACCAACACAAAAAATTTCACACCCTTTCCCCCTACCCATGATAACTGGTACTAGTCACCCTCAACTGCCATCGGTCCCCCACCCCTTATCTATACCCTAATTTTATGCACCGACGTCAGTTGACACATGACCAACGCCAGTCTCTGAACCCACAAAATCTAAAACAGCTTGCGTGGTGACCGATGCCGGTCGCTTAGTGACCGATATTGGTCACTGTGGGATTTCGGGGCCGGATCGAAAATGGCCCCCAAATCCCCTTTTTTCTATTTTTAACCTATCTACCCAACCCAATTGCCTAAAAAATTACCCACCCTGCCGTGTTGACTTACCTAACATATCTACCCACTCCATTTTATGATTTACCTTCATTTATTCATTATTTTATCACATTTTAGATTCCTACCCCAAAACCCACATCCTAGCTAAATTCATCAACTTCACACAAATAGGGATTTAGAACCTACCGGTATGACTACACGTCGTCATGGTGGGATAGGTGGTGGTGGTCCAGCTCCTCCAGCACCTCCTACTCCTCCAAGCTGTGCCATAGCTCCAAATCTGCTCAGCAGGGTCCTCAACCAATCAAACTCTACCTCCTGATCACTATGGCCTACCAATAACTCCCTCCTCCAATCAACTAGTGCCAACTCAGCCCACAAACTCAACAAAATCAATTCAACACTCAGCAAGCAAATGGTTGGCACTCAAATTGACAATGTGAAAATGACACGCCATATTTTTTATTTTTATAGGTTTTGACCTCTAACCGATATCGGTTATGGCATGCCCTAGAAAACTGATATCGGTCTTCTAACCGATATCAGTTACTTGCCTAGTTTACCCTAAATCCTGTTCTTCTCCACCGAACTCTATTTTTCACCACATTGCCTACCCCCAACCTTTGCTAAATAGCCTTATTTTGAATTCATGGGCCCAACCCAAGGCCGTAACCACTCAATTGGCCGACCTAAGGCCACAACCAATCACTTGGCCCAACCCAAGGTCGTAACAAACGAACTGGCCTGACCCAAGGCTGGAACAAACCAATCAGCCCGACCCAAGGCCACAACAAACCAACCGGCCTGACCCAAGGCCGCAAAAAACCAACCGGCCTGACCCAAGGCCGCAACAAACCAACCGGCCCGACCCAAGGCCACATCCAATCACTTGGTCCGACCCAAGGCCACAACAAACCAATCAGCCCAACCCAAGGCTGTAACAAACCAACCGGCCCAACCCAAGGCCGCAAAAAACCAACCGGCCTAACCCAAGGCCGCAACAAACCAACTGGCCCGACCCAAGGCCGCATCCAATCACTTGGCCCGACCTAAGGCCGCAACAAACCAATCGGCCCAACCCAAGGCCGTAACAAACCAACCAGCCCGACCTAAGGCCGCATCCAATCACTTGGCCCGACCCAAGGCCGCAACAAACCAATCATCCCAACCCAAGGCCGTAACAAACCAACCGGCCCGACCCAAGGCCACAACCAACCAATTGGCCTAACCCATGGCCACACCAATTAAGTACCTCGACCGAAGCCCACAAATTATGATTCTATCCACCCATAATGTAGCTATTTGTTTAATCAAGCTCACCTGTTCATGTTTTAGCATGACTAGGATACTTGAATTGATCAGCCAACCAACTTTGCTTAGACCGAGACCGTGACATTTATCTCAACCAAACCAACCATTTGGTACTGCCGAACATGCCTAAACATTTTGGTACCTTACCCGTTATATCCCCTGGAGCTACTTCCTATGCCTTGGATACCAGGATTATATCAACCTTTTTTGGATAAACTATCAACCTTTGCCTATGAATTTCTTTTTTTCTCTTCAATTTGTGTACCCTGGTCACACTACTGCATTTCAACATGTGCATCTACCTCCTTGAACTTACCCCACCATCTTACCATCATCTCATCATAATTCACCCTTTATCAACCCTATCCCTGATTTCACATCGCCTCAATTTGTGATAGATTTGAGGGGGATTACCTATACCCTTAACTGGGGCAACCACTTTTTATTTTTGTTAGAGCAACTTTAAAATACAAGCTACATGACAACAAGGGGAAAATGTAGACACAAAATTTGGGTCTTACGATGCCCTTTACCCCATATCTCGCCCACAACCTAACCCTACGTCACCACCTAAAACCTTACACACCTAATGATTTATTAATTACCTTATAATTAATAAATCCACATCTCCAAACCCGACACCTCATCTCGCCACCTCACCATGACCTAGCCCTAACCATAAACCAACCTAATTAATACCTATGACTTGGTCCAGACCCACACCCATGACTCATCACCCCTCACCCGCACCAAAATGAGCCTAATAATGACTTGACCAAGCCAACAACTGATCCCTCAGGAGAAAAGGAGGGAAAGATGGCTGTTTTACTAAAAATAGCCACTTTGACCTAACTGACATCGATTCCTACTCAACTGCCATCGGTTACATAACCGCCATCGGTTCCCTATTAATGACCTCCCCCAACCAAAAAGAAGGGATCCAGAATTCATTTTGTGCAGGAAAAAGAGAAGTGAAACAAGCAGAAGAGGTTGCAGAGAAGAGCATCGAGCCGAAGACTGCAACTGAGCAACTGGATCACTGTCACCCTCGTTCAAGCATTGGAAAAGACTAAGGATAGCTTCATTAGCTCGCTTTCCAATACCAGATCATCCCAACTAAGCCTTACTGTTGCCTCCACATTCCTTGGACCTGTATCTTCATCAGGAACCAGTAAGTATTATCTTGTAGTTCTTTGTTATCATTTTTCTTTAATTCATATTAAATGGGGAACTGACCACCTTCGAAAGGAATTCTAATATTTCCTGGGCCTAAGGCAGTTCCCTCACCTATTGTCTAACTAAGATCTAGTGGTCTTGTATTCTTACTTATAGGTAGTCCTTCCCAGACAAAAAGGACTTCACAATCGATCTGACCCTAGCCCTAACCCTTATCTGTGCTCCTAGCCCTAGCCCCAACATTCAACAGGTATTCCTCCTAGCCCTAACCCTTATCTGTTTCTCAAGAGAATGAAAGGATAGAAGCAACTCTATTCCAGAAAGAAATTCTGTGTGAAACACTATGGTCAAAAGAAGACCCAGTTGAAAGTGATCAAAGGATCTTCCATCAAATTCTTCCACATAGCTATAGCCACATACAATCAATCAACAACATAGATAAAATGACAGAAGCCACAAAATCCATAGAAAGTAGGAAAGACACTCCGCATAAATAACAAATTAAGTGTGGAACAAGAAACAAAATCGACAACCATATTGCATACAAACAAATGATCCTTTGCATGGGACTATGAAGACATGCAAGGCATCAGCCCAAAAAATTGTACACACCACATTTACATCAAACAGGAATGCAAACCCATATGCCAACCACAAAGGTGGATGAACCCAACAGTGAAAGAAATAGTGAAGGCTAAAATACATAAACTCTTAGATACATGATTCATTTATCCAATCTCTAATAGCCATTGTATTTCTTTATTAGTCATTATACCCAGGAAAGGGGGCAAGTGGCATATATGTATAGACTACATATAATTGAACGCAACTACAAGGAAGGACCACTTCCTGCTGTCATTTATTGATCAAGTGCTAGATACACTTGCAAAGAAGAAATACTTTGCATTCTTAGATGGTTTCAGCGAATACAATCAGATCTACATTGCTCCTAAGGATCAAGAAAAGACCACGTTTACATTCCCATGGGGAACATTTGCATATGCTTTCCTACCATTTGGATTATGCAATGCACCTGCCACATTTCAGTTGGAAGTCCTTAGCATATTTTCATATCTCTCACATGACTGTGTAGAGATATATATGGATGACTTTACCATCTACGGAGACACATTTGAGCTATGTCTGAATAACTTGGAAAAAGTATTAATATGCTGTCAAGAAGATCATCTATCCCTAAGTCATAAGAAACGTTTCATGCTCATGGAGGAAGGGATAGTGCTAGGACACCATGTCTCTAAAAAGGGGATTAGAGTGGACCTAGCCAAGATTGTTATCATTAAGGACATTTCAGTACCGCAAAAAAAAATTATGTACGCAGCTTCTTGGGTCATGATGGTTACTATCAAAGGTTCATCAACAATTTCAGAAAAATGGAAGCCCCATTATTCACCTTGCTAAACAAAGATGTTGAGTTTGTATGGACTCCCGCCTGTAATGAAGCATTCAATATACTGAAGCAGTTACTCATATCAACCCCTATATTACATGGACTAGACTAGGCATTGCCTTTTCACATACATACAGATACCTCTGATACTGCCCTAGGTGCAGTACTAGAACAGAAAGAAGGCCATCTCAGCTATGTTATTTACTTTGTAAGCAAAAATATGCAAGCAGCAGAGCTGAACTACATGGTGATGGAGAAAGAATTCTTGGCAGTTGTATATGCAATCAACAAGTTCAAACATTACATCACAGGATATCAAAATTTCATGCACACAAATCATGCTACCATTAGGTACCTCATGAATAAACCATCAGTATCTAGAAGAATGCTAAGATGGCTTCTCTTGTTGCAATAATTTAACATTACCATACTAGATAAACCAGGGAGGGACAACATTGTAGCTCACTTCCTTTCAATATTACAAAGCAATAAAAAGGATGGCATAGTGGATGACTCATTTCCCGATGAGAACCTCTTCACCCTCACTATCTCTACACCTTGGTTTGCTGATATAGAAAACTACCTTGTTTCCGAACAACTGCCACATCACTTTTCCTCAAAAGAGAAGTGTGCCTTGATACAGAAAAGTGGTAAGTACTCTTGGATTTCTGGTTTTCTCTTTTATACTGGACCTGATTGTGTAATACGAAGATGTCTACAAGAAGATGAAGTAGTTGACATTCTCAAAGCATGCCACGACGAGCCATGTGGAGGACACTTTGCAGCCAAAAGAACAGTAGTCAAAATTCTGACTACAAGATACTACTTGCCTATGTTGCATAAAGATGCAAACAGATCTACAGCTCACTGTGATAAATACCAATGTATGGGGAGGCCTACAAGGTCAGATGAGATGCCATTACAGCCTCAGCTACAACTAGAACCTTTTGAAAAATGGGGGCTGGACTTTGTTGGGCCCATAGACCCCAAATCAAACAACAAAGAGTACATCCTTGTATGTACAGATTATGTCACCAAATGGGATGAAGTAAAAGAACTGACACATGATCAAGATGAGAAAGTAGCATCCTTCTTATATGAAGAGATATTCACAAGATACGGTGTACCAAGGGTAATAGTTACAGATCAAGGGCCTCAGTTTACTACTGATCTCATTTCTAACCTAGTGGAAGAATATATGATAGGCACGAGAAGTCCACACCATACCACCCACAGTCTAATGGCCAGGTTGAAGTCACAAACAGATAATTAGAAAATATCCTAACCAAAATAGTTAATCTATCAAGAAAGTATTGGGAGTCTAGACTCCATGAGGCTGTATGTGCATATATAATCACATGGAAAACAACTACTGGCTTCACACCATATGAGCTAGTGTATGGGAAGAAACCAATGCTGCCAATAGAATTTGAACACAAAACTCTGAGGACTGCAGTAGAGCTGGGAATTTATATTTCTGAAGCACACAAGAAAAGATTGATGCATCTCAATGCTTTGGATGAGTACAGATAACAAGCACTTCATAACATAGAATTAATATAGCAGCAGCGAATAGGATGACATGATAGATACATCAAGCCTAGGAAATTCACACATGGAGATTGGGCCCTACTGTTCGATTCAAAATACAAATACCATAAAGGAAAATTGCAAACAAGATGGTTTGGTCCATACGAGATCGAACATGTCTATGAAAATGGTGCATTCCAACTACGAACAATTGATCCAGTAAGATTCAAACTCCTGGTTAACAGTCATAGACTCAAAGTATACAAGAAACCCTTATCAAAGGAGCAATTTTCACAACAAGTGCAGCAATCCATACAGAAAAACCCTCATATTGACCCACCAAGTTCAAAGGAAAAGGAGATTGATGAGGAAGGAAGGGAGGATGATCTCTACCTCCCATGGGAAGAAGATTGAAATGATGTATATGGACCTTAATAGGGCCATAATAAATATTCTGCTACATGCAGTAGCAGGATCCAACAAAAAAAAGAAGAAAAAGAAAAAACCAACAATGAAAACCCTTTTTGGGCATTGTTGGCAAATTTTGGGTAGAAAACTAGATTACTAGCTGCTCAGAATTGTGAAAAAGGGCCTGAATGGAAAACCAGCTTGCTGGCCATTCAAGGGTAAAAACTGAAAAAAAAAAAACACAAAACAAGGAGAAGAAAAAATGTGTATTTTTTAAGAAGGATGGAAAGAAAAACTCTTCATCCAAACCTACTTAACACATTGCTTTTTCTACTTCCAGTTGCTACAGGCAACCTTCCAATTTCTATGGGAAACCTTCTAATTGTTGTAGGCTCCTCAAACAGTTGCTACAAGCACTTTCTAACAATGTTATGGGTAGATTTTTGGTCAACCATAGGCATATTCAGAAGGAGGTAAGGAAAAAATTGAATCACAAACAATTACACAAAGCAAAATTCATGCTTCAGGTACTCTTTACCTTCCTGCAAACATTCCTTGCTTGCTACGGGAAACCCCTTGGTTAAATCAGGCTACTTGTTTAGTGCTACGGGCCACCTCATGGCCACTATGGGCACAATTTTAGAGTGCTGCAAAAAATTAGTGATACTGTTAGTCAAGAAAAGAGATGTATAAATCCACTCCAGAACTTGTAGGAATCATACAACAAAAGAAGAAGGAATGTAAGTTTCTAAAAATCATAAGCATCATGCAAGGAGGTATCATTTTTGTAGGTTTTCACATGTTACAAATGCACAAATAGAAACAAGGACCTCCAGCCGAGTCCAAGAGCAACCTCATGTCTGATCTACCTAAGCATAAACAAATTCCAGAGGAGCAATCATTTTTCAGATGATCCTTGCAATCAAATTACTCATTGGAAAAAGTGTTGCACGCCAAACCCTTGGACAAAGCATATTCCCATAAAAAGGTGTCATGTGAAGGACAAATAGGTGGCACTAATGTAAAAAGGTAATATCTACAAGTAGTAAGTATCTAATTCTTGAAAAGACATGTTAAAATTAAATATATGCCTTAATCATTTAATTTTTTTCAATCACCATAATGAGGGGACATTAATAAGTCCCTTCAGCAATAATTTGAAGGAAAAATGGCACGCGTGAAATTTATTTTCACTCGGGACGAGTGACATCTGTCTGAGGGAGGAAGCAGGATTGGATCTCACTACGAGCATATTTAATTAGCTACAGCACAATGACCTATGGAATGATGACACATGCCTCGATTACAATGGACAATTGAAGATTGCCCCTAAGATGTGATTAAGAAAAACAAAAGGGTGAAAATCAATGCAGAGAGAAAAAAAACTTGTCTACAAAATCTATGGGAGGAATAGTTATTCGTAGAGAGCCCACCAATGTCACACCCTTGAGAAATAACCCTCATTATTGGGATGTACTTGAATGGACTGGATGGACAAATTACTTCCAACTGCTAACCAAATACTTGAATGAGAGAGTAGAGAAATTCACAAGAACATTCGATGGACAACAAGCCACGGTAGGTGGCATATCATTTCTAGTAACAGAATACTTGATTGGGCAAGTGACAGGACTCCCTCAAAATGGAGAAAATTTAGAGGAGAAACCCAATGCATAGCAAATCAGATGGTAATTCTTCTAAGGGGAGCAACACAATCAGACAAAAGGGGGTATTGAAACAAGAAGCCTACCTGAGGCTTGGAGAGAAATTGTTACATTCATCATCAAGTAATTCACATGCGAAGTAAGGTATTCCGTACTCTATACAATGCAATTTAAATACTTAAATCACGTAAGGCACGGAATAGTAATAAATGTCCAAAACCACTTGCTGAATAGCCTAAAGAAAATGGTAAAAGAATATCAGAAAGGGGTGAAGAATGCCTTATCTCATCACTTTCTGATCTGGATAATCACCAAGCAAGGGCTCCAAAACATCTAAACTAGGATTGATTTAAACCAGGTAATAGGGAATCCAAACCAACAACCTGCATCACCTGAAGAAGAGAAGAGTCAAGAAAAAATTGAAGAAAGAGTGGAAAAAGAAGAAACCCCTAAGAAATAGCCATAACAAGAAAGGAGGTAAAAAATAAAGCATATTATAAGGGTCCCTAGGGAGATAGAAGAGGAGTCTAGCATACCCATAGCATTAAATACTATGAGCTCTACTACTACGGGTAGAAGAAGGAGGAGGCTCATCATTTTCTCATAAAAGGAAACCATATAATAGGTAGGGAGTAAGAAAATCATCTCTCATGCCTCTCTATATGTGTAGAATCAAAGGGGATCTATCTCAAAGAAGATGAAAGGTGTAGAGGAAACATCACCTGATAAGGAGCATAGCATGTCAGGAAAAGGAATAAAAAACCCCTACACCTATAGTAGAGAAGGCACCTCAAGAAACTAAGACTACCTCAACACCTAAGGAAAAAGGAAAAGAAAAGGTAGTAGAGGAAGTTACCCCCAAGAAAGAACAAAATAGATAACAATAATAGTTGTAATAAGATCTCATAGGATAAGGAGGAAAATAACTACACAAGCAAAGACCATAGAAATTAGTGAAGAAGTACCTCAAAATAATAAGAAGGAAGAAGTATTTATCTCAAAAGAAGGTTTTGAGATAATAGGAGAGATGGAAAATTTAGAAGAAGAGGAGAAGCAATAAAAAATACCTCCTGAGATATCATAGCAGGAAAAAATTGAAGAGGAGAAAAGTGAAGGGGAACAATAACCTGAATTCCTAAACTCTTGGAGAAAGTAGTGAAGGAAATCAACATTTTGTGAAGCATTATAAGAAACTTGGAGGGAACAAAGAGGATTGGATGGCCTGATAGGAGCAGCAAAAGATTTGGAAAAGACTCCCATGGAAGAAGAAAAAGAAGAAGAACCTACAAAAGAACACTAAACCTGAACCAAAATATGAAGGTAAATACAAGGGAAGAAAGGATGAGTCCTAACTCCAAATGGTCCCATATAAAGCACAAAAATAGCCTGCAGCAAAGCCTGAGGTAATACACTTTGACCTCACTTATGAAAATACCTATTCATAGCTGGCCCTGAAGGATGACCTATATACATTCTTAGAAGAAAATTTTCTTGAAGATTATAATGTTTTTAAAAGGCTAGTACAAATCTTTAAAGGGCATGTTGAAGCAAGGTAGAAACATGACACATTGGTGGAGAAGGTAGGAAAAATAGGAAGAAGAAATAGAGGGACTCAAGATGAAAGTAGAAAATATGTATGATCTTTCTACCAAAACATTTAGAACGCAGACCTCCACCACGAGTATATGCTCTATATCTACTAGGATAAATGGTTGCATTTCAGATATGAGAAAGTATACAATAACCTTCCCTATGTTTTGGATGACCCCAAAACATTATTTAACATGTAGAGATAATTTGATCCTGACACTCAGGAACATAGTTGAGTGAGTTTTATATCCATAACTTTGTTGTGTCTTTCTAATGTAAATTGGAATCCTAACATGTACCTGGGTGACATACTTCTAGATGACTTCACATCCTACCTGAAAAATGAGAAGATAAAGATAAGAAGAGGGAGATGAGTATCTCGAAATGGAAAAACAGTTTGACTCAATGATAAGGGGAGAAATTGGTTACCCTGAGGACATTGAAGAAGAATGTGGTAGAGTTTGTATCAAAGGATAGATTGGCTACATGGGTTAGGCAAAGGTGGATAGCTTTCTAGAACCGATATTTGATATTCGTAGAAAAATAAGGTAAAATATCTCTATGTATCCTACAAATCAAGATGGGATGAGTTACCCACTATATTGAGAAATAAAGAGCCAAACTCGCCTACAAATTTTAAGCAGGCCTTAAAAAGGGTTCATGATTACATAGAACTGGTAAGAATGAAAAAGGAATGATGGGTAGGATTGAGGCTTCATCCTCCCATCTTCTTGTATCCTATTCTAGATTCAAGGGAAATAATACCTTTGGATAAAGAACAAGAAGCAACCTTATGGCATGAACTTAGGATAAGGAGAGGTCTTTATGGATATGGCCAGGTAGGTAATCAACACCCCTATGACTATAGAAAATATTATGCCCTCAAGATGAGCCAGCTTGCTCAGGGATGGGCAAGAAGTTAAGTTGGGGGGTGTGATGAGGCCACATATTAGCATGTTTTGGCCCCATCTAAATCCTTTATGAATCCTCTTACACATAAAATTTTGAGACTTTGATCTCCTCTTGATGCTTGATATGAGATAAAGTTATGATTTTGCATATATTTAGTTTTATATGTTCATTAAGATCTAATATACTTATTTACTGTGGTGAATCTTGTCTTTTTTGCAAACTGATGTTTCTAATGTCTCCATGAACAAATTACAAGATGCCATAAGCTTTTGAAGTAGTAGACCCTAGCCCGCAGCACTCTGGTTGTGATCCTACAGCAGCTCGTAGCCACTGGCTGGGTAATGATAAGAGAGAATCATGACATCCAACAACAATGAGGCATCATGAAGTATATGGAGCTAAGCATATGAAGTTGGAAAACGATTTAACCAAGTGGTAGCATTGTTTGGACGAGTCTAAGAATTCTTTGGGTGATTTATCTTACCCGTAGCAAGCTCCAGACCTACCTGTAGCATCTTCCAAAATGACCTACAGGAACAGAGAAGTATGCACCTTCAGCTGCCCGTAGCCAAAGAGAACTTATCCAACTTTCACCGAAGTATAAGATAAAAAGTACCAGCTATCCTAATGCATCATATGTAATGTTATTGTTACTTTGTTAAGTAGTTTTGTAATCAGTTATTATCATGTAAATAAGACAGAAATTAGCTGTCACCACTTAACAAATATGAAATAGAACAACTATAATTTGTTTGAGTGGTTTTTGATCATATTCCTAGCATAGAATAAGTTAGTGATCTATCTATATATATTCAGATAGAAATGTAATGGATATGGAGTAATAGATTAAGGAATGAAGTGATAGTTGTATGAGAGAAGCAGAATTGTAAATGTGTGAAGACAAAATATATTAATGTGAGTTTGTGCTCTTAAGTTCATTGTAATCTCTTTGTTGTAGAAATCTTTAATTGCTACAACTTAATAGATGAATCATTTATCTTCTTGAGCAGTTCTTTGAGTTTCTAGGATAGGATTGGAACTCACTTCTGCATGAGGAAGGTCCCCCTCGGAAGGAATTGTAGGGAAAATTCTATTCCTCCATTTCCTATTTACGTTGTGTGGATTGATTATCAGTTATTCATTTCATTTCTAAAATCTAATGAATGCATAGTGTGTTGAGTTTTAGATCTGTAGATCAGAAACATCCATAGTTTACTTTCCAATTTGCACAAGCATTACTTTATACTCTTTGATGAATTTCTAGCCTACAAATACCTAACTCCAAAGTAATGTAGCATATATTTTGCAGGCCCTTTGAAAAGCTTACACCCCTGGGTTGAATTTTAATGAGCAACAGAGTATGAGACCTAATATCATTGGTTGATTATTCTGCACATCAATACCTTTAGAAATTCAATCTAATGTAGCACACAGATCAACTCTACTCTTAACAGTAGCAAGAATTGCTTCATGATCTGATTTACGAACCTTCCACATATTATTGTTTGATGGCATACCTTGATATTTGATCAACTAAATATTTTTCGCAAGAACCAATTGTGAATAGTGAAGTATCTTTCTATGTATTTCATAGTCTTCAAATAACCAAATATTTTATTTTTTGATAGGTTTTGACACATAAAATCCTCTTACGTAGTTTAATTCTTAAATTAAACTGACTATCTTTACCTCCTCTCACTTTGTTTAAATAATGACACTTCATTTTCTAACTAGGATTCTAATTCACTCAGGATGCCAATTAACAACATTTTGATTAGTGATAATGTCCTTAATTAGCTAATCATATGTTAATTAAGCATCTAATATTGCATTTAACCAATAGACCTTCTTATTGGCTAAATCCTTCTTTTAGAACTTCTAAAATCCATCAAAACCCCTTCTAGATGCTCTCAAAAAGATTCCTAATCCTACTTAAGATCCTTAATTAATCCTAAAAGATTAATCAAAAAGTGCATTGACTTGTAAAAGTCTATTTTTGGGGTCACCTTTTGTCACACATGCACTAGGATTCTAAAATTTCCTAAATGGAAACCTATAAATACAAGCCTAAGACATCCCTATCATTTTTTACACCTTAAACCACACCTAATTTGTATTAGCAAAAGCTATAGACATATGATCTTGAGCCTTACTTCCATTTTTGGAATAGCTTTCTCACCTTGCATCTATTCTTCATGTTTGGTTTTTATAGGAATATCTAGCATGGAATTGTAGCCATTTTTTAGAGATATCCTTTCACCATTTTAAATCAAAACAACAAACCACTTTGATTTATTTAAGATCTAAATAGGTTCATTTTATGTTAGTGTTGGAGCTAAAATATGCACCGGTCCTTAAATCATAAAAAATTCAGGATTTGAGATAACATGGGACTATCTCCAAGTTTTGGGAATCTAAATAAGACAAACCTCTGGAGAAGGTTGGTTTCCTCTTCTTACCTCTAATGCTAAACTATTCCTAGGAATTGAAATGAAACTATCTAGCTCTACTCTAAATTTCCAAGGGACTGGGGTGAGAAGGAGATGCATAAAAAAGAAACCTAAACTAGAGAAGGTGATAACACCAAAAATAAGGGGATGAATACTCATGAAAGAGTGAAAATGGAATAAAACAATGATAAAGAGGACCAGTATGAAAGGTCACAAATCAAAATCATGTCTAGAGTTCCACTTCCATGATGCACAATATACACATATCTTTGGAATAACACATAGAACACATCTACAAATGAATGAGAGGTAAGAGAATATAATAAAACAATAGATAAGGCTGAAATGAGCCATAAAACCAAATATTTTGTTTTTTAGAGATAGTGCACAGATCATCACTATACAGGAGGAAGATGTAAAAACATTGATAGAGATATAGCCCAAGGCATGCGACTCTTAGAAAAATTGTGTAGCATTACATGATGCCCCCGTACTCCCAAAATTATCCCACATTAAAACAAGGCATCACTTTACAATATATATATAGAAATGGAAGAAAAAAAAGAAAAGGGAAAGAGAAGGAGATTCGAATGCTTCTCCCACCAGCTAACCACCTTCATTAAATTTTCTAAAAATATCTTATTATCTCTACAAATTCCACCTCCCCATGCCATTTTCCTTTTTGAAGAAGGAATGATGCCCATACTGCATTTAATTCTAGTAGTTGGGTTGACTGGAATAAACACTTTGCATGTTGGAGACATCTCCCCTTTTCTTCACCCACGTACCACCTACCTGATTGAGAAAATACAATCTTATTCCATTGTGGAAAACAAGATTTCTTCAATAATAACATGTTTACAAAGATCCGATCATCAGATTCTAAATTTATATCAATTTCAAATCCCTGCAGAAGCCTATTGTTTTCCTTTGATATGCAGCTCTATTTCCCTATTGTTGACCTTCACAGATCCATCTTCTTCATTATGTAGTTTTACCATCCTTTCCAATTTTTTCCATGACACTTGATGTAGTGCGGCTTTTGTTACTATCCACATATCTATTTTCCCCTTTGCTTGATCCACAGTCTACCCACCTGTCATGTGGTTTATGTCAACATCCATAGACTTCTTGATTTTCTTTTACCCACAAATGTTTGCTTCAGTGTATTGCATCTTGATAGAACATCCACTACCTTTTTCTAGTTTTTTACTTTACTCCGCAGCATTCAAAACATCCGCGGACTTGTTTCTTTCACCCTACAGATTGTTTTGGATCTAAGAAGTGTACTTAAACCTTTTTGCAGCCTTCATTCCTATCTCGCGGCTCTTCAAGTTGTTTAATTTTTGTGAGGGTGAAAAAATAGACAAAAATTTTGGCGACTCATATGGGCCATCTGCCTGCTAGATGAGATGATCGGTAGCCTTAGCATCCATTGGGAATGGATTCAGCTTAAAATTTCTTGAGTTTTATTTGGTTTCTATGCATTTGATTTTCTGAGTTAATCTGTAACTAATCCTTGATATATTGAACCTTCTTCAAAACCATATTGAGAACATGATGAAAATGTGAACAAGGAAATCTCCAAGCAAAAAAACTATGTTGTCACCTTCCAAGAAACTATATATTTCTGTCTCAAATTTTTTTAAAATTAGGTAAGATGTCTATCAGAATGTCCTTGTGAAGGTCTATGAAGGAAGATTTATTTTCCAACAATTAATAATTTTACGGACTTTTAGTTTTTTATACTTTCCTTTTGTTGTGCGGGAATTTCAAGTTTTAATGTCCCTCGCCTCCCAATTTTTTTCAAGCTCCTAGTTCATCGATTTCCTGCCTTCCCCACATCATATTTTTTTCCCTTTGTTTTATGGGTACTTCAGATTTGCAGAGAATTCACGTCCCAATGTCCTAAGGGCCAACTATGTGAATTTATTCTGGCTTACCCGATTTCAATGTATTGTGGACATTTCAGGTTCTCGCATCCCACATGTCCCTAGTGCTTCCCAGCTTCTATTTCCCCGTAAGCCCATTTTTTCCGCATCCCATTCAATGCATATTTTTCAACTTCTTACGTTTGAAGTGTCCTAGCATCCCCTGGGCCGATTGTGAACATTTTCTCTGCTATCTCTACATTCCATTATCTTATGTTAGCACAGTGCATTAATTGTAGCATTTAATTCCCCCCATAAACCTACTCAAAATGGAGTATGTATAAATATCTATGGAAATTGATTTTTTTTACCATACTCCCTTCATTTTCTAATTTTTCCCGTTCTGTTCTCTCTACTATTTGTAGTTGTGGAAAGGTTCTTGTCCTAGTATTTTTTTTTAAAATCAAGTGCAACATGTTCTAGTAGAGGTCGCAGATTGTCAAGAGAAAAGTTAAGAGGATCAAGAAATCTATTGCACAATCTTTCTGCCCTTGCTACACAATGAAGATCCATTATAAAGGATACAAACATCTATCTTCATTGGAGACAAACATTCCAGAAATAGGAGATAGTGATGCTTAACACCTTAAGCTGGATGATTTTTGGGCATGAATTGACTGCTAGAACCATACTCCCATTGCTGAATTAATCAAGGAAAATGGAATTTCTCATGCATGGGGTTTTCTAGTTTCTGTTCAATATGTTAATACTGTGTTAGCATGTGGCTCCTGCTTCAAATCAGATAAAAAAGAGATCATTAATCCTCACGAGAAGGTAGTTTCTCAATTAGATGCTAATTGTAATAGTATTTCCCTTAGAATTATAGTAACTAAATATTGAAACACTCTCACCAAGGGTCAGGTTCAGCTTCTATTTGATCAGGATAGTGAACAATATAAGAGTGGGGTTGCTAAATCATGGTTTAAAAACCCAAAGAAGGGAGGTTCAAGAATGCCAAAGACTATGTATAATATTGATTTCAAGGAGGGGTTTTCAAATGTCGTTAGCCTCCTTGCTAGAATAATGGGGATGCCATCGACCAACGAGTTCCACTATTGGATGTGCCCTTATGTCAACATCATATGTGAAGGAAAAAAATGCCTGAATTGGGGAGAGATAATCTGTGATAGTATTATAGAACAACTTATCAATGTTCAAAGGACTAATACTTTCTATATGACTTCTTATTTTATGTACACTATTATTACATATAGGGAAAGGTTGCGGTTCAATCCTAATCAAAACAAAAAATATGCTCCTATTTATGATCATTATCCATAGTTGAATTTGAATATTAGTAATCACCATTTCATAAGGGTGAATTATTCCTTCACCATGTATATTGTCAGATTGTTAGAGGAAAACACAGCCCAAAGATTATCAGAGGAAGCTAAATAATTGATTGATGTCTATGATAGTTATTACAATAAATTTAAGAAATTTTCTTACATACGGTTGGCTAGATTTGAGGGAACACCCTTGAAACTCCCTATGTATTGTAGCGATAAAATGCCCCTAGTTGAAATTTGTTGGCAGCAAGATAAGCTTCACAAAACTTGGAGAGACAAGAAGATTTCATGCATCTAATTTCCAATAACATTGGGTAACTACACTTATAGGACTACTTTGGATGCCCAAAATGTCATCCAAAATGTGGACAGAAAGAATTCTCTCCTCACTCGTCATTATTTCAAACCAAGGACTCACTTTTATATCAGGGGATTTATTTCCAATAATTTTAGGATGGGTTTCTATCATCTTGTTGATAGTGAATACTAATGGGCTGACGGTTATGATGATTACGAAGTCAGAAGAAGGTATTATAGCACATTTTCCCTACAAAAAATCAAAAAAAAATTATGTATAAAAGGTACTAGATGGACTTCAAGATGATGATAAGGAACTATGGTCCCTTGAATATGAAATCTCTATCAAACACACTCCTATTGAAACCATTGATTGGTTTGTTAAAGAAAGGGATGATTTGAAGGAACTCATAAAACTTGTCTTGGTGAGGACTAAACTTTGTTTTAACAGGAAAATGAATATGTTCAGAGTAGTTAAGTCTACGTCTTCCTCTCAAGAATCCTCCACTCCTTAGAAGGAAATTCCTATGGTGACCCCTAAGGCACATGTGCAATTTGTTCCCTCTCCACCTGAACCTTCAACTCTGGTATACATGAAGAAAGGAAAGGCTAAAAAGGATGAAAAGTTGGAAGAAGTAATTTAAGAGAGTGAAAAGTTATCTTCTTCAAAGAAATTAGAAGCAGTACCTGAGGTTGAACCAGTTATAGATCTCTACGATGATGACAGTGAGGAGAAAGAATGAGAAGAACAAGGGAAAGGTAATCCTGAAGAAATTAGTAGAGAGAAAGAATAAGAAAAAGAGGATCAATTGAAGGATTGGGCTTTAGAATCAATGGATGTTTAATCATCATCTACAAAATAATTTACTATCAAGGAAGTGCCTAGCTCCTAAACTGAAACATTTGTGTTGGAAGTATCTATTATAAAAACTTTGAGTGAAATGGGTACACTTGTACTTGGTCCCATTTCTCCCTCCACTTCTAGTTCTTATTTTTCTTGGGTATAACCATTGGTGGAAATCAAGAATAGAAAATCCACATCTCATATTTTTTCTCCTAAGTTTGATGTTGAGTCATATCTTCTAGGAACTACTCCTCCTCATCTACAAAGAAAGCTAAAACCACATCTAGGTTAGTATCTAATTCTCAAGGCCAATAATTCATGGAGATTGCTAAGCCCAAGCTTGATTAGGATGAAAAATACTTGTTGGTAAGTGATTTGGAATTGACAAGAATTCCCCTTGGAGAATCTACGCTTGAGAGTTAAGTGCATAATTTGAAGGAGACAACATCAAGAGTAATCAAAAGAGTTGCTAAGGGAAAGAAAATGTAAGAGTAGTTGGAAGAACAAAATAAAATCCTTTCAAATTTCATCAGGTCCTTATTAGTAGAAGACAAGGTACTTGATCCAACTCCCTTACCCTCAATTCCACCACCTCCTATTCTAACTAGTGATGAAGTTCAAGATATCAGAGATATTCATAAGCATTTTGCTTATGGGAAGGAAATGGAGGCCTTGCTTGATGATATGATAGTCACATGATTAAAATTCATCAAGGAAGCACATAATTCATATGATAAATTCACTTTCATATAGCTTAAATTCACTACAACACTTAGTGGTTTAGATAGAGAATTGAAATTGTGGAGTGAATGCATTCATTATCTTTGGCTAATGAGAGACATAGATGTGTAAGTCCTTTTGGAAAATAAAGTATTTTATGATGTAAATTTTAATTTGTCTAGGTAGTGGGTCTTCAGCATTTATTAGAAAATAAAATTCCTTGAGGAATCCATTGGGGAACTTAGGAATATGTTGCGGAAGGGAGAAGCTTTTAAATCCTATTTTGTATCTACTTTTCAAGATATTCACTATCAAATATTCAAGGAGAATTCAAGGGATAGGTTCACAAGATAAGATATTAAGTCCCAATTCAGTTCATTTATTAAATAAGATTTTTTTAAGAAAGATACTATGTTTAAAGATAATATGAGAGAAATTTTTACCCTTCAAGAAGCAATCATGGAGGCCAATAAGAGTTCTTGGAGAACGCATAATTTGAGAAATAAATCAAGAAATGCCTAGGGAGATGGACTAATGTGACTACAAATACCACCATCCCTCAAGGCATAGACATCACTGGAGCATTAAAGAGATTTAGAAACCAAGTACCTAAGGTGAAGAGTGCCACAAACACTCTTTCGAGTGTCCCAGCTCCTAGTTCTTAGTTTCTTCTTTTAATTAAAATATCTAATTAAGTTGGTTATTTTCTTTCTAGCCATACAATACGTAAGTAAACGATAAATTGATGTTGTAATGTTTAATTAGATATTAATATTTTGGTTAAAAGAAGGGAAACTGAACAGAATATTTTGTAACCATTCATGAGGTGATTTAAGGAGATTTTCTTGTCATTTGGAGGGATCGGATTTTTGATGTCTTGGATGTAAAAGTACTGAATTTCCAATCAGTACAAAAGAAGTTTCATCTTTTCTGGTGCTCTATTTTTTTGTTCTCAATTTGATTCATGAGAAGCTATGTGTATCTGAACAAGAACTTTGTGTCTATTGTATGTATGTCTTGTGTTTATATATGCATAATTTAAATCTTGCCACTTTACCAAGAATAAGTAAGATACCATTCTATAATCTATGTGTCTGAAAGTGTTCCTCTCTTTATTTTCTAAACTTTTATTCTTCTGTTTCCTCTTCCTCTGTATTGAAATTTTTGTGAGATGAAGACATCTAAAGTATCAAAATCCTCATTGAAATATTGATAGTTTGTACATTTGTAAATAAGTAGATTTGCGTCTTTTTTGTGTGTTCAATAAGAGATCCTCTCCCATTAAGAGGATGGACTGATGTCCCCTGAATATTGTTTGTTTTCAAGGTCAAATAAAACAACCAACATTTTTTGGCACCCACCATGGGGAACATTTTGTGCATCCCACCAAAACAACTTCAATCAAACCAGAAATAACAACACACTAGTGGATAGAATATATACACAAGGTAAGAGAGTGTAAGGTGTTGAAGACACAAATTTTTAGTTGCTGGAATAACAAGGATTCACTTTAACTCTAGAGAGAAGGAGAATGAGATCCACAAGTACTCTTACAAAGGATGAAATTATAGGAAACATTGATTTTCTAACACAATCAAGCCCTAGCATCTAAGCTTTGGTGTTGGCTGGAGTCACAATCCCTTTACAAACCATTTTTCCAATAATGGAAGCACCTCTACCTTGGGGATAATGGGTTGGACCTTTGGCCCTTGCTCAACCATTGCATGATCTCCCAAAAGGGAATAGGAAGATTTTTCATAAATGTATAGGTGATTGAAAAGTGCACCCAGATGAACACATTATTGAATTCATTATGGTATTTGAAATAATTAGAGTGGAGCATGAGGATGTTTATGTTAGAATTTTTCTGGATACACTATAAGACAATGCCGCAGACTTGTTCTATCATCTCACTGCTGGCCCTATCACTAACTAGACTACCATGAGAACTCAGTTTGAAGATCTATTCAAACCCGCTGAATATGTACACATTCTACTCGCTTAAATTTCTCAGATAAATAATGAACCATATGAGCGTATGCAAGAGTTTGTTACCAATTTTAACAAATTAGTTAATAAGATTCAAGTAGCCACCCGTCCTGTGGACCAAATTCAAAAATGTTTTTTCTTGAATGCTCAATTACCATAAGTAAGCTATACATTAGGAAGATCTAATATTTCTACCTTATATTTTGATCAATTATTTTCCATAAGTGTTGAGGATGATTTAATAGTGTCTGGAAAATTGAAAAAAATAGCCTCCAAAATCTAAGGCTTATCCTTTAGGAACCAATTTAGATCAGCTAGTGAAAAAGTCGGTAAATGATCTCATAACTATCAAAAAGTAATTCACTCAAAATACTCCTTACAAGGATATTCCAAGAAATAATGTTCAACCTCAAAATTGTCTTCCTCCTGTCTATCCAAAACTCGTAATTGAAGGACCACCTCTCAAATTTCCATTCAACACAGTATGTGAAGTTCAGGAACAAGAGGATGAAGTTGAAACTGAAGAATATGAGGAACCTGAGGATGAAATAAATGAAGTTCCAGAAGAATAAAATGATTCCCAGGTTAACTTCCTCACCACTGAAGGAGTTGATGATAATGAGGATGATTATGATGAGGTAGTGGCAGATATGAATAGTGAGTTATATGTTGTCATGACCAGAGAAAAAATGAACAAGAAAAAAGAAGTAGTCCAGCCTACAATTAGATCTAAGAAATTTCTTGTTACAATCCCATTTGTTACAAAAAGAAGATATCTTATTCCTACCTCTTCCACCCAAAAGGTAAGCAATGATAATGCTTCCTCTACCTCCTTTTCTGCAACTAAAGATAATTCATTTTTAACTCCTATAAATAATTCAGCCCCAAATTTGAAAGAATATATACCTAAGTGTTCCCTCCCTCTAGCACAGACACCCCATCTACCTCAGGATCCTTTGACATGACTGACAATATTAAGAGAACCAAGATCTAAATTTCTAAGGCTAAATTCTATCAGACCCACCTTGATGCCTTTTCCCAGGTACTCAAGTTTGTCAAATATAAACCTAACCCATCATCTACTACTTACAAATTCCTATTTCCTACTCCCACCTCATCACCCCAGCAAAACTTGATGGTTGCAACACCTTCTATAACTAAAAATATTGAGCCATTTTATGTCTTGTTGCTTATTGCTCTCCATAGGCTTCGTAATTATGTTATTAATTCAAGATCTCCAGACAATGTGATGCCTGCTAAAGTTTCCCATTATTTAGGTTTCAATTTTATGTGCACCTTTAGTTCATGCTATTCTATGAAAAGTAAAGAGGTTCCATTAGTAGGAAGGATCAAATATGCACAAGTAGCCTTTGCTGCTTTCCCAGAGAAAAGGTTTAAAGCTACTATTTTAGTAGTAGATATTCCCCCATCCTATGGTATGCTTCTAAGAAAAAAATTTTGTAAAGAAGTGGGAGGATAAATCCAAATGGATTGGTCACACGCTCTCATCATAGTTAATGTGAAAATGAATAAGTTGTTACCTAAAAGATAAATTGAGTACATTGTGTAACAAACAAAAGACCTTAGAGCACAAATTATCTATGAAGACATTGGTCATGGTAATTACATGGTCATGTCAGAAGATGAGATGAAGGCTCCTTGGGGTGTGTTTGATGACCCTAATGGTGTTTGGATCCTTGAATTTCATGGGAGTTAATCTTCAACAGGTTCTGGAGTAGGTTTGGTACTATTTTCCCATGAAACGAAGTCATACCCTTTCTCTTATAAGCTTCAATTTGAAAATACAAATAATACAGCAGAATATGAAGCTCTTCTTTTTGGTTTGGAAATGGAAAGAGAAATGGCTATTAAGAATAATTTTACATGGTGAGATGCAAAACTCATTGTTAAACAAGTTAGAGGAAATTTTCAGGTTAAAAAACAAAAGTCTAAAACACTATAGATTCAATTGAATTATTGGATGCCTTTTATTGAAGTTGTTCCCAAGGAAAATAACACTAGAGAAGATGATTTAGTTGTTTCAGGGTCCTTACTGATCCCTCATCCTGAATTTTCCCAAGAATAATTCACAATTGAAATGATACATAGGCCGAGTGTGTTAGATAATGTGAACAATTGGAAAGTATTCAATGATGATCGACATTTTATCTCTTTCTTGTAAGAACCTTACATATAATAAATCAATAAATTGAAGAATATAACACAACACCAGATATATGGGGGGCCAATATTCCCTAATATCAATACATGCAGAATAATACCCTTAAGGTAGGGCAACACCATACAATGCTCCTTAAGAAGGAGTAACTCCACAATCTCCCAAGATGGGAATCCACTTCGAGGGGGACACCTCCAATATATCTCTACCAAGTAGAAGACTCAACTCATACATACCTCCTCATAATGATACTCACATCCTTTAAATAGGATGGGTAACACCTAATCCCAATGTAGGCCGACCCATTCCCCAATATAATTAATTCCTATGTGAGCCCATATAACTAACTAAGGGGATGTGTGCCACATGTCGGCATCTCCATCAACCCATATATATTATATTACCATGATCCCAAGGTACATAGCATTGCCTCCCTCTTTGACATGTTTCGTCCTCGAAACATAAGAAGAAGCCATATAATGAGTGCGCTTTAAATTATTGCACACTTGTCGCCATGCTCGATCATCCAACCACCCATATGAAATCCTACTGGGTGATGCTGCTCCAAACATGATTCCATATTCCATTGTGCCCATTTGGTTCCATACTGGTCCATATGTGTTCCTTCTCGGCATCCATGCATATCCATAATTATTATTCTTGTGATTCCATGTCATATAATTATTGTTCCATTGATTCCATGTGTAGCCAAAATTATTACTCCTCCAATTCCCTGTATATCCATATAGATTGCTGCCCTTGTGTGTCCTAGCATGTCTCCATGATTTTTTCCTGTCATGATGATGTGGGTGTCTATATGGTGCAACCTTAGTATGCTCAACCTTAACAACCTTTTCCTCCACTTTCTTTTCCTCTTCCAACTTGTTTGCTACTTCTTTTTTCTCTTGAGTAGAGAAATTATTTTTTTCTTTTTTATCATGTTCATCATCCTCTCCTTCTGATTCATCCTTATTCCCTTCTTCACCATCTTCCACTTCATCTTCATGATCCAATTTTACATTACTTTTTTCTTTTTATTTTTTTTCTACTTCGTCTTCTTCTTCTTTTGTTGCTGCTTCTTCTTCTTCTTCTTTTGCTTTGTCTTATTCTTCTTTTGTTGCCCATCTATCCATGAAACCTTGTTCCATTTCCTGCAAAGACCAATTAGAATTTTCCTTTTCTAACTTAGAAAATAAAATATGTGTAGGGCCACTAATCCACAACTTTAATGACCAAATATTTGATGGTTTAGAGAATTTATCCCTGAATTTGTTCCACCATTCTCTAGCATCAATCTTGCCATCTCTAAAAAAAGCTACCATCCCCATGATCCACAAAACTAGGGTTTTTGGAATTCTGAAAATATTTGGGCAGATGGATAAAAACACAAAGAACAAACCCTAACTGAAATTTCAAGAGCTTTCCGAAAATATAAATTTTGCTAAGAAATACAACAATTTTCTTCCTAAAAAGTGAATTTATGAAAAAAATTAAAACACCAATAAAATCCGCAAAACAGATCCAATGCAGATGAAATTTTCAGATATTCTGAATTAAAGTTTTTCCAAATTATGTTGAAAAAATTGGGAAAAAATTCGATAGCCTCTTCAAGATATACTCGAAACAAAAAATTAGGGTTTTTGCCCTAATTTTGGCCGAAATCGCTGCTCTGATACCACTTGGTAAGAACCTTGCATTTAATAAATCAATAAATTGAAGAAGATAACACAACACCAGATATATGGGGGGCCAAGATGCCCTAATATCAATATATGTAGAATAATACCCTTAAGGTAGGGCAACACCATACAATGCTCCTTAAGGAAGGAGTAACTCCACAATCTCCCAAGATGGGAATCCACTTCGAGGGGGACACCTCCAATATATCTCTACCAAGTAGAAGACTCAACTCATACATACCTCCTCATAATGATACTCACATCCTTTAAATAGGATGGGTAACACCTAATCCCAATGTAGGTCGACCCATTACCCAATATAATTAATTCCTATGTGAGCCCATATAACTAAGGGGATGTGTGCCATATGTTGGCATCTCCATCAACCCATATATATTATATTACCATATCCCAAGGTACATATAATCTTTCTTGTAATTTCTGGAGAGTTTTATTTAGTTATATTTTGAAGGAAGTGAGGTGGCTCCTCGTTAATTTGTATCATTTGTCATGGCAGGAAGGAATCAAAGAATAATCTACTAAGGATGGTTGTATCAGGTTAAAAGGTGAAAAAATACCCAGGGGAATGGTAAGCCTAGAATATTTTTTTGACAAATATGACAGGTATATCAAGTCAAAGATATCACATGGGGTTCATCAGTCATCAAAGCATGAGAATATTAACATTGGATGTGAATTAAAAGCCAATATTTTTAATATTGGTAAATATTACACTCGTGAAGAGAGAAATAAGATGGTAGACTTATTAAAAATATATGTAGATTTACTTGCCTATTCATATGATGATTTGAAATCTTTTAAACGAAGATAAATATAGCATTACATTCCTCTGAAACTAGGCATCAAGTCTTTCCAGTAGAAACCAAGGAAATGTTATCCCAAGATTACAGATACCATTTACCAAGAGATTCAAAAGTTATTGAAGGCAAAGATATTTTTCCCTATCCATCACTTAGCTTGGGTGGCCAACATTGTGCAAGTACGAAAAAAGAGTGGAAAAATTTGAATTTGTGTGGATTTTTGAAAATTGAATTAGGATTCCCTTAAAGATAATTATCCACTCCCCATGATGGATATAATCCTACAAGTTGTCATTGGATCTGAAATTCTATCTATGTTGGATTGTTTCTCAAGGTACAATCAAATTGAAGTTGATATTCCAGATCAACATAAAATAGCTTTCACAACTCCATGGGGTACTTTTTCTTGTAAGAGGATATCATTTGGTCTAATTAACGATGGTGCCACTTTCTAATGAGAAATGGATTTGGCCTTCGGTTCCTTGAAATGAAAATGTATTGTTATATATCTTGATGATTTGGTTATTTTTTCTATAAAAAAAGGAAGACTATTTCCAACATCTTGAAACTGTTCTCAAAAAGTGTAGGGAGCACGTGATATCTCTGAACCCAAAGAAGTCTATTTTTGGTGTCATTGAAGGAAATTTGTTTGGTAATATTGTTTCCAAAGAAGGTACAGAGATATATCTAGAGAGAGTCCAGGATATTCAACAGATTCCCCTCCCCATAAGTAAAAAAGGTGTGCACTCTTTCTTTGTAAAAATAAATTTTCTAAGGATTTATATCCCTAATTTTACATAGTTGAATATGAGTATAGCTCAGATGATGAAAGGAAAGCAATCCTTTTGCTAGACATTAGAAGGGAAATATGCTTTTGAAAATTTCAAGAAAGAAATCGCCAAGACCCCAGTTCTTGTTTGTCCTGATTTTGAGAAAGATTTCTTAATCTATTTTTATGCCACCAAGAGTACTTTGGCTGCCATTCTGACACAGAAAAATCATGAGGGCTGTGAACTACCCATTTCTTTCATGATTTATGTCTTGAAAGCTCATGAATTGAAATATAATCAAATGGAGAAACACATTTTTATTGTAGTTAAGGCAGTTAAGCAATTTCGTTTCTATATCCTCAATTCTCATTCAATGGTCTTTGTGCCTAATAAAACTGTTAAATAAATTATTACACAACAAGAGTTTGGGACTAAAAGAGGGAATTGGGTAGCAAAATTTTAGGAGTATGATATGGACATCAGGCCAACTAAGTTAGTCTGAGGCAAGGGACTTTGTGAGTTGATCGGTAATGGTGCTAAAGGTGATCTACCCAAGGAAGACATAAATATTCCCACTATTATTTTTTTCAATTTGAATGATGACTGGTATGCTGACATTTCTCATTTTCTAACATATGGAGAATGTTCACACCATTTAAGTACCAAGGATAAGAGAGCCATAAAGTTGAGGTTTTCATAGTATGTACTTTGGGACAATTCTCTATTCAAAAGAGAGGTTGACTGAAGATTTCTCAGATGTGTGGATAGATAACAACAGAAGAGGTTTTTCAGAGTGTTCCATGATCAAGCTTGTGGAGGGAATTTTTCATCTATTGTGTCTTCTCATAAAAACCTTCATATAGGCTATTACTAGCCAACCTTTTTCCGAGATACAACTAAATGGGTCGGAAAATGTGAAGCTTTTCAAACTTTTGTGTAGAGTCCCAAGCTAGCTACTTTATCACTTAAACCAATAGTAAGAGAAGAACAATTTTAACAATGGGGACTTGACTTTGTAGGCACTCTCGACCCCCATTTTAGTGTCATACATACTCATTTTTTGACTATTAGTGACTACTTCACAAAGTTGGTGGAAGTTATTTTGGTGAAAAGTACAACTTCTAAATTGGTATGAAATTTTACTAAAGAAATCATCCTGATTTGATTTGGAGTACCAAAAAACATTATCACCAATAATGCCTCCAATTTCTCATCATATGAATTGAGGGATTCTTTCTATGGATATGGAATTTATATTGCACATTCCTCTGACTACTATCCTCAGGGAAATGGACAGGCAGAATCAACAAACAAAAATTTGGTGACTATTATTTGAAAACTTGGGAATGAATCTCAAAGGAATTGGCATAAGAATATTTATGATGCTCTTTGGGCATATATAATCATACCCAATATTGTAATTGGGATGTCTCCTTTCTAGGTGGTGTATGGAACTCAAGCTTAGCTACCAGTGACTGTGGAACTACCAACCTTGCAATTTATGAAAGTTATCAAAGACTCTAATTTCACCAATGCTTCGAAGAAAAGAATCATGTACCAGCAGAGATTGGATGAATATAGATTACAAGTAGTGGACAGGATTACTACACATCAGAAAATGGTGAAACAATTGTTTGACAAGAAAGCCAAACCCAAAGACTTCCAGGTTGGAGACATTGTCCTACTTTGGGACAAAAGGTGAGAACCTCGGGGATGCCTCGGTAAGTTTGACTCTATTTAGCTGGGTCATTTCAAAATTAGACACTTTTTTGGAGAAAATTCATTTTATTTGAACTATATGGATGGAACCTCTCTTCCACTACCATATAGTGGGTAATATATGAAATTATTTCAGTTCTAGGTGATTAGGTGGTCCTTTATACAATTTTGTATATTTCTTTGTTTTTATTTGTGGTTATTTGTTGTTGTGTGTGTGTCTTCTATATTGTTCCTCCCTTGACTATATTAGTCCAATGGTATTGTCTTGGTCTTTTCCCATAGATTCTAGAGTTCTTGGTCCTGCCTTGTTATCTTTTATCCAAGTTAGTTCATCCCCAAAAAGAGCCAGTTGTTGTCACCTTCCCAGAAATTATGTATTTTGTCTAAATTTTAAAAAAAATTGGGTAAGATGTCTATCAGAATGTCCTTTTGAAGGTCCGTGAATGAAGAGTTGTGTTCCAGCAGTTAGTCATTTTCTAGAATTTTAGTTTTGAGGCTTTCCTTTTGTTGTGCAGGCATTTCAGGTTTCAATGTCCCAAGTTCTGTCAGGCTCCTAGTTCACCAATTTTCTGCCTTCTCCACATTGTATTGTTTTCCCTTTGTTTTGTGAGTACTTCGGCTTTGCAAAGAACTCACGTTCCAATGTCCCAAGGGCCAACTATGCTAATTTATTCTGGCTTACCCAATTTGAATGTATCTTATACATTTTGGCTTCTCACATCGCACATGTCCCTAATACTTCTTGACCTCCATTTCCCCGTAATCCCATTTTTTCTACATCCCATTCACTATAGATTTTTTGGCTTCTTACATCGCAAGTGTCCCGGTGTCACCCAGGTCAGTTGTGCACATTTTCTCCGCCATCTCTACATTACATTGTCTTAGGTCAATGTAGTGCATTAATTTTCGCATTCAATTCCCCCCACTACCCTACTCAAAAAGGATTATGTATAAATATCCATGGTAATTGATTGTTTTTACCATACTCCCTTCATTTTCTTCTTTTTCTCGTTCTGTTATATCCACTATTTGTAGTTGTGGTAAGGTTCTTGTCCTAGTCTTTTTATAAAATAATTAAGTGTAACATTTTCTAGTAGAGGTCATGGATTGTCAAGAGAAAAGTTCAAAGGATCATGAAGTCTATTGCATGATCTTTATTCCCTTGCCACACAATGAATATCCATTATAAAGGAAATGAGCATTTATCTTCGTTGGAGACAACCATACTAGAATTAGGAGATAGTGATGCTCAACTCCTTGACCTAGATGATTTTTGGGCACAGCTTGTCTGTCATAACCCAACTCTCATTTCTCAATTAATCAAGGAAAGTGTAACTTCTCACGCGGGGGGTTTTCCATTTTCTGTTTAATGTGTTGTTATTGTGTTAGCATGTGGCTCTTACTTTAACTCATATACGAAAGAGATCAATGATCCTCATGGGAAGGTAGTTTCTTGATTGGACACTAATTGTATTAGTACTTCCCTCATAATTCTAGTGACTAAAGATTCAAACACTCTCACCAAGGCTCAAGATCATCTTCTTTTTTATTAGGATAGTGAATAATATAAGAGCAGGGTGGCCAAATACTAGTTTAAAAACCCAAAGAAGGGAGCTTCAAGACTGCCAATTACTATGTAAAGGATTGATTTCAAGGAGTATCTATCATATGTCATCACCCTCCTTGCTAGAATAATGGGGATGCCCTCAACTAACAAGTTCCACTATTAGATGTGCCCTTATATCAACATCATATGTGAAGGCAAACAAATCCTGAAATGGGGAGAGATAATATATGATAGTCTTATTGAACCACTTTCCAATGTTTAAAGAACTAAGACTTTCTATATGAATTCCTATATGATGTACATTATTGCTACATATAGGGAATGGTTGGGGTTCTCTCTTGATGAAAAAAAACAAATATACTCCTATTTATGAGCATTATCAAAAGTTGACTTTGAATATTAGTAATCACCATTTTAGAAGGGTGAATTATGCCTTCACCATGTATATTGTCAGATTGTTAGAGGAAAACACAGCCCAGAGATTCTTAGAGGAAGATAAACAATTGATTGATGTCTATGGTAGTTATTACACTCAATTCAGGAAATTTTCTTAAATACGGTTGGATGGTTTTGAGGCAACACCCTTGAAACTCCAAAAATATAGTTTCCAACATGTGCTCAAAAGCATAAAAATAAATAATGAAATCCTTTTCAAAGTCAAGACAAGTAAAGATGAGATTGTTGGCAATAGCCTTCTTGATATTTTCAAAATATTTCTTTCCTTCATTAGTCCAACAAAAAGATTATTTTTCTTTCATCATTTGAGCTATATTCTTAGTTATCTCTACAAAATCAGGAATAAAGCTCCTTAGGAAATTAATTTTCTCAAAGAAAGAGTCGCACCTTTCTTTCTTCTCAGAAGGTGAATCTTATGGATGGCTTGAACTCATTCTGGTTCAATCTTAACCCCATCCTTTGAAACAATGTGCCCAAGAAATTTACCCTATGTGACGTAAAATTTGGATTTCTTTAGGTTTAATGATATGTCATGGTCTCTACATATTTGAAGTACTACTTCTAGGTGTTGAAAGTGATCTTCCCTTTTCTTGGAGAAAACAATCAATTCATTAAGATAGATCGCTATGCACTTCCCCTTAAATTCACTTAAATTCATGTTCATTACTCTTTGGAAAGTGACACCTACATTTACAAGACCAAATGGCATCCTTCTATAGGCAAAGGTGCCCCAGGGAGTTATGAAGGATGTTTTTTGTTAATCTTTAACACGCACCTCAATCTGGTTATAGCCTTAGAATCCATCGATCATGGATAACATTTCTGAGAAAGTGAAAAATTGCAATATTTGATCCATCATGGGGAGAGGATAGTTGTCTTTAAGATAATCCTGATTGAGATTCCAGAATTCTGTTCAGATTCGTATCTTTCCACTCTTATTTCTTACAGGTAAAATATTTTCCACCTAGTTTAAATGATGAATGGGAAAAATTATTCGAGTATTCAATATATTTTAAATTTCCTGATAAATTGTTCCTACAATTTTTGGATTGTATTTTCTCTATTTTTGTCAGAATTTCTTGATACCTAGATTCAAGGGAATCCTCTTCACTCCCTATATTAATCTTTTCATATTCAACTGATCAATGGGCATTTTGTGATACCTTTCCTTTAATATATCGGTCATGATTGTCAAACAAATATTCTAAGATCACTAGAACTTTAGGTATCTTATTTCCTTGTATCTTTATGCATTCATCTTTATCAGATTCCTATTCAACTCCTTCTTCATACATGGAGGGTGGAACAAAATCATGATAACTAGCCTCACTTCCTTCAAAATATAGCTTATTGAAATTGTCTTTAAGTTCTAGGAAGGAAATCAAGTGTTGGTCATCATTACAAACTTACCTGTTATTTACATTGTCTCAAACACTGGGCCTATATATCATTTCAATTGTAAATTTATCCTGAGAAAAGTTTGGATGAGGAAAAATTACTAACCTAGAGATTACTATAGAATCTAACCTTTAATTCTCTTCTCTTGGTACAACGTTGATAGAAAATACATCCAAAACTTCTATTGAATCCCAACCCAAGTTTCTATAGTGCTTCATTCTTTTGTTTTTTACTTGGAAGGCCCCTCTGACCTATTTAACAATGAGCTCAGCATCTCCACAAGAAAAAATATTCTTGATCCCCAATTCCCTTGCTACCACTAGTCCAAGGACGAGGGCCTCATATTCAGTAGTATTATTTTTGTTTTCAAAATGAAGCTTGTAAGAGAATGGGTGGGACCTACCTTCAAGAGAATTCAAAACAACACCAGCTCCAGAACCATCTGAAGAACAACTTCCATCAAAATCCAGGATCCAAACACCATTAGGATCATCAACCACCACCTTAGGAGCCATAGTCTCATCTCCATACATTACCATATAGTTACCATGACCAATATCTTCATATAGGATTTTTGCTTTGGGATCATTAGTATTTTGCACAATATATTATGATTTTCTCTTTGGCAATAACTTCTAGATTTTTTTGTTGATTGGGATGAGGGCATGAGACCAGTCCATTTGAATTTATCCTCCCACTTCTCTATAGAAATTCCCACTTAAAAGCATGTAATATGATGGTGGAATGTCTGCAGCAAAAATTGTGTCTTTGAATCTCTTCTCTAGAAAATCTACAAAAGCTATTTGGGCATCCTTGATCCTCCCAATGAGAGGTGCCTCCCTAGTTTCCATGGAATATCATAAGCTAAAGGTTTCGTTCAGTGTGAGGCTAAGGGCATGGGAAAATTCGGTAGGCATTAAATTATCCGATGCCAATGACATAATTACTGACTTTGTGGCCCGTTATAAGCAATGTGACTTCGAAAGGCTCAATTTTTTCAGAGGTTAAAGGTGTGGAGGCCATTAAATTTTTTGGGGAAGAGGAATTAGGAGTAGGCAGAAGTCCTTTGGAAGTTTTGGAGGATTTATTGGATTTGGATTTAATAAATTTTACCACTTGTGAAAAGGCTTCAGGATGGGTTTAATAGAACTCGTCCTCTGACATTTGAATCTTGGTCTTTTTGAGGTGGTCAATAATATCAAAGGATCCAGAGGTATACAGAGCTTCAAGGTTTGACACATATAAAGGCTTGGGATTTTCTACCTTTGTATCCAGAGGTGTTTTGGATATAGGGGTAGAAGGGGTGTTTGCCTTAGAAACATAGGAGGGAGTAGAGGTAGCATTAGATGCATAATGGTTACCATTTTGGTAGCAATTATAGGAATAGGGGCTCCTCTTTTTGCAACAACTAGAATGGTAACTATAGCTTCCTTGGTTTTCTCTTTTTTTTTGTAACACCTCTTTCTTTTTGTTCAATTGTCTTCTTATCATGATGGCATATGACTCACTATTCATATAAGATACTACTTCATAATATTCATCATCATCATTAACTCCTTCAGTGGTAAGAAAATAGACCTTGGAATCATCTGCATCTCCTTGAACTTTGTAAAGTTCCTCCTGAAAATAATACACCTATTCAGCTTCCACTTCATTATCAGGATTCTGAACTTCACAAGTTTCATTGACCAAGACTTTGATAGGAGGAGATTTGATTTCTAGCTTATGTTGGGTGATAGGTAGATGATTTTGGGGCTGAAAATTCCTTCTTGGTATATATTTGTAAGGAGAACTCTAAGCCAACTACTTTTTAATAGCGATCAAGTCATTAGCCAATTTTTCAACCAACCGATCAGAGTTATCTATCCCAAAGGTAGAGGCTTTGGCTTTGGGTGGATCCTTTTTCAATTTCCCCGACATGATTAGGTCATCTTCTACATTGATGGCTAAGCATTGATCAGCCTCCAGGTTGGCAAGATTGGCTCTACATAATGTATAACTTACCTCACGTAATTGAGCATTCAAGAAAAATCATTTCTGAATTTGATCAATAGTTCACAATGCTAGAGGGGTTTTATTCACTAATCTATTGAATCTTGCCACAAATTTCCTTATAGTATCATATGGTTCCTTGATTTGAGAAATTTGTGCCAGTAGAGTGTGTGCATCTTCAGCAGGATTGAATCAATTTTCAAACTAATTTTTCATGGTATCCCAATTGGTAATGACACCATCTAGGAGGTGATAAAACTAGTCAGCAACATTTTCTTGTAAGGTTTCATTGAACATACTTATTGAGACATGCTCATGCTCAACTCCAAGTACTCTATAGGAAACAATGAAGGTAGAAATATGCTCGTTAGGATGCACTTTTCCATCACCCTTAAATTTAGCAAAATTCTTTCTATTCCCCTTTGGAAAATTTTGCAATGGTTGAGGAAGATCCAAAGGCCCAACTCATTGACCCCATGGAAAAGGCGCAACCATTCTAGGAAAGATTGTTTGCAATGGAACTGTAACTCTTATTAATACCAAAGTGTGAGCACTAGGACTTGTTTGAGGCTAGGATTTTATGTCTTCTTGGGAATATGAACCAATGTTTTTCCTTGTAGGAGGAGTGCTAGTAGATCTTTGACCTCTACATGTTCTTTCTAGAGTTATTTTAAATCCTTGTTGTTCTAGTAACTGAAAATAAAAATCTTCGATACACTCATCTCTTCTCCCTCATGTATATATTCTCTTCACCATTGTTATAATCACCAGTTTTCTTGAAATATATTTTAGTGGGGAATCACAACACATGCCCCATGGTGGGCACCAAAAAATTGTTGGTTGAAAAAAAAATTATCAGATCAAGAAACAGTTCAAGGGACAACATTCCCTCCTCTTTATGGGATAGGTTCCCTTATTCAACACACACATACAAGAAAAACTACTTATTCAAAAATATAAAAACTATAAATATTTGAATGAGGATTTTGATGCATTAAATGTCTCCATAATCAATTAATTTCAATACAGAAGAGGGAAAGGAATAAGATTTTTCATAAAACAAATAGTTTTAATGAATAATACTGGAAAATGGGAACACAAAGTTTACCCTATTCACCTATCAAGTATCTTTATATTCTTCTTTCTTCTACAAGATTATTCACTAAAGAAATCATCACATTTGGGTGTATAGATTGTAGAATGACACCTTACTAATGCTTGCATGAAGCTTTATAAATTATATGAATTTACATATACTCAAATAACTCATAATACATAGATGTTTCAAATATAAATTTCATTACACTACATCCAATGAATTGAACACAAATTTTTTTGTTTAAATATATCAAAGACACATATGTAGATTAAAGAGTAGAACAATAAGAACACAAGAAACAAGAGGGCATAATTTTTTCTATATCGATCAAATATTTTTGTACATCTATATTCCAAGCATTAAAATCCAAAAAAAAACAATGATGCAAAAGTTCCTTGTATAGCCACAAGGGCAGTTATAACCAAAGTATCTTAAGTTTCCCTTTCTTTTAATTAAGCATTATCACTTTTTTGGATGGAAAACAAATGGTCTAAGTGTTGGGCATGCGAATGTAGGGAGCTGAAAGATCACACGGTGCTACAATATATCTGAGGTGCCTAGGATTGGGACTTAGTTGTTTCTATTTTAAAGGATATTTTTGAAGTTAACATGCTAAGCACACAAAGAAATGAAGACTTGCAGTCCATGCAATGCTATTTTTGGAACAAGCAATAGATGAGCACAGTGTATAGTTTATGCTAATAATAGGATTTCTACTCATAGTTAACTATAGGGATTATATTGTTAGAACACTTGCATGTTGTGCATCCTTCTGTAAAGGTGCATGACTATTATTAGCATGTGACCTATTTTTAGAAGTGCATGGGTGGTCAAGGGAAATTCCCCACCCCTCTGTGTGTGTGTGTGTGTGTGTGTGTGTGTGTGTGTGTGTGTGTGTGTGTGTGTGTGTGTGTGTGTGTGTGTGTGTGTGTGTGTGTGTGTGTGTGTGTGTGTGTGTGTGTAACATCCTCATTTTAGTACATTAGAACAAGAAAAAAAATTTTGAAAGGTGATTATTAGTTCTAAATACATAATTTAGAACTCACAATTTATAACAATCATTCTTATAATAGATAACCATATGCAGTTGTAATGACTCGGTGTACCACCGATCTATTCATTCCATGACTCGGTGATCTACCGATCTATTCATGAGTATCATAGAGTTGACGTTCTTATCTTAACACTTCACTCTTGCGGTTCTCTTCCCTAATATGGGATTTCAGAAAGCTCTGTCCAAGGAACCTATCTGAATAATTGTTACCATTATTCATCGGCATCACGTCCCTTAGACTAGGTGACATAGGGAAATGTAATCAACAGCTTGCGATACTTTGGCCAAATATTTGAAACATACTATTCATGTCTTGTATTCCTTGATGGCATACTCGTCAATCTGGAATACGTCCTTCACCCCATTCTGATGTTATATAGAATGTCTTATACTGACTTTTGTCAGCCTCCCCTGTCCTAAGTTATTCACTCAGGAACAGGTTAATACCATAACACATGTTATAAGGATGCTCTTGAAGACTAGGGATAAGCTGACATACTGGGTCAACCACTGCTAACCCCGTGTGTCAAGGTACCCCGAGTCTCAAAGGGTAGCCTCATAACATGACTATGGTGCTAACCAGTCCCAAAGGAAAACCTTATTCGAGTTTCAGGTATAAATCTTAACGATCTATGCAAAAGGGTGTCGCCAAATGTCACTTGCATTGTTGTATCCTCGAGAAGATCCTAATCTTCTCGAAGGTACAACCCTGTAGTTGACATGTGTCAACATCCTACAAAACTACCTCAGAAATATTTACATAACTTCAAGAAGTTACTTAAGTTGAGTTGAAATCGAATTAAATACCCTCCTAACTGGGTAGTCTTTTCCCAACCCTGGGTTCCACACCTTTGAGTTGCCTTACGTAATTAAGTTCAATTTAACTGAGATAAGTTTAATAAGATTTGCGACCTCGTCAAGGTGTCCATTGGTTCCTAACAAATCTTATTCCTCATAATTGGGCAATAGCCCTAAGTTCTCTCATAAGGAAACTAACTAAACCTGTAAGGGTTTATATCAACTCCGAAGACTAAAATATATCTTACTTATTGTTATTAAGATATGGTGATTTTAAACCATCAATTACGTTGTCTTGACTTAGATCATGGATAGGGAGTAATAGATTACTCTTCCTGTTACAGCTACCTATCAGGGCGTAGCTTAACCTTAACTTCTTGAAAGGCAGTGGACTAATTTCCAATTTAGCCTTATTCATAATATAAAAGAATTTACTATTCATTCACGAAGTATTCGGTCACATAATTTTTACAAGGCCTACTTAGAGAATCCAACTAACTCCAATGGTATACAATAATAAAAATGCACTCACATTCATTCAGATCTAAGAATTTCAATCAACAAATAAAAAATGCAGCCACATAAGTAACAATCTCCCCATTTCATTCATTTCCAAACCATACAATTACAACTTATGCACTTCGGCACATTTGATACAATAATCAACATCAAAAGAATATCTTTCTTCCTAAAGTACAATTAGAGAAATCAAGTTGGAATTCATCATAAAAACCAGATTAAACAATCTGAGCATCATATCAGATCTGTGTGCCTTTACCACTTACGATTTCCATCTGTAAAAATTGCTAGCACAGGTCAGTTCAGTGAACTGAGCATGATAAGCATTAATTCTTAAAACAATTGCATTCCACCAATTGTTCTCATTAAACAACCTGTTTAAATGAAATCATTTCTTCAAATCCTTAAACATGAATCAGGCTAATCATCTTTCTACAATTCTACTATGACTTTAACACATAGCTCATATTATAGCTTCCAGTTAAACCTAAATATTTTTTAGATGATTCATCATATATATTAGAGACTAAGAAGAAACAAAATGAATCCACAATATCCATCCATCTGAAAACCAAGGACAGTAATAATCCAACAAAATTACTCCATTCAAGAATGAATTCCTATCAGTACGTGTATCCAACAGATGTGCATTTAACAATTCAAGCAAAGACAGATTATAACCTCCAGCAAGTTCAATTGACAGGATTCCTTTATACTCATAGCATTATTTCAATGACATTGATAAGTATAGCAACTTCTAATACAATACTATTTTTATAAAAGTGGATAACCGAATAACTCAAACAGGATAATAATATAACCGTTGATAAGGAAAGAAGACTCTGGTCAAGAGTCAGTACTTACCAGTCTCTCCTTACAAATTTAACAATCTATTCTTCTTATGCCCGTACCGTAGAGTTCACATAGAGATACAAAATAAGAGGGCACTCATAATTTCCAGACAAGGGAGAGAATATTTTCTTATTCCAAAAGCCCTATATCAACATATACTTTACAGCTTAGGAGAAAGAAACAGAGGCATTCAAATCTCCATTCCAAACAGGTTCAGGACTGTACCAACCTCCCAGGAGTAATGCATATACATTCAATCTTGAATTCAATTAAGGAAGAAGAGAAAGCAAGAAAATCAACACCCAAGTTTACCATTAGCTCCAATCTGATAAAACTGTTTAAAAAGGTCGCCCTAAGATTCCAAGGGTCTTACAATTGCACATTAACAAAAGACACAAATTGTTATAAATGAAATACATATACGTTCAATATCAGTACACAATCATGGCCCAATTAAAACAGTCTTCCCTTCACCCAGGACTCGAATCATCTTACACTACGAGTTCGGGTAACCACTATCATTATTTACTAATAGGTAACACTAACTATTTCCAGTCATTACAGTGGATAATTTGTTATTGTGTTTCAAGGATACCAAACAAATAGCACTTCCAGTATTACTAGATGATTTCTAATGATAGATTTCAATGTCACTACAGGAAAAATCAACACAATCCCTTCCCTTCCAAGTACAAAACCTGATTTCCATCCATGCAGATCTAGGATTACCCACCCGTTATTAAGAATCAGAGTTCCTCAAAGCAAGATTTCTCTCGGTTAGGATGTGTTCCCATTAACCAAGTAAAGTCATAAAGAAAACAACAGCTACACTAATATTTCATCACATACATAACCCATAATCATTGACCATCCAGACCTTTTTCACAGAGGTACAGGCTTAAATTCAACATATTTCTTACACATGCGACTAAATGAGTCGAGCTCAAAAGAAGGAACTACAGTTTCATCACAATTCAATTATATATTCACCTGAAGCTGTCAAGCAATAAAAGAGCTCTTGCGACTAAGCAATAATCAATAAACCAGCCAAATTAGACACAACAATTCCTTCCATGTCATTCTTCAAACATGAAATCATCCAACACAACATCTAACATGGTATAGTTAGTAACTCATTACCTCAGTCGAACAAGAGACTAGGAAAAAACATATATAGAAGTCGAACCCATATGTAATCACAGCAAAACATTTCAACAGAAGTCAAATCCATAATGTAAACACAGCAAGGACTTCAACAGAAGTCGAACCAACATGTAAACACAGCAAGGACTTCAACAGAAGTTGAACCAACATGTAAACACAGCAAGGACTTCAACAGAAGTCGAATTCATATGAAAACACTGCAAGGACTTCAACAAAAGTCGTATCCATAAAGTAATCATAGAAAAACATTTCAGCAAAGTCTTCGTATAACCAAGGATTCCCAAATCAATAAGAAAAGAAGAAAACCAATACATTACTTCCAGCCAAGCCAACTGTACAAAAAAAATCATCTGAACAGAGTTGTTCTAATGAAAGCATTTGAAGGAAAGCAAGATTTTTAAAAGTTAGGGCCTATCATGCCTGATAGTGTCGCTTAAAAATTTGAAGAAGACCTCTGAATGTGCTCGAACCTTCTCTTCTTCTTCCACGATAGATTAAACAACAATAAATTGTTACCTTCATGCCTTATAAACTTTCCCCGACAAAGAAGGAAGCTAGAAATTCTCAAAGTTGCCATGCAACACAGAGTAGACGACTGGTTCGAAGAACCAGTGCTCAAGCAGAGAGAAAAACAGAATGCATGGAAAACCAAACAACCAAACAATATTCCATTTACATGCCTTCCCGAGCAATCCACGCTCGGGAACCAAATTTCATTAATTGCATTAACTGCCATCCTCTCGCCTATTCTCCATTGCCACCGACCGCCAAAATTGGTGATCACCAAAAGAAAACAAACAAACACTCCCATACTTGGTGATACTGCCACGTCAGGTCATATTAGCCGTTTGCAACCTTTGCCAAACCTGACAGCATCCCAAGTCCTTCAACCTTATCCCCCTCATAAATGCCATGGAAACCACCGCCCATGACTCGCGACCCTTCATAGGTCCCCCTCCATTCTTATCATTAGTTAAGATAGGTTAGATCATAGGGTTAAGACATTAGTCTCACTTCCATAGCGCTAGGTGTAGTTAACTCTTAGGAGCATTAAACTTATAGTTTAGGGCTAGGTTAGATTAGCAATTATTTTAACCAATAGGTTATAGTTTAGGTTAAGATTATTAACCTTAACGAATCAAATCTAGGTCTCCAAAATAGGACCAATCAAAGTTAGAGTCCATACAGGGTAAAACATTTCTGTAAAGGATTCTATTTGGCATCACTAAATTAAGCTTACGGTATAAACATGAACATCTTACCTGGCTTAAGGTCTAGGCCTTTATGATGTTAAGATATCTGGAACCAAATTTCATTTATCATGATCAGCCTGAGTTATACTCCGAGATTGTTCATTCAAACTCATTTAGACCTTGTAACTTTCGTAAGGTCTATAAATTTTGTTCATCCTAAATAAGCTTAAAAAATTCCTTGGATTGATGCAAATGATCCAAGGCTGAGTCAAATATCTTCAAGAGCAAAGGAGATACAATCCATATCAAACATGACTTCAGGAAACCCAAAGGAACATGTCCTTATACAGAAGAAATCATATGATTAACACTTGAATGCTCAGTATGGAAGTTTAAAAATAGTTTAGGGTGTTTATTAGAGTGCAAAAAAAACATTGGATAAGATTATCATATGAAGAATCAAGGGTTACGAAATTAGCTATTTTTGGAGCAGGTTGGAATTATTAAATGTCATATAGAGTTGTGAGCTATTTGTACGATTATATCTAGAGTTTATTATAGATAATCTATTATTGAGGTTGAATCTTGCATGCTTTTGTAGTGGCACAGTTGGCTATTTTGATGATGCAACCTATTTTGAGAGTGCATGGGTGGTGAAGGGAAATTCCCTAGCCCGTGTGTGTGTGTGGTGTGTGTGTGTGTGTGTGTGTATATGTGATCAATGTGTGTGTGTGTGTTGATTTGCTACGGTGGGTTGACTGAGATTGATCACTGGATTGTCACACAGTTAGTGGAGCTAGTTATGATCCATTGCATGGAAATTAATGTTCATGTTTATACGGTCCTTTGGAGAATTTAGCTACAATACTTAAAGGGTTAGGTGTCAACACGCAACGTGAATTATTGTGGATGGTTAGTGAGGATTATTTAACATATTTGATGATACATAGATGGGACATCCTGTTATGGTAAATAACTGATCCTGATCTATTTGGATTAATGATTACATTATACATTATGGTCTGTGATGCTTCAAGTTTCATTATTGTGCACCTACAGGCTTGCTCATTTAATTACTTTCTCATAGGAATGTAATCCTAATGTGCACTCCCTGCACCATGCCAACATCTTCCATGCACCCCTGGCATAAAAAGAGGGACCTTCCAAATTGGATAAGTTCTGGGTCTTAAGGTCATGTACCCTCTTTTCTTATCTGCCTTCATGCACCCTTACTCAGTCTAGGATATTTGAGACCCTAGTTCCATACTCTTCTTTTTTATTCTTCATCTCCTTCAGATATTCCTCTTTCTAACTTCCCTCTTAAGGATGTTGTGCGATGAAGACACACCGTTTCCCCTCATGGCTAACATCTGAGAGTTGGGTTGTGGCCCTTCTAGAAGACTAGTTTGCTCATAGATGTACATTGGCCATCCCTTCTCTTCAATCTCATCGTACCCATGGGTTGAAGACCCTATATATGCCGTGCACCCTCCTCACACACACCTTCCCTCTGTTTCCCTTCCGTGCCTCAGACTTGACTCCCGAACTTCATGATTGAGCTAGTATCAAAATTGCATCCAAGAGTGCGAGTTGAAGGTAAAGCAAAACAACAGAATGGACATGAGAAGATTGCCAGGCTTTGTATGATGTCGATGCTAACTAGCACATGGGCTGTAGATCATTGGTGGAGTGGTGTTTTTCATAGTTACATGTTAGAGTACCCTAGGGATCCACTTGTTCCTATCCAGATGTTGCCTCAGTTTCAGTTTTTATACAACTCCCAAAGGATCTTATTTGCAAAGGCAGGTTCCCAAATGAGTAACAATCAGGCCCTCCTCATTGGTCAGAGCTCTAGAATTGAAAGAATGCACCTATGCCATTGCTAAATTCTAAACTGTGTGTGGGGAAGAGTTAACAGAAGCCTCCATGTGCCTCATTAGATAGCTAATTCAAATTACAGTAAATCCAAAGAGTAGGTTCAAAAATGAGCATAGGCTCTCCATGAAGTGTGAGAGAGCGAATTAGAATTTGCAGCGTGGTCATTGAGGAAGTCTATAGACATGTGGAGATAAGACAGTGCGGGAAGCCTCCACATGCCTTCATCAGCACAGGACTGTGGAAAAGGTAGCATACAGTAGGCAGGTTACCCATTTAAGAATGCATGAAAGAGAATTCCCTTCCACGTGTCATATGAGAGCGCATCATACAGAATGAAAAGAATAAGGACCATCGTGTGAACATCTGAATCCCACATAACGACCTTTCCCCTGCAGTTTGGTGATCATAACTTCCTGAAATGGAAGCTCTGATTTGAGAAAGAGAGGACTAGTGTTAGTGATAGATCTAATGACATCTGCTACTCAACTACAACTGGATTTCCATTTAAATTAGTGGGAATAATTTTTTTAAAGATGAAAAAATTCAGTCTATGGCTATTTTTTAGGCTGTTAGGTTTCTCACCTACCACCATAATGAAGTATGGTGCTATCCTTTCTGGTGTCCCAACAATGGAAATAGAGCGTGGGCAGGCATGAACATGGGTAGTGGAACCCATCATTTTTGAAGGAGTAATTAAATGCTCTAGACTATGGGGATGGTTGAATTTAGGATATAACATTTAGAACACAAAATATCTCATCCTTTCTATTTAGCTACTTCCTATAGGAGGTGGATAAGGATGGGAATTTTTCTAGTAGTCTAGTGGATTTCTAGTGGTCTCCTACCCCCTGGAGGGAATTCTAGAGGTAATATAGGGTCTGGATTTGGTGGAGAATTAAACCACACTAGCCACAAAAAATGGTATTATGGAGATGTCTCTTGCCTCTTTACCACTGATGATGTATTGTGCATTGAGGATATAATGGAGCAATGTGCATATGTTTCGTGATGCATATGGTGTGCTAAGGGAATCCTTAACTCTTGATTGTATTGTCAAGTCTTCTTTCCTACTCATCATTGCAAGGTATATTGTGCATATCTCTGATGTTTATTGTAGGTTATGGGAGTCTGAACCAGACTATTGATAGGTTTGAAGTGGTGTTCTGCATGATGAACTTTATCTGGCTGAGTTTCATATGACCTGCATCTATGAATAGAAAAACATCCAGCGCGCTGACCTCTCTCCATTTTAGGGCATTTGCTGATTTGTGATAAGGCAACCTCTTTTTCTACACTGTATAAAACACTTTAGTGTATCAAATTTGCCTTATGATTTTCATGCTAACTCAAAAATGTATCCCTGGTACCTTGGAAAGTTAGGTTAGGACATTTCAGAAGGGTTTTCTCTGCATTAGACATTTACAGATTTGTGCAAGTAGTTTAGGAGGTAGAACTATCTTTCTCTGAGAGTTGGGAGCGTCTCACAGCGGAGTAAGTCCCACAACTTGAGAGATGCAAATTCCATTGTATGTAAAAATAGTTGGAGAACCAAATTATCCTCTCACATTAAAAGGCTCATTCAGGGGTGCAGTGGGAATATCATATCAAAACATCCATCATGGCATGAATCCATGAACACACTGAAGAGAATAGCTTCCCTCGGAAATTAAAATTCCACTACATGTTGCATAATGTTTCCAAGGTGATTGGTCAAACCTTGGAGCAGTAGATTTGATTAGGGTGCTCAGTTGATTGTATTTCATTATTATCCATATCCAATAACATGTCTTGTTATTGATATCTAATTGTCAAGTCTCACATTTAGTGATAGTGGAGACATTGTAGACTAGTTTCATTAGAGAAAATGAATTTCTATGATGTTACATTATCTATGTGTACACCATTTAATCTTGTGGTGGGTTATGAATAATTCCATGTATAAGGAGCAAGAATTGACAACATGAGGTTGGGTGTTCTACTGGAGGTTATGGTAGAGGTGTTGAATGTTAAGATAGGACTGGTTAGTGAAAGGATTCACAATCAGAGCCTAGAACTTGAAGGGAGTTAATGTCTTGTGGGACACAAGATTCTTTTCAATACTTGTGTAAGAATCCCATTGATTACTATCGGCACAAATGCCCTTAAGCACGTATGCTGATGGAAATTTGTGCGGTATTTTACTATAATTGTTTGAATAATATCCTAAGCTAAATTGAGGTGAAGATGAGTAAGAACTATAAGAAGTTGAATGATAAGGTTGCGGGGATGATTAGACGTGTAGCGTGTCATAGAAGACCAGTGGTATGTGCCTAAAGGAGTGGCACCTGATCTTGAGATGTTGCCTGTGGCAGGGATACTACACACTTTGAATCTGCACATTCTTGGGTGATCCCTATGTAGATTGGTTTTGATTTTTATTGTAGTAACTATGTCTTGATAAATATGAAATATCTAGATAGTTCCCCATTAGACTGAAGTCATATTAAGATCATTATTAGATGACTGACCCTTAGAAACTTGCATTTATCAAATTTCAATGCTTTCAAATAGACAAGTGGAACGGTAGATGTAACATATCCTTATCAAAGAAATAAGGAAAGCTTCCTCATACTTTAACATGTTGATGAATTCAAGTAAATGTGTCACAGAAGTTGCTATAACATCCTTTTTCATTCCTTTCTATAGGGGATTGTTGTTTTATATCAGCAAGCATTTTTGGTAATGCACATTGGATGTCCAGAAAAAGGTGAATTGTGAAATTCTGCATTAATAACTTTCTTTCTCACAGTCTTGAGTATGATAAAGGTACATATACTTTGTTTTCAGTTATCGTATGGATTCCTTCATTGAGTCAACAGTGAAAACATTGATATAGGTGAAGATCATTCGAATATATAGCAAGCACTACTTTTACTGTGTTGAATCAGTAAGAGTTAGACCACCATTACAGCCTTCTTCAAATTTATTGTATATGGAAAAAAACTTTAGACCCATGCTGATTAGAGTAATGAAGGATGCCACTCCTACGACTATAGAAGATCAGCCACTCTAGTTTTCTGGGGACCCTTTGAGGTATAACTTATGTAAAAATCATATTGAGACAAAAACTCTAACCATCTTCATTGTATTGCATTAAGATTCGGCTGAGTGGACATATAATTCAGTCCAAGGTGATCAGTTTTCAATTCAAAAGGTTTACCAAGTAGGTAATGTCTCCAAACTTGTAGTGCATGAGCAATGGCAGCAAGCTCTAAATCATATGGAGCATAATTCAACTCATGTCAATTAAGTTTTCTACTTTTGTAAGCTATGACATGACCATTTTGTAACAAAATACCTCCTAGACCTTCACCAGATGCATCAGTTACCACCATAAAATCTCCATTAGGATCTGGTACTGTAAGAATAGGTGCTGAAGTTAACTGTTCCTTCAAGGTTTTGAATGTAATTTCACATTTCTCACTCCAAACAAACTTTTTATCTTTCTTGTGTAGGGAAGTTATTGGTGAAACTATCTTAGAAAAATATTGTACAAATTTCCTGATTAGGTGGACAAAAGGAACATGTTAGTTTTTACTTTGCACAGGACAAAAGCACATAGAATAGAGAGAAGTGAGAATTTCTCTATAGCTACAATTTTTGAAGGATCTACAGCAATTCCATTCTTACTTATTACATGTCCCAAATAGTTTACTTTTTTGTCATAAAAAGAACATTTAGATAGCTTACCAAATAACCATCTCTTCCTTAATATTTCCAAAACTATCTTCAAATGCCAATGGTGTTCCTCTAAACTTTTAGAATATATGAGAATTTCGTCCAAGAATACGAGCACAAATTTGTCCAAGTATTCTTGAAATATATTATTCATTAAATTCATAAATGTTGTAGGTGCATTTGTTAATCCAAAAGGTAAAACCATGAACTCATAATGTCCATACCTTGTTCGGAAAGTTTTTTTATGAATGTCTTCATCCTTAATCTGTAATTGATGATATCCATATTGAAGATCTATCATAGAATATACTGATACTTCATGTATTTGATCAAATAAATCATCAATCCTAGGGAGTCGGTATCTATTCTTGATTGTTGCTTTGTTTAACATTATGTAATAAATGCACAATCTAAGTGTTCCATCCTTCTTTTTCACAAAAATTACAGTTGCTCCCTAAGGTGAAACACTTGGTCTAATCAAACCTTTAGACAAAAGTTCTTGCAACTGAGCCTTAAGCTCTACTAATTCTGTAGTAGTCATTAGGTACAGTGCTTTATAAATTGGTTTGGTTCTATATTGGATATCTATTGTGATAACTCCCTTTTGGTGTACGACTTTGGCAATTCTTCCAGAAATAGTCCCTGACGTCGCGTAACAGAGATCTCGTTTCCAATGACACCCACTTCTTTCTTTAGTCATTTCTACAAATTTTTCACTACATATAAGGACAAATTTATTTTTTGGCCTTCTAAGTTGCATAGCCCTGACATTTTTCTGACATAAAAAGAAAATCTCACATTTCACACCTTGAATCCGTTTTTTCTACAGGTCATCTAAACAACTAATGTGTTTTTCAAACAATCCACGTTAGCCTTAAAATGTTCTTCTAACCAATATAACACCTTTATTACATCATAAGACCCCAAAGGTGCAACATAAATATCAAATTCGTGGAAAAGTTAGTAAATCAAGGACTCGACCAAAAAGACCATGCAACTGTATGACACCATTGTTTTCCATACTGTACAGTCCATGTTTTGTATCCATGTTTTTCCAGCCACCTTTTTTTTTTAGTTTTGATGCTAATTTATTAAAATAAAACATTGCATGTAGCTCTCTAGTATCAAAAGAAAGTTATAGGTAACCAAATAACTACCCCAGAACTGCTATGGGTGTTGCTTGTTTTTAAACTCTGCTTGTCAGCTACTGCAGTGTGTATTCTTTGCGCTGCTGATTAGATTATCCTTTTTCAAAGGGCATTGATTTGCATGATTAAATTCCCTTTGCCCAGTTATAACACCTCCTCAGCCTCCTCATGTCCCTTCCTAGGATCAGGTTATTTCCAGCCCTAGAGTTATCATTCTGACCCCGCCATAGTTTTTTCCTTTCCATATATTGTTCTGTACAAAGTTATTCGTGCATTACTAGCAACTTGTTTGTTGCTCCTGCTTTCTTATTAGTATTAGTTGGAAACTTAGTTTTATTCCAATTTCTCCATGGTCCTTTCTTAGGTGGCAAGACAGGATGAGAAAAGGAGTGGGAATTTTATTCCTTACTTTTCCTCCTTAATGACGAAATTGCCTTTATTTTTGTTCCTACCTATGGTCTTTTTCACACAACCCCTTCCATAGTGGTTGGGCTTTGAACACATCCTCTCCTCCTATAACCGGATTCAATCCATGATGATTTCCAATCCGAACTTCTCATTAGTTTGGTACGAGGTACCTACTTAGGAGTTTTGTAAACCGCTCCCAATACTCATTTATGTTAGCTTCCTTGAGCTAAAGTTCTGAAATTCATTCTTTTTATCATAGTAAAGTTGTAAAACAAGGCCAATGTTTTCCTAAAGTATCCTTTAAATTGAGCCCATGGTGATTTAGTTTTCATCAAGAATTTAACTCACAGGCCTGATGATTGTCCCACCATGACGTGCTCATGGGAATCTTATATTCTCCCATACTACCTTTGTTTCTTCTATAATTCCTTATTGCACAGTAATTTCAAAGCCATTTTGCTGCACAATTCTCAACTCATATCCTACGTGGTGCCATAAACTTGGTGGACTTACCCTTTTACATCATTTGTGAGTCCGTTGCTATCTCCTCTGTCCTTTTATTCTCAGGTTGAATAGTATTTTCACATTTTTATTATCACAACACCTACATAGTGTTGTCCCCAGGAGGTGGCTAATTATTTATCAGCATCTTATTTCCTCCTCATTTCCCATTACTTGTGTGTTAAGTACATCCAAATGCATATCTTGTTCTAACAGGGTAGCAAGGATCTCATTAGTTTTCTGGTAAAATATACTAACCTTTCCTCAGCAGGGATTATTTGCAACATTTCCTCTTGTTCTAACCTTTTTGTAACAAGAAAATTTTAGTTCAATCTCAATTAGGGACATAGTAGGTCCAAGAGCTATAACTTCAGCTATGATAACCCAATGTAACATTCCATTTTAACTTATAAACAATGATTTTTTTTAATAATGTTCTATGTTCTAAATAAAACATCATTAGAACACACTTTCCATGCCAATCAATCTCATACTATATACCATAGTCCGCTGTAATTGACCAGTATGATAACCGATCTATCTCCGTCATTCCTGACTCGATTACTAACACGATCTCTCATTTTAATTTTAAGTATAGAATAATTTATGTCACTACGTATACTTGGTTTCTCCTACCCTATTCCAATTACAGGTATCGTTTAAAGAACCTATCTGAATATTAGTTACCAATATTCATCTGACATCATGTTGCTTTAAACTAGGTGACATAGGACATTGCAACCAGTAGCTTGTGATACTTTGGCCAAAGATTTTCAATATATTGTTCATGTTATTATTCCTATATGACATACTCGTCATTCTGGATACGTCCTTCACCTCACTCTTTTGTTACTAGAATGTTCTTTACTGACTACCATCAGTCCACTTGCCCAAGGGTCTAAACCCAGCCCTATTGAAACATAATTTATCCTCGGAGGATGCTCAACAATGTCTAGGGTATTGGGGCAACTCGGTTGACCTAAGTCCAAACACATGTGCCAGGTACCCTGAGCCTTAAAAGCACCACCTATCCTAAACATTCCAGTTTTTTTTTTTTTTTTTTTTTTTTTTTTTTTTTTTTTTTTGTTTTTAACATGCCACTAACTGACCTGAGATAACTAGTTCAAATCTTATTTGTGTGTATATCTAGATGATCAAGGTAGAAGGTGTTGCCACATGTGCAACTACACACTCATATCCTCAGAAGAACCTTTGTCTTCTCAAAGGTACAGTCTGTAAATGGCATGTCCAACATCCTACAGAACTACCTCATCAACAGTACATACTCCAGGAGTCTTGATCCCTATATTTGGATTATTTACACCCAATTACAACAACCCTTCTAAACTTAATCCAACACTCCTCCTTAAGTTTATTTCCCCTAATTTGATTCATTTATCATTAAAAAATTCCTTAAGTTATGATTGCTTTTAGGTTCTCTTTTACTAGGCATAACAACTAGATACCAAGGGGCAGACAAGAACATCAACAATTCCCATTAAATGTACTTAACATTCAAGAAGGTGTACAACAACCAAATAGCTCCCTAGAAGTATAATTTATAAAATTAATTTTACGATCAATGCTCATTAGCACACCATTCTTTAATTACATGTCTTGTAAGAGAGGAGAATCTTCTCTTCATATGATTTAAGTGTTAGGGTTTTGCGTCCTTGCTTATCTTTCACATTCATATAGTTTTTAACTCTGCATATTCATGACACATTCTAATACTTGTTAGACTGTTCAGATAAAATTGTGATCTTATGTAACTTAACAGCTCCATCTTACTAGGGAATCCAATTATTTCCCTTAACCAACTGATCAAAGTTTTATCCAAATTAAGCATAAACAGTTTATGAAAAATATCAATCACGATAGGTTTTCCATCTTCTTCATAAATACAAGATCATTTTACCCAACCAACCAAATTATCTCAACTTTCCATTCATCTTATAAATCTATACCTTACAAGACTATTATTTCAAGCATACTATATAACAAACCACCTTTTCATTTCCAAAAAGCATACAACTTTTCTTTTTCACTACAAACAGAACGCACTGAAACTCTTTACATAAGATCCATAATTAATAGGCCCAATACAAAAATGAAAGTTCGTGTCTTCTTCTTTTATCACTACGATGTCCATTTAAAATTGCTATCCACGGGTCAGTTCATGAACTAAGCTGATAAGCCTAAGAATTAAAGTAAAGTGAATTCGGACTAATTGTTTCATTAAATGCCTTTGTTTATAAACAATTAATATACAACCTTTACAATAATCATAATAATCCATCAAGAAAAGAAGTACACTTAAAGAAATCTGGAATTTACTTTTAGAACAGAGGCATATTAATAAATCGGTAACATCAGAATTATATCACAAGACTTAATTAATCTTATCATTTCTTTTAAAATTTAAACAATCAATAATTCTGTCCTTCTCCATTATTTCATAATTATAAGGATAGGAAAACACTTTAACTTTTCCAATGCCGCAATGGAATTAGTCAACATATCTCAATTAGTATGCTTCATCTTTTCCATATAGACAAAGGAAGAATTACATATTTATTCCAGACACCAAACGACCCACCGCATTTTCTCTGTCAGTACAGAATCAGTTTAGAACACCAATATTTCCTCATTCTAAAGATTACAAAATTAGGAGTCCAAACATAAAGACGCGACAACCAAAAAGAATCCAATTCAATTCCAAGTAGTTAAAATAGTCTAAAAGAAGCTTACTAGCTTCATCTATTATTAGATATAATCATGCAAATGTCTGAAACTCAGTCTGGCCATAAATCCAAGCTATCTTTGGAAATTAAATCTCTTAACCAATCCCTAGAAAATTCCATCTTAAGAAGAGAATAAAATAACAAGAAGTAATCATGAACTAACTTCAAACATAAAAGGATCCCAACCAAAATGGACCCAATCCATATTTTCATTCCATTTATACTATGAAAATGAAATCCTTATAAATACAAACTTATAATGTCTCTCTAGCTATTCCCAAGAGAACTATAACAAATTCACAATTCAAAGGATGCACATTACAACATTCTTTCAAGAACGTACAACTTAACTTACCTATTTTTTCATTCACACAAGCCAAATCCATTTCAATCTCAATGAAATGCACAGTATCCTTTCTAAACGTAACATACTCAAGGTCCTGATTCCCTTTCCCTGTCTAAAACTTGGAGCATCCTTTCAAGAAAATCAGAATACGAACAGTGAAAGAAGATTAGACAAGGTCAATAAAACTCATTGTCCCCAAGGACTGAAATTTCCCATTGATTCAATCGGGATACCGTATTCACTTCAATGACCCCATTAGAAACTAGGTTAAATTCATTGTGCAATTTAAAAACCCACTAATCAGATGAAATATCTGAAGAGTGGTAGGGAACTACATAAGTTGTTCAAGACCAGTACTGTCCCCAGACTTCCTCCACTTTGGACTGAGTAGAATCACCCACAAGCCCCTCGAGTCCTTTATAAGGCTTATGAAACGTACAAATTTGCCTTCACATCAAAGAGACAAAATGGAATTAAATAAAATTCCATATCATACGCCTCTTTAATCGATAAAAACACTTTCCCACATCATTGCATTACGCATCCATTATTCATGAGAATTAAATATCCCAGCTCCCTACATGCATAGGATTCACTCCAGGTCTAAATAGGGAGAGTGTTTACTTTGAACTTGCACACCTTGTCTATTCACAGAACCCGTGCGGCCTGAAAGATAGAAAGTGATACAACAATTCTCGCACAAGAATAAAAGACAAGGAGGTTTTGAAAAAAATACACTCGGCATGTCTGACTCATACAAAACTCCAAAGGTCCCTTCGGGTAACTGTATTAATGAGCTTAAAGTTTTTTTTTACAAAACCAAAACCAACCAAACCGAGCTTGTGAAACAAATAAACACATCAACTCCCAAGTAGATCTATAACACGCACAATTAGAATATCTCGTGCACAATGTCGAATGTGACTTCGCACATAAGTCCAACTTTTCTAGACTCTAACAACTACTCAGTCAACACAACATTTCCACTGTGATTCTAGTATTCATATTCATAATTAGAATCAACCTTAGATCCAAGTAAAAGTTACAGAGCAAAACTCATGACTTCGAATACCAATCAGCATGAGAATAAATAAAGTACAAGACGTGTCGAAATCTCATCTCAACTAGGAGTTCAGATCTATACTTAGTTCCCATTCAGTCCAATGATCACAAGGCCCAAACCAATCTCATAACAACTCACGAAGTGCTTCACACAAGCTTAGAAAATTCATGGAAGTTCTATTACTCTCCCAAACACAAAACTTAAAAATAGAGATATAGAACCACCAAACCACAATGCCAGTTCAGAACCGCCAGGAACTCTACCTACTTCAAACTCAACAAACTAATGTCTTAATGTAGTTGCAAACAAAACATATGACTCCGTCCTTTTCTACAACACCAAACTTGAATACAAGTAAGATAATTTATGTTCTACGTATACTTTGGTTTCTCCTAATCCCTATTCCAAGTACAGGGTGATCTGTTTAAAAGAATCCTACTATCTGAATATTAGTTACCATAGTCATATCTAACACATAAATGAAACAATAACTTTAAATAGGTGACATAGGACATTGTCAACCATAGCTCTGTGATACTTGGCCATATTTCAATATATTGTTCATGTTATTTATCCTATATCATACTACTACTCATTCTGATACGTCCTTCACCTCACCTTTTGTTATCTAGAATGTTCTTTACTGACTACCATCAGTCACTTGCCAGGTCTAACCCAGCCTAGTAGAAACCTAATTTTAATCATAGGAGATCTCACTGTCTTAGGGTATATGGGCATACTCGTTGACCTAAGTCAACACATGTGTCCAAGGTACCCTGACCATTAAAAGCTAACCACCTATCCTAAACTGCCACTAACTTTACCTAGAGAGAAACTAAGTCCAATATTATTGTGTGTAGATCTAGATGATCAATGTAGAAGTGTGTTTGCCACAGTGTCCACTACAACCCTACTCCTCAAGAACCTTTGTCTTCTACAGGTACAGTCTGTAACTGGCATGGTTCCACATCCTACAGAAACTACTCATCAGATGTACATACTACTCCAAGGAGTTATTGACTACACCTTATTAAGTTGGATATTACAACCAATTACAAACAACCCTGCTAAACTGTAATCCAAACACTCCTTAAGTTATTTTCTAAATTTGATTTATTTAAATTTAATCATTAAAAAATTCTTAGTTTGATTGCTTTTTAGGTTCCTTTTACTAGCATAACAAATAATATCCAAGGGGCAAGACAGACATCACAATTCCCATTACCTGTCAGCTTAACCATTCAAAGAAGGTGTAAACAAACCAAATAGGCTCAACTAGAAGTATAATTTTAAAAGGAAATTAATTTTAACATCAATATCCTATCACCATCTTTAGATCTTTCTTTAAAGAGGAGACTTTCCGCTTCATGATTTAAGTTTAGGTTTTTTCGTACCTTCTTATCTTTCCAATTGTCTATAGTTTTACACTGCATAAATTCCTTACACATTCGAAATACTTTTGAACTGGTTCAATAAAATTGTTATCTTATGTCAACTTAACAAGCTCCCTACTAAGGAATCATTATTTCCCTTAAACCACTGATAGTTTATCCAAATTAGCCTAAACAGTTTGAAAAATATCATCAAGATAGGTTTTTCCATCTTCTTTCTTCATAAATACAAGATACTTTACACAACCAACACAAGTTTAATTCAACTTCAATTCATCATTATAAATCCTAATACATTACAGATCTATGTATTTCAGCATACTAGATAACAAAAACCTTTATTCCAAAAAGAATACAACGTTTCTTTTTTCAAGACAATCAAGAACGAACTGAAACTCTTTACAAAGATCCATATTAAATAAGCCCAAACAACATGAATTCTTGTCTTCCTTTATCACTTACATGTCCCTTTAAAAAATTGCTTAGCACGGGTCAGTTCAATGACTAAGCAATGATAAGCACTAAATTAAGTTAAAGTGAATTTCGACTATTGTTTCATTAAATACTTTCTTTACTAAAAACAATTATATAACAACATACAATAATCATAAGTAATCAACAGCTCACGAAAGAGTACAATTAAGAAAATCTGAATTTACTTTTAGAGAAAATATCATATTATAAATCTGTAAATCATAAGTTTCACAATACTTAATTAATCTATCAATTAACTTTTTAAACAGTCACTATTCTTGTCCTTTTCCCTTATTTCATAAATTCATAAGGATAGGAAAACACATTAACTTTCGCAAGCAGCCAATGGAAATTTAGTTACAACATATCTCATATTAGTATGCTTCATCTTTCCATATAGACAAGAGAGAATTAATCATATTTATTTCTCAGACCCACTTTCTCTGAAGGTAAAATCAAGTTAGAACACACATCATTCCCATCTAAGATGACAAAATAAGGAGTCCAAACAGAAAGAAGCTACCAACAAAACAGAATCCGCAATTCCATTCCCGTAGATTAAAAATAGTCTAAAAAGAAAGTCTACTCGCTTCTTCTATTAGTATATATAATTGCAATGTCCTGAAACTCAGTCTTCCCATAAATCCAGGATACTTGGGAATTAAATCTCTTAACCAATCCACTAGAAAATTTCCATCTTAGAAAGAATAAATAACAAGAGTTAACTCAATGACCTTAAAAATTCAACATAAAGGAATCCCAAACCAACATGGACACAATCCAATATTTCATTCCATTTATACTAGAAAATGAATCCTTTTAAATCCAAACTTTAATAAATTTCTCTAGCTATTTTCCCAACAAGAATATACACAGAATTCACAATTCAAAGGATGCACATTCCCACATTCTTTACAAACTTACAACTACTTACCTATTTTCATTCAACCAAGCCCTCAAATCCATTTCAATCTCAAATGAAATGCACAGTATCATTTCTAAACAGCATACTAACTCAGAAGGTCTGATTCACTTCCCTGTCTAAAACTTGGAGATCCGTTCAAGAAAATCAGAATACGAAACAGTGAAAGATTAGACAAGGGTCAATAAAACTCATGGTCCCAGGGACTGAATTTCCCATGGATTCAAGATAGGGATACCGTATTCCCTTCAAATGACACACATGAAAATCGGTTATAAATTCATTGTTCAATTACAACCCACGACTCAGATTGAAATATCCTTAAGAGTTTAAGGGAACACTAAGTTGTTCAAGACAAGTACTCGTCCCCACTTCCTCCACTTTGTGAGTAGAATCAAGCCACAGCCCTCGAGTCCCGTTATAGCGTAATGAAAAGTACAAATTTGCTCAACATCAAAGACAAAATGGAATTAAATAATAATTTCCATACGCCTCTTTAATCGATACGACTTTCCCAAAATAGATTGCAGTACCAATCCATTAATTCATGAGAATTAAATATCCAAGCTCCCTACATGACATAGGATTCACTCAGGTCTAAGAGGGAGAGGTTTTACTTTGAACTTGCACACCTTGTCATATTCAAGAACACCGTGCGGCCATGAAGATAGAATTGATAGAAAACAACTTCTCGCACAGATAAAGACAAAAGGAGTTTTGAAAAGACGATACTCGGTCATGTCTGACCAATACAAACTCCAAAGGATCCCTCCTTCGGGGTATACTGATTAATAGATTAAAGTTTACAAACCAAACCAACCAAAACCTCGCTTGTGAAACAAATAAATAAACAATCAACTCCACATAGATCTAGAACACACACCAATTAGAATACCTGCACAATGTCGAATGTGAACTTCGAACATAAGTCCATACTTTTCTAGACTCTAACACTAGCTCAGTCAACACAACATTCCAATGTGATTCTAGTATTCATAGTTCCATAATTAAGAATAAAACCTTAGATCCAAGTAAAAGTACAGAGCAAAACTCATGACTCGATACGCATTATCATGAAACTAAATAATAAGTACGTGTCGCATACGAAGGCTCAACTAGGAGGTCAGATCTAACTAGTTCCATTCATCAGTCCAATGATCACAAGGCCGCAAACAAAATCACTCATAACAAATCACGAAGCTTCACACAAGTCTTATAAAATTCATGGAGTTCTTACTACTTCCCAAACACAAAACTTAATAGATATAGAACCAACCAAACAACAATGCCAGTTCAGAACAGCCAAGGAACTCTACTTCAAACTCAACAAACTAATGTTCTTAATGATAGTTCAAAACAAAACATATGGAAACTCGTTCCTGTTTAGACAACACCAGACTTGAATACAAGTAGCAGAGTTATTGAAAGCAAGTTTTTTTAAATACCACCAAAAACTAGTACAGATAAAGTTCTAAGCCTACCATCTAACATCCAGGCTTCATATTCAAAACCCATCACATAAATTTCAAGAAAACAAGTAAAGAACTGATAGATCAATGCAAAATATATATCTAGCGAGCAAGTTTTTTTTAATGCATCATTTAGAAGAAAGCAAGAAAATCTTATGGTATAGCCTATCATGCAATGCTGATAATGCTCTACCGTTCTAAGAAACTTCCAACCAAGTTTTCAACACCCCTTCTTCTCCAGTCAAGATCAAAAACAATAATATTTTTCCACAGTGCGCTTATACATTCCCTCGAACAAAATAGATTCAGAGAATTCAAAAATAGCCACTAATTTGTGAGATCAATGATGGTTCGAAAAACCATATATCTCCATGTAGAGCAAAAATCGTGAAGCAGGCAAAGCAAAAACAACCTCCAACCAATCCGACTACCATGCTTCCAAGACAAACTTTGCATGCCAAACTAGGCAAATTAATTCATTATTTGCATAATCCTGCCTATCTCTCCTTGCCATGCCATCCCAATTGGATGATACTAATTTTAAAACTTCCACTTCCATTTCCAAACTTAGTGATCTTCCACGTAGGTTCTCCAAATTTCCATGTAATTACGAAGTCGGCAATACTCTACCTTTTTTAAATCCACCAAATCACATCTCATTAATAGTCCTAAGAACCACCACTTAGCGCCCACTTGCCAATGAACCCATAGGTTCCCTTTCATATCCCATAAGTTTAAGGATAGATAGAAATTTTCTTAGTTATCTTTAGGTTAATTTAAAATATATAACTTAGGATAAAACCTTCAACAATAGATTGTCACCTATAGGTTAGGTCTAGTTTAACAAATACAATAAGTTAGAAATAACTTAGGCATCCCTTAGGTTCTTTTCCATTCATATTAACTAGTGGTTAACAAACTTAGTTAGCACTTTCATCCCACATTGAAGTGTCGTAGAAAGAGTTAGGTAAATCAGCCTGAGTCTGAATTCCATTCGGATAGACCTTATAGAAATAGGTCAATTATATTCTCACCTTCTTCAGAATCCTGAAGCAGGTTTCTATTTCCCCTTAACAATCATTATAAGCGCCATGCAATGGTTTAATCAAGAAGATCTGAACACACAAAATAGAATGTAGATCACATCTTTAAATGATGATAAATAATTTGCAACAAACCCAAGTTCAGTCTCTTAAGTCTCTTAAATCATGAATGTCAGTTTTTTCATTTAGTTTAGATAAAGAATG